>CM071837.1:17800036-18469615 GCA_036507285.1 Trichosanthes cucumerina
GGAGATCGTGCATAGAGGAGACGTGATTGTCATGAAGATAGCCTCAGAGCACAACATTGTTGATCCTTTTACAAAGGCTCTCACGGCTAAAGTATTTGAGAGTCACCTAGAAGGTCTAGGTTTACAAGTCTTCCCCAACTAGGGCAAGTGGGAGTATTTTGTACAAAGGGGTTTAAATGCCCTAGTTTATTGTATTTACATTACTGTAATGTTTAGTACTCCACAAGCTTTAGGTCAAGTGGGAGATTGTTGGGATTTATGCCCTAAACTTGTGTAATTTTGATCAATAGGCCCACAAGACCAAGAAAAAACCATCTTTACCTACCTCTATGGCACCTTTGCGTTCAGAAGGATGCCATTTGGGTTGTGCAGTGCTCCAACCACTTTTCAAAAATGCATGATGGCCATCTTCTCTGATTTAGTGGAAAACATTATGGAAGTTATCGTGGATGATTTTTTCAGTGTTTGGGAAGACATTTGAAGATTGCCTGAGTAACCTGGGAAAAGTCTTGAAGAGATGTGAAGACACTAACTTAGTTTTGAACTGTGAAAAATGTCAGTTCATGGTGACAGAAGAAATTGTTCTGGGTCACATTATTTCAAAAGAAGGTATTGAAGTAAAGAAGGAAAAAATTGAAGTTATTGCTCAACTGAAACCTCCTTCATCTCTGAAGGGAGTCAAGAGTTTCTTAGACCATGCTTGTTTCTACAGAAGGTTCATCAAAGACTTTTCAAAAATAGTTGAGCATTTGTGTACCTTGTTGGAGTTAAACAGACCATTTGAGTTCAATGAAGAGTGTTTAAAGGCCTTCCACAAGTTGAAACTGGCCTTAGTTACAACACCTATCATCTCAAGTCCTAATCGGGAAGTATCCTTTGAGGTGATGACTGATGCTAGTGACTATGCAGTTGGAGCTATGTTGGGACAAAGACAGTGTAAGTTGATTCATCCAATCTATTATGCAAGCAAGACCTTGAATGGAGCTCAACTGAACTATACAACTACTGAAAAGGAGTTATTAGTTGTGGTTTTTGCCTTTGAAAAATTTATAGCTTATTTTGTTGGAGTAAGGGTAACAGTGTGCACTGACCATGCTGCAATCAAATACCCCTTAGCAAAGAAAGATGTCAAGCTTAGATTAATCCGTTGGGTAAAGTTGCAAGAATTTGATGTAGAGGTTAAAGAGAGAAGAGGGACAGAAAATCAGGTAGCTGACCATTTGTCCAGAATTGAGCCAGCATCTCAAATGCTCCTGCAATCTGAAATCAAAGATGCCTTTCATGATGAGGAACTTATGGTTGCTCAAGTGCAAGTGGTGCAAAAAGCCCTTGGTTTGCTGACTCTGCTAATTTTGCTGCCAGTGGGATAATACCAGAAGACCTCAAAGGACAATAGCTCAAGAAATTCCTTCATGGTGCTAAATCCTATTTTTGGGATGAACCTTTTCTATACAAGTAGTATGCTGATGGAATCTAGAGAATATGTGTAGATGAGAGTGAATTTACATCTATTTTGGAGCATTGTCATGACTCTCCTTATGGTGGACACTTTAATGGACAAATAACAACAACCAAGATCTTCCAAAGTGGCTTGTATGGGCCAACTGTTTTTAAGGATGCACATCTATTCAGCAAAATTTGTGAAAAATGTCAAAGGAGGGATAACATAGGGAAAAGAGATGAAATGCCCCTCACTTATATACTTGAGGTTGAATTATTTGATGTTTGGGGGCTTGACTTTATGGGCCCCTTCCCACAATCCAATGGCAACCTTTACATCCTATTGGCAGTAGACTATGTGTCAAAATGGGTGGAAGCAAGGGCATGTTTAGCAAATGATGCTAAGACAGTGATGAAGTTCTTGAATAGGCATATTTTTACTCTGTTTCGGACACCAAGAGCTCTCATCAGTGATGAAGGCTCACATTTTGTCAATAAAGCAATGAGTACTCTCCTTGGAAAGTATAATGTCAAGCACAAATTGTCCACACCATACCACCCTCAGGCCAATGGACAGGCAAAAGTGTCTAATAGGAAAATTAAAGGCATGCTGGAAAAAGTGGTCAATTTTAACAGAAAAGACTGGTAAACTAAACTAGATAATTCATTATGGGCCTATATAACAACTTTCAAAACTCCTTTGGGTATGTCTCCCTATAGGATGATGTATGGTAAGGCTTGTCATCTGCCTCTTGAGCTAGAACATAATGCTTTTTGGGCCATAAAAGAGTTAAATCTAGACTTAATAGCAACAGGTACTACAAGGATGTTGCAACTTATTGAGTTAGAAGAGTTTAGGCACTTGGCTTATGAAAATTAGATAATCTATAAGGAGAAAACCAAGGCCTGGCATGATAAAAGAATTATCAATAAATCTTTTGAAAAAGGGCAAAATGTATTGCTTTACAACTCAAGGTTGAAATTCTTCCCAGAGAAGTTAACATCAAAATGGTCTGGTCCATTTAGAATAATTGAAGCATTCCCACATCGTGCAGTCCTTCTGAGAAATGATAAAGATGGAAGAGAATTTAAAGTGAATGGACAAATGCTTAAGTACTATTGGGGAGAGAAATTCAAAAAGGGGATAGCCTCTAGCAGGCTACTCTCGGATGGACAAGACAATTGAAGAACCAATAGCAATAAGGGAGTACTATTTTCTTGAAAAATAAAAAGCCCTCCCATGTGTCAATCTCTTTTCATTTACTTATCCGTTTTTAGTCCCTTTTGGTTTAGGAAGTGTCTTGTTAAGTTTATTTTTTTTATGTTTTCATTCAGCTTTTTCTGTGTCTCAAGACAGAAGGTCAGAAGATAGCCCAGAAAGAGTCTGCAACATGTGATTTTCTGGAAGATAATCTTTCCAACTTGGGAAGTTGTGGACAAAATTTGTTGAGATAGTAGGTCTGCCATGCAACATCAAACCAAGAAGGGAAGAAGATTCCTGAAAAAGAAATTTGGGAAATCGCTTGGCAGAATACATTAAATGGTCGTGGCAGTTTGACCAGAGGAAAAGTGGAGGAACCTGTGAGACAATTAAAGGGAAATTAATGCATACCCTGCTCCATGCCAAACCAGCTCTTTAAATAGAGGCTCAGTTGAAGGTTACTGCACATCAAAGGAAGCATAAAATAAAAGAGTTGATTAATAGCAACCTTCATCCAAAACAGTTCAAATGGCACCTTCCAAGTCAAAAGGAAAAAAGAAAATGACTGAGGAGCATGTTGAAGAAGAAGTCCAGGAGCAAGTTGTTATAGAGGAGACTGAGAACTCCAGACACTCCCACTCAAGAAGCAAATCCAAATCCTCAAAATCCAAGGGGAAGAAGAAGGTCGTGAAAGAGCCCACTGAGGAAGAAGAAATTGCCTATGATGCATCAACTGATCCTGAGCAAGTGGAGCAACCTTTGGTAGCTGCTCAGTTGAAAGCCTCTAAGAAAAAGAGTAAACAACTAGCAAAACCTTCCAAGCACTCTTCTAGGGAAAGATTCATCAATGATGTAGCTAGGAGCCGGTTTGAGCTAATCAAAGTTAGGGAAATGTTGCCTGAGAAGGGTTTTGCTCAACCCTATTCCACCCTTCCTTTTTTTGTAAGAGCCAACATCATTACCCATGGATGGGAGCAATTCTGCCAGCAACCAAAACCAGCTATCATCCCCATTGTTCAAGAGTTCTATGCAAACTTGGAGTTAAATTCCACCTATCACACCATTGTTGGAGGAAAAGTTGTAGACTGGACTCCTTCTACAATCAATGGACTATTTAACCTTCAAGACATTGCTAATGCAATTTACAATGAGATAGAGGTAGCCACTCCAGACCCTTATTTGAATTCGGCAGTAAAAGTGGTGGGGGTTAGAGGTACATAGTGGAGAGTGTCTACAACAAGTATTAGAAGCTTGTAAGCAGCTTACTTGATAGATGAGGCCAATGTGTGGCTAACATTTGTGAAAAACATGCTCTTACCTACTTCTCATGACAACATCATCTCAAAGGATCGATCCCTCTTGACTTTTGCTATATTGAAGGTTTTAAGCATTGATGTGGGCATGATCATTGCAAAAGGGAGATTCAAGCATGTGCCAAGAAGAAGGTGGGTAAGTTGTTTTTCCCAAACACCATAACAAAGTTATGTTTGATGGCAGGAGTACCTTTTCAGCCTACCGAGGACATGGTGAGTGATCAAGCAACAATTGGTCTGAGCAGCATTCAAAGGCTGACAAGAGGAGGCAATAGAGGCCATGAAGGACTAGCAGTAGGGGTTAACAAGTTGCTGAAACAACAGTCTGAGCTCATGCAACGATGGAATCACTTTGAAGGACAACAAAGAGCTTACTAAACATATGCTAAAACCAGGGATACTTCAGTGAGAGAGGCTATGTTGGCTAACTTCAACAATCCATATCCCACCCTGATTTTTCTGATGTTTTGTTCAATTAATGGAATCCTCATGTCCTGGATGGTAATCAAGAAGAAGAAGATGAGGAACATCTCCTTGGAGATGAAGACTAAGTTGTCTAAGGGGAGTTGTGTTTCAACTTGAATGCTTTTCTGCCTATTCCCTTGCTATCTATGTTTTCTTATTTCATGAATTATGTTGTAGCTCTGCTTAGGATGGTCGGTTATCTCTTATTTCCTTGTTGCTTTGTTTCTTTCTTTTAGTCATCTTTTGTTAGGGTCACTATCAATTAATGAGTTTTGAATGAAAGGTCCTTATCTGTCTTGTGTTGAAGTGCTTCCTGTTGAAAGATGTGCCAAGCTTAACATGATTAAATTACCCTAAAGAAACTTAATCTTTGTTGAGTTGAGCTAGACATAATCTAAGCCCCTTGTTATCCCTGTTAATTCTTAAGTCTTTACTCTTCAAGCTCTGTGCAATTTTTGGGAGACCTTGCTGTGAAAAGATTGTTTTCCTTAGTCCTTTCCTGTTTCTTTATTTTACTCATTGAGGACAATGAGAATAATAAGTTTGGGGGAGCGAAATCCAATCTTTTAGTAGGAATTAAGCAATGAATTCTGAGATAAGCACTGCATTGTGAAGTCATTAAGTCACTAACCCTGTTAAAATAAAAAAAAATAGTGGAAAAGTATTTGTGGAGAGTTACTCCACTGTGAAGGCTAGTAAGACAGGGAAAGGCATGACATCCATGCCTGACTTTGATCTGAAGACAGCTTGAACATGAGTATGAATGGCAACCCAATTTTGTAACAAGGCTCATTTTAAGACACCTTCATCACAAATGTTGTTGTTTAGATCGAAGGCCTTGTGTACATTGAGGGTACTCGCCTGTTTAAAAAAAAAAAGTAAGGTTTGGTGTTGATAAATGCTCTTGATTCCCATTGCTAACCTTCCTGAGGCCTAGGTTAGTTGCATCACAAGTGTGGCCATGCTAGGAACTAAGAGCGAGCTTAGTAATGAAGTTTTGAGTTTGGGTTGTCTAAAAAGAAGTGGTTTCACAGTGTTAGTAGCTTAGAGTGAATAAAGAAGCTTAATCCAGCAAGGCAGAACCTTTCTTGTGTAGGACAACCTTAGGAATGCAAAGTGAAGTCAATGATGGACCTTAGCAGTGATGTTACTGTGGGGATGCAAGAATATGACTTAGCTCAGTTTAGCATTGGAATAAAAGCTTCAATGTTTTAATGTGTTAAGCAGGCCAGTTCTTCTTAGGGATTACTCATCCTTGGCAGAGGTTGTTTGTTGATTCATTTTCAATATATCAATAGTTATTAGGTGTTGAATAGGGGTCCGAAGGAGTTTTCTTTTTAAATTACTCAAGGACGAGAAATAATTTAAGTTTGGGGGCTTGATAGCTCTGCAAATAGAGCTATTAAGTGGACCAACTCTAAGTAATTAAGTGCTATTTGGATTTGAATACATGACTATGTTGGCTAGAAGTTGTACTTTTAATGGTTGAATTCTGTTGAGTGGTGATAAAATTTATTTTGGCAACATTGCAGGTGAATTGGTGTCTGATTGATGCCACTATTGTGGAAGCCATTTGATGACCCTGATCAAGGTAGATGCTGAGAGCCTGTGAGAGAATGTTTTGGCATTTAAGATAAAGCTATAGCAAACAAAGTGGTACGAAAAAGTTATACTAAATGCTAAAGTTGCAGTCATGCCTGAAGCTTTTAGTGGAAAAGTGCAAGCATTCAGAAACGTGGCAACCACCTCAATTTATGAACCTAAAAGTAATTCACGAGTGGACCAATTATCAGCAGATAGGTGGTGCACTTGTTGGGGTTTGTGTCATAAAACTCGTAGTTTGTAATTTTGTTCTAACTTTTGTAATAAACAATTATTATTTCAATAAAGAGTTATTGTTCGTTATTTACGATATTGCCCTTTGTTTTAACCCTAAATCCAATAAACTAAACATCCAAGGCTGTAAAATGTCACTTGAACTGAATGTAATGTACATATAAAGGATCTTGGTTCGAGATACAACATAAAGGGTCTATAGTAAGGGGATAAGGTTTGGGTACCTTACCTTGGTAATACTATGGATGTGGCCTACTTTGTATATGATACAAACACTGTGATCCTAACGTGTTCGTGTAGATGACATGTGAGTGGGGATATCCTATGTAATGAGATTACATAAGACCGGACCGCGAAATAGTAACCACTAGATGTAATTCCGTTGACTAACTAGGTTTCTATTTCACTAGGATGACCTAAGCAACTTGATCTCAATCCTGAGCCGGTTACGAACTCCTGTTTGCAAGGAATTTTCCTTTGACAAGTATGGGTGAGAGGGGCCAGATTTTTTGACTCAATATGCCTACCTTCTTGGGGACAAGACGGAGTGAGCGGCTGGAGACTTAACTTAGCAAGATAGAATTCACTCCTTCCCGCCTACTAGGGTAAGTAGATGAATGTTCCCTTAAATGGTGTCTCCGAGACTTGAACAAAGGGTCTGACTCTCTCATTAGCCCGAGAGGGACTTCTGTTTGTTGGTAGGGCCACAAACAAATGGTTCATTAGAGGAGCACTGATACTTAAGGTACAAGATGTAACTCAGGGGTAAAAGGGTACTTTGACCCAGTTGGTGATACGAACATTCGTGAAGGATTGACATGTTGTTATTGGTCAATATCCGTGGATACAGAAATATATCTGTAGTGAGAAAAGTGCTGCTGCGAGACTTTAGTGGAGTGTTCACGCAGTTAACGAATGACGATTAGGAGGTTAATGAGATTAACCGAATAATCTCGTATCGTTGGAGCTTCTGATCTGTAAGTCCATTAGTTCCACCTTCTAGCTCGTAAAGGGTTCTTAGATCGTTTGAATTTGAAATGTTCAAATTCAATTAGGGAATAAATTTAATTTATATAGATACGATATAATATAAAGTTTTGGAACTTTATATTATAAATTTTATGTGAATATAATTCATATTAAATTTTGTGAGAGAATTAAATATTTGAAAGAGTTCAAATATTAATTTAAATGTGAATGAGATTCATATTTAAAAACTATAGGTTAAAATTTAATGTACAAAAGATGTGCATTAAAATTATAGGTTAGAGAGAAAATTGATTAAATGTGATTTAATCAAATTTTAATGTAATTAAATTGGTTTAATTATATTAATTAATTAATTTTATTAATTTTATTAATTAAATCAAATGAATAAAAAAAGGAGAACGTGTGGCACGTTCTCCACTTCCCTCCAACTCCCAGTCGATAGGGAGTGGGGGGAAGTTATCCCTCTCATACTTCTTCTCCAATTGGGAGATGAAGATCGATGATTGATTCCTGTGCAATTGGTGAATTGTTAAAAAATCCTCTCTTTCTAAAATTCTCTCTCCTTTCCAAATTGTTGGAAGCTTTCCCACAAAAGCTTAGATCTAAGTTTCCTAGAGGATAGAAGGTTTATCCAAGTAGTGGTGTCCTGTTGGAGAAAAAGAACAGAGGAAGTTCTTGTTACTGTGTTGCTGTGCAAAAGAAGCAAGGGGTTGCTGGTTTTGATGATTTGATCTACAAAGGTAATTTGTTTCTTATTTTTAGTTTAAGGAATTGTTTACAACATGTATGCATATTTTAAATCCATGCCTAATTAAATTAGAATGTTGCTTGTCTCTGTATATTTCCAATGTATTGGTATTTCTAGTAAACCAAAACAAACAAGCAATTTCGATTTTAATCACGTTTTTGCTGCTCAAGATGATCTGATTCCCATCAGCACTCATGCCACAAGAGCCCTTATTTTTCCCAATTGAGGCTAGTTATTTAAGCAGCCTATTCTTGCCTTTTGAGAAGAAGACGAGGAGAGGAGGGGGTTGGTTTTCGAAAAGGATTTTCTTACCTAATTCAAGAACGACAGAAACTACCAATTTTTGGGAGAATGAGCTGCCTCGGGAAGGAAACCAAACACACACATGGGAGCTGTAATCCACCTTTGTTCTTCTTTCTTTCCTTTCATAATTTCTTTTAATTCTAAGCTTGTAGTAGAGTTAGATTCTTGTTGTCTTTTAAAAGTTTGTTTGTTGTCAGACCTTGCCATGTTCATCAAGTTTAATGCAAGTTTACTTTTTTGTTTCCCTTTTATCATCATGAGCTAATTTGGTTAAGGAGAAGAATTAGGGGAGGTTTGTGAATGTGAGTTATCTGTGAAGGCTTGAGTTGCATTTATCCACTTTTCTAGTCTTTGTGTCATTAATACTAGCTTAGATTCGTTTGGCCAGCCGTTTAAGTTGTGTTTATTCTGAATTTAGGAAAAGGAAGAATAAGCTGAATTCACTGACTAGGATTAGTTCTAATTAGGGGCTAGCCTAGGGTAATTGAGGATACTAGGGATAGTAACTCACCTAATGAATGTAATGATGGAATTAATAATTAGGCAAGTAATGAGAATTAGTTGTTGTAACTCAAGATCTCTAAGAAGAGTCTATTGGAACTTGCATTAAATGAAGCAATCTCATTGTTGCAACATTTAGTTTGTTAAAGCATAACCATCCCTCTAATTCAACCCCTGCCTTAGTCATTTGAAGTTAGTTGTTGTTTAGAGATCTAGATTTTAAACTTTTCTTTGTTATTTTCAAGATAATTCCTATTTATACCTTATGCAAATTGAATCACTAGTTACCTCAAGTCTATTAAGAACAACTCAATATCTTGGCTCTTCTAAGTACAATTCCATGTGGAATTGATACTTTTCTTATCACCTGCTGCAACAAGGTTGTGTATACTTGCACACATTGAGGTGTTTTTGACTAAATTCATTGACACTCCTTATTTGCACCAGTGTTAGAACTGATATTACACATGCAGTCGGTTTAGTGAGTTGTTTCTTATCCAATCCAGGTAAGGCTCACTGGGAAAAGCAGTGAAATAGATCTTCAGGTACTTGTGGGGCACTTCCAAATTGAGTTTGTGTTATGGAGGTGGTAAACTTATGCTTCAAGGCTATACTGATGCATACATGGCAGGTGATCTTGATAATAGAATGTCTACCTCAGGTTATGTGTTTACATTTTTAGGGGAAGCCATCTCATGGCAATTCAAGCTACAAAAATATGTATCATTGTCCACAACTGAGGCAAAATATATTACAACAGTGGAAGCAAGCAAGGAGATGCTATGACTTAAAAGATTCCCTCAAGAGTAAGGTTTGAAGCAAGATCAGTATATAGTCTTCCATGATAGTCAGAGTGCTATGAATTTGAGAAAGAATTCAATGTATCATGCTCACACCAAACACATTGACATTAGATATCATTGGTTGCGAGATGTAATTTAAACGAAGAGAATGAAACTGAAGAAAGTTCACACCGACGAGAATAGTGCAGATATTTGAACTAAAATAGTTTTTGGAAGCAAAGTTAAACTTTGTAGTAAGATTGTCGAAATGTGGTTCAAGTGATCATGGATGTGATCGTGTCTTTCCCGTGATAGGATTGGAGGGGAGATTGTTATGAGTGTCCAACCCATTTATTAGACAAAAAAGGATTAGAGCATCGTTATGAGCTTCGATTTATCGAAATTGCTGACGGACAAAACCTGCAACACCTAAGTGATATTTATCATCTTTCATCTCTCAATTGTTGTTCTCTTGTGTAGTAACTATTGGTGGGTTTTAAATATTTGTAGACTAATTTGGGTTCTTTTTTTCCCCTCAATTTTATCATAATAAGAGAAGGTGACAAAGGTGGACTTCTCACAAGTCCCATGGTTTTTACTCTTCACATCGAAGAGGTTTTTCATGTATAATTTGTGTGTTGCTTGCATTTATTCTTCAACATTTATTTATGGTTTATTGTTGTCCTTTGTTGGTTGTTGCTTGAAAATTATTTGGTGAATAATTTGAGGTGGATTAAATTACTAAGTTGGTTGATTGTCTTGGAGGAGATCTTGGGGGGTTATTAATATACTATATTGGCCCTATCAACAAGCAACATGTCTCTCCTACAACGGTGCCTCCTCTCTCCAATGGTATGATATTATTCACTTGAAGCATAAACCTTCATGGCTTCTCTTTTGGTCCACCCAAAAGGCCTCATATATCAATGAAGTTGTTGTCTCTCACTTATATACCTATGATGTTCTACTTATCGAGCTAATATAGGATTTTGGTCGTGAAGGGATCGAATACCGCAGTGGAAGCGTTCGAATCGCTTTTGTCTGCAATTACGTTGTTGAATTAAATAAAAAAACAGAAAAGTAAGGTTTAGGCATAAATGGAAAAGAGGAAATACCTTTGTAGAAACCTCTTCTAGTGTGAAGGGAATGAAACTCCCGCAGGGCAAACGACTTTGAACGTCGTGGTGTTCGTTGTGAAAAAACGTTTCTTAAAATTGAACTAAACAATTTAATTCTAGGCTAAACATGCGTTATAGAGAAGAAAACAGAAAGTAAAAGTAACACTTACTTGTTGAAGAACTCATCTTCGACGATTCCTTCTCCGATCTCGATCTCTTTCGTTCCAACGATCTCACGAACAAGAAAATTTAGACACCTCCAAATTGATCTTCTCGGTTGTTCTCGATCGGTTGAGGGAGAGTGGTGGAACTCCCTTTGGTTTAGGTGGAGAGAAATTTGAGAGAGAATGAGAGAAGAGAGAGCTTATTTTTGGATGGAATTCCAAAAAATGAACAAAAGCTTACCCAAGCCTTCTTGCAAAGGCCTTTATATAATGGTGAGAGGTGGAGTTGAAATCTCCACCAATTCACCATTTTACTATTACCATATAATATACAAATCATATTTTCATATTATATACAATAAGGTATCTCATACCTTATTATACAAATCTCATTTGTATAATTGTGGAATTTTTAAATTGAATCATATTGAATTTAATTTCTCTCAATTCAATTTCTCCAAATTAGCTCTATTTAATCAATTAGGCTAACCTATACTTTATCATTGATCTCATTCACATTAAACTATATATTATGTCAATCATATCTCATATAAATGACATAAATACCCTTTTAATGAATTTGAACACTTCAAATCCACACCATACTGTAAACCCTCAATTTATCCAGTTTTAGCCAACCGAGGGACCTAATGGACCAACAGATGACGAGCTCCAATGATTCGAGATTAACCTGTCAAACTCTTTGACCCGGTTATTCAACATTCATTAGCTACGGTAACACTCAACTAAAACCCGTAGCTGCACTACAATCACCGTAAGACAAGTTGTGTCCATCGATATAATCAATGCCCGTGAGTCGACCCTTCACAGGTTGTTCGTAGACACTGTTGGGTCAAATTACCGTTTTACCCCTATTTCTACCACTTGCTCCTTAAGTCCCACTGCTCCTTTAATGAACAACAACGTTGTATGGTCCAACCATAATCAACATCCCTCTCGGGCCAGTGAGAGGGTGGACGCCAGTTGTCCAAGCCATGGAGACAACACTTAAGGGATCAACCCCTCTAGTTTTCCTGATTCGAGAACGAGTGAATTCCATCTCGCGTAGTAAAGTTCCCAGCTCCCCACGTGGTCCTATCCGTGAGAAGATAGACATATTGGATGAGTAACTGTGACCACCTGAAGGGAATCGAGTCCCGCAGCGGAAGCGATTGTGAGTCGCACGCTCTCGATTTAGTTACAAAGATTACATTCAAGAATGAAACTAACTAGATTAAGCATATAAACAGTATTTGGACAGCAAGAAAAAATTACCTTTGAAGAACTTTTCTTCAAGTGCTCCTTTCTCCTACGATCACGATCTCAGAAACAGGAACACAAACGGACGAACACACGACCACTGTATCTTCTCCGTTATTCTCTAGGTGAGGGAGGAAGGTGGGTTCCCTTTAGGTGGGATGAGATAATTTTGTGAGAGAGAATGTGTTTGTGGAACCTTTCCAACCACACACAAGAGCTTGGAATTTCTTAACCTAGTTGCATCTTATGCAACTATATATATAAGGAGATAGGGATGGAAATTACCATCCTATCCCTCTTTCATTCTCTCTTTAGTATATAGTTAATATGTGAATCCAATTCACATTAAAACTATATATTATATCAATTATATCACATATAATTGATATGACATCTCATATATGAAATTGAATACTTCAATTTCATTCCTAACTTTATACCCTCAATATTACCATGTTGAGCCAACGGAGGGACCTAATGGACCTACAGTTCATGAGCTCCAATGATGTGAGATTAACTGATCAAACTATTTGATCCAGTTAATCAATATTCATTAACTACAAGTCACTCCACTATAGACTTGTAGCTGCACTCTCCTCACTGTAGATAATATTGTGTCCACTGATATAGTCATTACCTATGAGTCGACCCTTCACAGGTTGTTCGTAATCACAGCTGAGTCAAATTACCATTTTACCCCTGTGATTACTTCTTTGCTCCTTAAGCACCACTGATCCTCTAATGAACAACAAGTCTAAGGTCCTACCTTAGACTCATACCCTCATAGAGGGCGGGACCGCTTTATGAAAATCTCAAACACTTGGCTTTTTGTCTTCAACGTATACACGCAAGTTCTTTGAGTAGCATCATCTATGGAAGTGACAAAATATCTATTGCCTGAAGGGATCGTATCCCACAGTGGAAGCATTTTGAATCGCTTCAATGAACCCTTTGGGTTGGTCCATCTAGATGTTTTCCTCAAGATTACCATTCAAAAAGGTTGTCTTGACATCCATTTGCCATACCTCATAGTCATAATATGCGGCAATTGCAAGTAGGATACGTATAGACTTTACTATAGCAACAGGTGAAAAGGTCTCCTCATAGTCAACCCATTCAACCTAGGTATAACCCTTTGGTACTAGTCTAGCTTTAAAGGTTTGCACCTTTCCATCTACACCACGCTTTCTCTTGTAGATCCACTTATAACCTATAGGATTTACCCCATCAGGTTTATCTACAAGATCACAAACAGAATTGAAGTACATAGACTCCATTTCTTGGTCCATGGCTATGACCCATTTGTCTTTGTCTTTATCAACCATCGCTTGATTATAAGTAAATGGATCCTCGCAATTGTCATCTGGTATAACAACTTGGGTTTCAGATAAACCCATGTTTCAGATAACCCTCCCACTACGTCGAGGCATACTCAACTCTTGAGATAGACTCTCTTGACTAGATAAACCAGTATCAACAACTCTTGTTGACGTACTAGTTTTATTAGCAACCTTTGCTATTGTTCCGTCTAACTCACTCAACACAACTTTACTTTTTGGTTTGTGGTCCCTTATATGGTCCTCCTCTAAGAAAATGGTATTTGTCGACACAAAAATCTTATCTTCCTTAGGATCATAGAATAAACCACCTCTTGTTTCTTTTGGGTATCCTACGAATAGGCATAACTTTGAACGTGAATCCAACTTCTTTGGATTTGTCACAAGCACATGTGCTGGACAACCCCATATCCTGAAATGACGTGAACTACCAACGTCCTTTCCAGAGTTCAAAAAGGGTTTCAGAAACACTTTTTGAGGGCACATTATTCAAAATGTATACTACAGTCTCCACTGCGTAACCCCAAAAGGAACTAGGGAGATGAGCATAACTCATCATTGATCAAACCATGTTCAACAAGGTTCTATTTCTCCTTTCCGATACACCGTTTAGTTGTTGTGTGTCGGGAGCTGAGAGTTGGGATGTAATTCCATGTTCTATCATATAGTTCTGGAATTTTAAATCCATGTACTCTCCACCTCGATCTGATCGAAGTGTTTTAACAGTTTTACCTAATTGATTTTCAACCGCCGTCTTGAATTCCTTGAACTTTTCAAGTGCTTCAGACTTGTGGTGCATTAGGTAAATATGCCCAAATCTAGAATAATCGTCTATAAAAGAGATGAAATATTCATATCCTCCCCTGGCTTTAACATTCATCGGACCACAAAGGTCTGAATGTATAAGCTCTAGAGGGTCTTTGGCTCTATAACCTTTTCCACTAAAAGGTCTTTTAGTCATTTTGCCTTCTAGGCAGGATTCACATACTGGCAAAGAGTCTTCTTCTAACTCGATTAGAAGTCCGTTCTTTACCAATCTCTCAATCCTATTGAGATTAATGTGATCCAACCTAAGATGTCAAAGGTGAGCATTTTCTTTAGGAGAAATTTTACGTTTCTTAGTTTGTGCGTTTGCAGTTTTAAATAATTCAGTATTCAAAACCATTTTGACTGAATTAGGCCTTAAAACATACAATCCATTTTCTAATGAAGCTGAACATATTTCTATACCTTTCTTCAAAATAAACAGTTTATTCATTGAGAAGGAAACAAAAATACATTGTTCTATGAGGTAAGAAATGGAAATAAGGTTTCTAGTAAACCCTGGTATCACTAATATATTGTCCAACAATACATATTTCTTGCCAAAATAACGCTTCATCGTGCCTACTACTACAGTTGAGACGAGTTCTCCATTTCCAACCCGGAGCGTTATCTCTCCTTACTGTAGCTGCTGCCAAGAATCAATTCCCTGAAAAGAAGAGCAAACATGATTAGTGGCGCCTGAATCAAGTATCTAAGTAGTTTTATCATTATCCACTAAACAAGCTTCTAGGTAAAGTAAATCATATTTACCTTCCTTCTTCTTTTCTGCCATGTACTTCGGACAGTTCCGTTTCCAATGTCAGTCTTCGTTGCAGTGGAAATACTTTCCTTTGTCAGCAACTTCTTTGACTTTCTTGCCCTTCTGGGCGGCAGCTTTGTCAGCCTGTTTCCCTTTACCAACCTTCTTCATGTTCTTCTTCTTTCCTTTCAGGTTAGAAGAAGATGAAGCCACTGTTTTTGTCCTAGAGGTCGAACCCCTGTGATAACTCCTACAGGCAACATTCGCCTCACCTTTCGATCCCTGAATTTTCATCAAAGATTGAAAGGTCCGGAGTTCATTCGAAGGAGGTAAGATTAAAAGTAAGCTTGTTCATACAAAGATTACTTCTAAAGCTGCAGGAAACTATCTGGAATGGTTTCCAGAATGAAGCTGACCTGGCTCGACTCATCGATGGAAGCACCATTCGATTCCGCGATGTTGAAGTGCACCATCATATCCAGGAAATGATCCCGAACAGATGTACCATCTGGCATCCTTGAGTTGAATATGTACTTTAGGGCATTGTGTCGGGCCTGTGTGGACTGTTGTCCAAACATACCCTTCACGGAATCCATGATTTCCTTCGCGGTAATCATGTCCTCATGCTTCTTGGCTAATATGTCAGACATACTTGCCAGCATGTAGACCTTGGCCTTATCATTGGCCTTAATCCATCGATCATATGCATCACGAACATTTCGTGACGCATTCGAGCCTGGCACATGAGGACACTCCTCAGTTAGCACAAACTTCAGATCATCCACTGCCAATATAGTGTTGAGTTTGTTTTCCCATGTCATCATATTCTCTCCGGTTAACTTTTCCACACCCAATAAGGAACTTATAGAGCTAGACATTTTTGCTGAAAATTTACAAACAAACTTGTATGAGTTTCTTACAATAACTCTAATCCAATCATGTTTTAGCTAATTATCAAAATGATTCCTAGGTCATTTATAATTTGCAATGATACTCCAAAGGTTTAGAATGTATGACACCGAAGGGTAATCAATAACACTCCTCCTCTATATTAGGATTTCTTGACCAAAACCTAATACCAGAATAACTCTTATTCCTATAGGTTTTAGTTACCATTTTTTCGGTCAGGATACACACACAACTTATGTACCCCGTGAGTGTAACCCTCTGTCTTTAGATCCCAGAGTCTCCATCCAATAAAATCCGCCGAAGGGTGGACTAGATTGAAAAGTAGTCTAAGGAAATCTTTATCCCTTTCGGGTGTCTCTCGTGTGTTCTATCCCCTATGATCAAGCCCTCAGGAAGGGATTGTGCAGTCCGAGCCAAACTTGCAGGGTGACCATAGTGGTCTAATGTTGTAAAACCGACAAAAGAGACCAGAGGTTTTGTTTTCACTAAACCTGCTCCCACTCACTATAAGTATCCTCTCCATTCACCTTGATATTGACTCATACAAACACCATCCGAAGGGTGACGCTCCCGTTTGCGCCACGAGGCCAAGTATGAGTCTCACGGTGTGAACTTCCCGGAGATAGCGTAGGTGAAAAAATATGTATCTCATACACTTTTCCTCCCACTGAATACTTTAAAGTTATAGGAATCTTACTTAGGCTAAAACCTGGCTAATGGTTTTACCTAACTCTATCAATATAACTCTTATATTGATTTCATCCTAAGTTTGTTAATGTAACTCTTTATATTAAACCTAGGATTTCTAGTTTATTAACACCTTAATAAACTCGCTCACGCTACTGTAATTTATAAACGCTTTGATTAAATTTCACTCACAGGTCAGTTCCCAGGTAGGGGTGTTCCGTTTCCGTCATCTTAAATACCCCAGCCTAGACAGAACTTTCCTTAGACAGAGTTCCTCTTTTAATCATAGCTTATAAATTACATGGTTCCTAATTCTAAACTAATTAGAACTAGATAACCTAAGGTCTATTATTTCCAAGTTCTAAACATTTTAAAACTAATAATTAACCTTAGGTGACATGAATACTATGTCATAGTGCTTGTGTTGGGATTTTTTTCCTAATCTCGTGTTTGTAATATATTGTTTGAAATTAATAAGAGTTATTCATTTCATCACTATGTGTCTCGCAATATTTATAAACTTTTCCAATAAACTAAGCTCCAGGGTCATTGAATTTATGAGAGAACTAGAACATGAATGGTGTGTAGTGGACACACAGGGAGGATCACGTTCGAGTTAATGACCCGAACGGTCTACAGTATATGGATAGGGTTGGAGACCTAACCCTGGATACACTGTGGATGCGACCCGCTTTGTATTAGATACAAACGAGGTGATCTGACTCGTTCATGTGGTTGACATGCGAGTGGGGGCATCCTGTGCAATGAGATTGTACAAGACGGGCCAAGTGAATTATTAGACCACCGATGTAACAGATTGTGATAAGGACTAATAATTTCGTAGATGACCATTAGTGACTCGACACGAATCTCGATCGTGTTACGGACTCTCGCCCGTGAGGGTCCGTCCTTTGACTAGAAATACGGGTGAGGGTGGTCACGATTACTCGTCCAATATGCCTATCTTCTCGCCGAGGACCAAGTAGGGAGCTGGAAACTTAACTACGCGAGATCGAATTCACTCGTTCCCGCCTTTAGAGAAACTAGAGGGGTTGTTCCCTTAAGTGCTGTTACCATAGCTAATGAATGTTTGTTAACCGGGTCAAAGAGTTTGACAGGTTAATCTCGGATCATTGGAGCCCATCACTGTAGGTCCATTAGGTCCCTCGGTTGGCTCAATCTTGGTTAAAAGAAGAGTTAATGTTTTGGTATGAAATTGAACTGTTCAATTTCACTTTAAGGGCATTTATGTCATTTATATGAGATATGAATGATATAATATATAGTTTAATGTGAATGAGATTCATAATAAACTATAGGTTAGCCTAATTGTTGAATTAGGGCTAATTGGAGAAATTAATTGAGAGAAATTAAATTGGATGTGATCCAATTTAATTAATCCACAATTATTGCAAATGAGATTTGCAATATGAGATATGAGATATCTTATATTATGTGGTTATGCAAATGAGATTTGCATAACCTATGGTCGTGGTACAGTGGTAATAATGTGGAGATTTTAACTCCATGATTATTCCACTATATAATCCCTTCTTGCAAGAAGGAATGGAAGCTAACTCTCAAATTTTTGGAATTTCAACCAAAAGAAGAGAATTCCCTCTCAAGCAATTCTCTCAACTCTCCTCCCTCTCCAAAACTAAGATCCCACCATCTTCCTTCTTTCCAAAAGAAGAACAACCGAGTTTCCAAGTGATTGTGACCGGATCTTGTTCGTGAGTTCAAGTTTTCGTTGAGATTGAGAAGCACGAAGAGTTCGTGACCAAGGAAGGAAGTTGAAGAACAATCTATAACAAGTAAGTACGTTCTTCTCACTGTTTTTCTTCCTTACTTTGCATGTTTAGCCTAGGTCTAAGTGTTAGATCGTTTTAACAAGAACAAGTAGCATAATGATACCACGACGATTCGATCGTCTTCCGCTGCGCGGGGATTCTCATTCCCTTCAGCTTGATCATTCATCAAATGAATTAGACATTCTTAGCATAATCATCTCATGATATATAATCCATGTCAATGTTGTCCATAAATTAATATAACAACTTTATATTAATTAATCATGTAAACTATATAATATAACTCCTTATATTATAAATGATGCATGAAAATGCTTAACCTAAGGTGGGATTTCTAAAATAAGAGCATACATTATGCATGGCAATTATTACACAACAATTGCATAATTTAAATAGTAAAATTAGACCAATTTTGGCACCCTATATTTAATTTTAATTAATATAATCTAATTATATTAATTAAAATTAAATAAATTAAATATAAATAAATATAAAACGTTTTTATATTTATTATATATAATAAAAACCAAAATTTGACCCGTTGGATAACTCGCTGAAACCCCTTCGGCGTTGCAACGCTGATGGCAGCGTTGCAACGCTGTAAGTTATCCAGTTTTGCCTGTTGGAGCGCGTTGCAACGCTGAAGGTTGCGTTGCAACGTTGCCTCTGATGTGCGCCTCCTTCCGCAAGCACAGTGTTGCAACGCCAATGAACAACGTTGCAACACGGCACACAGACAACATAAGGAATCTCCTATTCCAAGCTTGTTTTCGCTCTGATCTTCTCAATAGCCACATTGCCTCGATCGACACGAATTTACAGACTCGATTTACAATTAAATTTGCCCAAAATACAGGACCCTTACATTGAACGATTCAATGAAAATTGTAAATCTAAGTGCCAAAATTGAAAGCATCTAATTTGCAAAACCGTTCATACATCTGATGCAAAAATAGTAAATCTCACCTCGCTCTTGAAAAATCCAGAACGTAAATCAAGAACGCAATTGGGCTCTGATACCAATTGAAGGGAATCGAGTCCCGCAGCGAAAGCGATTGTGAGTCGCGCGCTCTCGATTTAGTTACAAAGATTACAATCAAGAACGAAATTAACTAGATTAAGCATATAAACAGTATTTGGACAGCAAGAAAAAATTACCTTTGAAGAACTTTTCTCCAAGTGCTCCTTTCTCCCACGATCACGATCTCAGCAACAGGAACACGAACGGACAAAGACACGACCACTGGATCTTCTCCGTTGTTCTCTAGGTGAGGGAGGAAGGTGGGTTCCCTGAAGGTGAGATGAGATAATTTTGTGAGAGAGAATGTGTTTGTGGAACCTTTCCAACAACACACAAGAGCTTGGAATTTCTTAACCTAGTTGCATCTTATGCAACTATATATATAAGGAGATAGGGATGGAAATTACCATCCTATCCCTCTTTCATTCTCTCTTTAGTATATAGTTAATATGTGAATCCAGTTCACATTAAAACTATATATTATATCAATTATATCACATATAATTGATATGACATCTCATATATGAAATTGAACACTTCAATTTCATTCCTAACTTTATACCCTCAATATTACCATGTTGAGCCAACGGAGGGACCTAATTGACCTACAGTTCATGAGCTCCAATGATATGAGATTAACTGATCAAACTCTTTGATCTAGTTAATCAATATTCATTAACTACAAGTCACTCCACTATAAACTTGTAGCTGCACTCTCCTCATTGTAGATAATATTGTGTCCACTAATATAGTCATTACCCATAGTCGACCTTTCACAGGTTGTTCGTAATTACAGGTGGGTCAAATTATCGTTTTACCCCTGTGATTACCTCTTTGTTCCTTAAGCACCACTGATCCTCTAATGAACAACAAGTCTAAGGTCCTACCTTAGACTCATACCCTCATAGAGGGCGGGCCCCGTTGTCCAAGACCTGGAGTCAGTTCTTAAGGGAACAACCTATCTAATTCCTTAATGTAGGAATGAGTGAATTCCATCTTGCATAGTTAAGTTCCCAGCTACCTACGAAGTTTTGTCCCTGAGAAGGTAGGCTTATTGAGTCAGCTACAGGTCACTCTCACCCATACTAGTCTAAGGACAAACCCCTATAAGCAGGAGTTCTTAACTTGCATCGAATTCAGGTCGAGTCACTAATGACCATCTATAAATTACTAGTCTTATCCTATTAACGGTTTTACACTGGTTAGACTAATAATTTGTGGTCCGGTCTTGTATGAACTCTTCATACAGGATGCCCCCACTCGCATGTCAACTACATGAATGAGTTTGATTACCTTATTTGTACTAATTACAAAATGGGTCGCATCCATGGTGTTTCCAGAATGAGGTTTCCAACCTTATTCTTATACCATAGACCATTTAGGTTATATTCTTGAACTCAACCCAAATAGTGTCCACTATACTGATGTTCAAGATATATGTTATAACCTTGGAGCTGAGTTTATTGGATTTATAAAGCAAGACTGTAATTCTATCAAAACAAATAACCCTTTTATTTAA
Source organism: Trichosanthes cucumerina (assembly GCA_036507285.1). Taxonomy (NCBI): domain Eukaryota; kingdom Viridiplantae; phylum Streptophyta; class Magnoliopsida; order Cucurbitales; family Cucurbitaceae; genus Trichosanthes; species Trichosanthes cucumerina. The sequence continues at coordinate 17,821,006 of CM071837.1, forward strand.
TTGATCAAAATTACACAAGTTTAGGGCATAAATCCCGACACCACCCTCACCCGTACTAGTCAAAGGATAGACCCCCACAGACAGGAGTCCGTAACACACTCAGGATTAAGGTTGAGTCACTATTGGTCATCTACGAAGTTATTAGCCTTATACTGTTAACTGTGTTACATCAGCAAGTCTAATAATTCATGCTCCGGTCATGCACAATCTCATTGCACAGGATGCCCCCACTCGCATGTCAACCACATGAACGAGTTGGATCACCTCGTTTGTATCTAATACAAAGTCGGTCGCATCCATAACGTATCCAGGATTAGGTCTCCAACCCTATCTATATACTGTAGACCATTCTGGTCATTAACTCGAATGCGATCCTCCCTATGTGTCCACTACACACCGTTCAAGTTCTAGTTATCTCATAATTCAATGACCCCTGGAGCTTATTTTATTGGATTAAGTTTGTAAATATGTGAGACACAAAGTGAAGAAAAAATAACTTTTATTTATTTCAATAAGGAATATTACAAACATATACGAGATTAGAACATACATCCCAACATAGTGATCCTTCTTCAATCTCGTGTTTGCACTCCGTTCTCAACAATCAACTCGAACACCTCCACTAAGGCTTCTCCGTTGTTCTCTATGAGAGAGAGGATTGTGAGAATCTCTTTTTGGGTTTGGGAGAGAATTGAGTATAGAGAGACTTGAGAGAGTTTTAGTGATATGGAAATCCCTATTTCAAAAAAATGAGACAATCTCCCTCAAAATGCATCTACATGCATCTTTATATAGGAAGTGAGAGTGCAGATAACTGATGGAACACGAGACATACGCAGCGGAAAAAAGGATCTAATGACACTCTAATTGCATCTAACTTAATAGAAATTAACATGCAAAGAAGCCAAAAACACAGTGAACTAAAAAGGGAAGAAAGTACAACCTTTGTAGCTTGATCTCTTCACGTTCTCCTTGCCAAAGCACAAACCGAACACAAACCGGACCACCACTAGAGATTCTCCGCTATCCTCTGGACTTTGAACCGGGTTGTGGGACCCGGTGAATGAAGGAATGAAAAGGAAGAATAAGAGGTTCAAATTAGCTTTAAGTGAGGAAAGGAGAAGAAAAGTATTTTTGGTGAGACTTCTTTTAAAAGACTAAAAAATCAGCAAAAATGAACCATTTGTTTTGAAAACAAGCCTATTTATAAAGCAATTACATGCATCAAATGCATGTCAAAGCTCACCAAAATGCAACACCTCACAAAACACTAACTAAAGTGGGTTATGTGTCATTCTATAATGTTTACACATAGTCCACTTAAGTTAGTAGGATTGTCAAACAAAAAGTTGGATAATTCCACTAACTCTAGTCAAGGGTAAAATGATCTTTTCCATTTGGTCAAAGTCAAACTTTGACATTCCCGAGCCAAAAAAGACAACCATTTGACTTTTTACGGTTTTGACCCTCTTGAGTAATTTTGACCTCTCGAACATGAATCTGCATTCATATTTTTGAAATTCAAATCATATTTGAATATATTATGTCATACAAAACCCGATAGCTATATCACATACACTTGTTGGTTTAAAACTCCTTTCCTAATTAGAACAATTCGAATAAATCCAACATACTGTTATAAGTTTAATCCATATGAGCTAGAAGGGGGACCTAATGGACCTAAAGATCATGGGCTTCAACAATCCGAGATTAACCGGTCAAACTCTTTATTCTAATTAATCAACATTTGTTAACTAATGGGTCATTCCACTAAAGTCCCGTACTTGCACTCCTCTCACTGTAGATATATTTATGTCCACCTGATATAACCGTAACCAGTAAGTCAATCCTTCACAGGTTGTTCGTGGTCTTGGTTGGGTCAAAATACTGTTTTACCCCCGAGAACACTTCTTGTTCCTTAAGTCCACTGAACATCTATAGAGCAATTGATTTGTGGTCCAACCAACAAATTTAGTCCCTCTTAGCCTATTGAGAGGGCAGGGCCCCTTCTTCTAGTTCCAAAGTCAACACTTAAGGGAACAACCTGTCTACTCTCCTTAGAGTCGGGTAGGAGTGAATTTAATCTTGCACTCTATGTCTCCAGCTATCTACCCGGTCTTACCCCTGAAATGGGAGGCTTATTGAGCCAGCGTTTTTGAGTTGCTCTCACCAATGCAGATCGGAGGATAATCACGTATAAACAGGAGTTCATAGTTAGCTCAAGATTGAGATCGAGTTACCTAGGTCATCAAAAATGAATTAGTCAGTTTTATACAGGAAACGGTGTTATAAAGCAAAAGTGACTAAGTCGTGGTCCAGTCTTATACAAACTCATTGCACAGGATGCCCCCACTTACATATGTCTATATAAACGATTCAGGATCACGTAGTTTGTACTAACTACAAAGTAGGTCGCATCCATAGTGTCCCCAGAATCAGGCGCCCAACCTCACCCTATACTATAGACCATTTTAGGCTATATACTCGAACTTGATCGATGTTTTATGTCATCACATAAAATTCAAGTCTACATTAAATAGCCTCGGGACCTTAGTTTATTGGATTGAAGATTATGGTATACTAATTCAATAACAATTTTACGAAAAAGGAAACACGAAAAATGTTTATTAATTACAAACTACGAGTTTTAGGACATAAAATCCAACAAACTCGCACTTGGACTAAAACTCCTAGTGGAATATCCCAATGTTGAATTAATTGATAAACATATGAATACAATAAACTAGGGCATATGCCTAAATGTTCTCCCACTTGTCCTAGTTTGCTAACTTCGTAGACCTAGAGAATGCAGGTGACCTTCATGAAGGGAATAAAAGTCCTTGTCCAGCGGAAAACGATCGAATCGTCGTGGTGAAGTTGTGCAATTAAATTTCGTTAAAACAATCTAACACTTAGAATACGCTAAACATGCATTCGATGGAAAGAAAACAGTAAGATAGTTTGTTACTTACTTGTTGAAGACGTTCTTCAATAATCCTTTTCAGATCCACGAACTCTTCGTGCTTTCTCGAACTCAACGATCTCGAACCCTTCTCACGATCACCGACCGAACAAAACCACTTGGCTTCTCGACTTTTCTTCTTTTGGAAGAAGGAAGATGGTGGGATCTTGAGTTTTGGTTAGGGAGGAGAAATCTAGAGAGAGTTTGTGAGAGAGAGAGATCTCTTCTTTTGTGAGATTTCCAAAAAATGAGAGAATGATTTTTCTAACCCTTCTTGCAAAAAGGGTTTATATAATGGAGATAGGTGGAGTTGAAATCTCCACCTATTTACTATTTTACCACAACTATAGGTTATGCAAATCATATTTGCATAACCATATATTATAAGATAACTCATATCTCATTTTACAAATCACATTTGTATAATTGTAGATTTATTAAATTGAATCACATCCAATTTAATATCTCTCAACCTAATTTCTCCAATTAGCCCTAATTCAACAATTAGGCTAACCTATAGTTTATTATGAATCTCATTCACATTAAACTATATATTATATCATTCATATCTCATATAAATGACATAAATGCCCTTTAGTGAACTTGAACACTTCAATTCACACCAAACAGTAAATCTTCTTTTAATCCAGTTTGAGCCAACCGAGTGACCTAATGGACCTACACTGACGAGCTACAATGATCCGAGATTAACATATCAAACTCTTTGACCCGGTTAATCAACCTTCATTAGCTACGGTAACACTCCACTAAAACCCGTAGCTGCACTCCCGTCAGTGTAAGATATTACGTGTCCATTGATATAAGCAATACCCACGGTCTCTTTTTTCGATTCACACCATGAGACCCCTATGACCCACCTGCTAATTTGGCCTGGACTAGACAATCCCTTCGGAGGGCCTTGATCATGGGAGTCAGAACACCGTGAATTCTCGAAAGGGATAGAGTTTCGTTGTTGGTTTTCCTTTGTGGTTCACCCTTGGTGACTATTATTTGGACGGATACTTGGAAACATAAAGATTGAGGGTGACACTCACGGGATTCGTTAAGTGTTAATGAATACGACCAAATAATGGTAACTGGACGCCTAATGGAATAAGAGTTATTCTGGGATTAGGGTCTGGTCGAGAAAGTCTCGTCCTAGAGGAGGAGTGTTTCTGTTCACCCTTCGGTGGCGGTCATTCTAAATCTTTAGGATATCATTGCAAATTTAAAATGACCCAGGAATCATAGGATTAATTTTTGCTAAAACTTGATTGGTTTTTCAAAAGTTTATGCGAGACTAACACAAAATTATTTGATTTTTTCAGCTAAAAATATGTTTAGCTCAATTATCGCTTTACTTGCTTCCGACAAACTAGTGGGAGATAACTTCCAAACGTGGAAGAATAATATCAACACGATTTTAGTAACTGACGACCTGAAGTTCGTGTTAACTGATGTTGGGGTTTGTGCCCTAAAACTCGTAGTTTCTAATTACGTTTTAATTAATGTAATAAACTTTTATTATTTCAATACAGAGTTATTGTGCGTTATCTACGAGTTTACCTTTATTTAAACCCTATATCCAATAAACTAAACATCCAAGGCTGTTATATGAATCTTTAACTGAATGTAGTGTACATATAAAGGATCTCGGTTCGAGATTCAACCTAAAGGGTCTATAGTTAGGGAACAAGGTTTGGGTACCTTACCCTGGTGAAACTATGGATGTGGCCCACTTTGTATTTGGTACAAACACTGTGATCCTAACGTGTTCGTGTAGATGACATATGAGTGGGGATATCCTATGTCATGAGATTACATAGGACTGGACCGCAAAATAGTAACCTTTAGTTGTAACTCCATTGACTACTTAGGTTTCTATTTCACTAGAATGACCTAGGCAACTTGATCTCAATCCTGAGCAGGTTACGAACTCCTGTTCGTGAGAGATTATCCTTTGACTAGTATGGGTGAGAGTGGCCACATTCGCCGACTCAATATACCTACCTTCTTGGGGACAAGACCGAGTGAGCAGCTGGGAGCTTAACTTGGCAAGATGAAATTCACTCCTTCCCGCCTAGTAGGGTAAGTAGAGGAATGTTCCCTTAAGTGATGTCTCCGGGACTTGAACAAAGGGCCCGACGCTCTCATTGGCCCGAGAGGGACTCTGTTTATTGGTAAGACCACAAACAAATTATTCATTAGAGGAGCACTGGTACTTAAGGCACAAGATGTAACCCAGGGGTAAAACGATAATTTGACCCAGCTGGTGTTACGAACATTCGTGAAGGATTGACTTGTTGTTATTGGTCAATATCCGTTGACACAGAAATATATCTGCAGTGAGAAGAGTGCAGTTGTAGGACTTTAGTGGAGTGTTCCCACAGTTAACGAATGTTGATTAGGAGGTTAATGAGATTAACCGAGCAATCTCGTATCGTTGGAGCTTCTGATCTGTAGGTCAATTAGGTCCACTTTCTAACTTGTAAAGGGTTCTTAGATCAAATGTTCAAATTCATAAGGGAATTAATTTAATGTATATAGATACAATATAATATATAGTTTTGGAACTATATATTATAAATTTAATGTGAATATGATTCATATTAAATTATATGAGAGAATTAAATATTTGAAAGAGTTCAAATATTAAATTCAAATGTGAATGTGATTCATATTTGAAAACTATAGGTTAAAATTTAATGTGCATAAGATGTACATTAAAACTATAGGTTAGAGGATAAAAGGATTAAATGTGATTTGATCTTACGATTAATTAAATATATGATATTTAATTAATTAATTAATTAAATTTGATTTAATTGATTATATATTAATTAATTAATTTAAATTAATTAATGGGAACGTGTCAAAAGGACACGTTCCCATCTTCCCCACCAACTCCCCATCGATAGGGAGTGGGGGGAGAAATCCTCTGTATAACCTCTCAAGGAAGAGAAGTTATTGGTTGATCGAGTTTTTTTGGAATCGATTGTGAATTGCTCTCGGAATAACTTCTCTCTTTGATTTTTCTTGTCTACCAAATTGTTGGAGGTTTTCCACCAAACCTAGATCTAAGTAGAAATCCAGAGAATATGAGGTCTAATGGGTGGTAGTGTCTTGCTTGGAGAAAACAGAGAAGGTTCTTGCATTGCTGATTTCTTTTGGAGCAAGGAGTTGTTGTGCTGGAAATTGAAACTACAAAGGTAATATTCCTTCTTTCCACTTTAGTTTAATTGTTAACACTAAAGCATGTTTGTATGCAATTAATCCATGCCTAATTAGATCAGATTTCCATGTTTGTTCTGATTTTATCAATGTATGGGTTTTTGCATTTCAAGCAAAACAAACTTGCATATTACGTTTCCAAATTCGTTTCCGTTGTTGAAGGAGTTACGATCTCCATCAATTGGTATCAGAGCAATGCTTGTATTGTCTTGTTTGAAGCAAAATTGCATTGATTTGGTGGGAATTTGTATTTGGTTTGCTGTAAAACTGGTTTAGGAATATTTTGGCTTTAGTTTTCTTTGATTTGATCAATTTGTATATAAAGGCCCCTGTGTTTTTGGGCATAAGTGCATTATCGAGTTTGTATTCGAGTTAAGAGTCGTTGGGGACCAGTTTCATGCAATTTGGTTGAGAATCGAAGGAGTTTTTGTTGTTTGATGCTGATGTGTTCGAAGAAGATTGGCACTGTCGAAGCTTCAGCGTTGCATCACAGTCAGCAGCATTGCAACTTCGTTCATCAGCGTTGCAACACTAACGAACGGCGTTGCAACGCCTTCATCCCTATCGACGTGGGGGCTCCAGGGGTTAGTGGCGTTGCAACGCCACCCCGATAGAAGGTGCGCGCGCGGACGAAGAGGGTGTTGCAACGCTTGCATCAGCGTTGCAATGCCATGATGATTTTCCAGCAGCTGTAGATCGGTTCGATTTTTTGTTCAATTTCGATCCGGTTCGAGCGGTTCAAGCTCGGTTCAAGGTATTTTGGACCGGTTTTATGTAATAAAATTAATGTAATTTTATTATTTTACACTTTAGGGGCCAATTTATTCCGGTTTTACATCTTTATGTCTTTATGAATGTCATTTAGATTATTCCCACCTTAGGATAAGCATGTTCATGCATTCTTTTATTTGTATAATTGTTATATGAATATGGTTAGATGCATGATTAACTTGTTTTTCATGAGTAATTAATTAAAATTGTTATGATTAGATTATATGAAAAATAAATTGCATGAAGCATGAAATTACTTAGTTTAAAATAAATGTATTTTATTTAAGTAATTTTATTATTCAATTAGTTGAATATTTTATAATTCCAATTTGAAAATTAATTTTTGGATTTATAATATAGTTTCTTTATCATAGGTTAATTATTAAATTTATAAAAGTTATAAATTAAAGGGGTTTTAGAAACCATAACCTATAATAAAGAAATGCATGCAAACATAGGAACTTGGGTTAAAATTTAAATTAGTTTTAAATTGTTTAAAATTAATTTAGACCTAAGTTTTAATTTCTAATAGGATTAGAAATTAGTCTTACATAGTATTTTAAATAGTTTAAAATATAGTAGTATTTTAGGACTTTGGTTATAAGGGAACTCTCTAGGGTGAAGTTCGTCTCAAAAAGGTGAGGGGTACTTAAGTGACTGTTAGCATGTAACACCTCCTACTTGGGAACTGACCCGGAACTTGAGTTGAATTAACCTTAGTTCTATTTTATATCTAGGTAAATAAAATGTTTATTCACCTAGACATAAGGTTAAAAGACCTAGTTATAATAGTTATAATAGGCATAGACTTAGATAGATTCTTTTAGCCAGAATCCGACTAAGTTAAACCTATACCATATTCTTAGGAACTTCAGTGGGAGAAAACGACATGTTCTCATCAAGTTTACTCTCACGTCCTCAAGAGTTCACACCATGAGTTCCATGCTCGGTTACGTGGCGTCAATAGGACGTCCCCCTACAGTATGTGTTTGCATGGTTCAATATCAAGGTGAATGAAGGAAGTATCCATAGTAAATGGGAGCAGGACCCGTGTCAACGTATCCTACGGTCTCCTCCATTAGGTCACACCGTGAGATTTCTATAGTCCGTCTGGTAGGTTGTCCTGGAACATCCAAACCCTACGGAGGGCCTGACTATAGGGATCGGAACACCGCGAACTCCATATATGGATAGGGTCTCTTAGGTAATTTACCAACAGTTGTCTTTCTTAATAGTAGCCTGTTGGCTCAGACCTATTGGATCTGAAAATGGGAGGGTCACATTTACGGGATGAGTTAAGCTAGTTAACAAGTCCTTCACCAAACAAATGGTAGCTAAGGACCATTGGGACATGAGATGTTCTGGTAGTGAGAATTGGCTGAGAAAGTCTCAATTCAGGGGAGGAATGACTGACCGCCCGACGGAGGCTATTGTTCTAAACCCTTGAAGTATCGTTGCAAAATTAAAGGTTTAATTTAAACATTGGGTTTAGTTTAAACTCTAGGGTTCTTTAATAATTTTGCTAAATTTGATTGGTTTTATAATGGGTTAAAAGGCATAACTAATTAGAACTATTTTTTATTTTCAGCATGTCGTCCTCATATATAGCCTTACTAAAAAAGGAACGTTTAACTGGTGAAAACTTTACTACGTGGAAGTCCAACCTGGATGCGATCCTTGTTGTAAGCGACCTTCGATTTTATCTTCGACCGAGGAATGTCCTCAGATCCCTGCTCAAAACGCACCTCAATCAGTTAAGGATGCGTTTGACCGTTGGGCCAAGGCCAATGAAAAGGCCAAGGCATATATCCTTGTCGGGATATCTGATGTTTTAGCCATGAAAATAGAGGGTATGGTCTCAGCTCGTGAGATCTGCAGAATTTGTCTGGACAACCGTCTGAACAAATTCGGCACGAATCCCTCAAGTACGTTTATAACGTGCGCATGAAGGAGGGAACTTCAGTGAGAGAACATGTTCTCGATCTTATAGTTCACTTCAACGTGGCCGAAATGAACGGAGCGGTCTTAGACGAGCAAAGTCAGGTATTTTTCATCATGGAATCTCTTCCGAAGAGTTTCCAGCGATTTCGTAGCAATGCGGAGATGAACAAAAAGGAGTATAACCTGACTTCCCTCATAAATGAACTGCAGACCTCCCAGTCTATTATGGATAATAAGGGACAGGTTGATGGAGAGGCAAATTTATTTGCCCATTCCAGAAGGTTCCATATGGGTTCATCCTCTGGAACCAAGCCCTGCGATTCTTCTTTTGGGATTAAGAAGACTCGGAAGAAGAGGAAAGGAGGAAAAGGGAAAGCTTCTGCCACTGCAGACATTGAGCTCAAAGAGAAGAAAGGTAAATTAGATTTACTTATTCTTCAAACTTGTTTAGTGAAAAATGATTTACCTGGATACTTGATTCAGGAGCCACTAATCACGTTTGCTTTTTGTTTCAGGAAACTAGTTCCTTCAAGGAGCTCGAAGAGGGTGAGATGACGCTCAGGGTCGGAACGGGAGACGTCGTCTCAGCTCGTGCACTGGGAGATGCCAAGCTGTTTTTGAGAGATAGATTTTTATTTTTAGAGAATCTGTATATAGTTCCTAAAATTAAGAAGAACTTAATTTCTATCTCTTGTTTAATTGAACTTGGCTACTGTATTACCTTTTCATTTAATGAAGCGTTCATTTCAAAGAAAGGTGTCAATATTTGTTGTGCTAAGTTAGAAAACGGCTTGTATGTACTTAAACCGAATAGAACTAAAGCAATTTTAAATCATGAGATGTTTAAAAATGCTAATACTCAAAGTAAAAGGCAAAGAATTTATCCAAATAATAATACCTATCTATGGCATCTTAGACTGGTCATATTAATCTCAACCGGATTGAGAGACTTTCTAAGAATGGACTTCTAAATAAGTTAGAAGATGATTCTTTACCTCGTGAATCTTGCTTGGAAGGTAAAATGACCAAGCGACCTTTTACAAGAAAAGGTTACAGAGCCATAGAGCCCTTAGAACTTGTACATTCGGATCTTTGTGGTCCGGTGAATGTTAAAGCTCGAGAAGGGTACGAATATTTCATCTCTTTCATAGATGATTATTAAAGGTATGGTTATCTATATCTAATGCATCACAAGTCTGAGGCTCTTGAAAAGTTCAAAGAGTATAAGGCTGAAGTGGAGAATGCATTAGGGAAAACCATTAAAATACTTCGATCCGATCGAGGTGGAGAGTATATGGATTTGAGATTCCAGGACTATATGATAGAACATGGAATTAAATCTCAACTCTCAGCACCTAATACACCACAACAAAATGGTGTGTCAGAAAGGAGAAATACAACCTTGTTGGACATGGTTCGTTCTATGATGAGCTATGCTCAATTGCCTGCCTCGTTTTGGGGATACGCAGTAGAGGCTGCAGTACAAATCTTGAATACTGTTCCATCAAAGAGTGTTTCAGAAACACCTTTTGAATTGTGGAAGGGGCGTAAACCTAGTTTACAAGACTTTAGGATTTGGGGTTGTCCAGCACACGTACTAGTGACAAATCCAAAGAAACTGGAACCTCGTTCAAGATTGTGCCAATTTCTTGGCTATCCCAAAGAAACGAGAGGTGGTCTTTTCTACGACCCACAAGAAAACAAGGTGATTGTATCGACAAACGCCACGTTCTTGGAGGAAGATCACATGAGGAACCACAAACCGCGTAGTAAATTAGTACAAAATGAAGCTACAATTGAACAACAAGAGTTGTTGATCAAGCTGGACCTTCCTCAAGAGTTGATGGAGGAGCCAACACCTCAAGTCAGTCTCGTCCTTATCAACCGTTGGGAATGCCTCGACGCAGTTGGGAGAGGTTGTTTCAAACCGACCGCTACTTGGGTTTAGTTGAAACTCAAGTTGTCACACTGATGAATGGCATAGAGAGATCCATTGTCTTATAAGCAAAGCGATGAATGGCGTAGACAAGGACCAATGGATCAAAGCCATGAACCTTGAAATAGAGTCAATGGACTTCAATTCAGTATGAGAACTTGTAGACCAGCCTGAAGGGGTTAGACCAATAGGGTGTAAATGGATCTATAAGAGAAAAAGAGAGATGTAGGAAAGGTGCATGACACTTTAAGGCTAGACTTGTAGCAAAGGGTTTTACCCAAAGGGAAGGAGTTGATTATGAAGAAACTTTTTTCCCTGTTACTATGCTGAAGTCTATAAGGATATAGTCGCGTTTTATGATTATGAAATTTGGCAAATGGACGTCAAGACTGCCTTTTTGAATGGTAATCTTGACGAGAGTATCTATATGTCTCAACCCGAAGGGTTCATAACCCAAGGTCAGGAGCAAAAAGTTTTGAAGCTCAATCGATCCATTTATGGATTGAAACAAGCATCCAGATCTTGGAATATAAGATTTGATACTGCGATCAAGTCTTATGGATTTGACCAAAACGTTGATGAGCCTTGTGTTTACAAGAGGATCATCAACTACAACGTAGCTTTCTTAATACTTTATGTGGATGATATTATACTCATTGGGAATGATGTAGGATACCTAACTGACATAAAGAATTGACTGGCGACCCAATTCCAAATGAAAGATTTGGGAGAGGCGCAATATGTTCGTGGGATTCAGATCTTTAGGAATCGCAAGAACAGAACGCTAGCACTGTCTCAAACGTCTTATATCGACAAAATGTTGTCTCGATATTCGATGCAGAATTCCAAGAGGGGCTTGTTGCCCTTCAAGCATGAAGTTCATCCGTCTAAGGAACAATGTCCTAAGACGCCTCAAGAAGTTGAGGATATGAGACGTATTCCCTATGCCTCTGTAGTAGGTAGCTTAATGTATGCTATGTTGTGCACGAGGCCGAACATTTGTTATGCAGTGGGAATAGTCAGTAGGTACCAGTCCAATCCAGGGATAGACTACTGGACAACAGTTAAAAATATCCTCAAGTATCTTAGAGAACGAGGGACTATACACTTGTGTATGGGACTAAGGATTTGATCCTTATTGGATACACTGATTCTGATTTTCAGACCGATAAGAATTCTCGAAAATCCACATCGGGATCAGTTTTCACCCTTAATGGGGGAGCTATAGTATGGCGAAGCATCAAGCAAGGATGCATCGCTGACTCCACGATGGAGGTTGAATATGTCGCTGCATGTGAAGCAGCTTAAAAGGTTGTTTGGCTAAGGAAATTCCTTACAGATTTGGAAGTAGTTCCAAATATGGAATTTCCCATCACCTTATACTGTGGAAACAGTGGTGCGGTAGCCAATTCGAATCAACCTCACAGCCCTAAGCGAGGTAAGCACATCGAGAGAAAGTATCACCTGATACGAGAAATAGTGCAACGAGGAGATGTGACAGTCACGAAGATCGCTTCGGAGCACAATATTGTTGATCCGTTTACAAAGACTCTCACGGCTAAAGTGTTCGAGGGTCATCTGGAAAGTTTGGGTCTACGCGATATGTACATAGGCTAATCTAGGGCAAGTGGGAGATATGTAATGGGGTATATGGATGCCTTAGTTTATTGTATTTTTATCTCTTTAACCACTTTTTAGATTATGATGTAACCCACTAGAGTTTTAGTTCAAGTGGGAGTTTGTTGAAGGTTGTGCCCTAAAACTCGTAGTTTGTAATTACGTTCTAATTAATGTAATAAAGTGTTATTAGAGTTATTGTGCGTTATCTATGAGTTTGCCTTTATTTTAACCCTAAATCCAATAAAATAAACATCCAAGGCTGTTATATGAATCTTTAACTGAATGTAGTGTACATATAAAGGATCTCGGTTCGAGATACAGCCTAAAGGGTCTATAGTTAGGGGACAAGGTTTGGGTACCTTATCCTAGTGAAACTATGGACGTGGCCCACTTTGTATTTGATACAAACACTGTGATCCTAACGTGTTCATGTAGATGACATGTGAGTGAGGATATCCTATGTAATGAGATTACATAAAACCGGACCGCGAAATAGTAACCTCTAGCTGTAACTCCGTTGACTAGTTAGGTTTCTATTTCACTAGGATGACCTAGGCAACTTGATCTTAATCTTGAGCAGGTTACGAACTCCTGTTCGCGTGGGATTGTCCTTTGACTAGTATGGGTGAGAGTGGCCAGATTCGCCGACTCAATATGCCTACCTTCTTGGGGACAAGACCGAGTGAGCGGCTGGGAACTTAACTTGCCAAGATGAAATTCACTCCTTCCCGCCTACTAGGGTAAGTAGAGGAATGTTCCCTTAAGTGGTGTCTCCGGGACTTGAACAAAGGGCCCGACCCTGTCATTGGCCGAGAGGGACTTTGTTTGTTGGTAGGACCACAAACAAATTGTTCATTAGGGGAGCACTTGTACTTAAGGCACAAGATGTAACACATGGATAAAACGATAATTTGACCCAGCTGGTGTTACGAACATTCGTGAAGGATTGACTTGTTGTTATTGGTCAATATTCGTTGACACAGAAATATATCTACAGTGAGAAGAGTGCAGCTGCGGGACTTTAGTGGAGTGTTCCCGCAGTTAACAAATGTTGATTGGGAGGTTAATGAGATTAACTAAGCAATCTTGTATCGTTGGAGCTTCTTATCTGTAGGCCTATTAGGTCCACCTTCTAGCTCGTAAAGGGTTCTTAGATCGTTTGAATTTGAAATGTTCAAATTCATAAGGGAATTAATTTAATGTATATAGATACGTATAATGTATAGTTTTGGAACTATATATGATAAATTTAATATGAATATGATTAATTTTAAATTATATGAGAGAATTAAATATTTGAAAGAGTTCAAATATCAAATTCAAATGTGAATGTGTTTCATATTTGAAAAACTATAGGTTAGAATTTAATGTGCATAAGATGTGCATTAATACTATAGGTTAGAGGATAAAAGGACTAAATGTGATTTGATCTTATGATTAATTAAATATATGATATTTATTTAATTAATTAATTAAATTTGATTTAATTGATCATATATTAATTTAAATTAATTAATGGGAATGTGTCAGGAGAACACGTTCCCATCTTCCCCACCAACTCCCCATCGATAGGGAGTGGGGGGAAGAAATCCTCTGTATAACCTCTCGAGGAAGAGAAGTCATTGGTTGATCGAGCTTTTTTGGAAGCGATTGTGAATTTCTCTCTGAATAACTTCTCTCTCTTATTTTCCCTATCTACCAAATTGTTGGAGGTTTTCCACCAAGCCTAGATCTAAGTAGAAATCCAGAGAATAGGAGGTTTACTGGGTGGTAGTGTCTTGCTTGGAGAAAACAGAGAAGGTTCCTGCATTGCTGATTTCTTTTGGAGCAAGGAGTTGCTGTGCTGGAAATTGAAACTACAAAGGTAATATTCCTTCTTTCCACTTTAGTTTAATTGTTAAGACTAAAACATGTTTGTATGCAATTAATCCATGCCTAATTAGATTAGATTTCCATGCTTGTTCTGTTTTTATCAATGTATGGGTTTTTGCATTTCAAGCAAAACAAACTTGCATATTACGATTCCAAATTTTTTTCCGCTGCTCAAGGAGATCAGATATCCATCAACTGAGGAGTGCCCTCAATTACCGAGCTCGACTGCATCACGAAGTGTTATGCATATGATCGATGGATCAGGGCCAATCAAAAGGCCAAGGTCTACATAATTGTCAGCTTATCTAAAGTTTTGGCAAAGAAGCATGAGTTGATGGTCACCGCTAAGGAGATCATCGATTCGTTACAGGACATGTTTGGACAACAACACTTTCAGGTCAGGCACAATTCGCTCAAACACATCTTCAACGCCCGAATGAAAGAAGGGGCGTCTGTCCGTGAACATGTTCTGGACATGATGACCCACTTTAATTTTGCGGAGATGAACGGGGCTTCGATCGACGAGTCGAGCCAGGTCAGCTTTATTCTGGAGACTCTTTCGAAGAGTTTCCTTCAGTTTCGTAGCAACGCTATTATGAACAATATAAGCTACACTCTTACTACCCTTCTCAATGAGTTACAAAATTTACAGTCCTTGATGAGGATTAGGGGACCGAAAGCTGAGACAAATGTTGCCTACAGGTCTTATCACAGGCGTTCGACCTCTGGGACTAAACCTGTTGCTCTTTCTCACCCGAAAGGGAAGAAGAAGATGAAGAGGGGTAAAGCTGACCGAGCTGCCGCCCAAAAGGGCAAGAAGGTCAAGGAAGTTGCAGAGAAAGGAAAGTGTTTCCACTGTAATGGGGACGACAACTGGAAGAGAAACTGTCCCAAGTTCTTTGCCGAGAGGAAGAATCAAGGTAAATGTTATTTACTGGTAACTTAAACATGTTTAGTGGAGAGCAGTGACTCTACCTAGATATTGGATTCGGGCGCCACCAACCATGTTTGTTCTTCTTTTCAGGGAATTGATTCCTGGCAGCAGCTGCGAAAGGGTGAGATGACTCTACAGGTTGGATTCGAGGAGATAGTCTCTGTTGTAGCTATCGGCAAAGTGAAGCTCTATTTTAGCAGGAATTACATTTTGTTAGACAATATGTACATAGTTCCAGGGTTTACTTGAAATCTCGTTTCTATTTCCTGTCTATTAGAACAATGTATTTCCGTTTCTTTTCATGGTAATAAAGCGTTTATTTCTAGAAATGGTAATCTTATTTGTTCTGCTTCACTTAAGTATAATTTGTATGTTTTAAAGCCTAATTCAGTTAAAAGTTATTTAAAACTGCAGAAAACGCGAACTAAGAGAGTTAAGGTTTCTCCAAAAGAAAATGCCCATCTTTGGCATCTATGGTTAGGTCACATTAATCTCAATCGGATTGAGAGACCAGTGAAGAGTGGACTTCTAAGTCAGTTAGAAGAAAACTCTTTACCGGTGTGTGAGTCATGCCTCAAAGGCAAAATGACCAAACGTCCTTTTACTAGAAAATGATATAGAGCCAAGGAGCCCCTGAAGCTTATACATTCTGACCTTTGTGGTCCGATGAGTGTTAAAGCACAAGGTGGTTAAGAATACTTCGTTTCTTTCATTGATGATTATTCGAGGTATGGGTATATTTACCTAATGCATAGAAAGTCTGAAACTCTTGAGAAGTTCAAGGAGTACAAGACTGAGGTTGAGAACCTGTTAGGTAAAACAATAAAAACACTTCGATCGGATCGAGGTGGAGAGTATATGGATACCGAATTCCAGAACTATATGATAGAACACGGAATTACATCCCAACTCTCAGCACCTGGTATGCCACAGCAGAATGATGTATCGGAGAGGAGAAACACTGCTCTGTTAGACATGGTTCGATCGATGATGAGCTATGCTCGTCTCCCAGATTCTTTTTGGGTTACGCAGTGGAGACTGCGGTCTACATTTTGAACAACGTTCCGTCGAAAAGTGTTTGTGAAACACCTTTCGAACTCTGGACTGGACCTAAAGGTAGTTTACAGCATTTCAGAATTTGGGGATGTCTGACCCATGTGTTAGTGTCAAACATGAAGTAATTGGATCCCCGTTCAAAATTGTGTCTATTCGTAGGTTACCCAAAAGAGACCAGAGGTGGTCTGTTTTACGATCCTAAGGAAAATAGGGTGCTTGTGTCGACAAACGTCACTTTCCTTACGGAAGACCATATCAGGGATCATTTTCCTAGGAGAAAAATCGTGTTGAATGAAATGGACAGTACGTCAGCAAGAGTTGTTGATGGGACTAGTACGTCAACAAGAGTTGTTGATCCTAGCACGTCAAGTCAAGTCTGTTTCCATGAGTTGGGAATGCCTCCACGTAGTGGGAGGACTGTGAGACAACCTGAACGTTACATGGGTTTAGCTGAAACCCAAGTCGTCAATCTTGATGATGACTGTGAGGATCCATTGACCTATAATCAGGCAATGGTTGATGTTGACAAGGACGAATGGATTAAAGCTATTGACAAGGAAATGGAGTCGATGTACTTCAATTCTGTCTGGGAGCTTATGGATCAACCTGATGGGGTGAAACCTATAGGTTGCAAATGGATCAACAAGCGTAAACGTGGCGTAGATGGGAAGGTGCAGACCTTCAAAGCACGACTTGTGGCAAAGGGTTTTACCTAGGTCGAAGGGGTTGACTATGAGGAAACCTTTTCACCTGTTGCCATGGTAAAGTCGATCACGATCATTCTGGCCATTGCCTCGTATTATAACTACGAGGTATGGCAGATGGATGTCAAGACCGCCTTTCTGAATGGCAACCTTGACGAAACTATCTACATGGACCAGCCCAAGGGTTCATTGCCCAAGGCCAAGAGCAAAAGGTTTGTCGGCTTCATAGGTATATTTATGGACTAAAACAAGCCTCAAGGTCTTGGAATCTAAGGTTTGATGAGGCAATCAAATCTTATGGCTTTGATCAGAATGTTGACGAGCCTTGTGTCTACAAGAAAATCGTTGACAAAACTGTCGCATTTCTGATATTATACGTGGATGATATTCTTCTCATTGGGAATGAGGTAGAATTTCTTGAACATCAGTGTAGTGGACACTATTTGGCTTGAGTTCAAGAATATAACCTAAATGGTCTATGGTATAAAAATAAGGTTAGAAACCTCATTCTGGTAACAAAATGGATGCGGCCCACTTTGTAATTAGTACAAATGAGGTAATCAAACTCATTCATGTAGTTGACATGCGAGTGGGGGCATCCTGTATGAAGAGTTCATACAAGACTGGTTCGCAAATTATTAGTCTAACCAGTGTAACGCCGTTAATAGGATAAGACTAGTAATTTATAGATGGTCATTAGTGACTCGACCTGGATCATGAGCAAGTTAAGAACTCCTGCTTATAGGGGTTTGTCCTTAGACTAGTATGGGTGAGAGTGACCTGTAGCCGACTCAATAAGCCTACCTTCTCAGGGACAGAACCTCGTAGGTAGCTGGGAACTTAACTGTGGAAGATGGAATTCACTCATTCTTACACTAAGGAATTTGATAGGTTGTTCCCTTAAGAACTGACTCCAGGTCTTGAACAACGAGGCCCCGCCCTCTATGAGGGTATGAGTCTAAGGTAGGACCTTAGACTTGTTGTTCATTTGAGGATCAGTGGTGCTTAAGGAGCAAAGAGGTAATCACAGGGGTAAAACGGTAATTTGACCCAGTTGTGATTACGAACAACCTGTGAAGGGTCGACTCATGGGTAATGACTATATCAGTGGACACAATATTATCTACAGTGAGGAGAGTGCAGCTACAAGTCTATAGTAGAGTGACTTGTAGTTAATGAATATTGATTAACTGGATCAAAGAGTTTGATCAGTTAATCTCATATCATTGGAGCTCATGAACTGTAGGTCCATTAGATTCCTCTGTTGGCTCAATATGGTAATATTGAGGGTATAAAGTTAGGAGTGAAATTGAAGTGTTCAATTTCATACATGAGGTGTTATATCAATTATGATGGAGATCTGATCTCCTTGAGCAGCGGAAACGTGATTGGGATCGTTAATGTGCTTGATTGTTTTGCTTAAAACAAAAACCAGTACATTGATAAATACAGAACAAGCATGAAATTCTAATCCTATTAGACATGGATTAAAGCGTACATGCAAACATATTAAGTTTAACAATTAAACTAAAGGGAAAAAGGAATTAATTACCTTTGTAGCTTTTTCGCAGCAACACCTTGCTCCCCGATAAACAGCAACAAGGAAGAACTTCTCTGTTTTTCTCTGTGTAACAACACCACCACTTGGATCACCTCCTATATCTCTGAGTTCTACTTAGATCCTCCTTGGTGGGAAGGATTCCAACTTTTGGAAGAACTTTGGGAATTAGAGAGTGAGAAAGAGAGAATTTTTCCTTCTGTTAGTTCAATCTCATTGATCGATCACCCAAATGAGCAACACCCTTCTCCCTGTTAAACTGTCGATAGGAAGAAGGGGAGGGGTAGTGGGGAACGTGTCTGGATGACACGTTCCCTCATTTATTATTAAAATAATAATAATAATAATAATAATAATAATAATATAATTAAATCAAATTTAATTATTCATTTAAATCATATTTAAATAATACAAATTAAATATCATATATTTAATTTGGATTAAATCTCATTTAATCACATTACCCTTTTAACCTATAGTTTTAATGTACAACCAGTGCACATTAAATTTTATCCTATAGTTTGCAAATGTGAATCACATTCACATTTAATATAATATTTGAACTCTTTCAAATATTCAATTCTCTCATCTAATTTAATATGAATACTATTCAGATTAAATTTATAATATATAGTTCCAAAATTATATATTATATTGTATCTAAATACATTAAATATATTCCCTAATGAATTTGAACATTTCAAATTCAAATGATCTAAGAACCCTTTACCAGCTAGAAGGTGGACCTAATGGACCTACAGATCAGAAGCTCCAATGATACAAGATTGCTCGGTTAATCTCATTAACCTCCCAATCAACATTCGTTAACTACGGGAACACTCCACTAAAGTCCCACAACTGCACTCTTCTCACTGCAGATATATTTCTGTGTCCATGGATATTGACCAATAACAGCAAGTCAATCCTTCACGAATGCTCGTAACCACAGTTGGGTCAAATTACCGTTTTACCCCTGGGTTGCATCTTGTGCCTTAAGTACCAGTGCTCCTCTAATGAACAATTTGTTTGTGGTCCTACCAACAAACAGAGTCCCTCTCGGGCCAATGAGACGGTCGGGCCCTTTGTTCAAGTCCTGGAGACACCACTTAAGGGAACATTCCTCTGCTTATCCTAGTAGGCGGGAAGGAGTGAATTTCATTTTGCTAAGTTAAGTTCCCAGCCGCTCACTCGGTCTTGTCTCCAACAAGGTAGGCATATTGAGTCGGCGAATCTGGCCACTCTCACCCATACTAGTCAAAGGACAATCCCTCGCGAACAGAAGTTCGTAACCTGCTTAGGATTGAGATCAAGTTTCCTAGGTCATCCTAGTGAAATAGAAACCTAACTAGTCAACGGAGTTACAGCTAGAGATTACTATTTCGTAGTTCGGTCTTATGTAATCTCATTACATAGGATATCCCCACTCACATGTCATCTACACGAACACATTAGGATCACAGTGTTTGTATCAAATACAAAGTGGGCCACATCCATAGTTTAACCAGGGTAAGGTACCCAAACCTTATCGCCTAACTATAGACCCTTTAGGCGGTATCTCGAACCGAGATCCCTTTTATGTACATTACAATCAGTTAGAGATTCATTTAACAACCTTGGATGTTTAGTTTATTGGATTTAGGGTTTAAATAAAAGCAAACTCGTAGATAACGAACAATAACACTTTATTGAAATAATAACACTTTATTACAATAATTAGAACATAATTACAAACTACGAGGTTTAGGGCACAAATCCAAACAAACTCCCACTTGAACTAAAACTCTAGTGGGGTACATCATAATATAAAACAGTGGTTACAATAGATAGAAATACAATAAACTAGGGCATCCATATACCCCATTACATATCTCCCACTTGCCCTAGATTAGCCTATGTACATATCTCGAGACCTGCATCATCCGGATGACCCTCGAACAATTTAGCCGTGAGAGTCTTTGTAAACGGATCAACAATATTGTGCTCCGAAGCGATCTTCGTGACTGTCACATCTCCTCGTTGCACTATTTCTCGTATCAGGTGATACTTCCTCTCGATGTGCTTACCTCGCTTATGGCTGCGAGGTTCCTTCGAATTGGCTACCGCACTACTGTTGTCACAGTATAAGGTGATGGGAGATTCGATATTTGGAACAACTTCCAAATCATTAAGAAATTTTCTTAGCCAAACAACCTCTTTAGCTGTTTCACATGCAGCGACATACTCAGCCTCCATTATGGAGTCAACGATGCATCTTTGCTTGATGCTTCGCCATACTATAGCTCCCCCGTTAAGGGTGAAAACTGATCCCGATGTGGATTTCCGAGAATCCTTATCGGTCTGAAAATCAGAATCACTGTATCCAGTAAGGATCAAATCCTTAGACTCATACACAAGGATATAGTCCCTCGTTCTCCTTAGATACTTGAGGATATTTTTAACTGCTGTCCAGTGGTCTAACCATGGATTAGACTGGTACCTACTGACTATTCCCACTGCATAATAAATGTCCGGCCTCGTGCACAACATAGCATACATTAAGCTACCTACTGCAGAGGCATAGGGAATATGTCTCATATCCTCAACTTCTTGAGGTGTCTTGGGACACTGTTCCCTAGACATATGAACTCCGTGCCTGAAGGGTAATAAACCCCTCTTGGAATTCTGCATCGAATATCTGGACAACATTTTGTCGATATAAGACGCTTGAGACGAAGCTTAGCGTTACGTTCTTGCGATTCCTAAAGATCTGAATCCCAAGAACATACTGCGCCTCTCCCAAATCTTTCATTTGGAAATGGGTCGCCAACCAATTCTTTATGTCAGTGAGGTATCCTACATCATTTCCAATGAGTAGGATATCATCCACATAAAGTACTAACAAAGCTACTTTGTCGTTGATGATCCTCTTGTAAACACAAGGCTCATCAACGTTTTGGTCAAAGCCGTAAGACTTGATTGCAGTATCAAATCTTATATTCCAAGATCTTGACGCTTGTTTCAATCCATAAATGGATCGATTAAGCTTGCAAACTCTTTGCTCCTTACCTTGGGCTATGAACCCTTCGGGCTAAGACATGTAGATGCTCTCGTCAAGATTACAATATCCAAGTTCTATTAAACAAGAGATAGAAATTAAGTTCCTTTTAAGCATAGGAACTATATATAGATTTTTTAATAAAAGAAATCTATCTCCGAAAAATAACTTGGCATCTCCCATCGCACGCAGTGAGACAGCGTCTCTCGTTAAGACCACGAGCGTCATCTCACCCTCTTGAGCTCCTTGAAGGAACTAGTTTCACGAAATGAAGAGCAAACGTGATTAGTGGCTCTGAATCAAGTATCCAGGTAAAATCATCAGTTTCCACTAAACAAGTTTCAAGAACAAGTAAATATAATTTACCTTTCTTCTTTTTGAGCTCAGTAAGGTATTTTGGGCAGTTTCGCTTCCAGTGCTCATCCAGTTGCAGTGGAAACATTTTCCTTTGTCTGCAACCTTGGCTTTTCCCTTGCCTTTGTCAGCAGCAGGTGTCTCCCTTTCCCTCCTATTTTCTTCTTTTGGATCTTCTTAAGCCCAGAAGATGAGCTACAGGACTTAGTCCCAAAGGATGAACCCTTCTGGAACCTTCTGGAATGGGCAAACAGATTTGCCTCTCCATCAGCCTGTCCCTTATTCTTCATAAGAGACTGGAAAGTTTGTAGTTCATTTAGGAGAGTAGTCCGGTTATACTCTATCTTGTTCATCACCGCATTGCTACGGAATTGCAGGAAACTCTTCGGAAGAGATTCCAGGATGAACGATACCTGACTTTGCTCGTCAATGACCGCTTCGTTCATCTCAGCCACGTTGAAATGGACCATCAGATCGAGAACGTGTTCTCTCACGGATGACCCCTCCTTCATACGGGAGTTAAAAACATATTTGAGGGATTCGTGTCAAATCTGTCCAGACGGTTGTCCAAACATTTCCTACAGCGAACTCATGATCTCACGTGCTGAGACCATGCCCTCGTGCTTTTTGGCCAGAACTTCAGAAACACTAGCCAAAATGTAGACCTTGGCCTTGTCATTGGCCTTGATCCGGTGATGTCGACGCCTCCCAATGCATTGAGGGCGTTACGAGCGATGATCCGAGGACATTCCTCGAGCAGTACAAACCGTAGATCATCAACAACGAATCGTATTCAGGTTGGATTTTCACGTAGTAAAATTCTCACCAGTTAAACGGTCGCTTTTAAGTAAGGTTATTATAGAGGACGACATGCTGAAAATCCAAAATAGTTCTAATTATTTATGCCTTTTAACCCAAAACCATTCAAATTTAGCAAAATTATTAAAGAACCCTAGTGTTTAAACTAAACCCAATGTTTAAATTAAACCTTTAATTTTGCAACGATACTTCAAGGGTTTAGAACAAAAGCCTTCGTCGGGCGGTCAGTCATTCCTCCCTTGAATTGAGACTTTCTCAGCCAATTCTCATGTCCCAATGGTCCTTAGCTATCGTTCATTTGGCCAAGGATTTGTTAACTAACTTAACTCTTCCCGTAAATGTGACCATTCCATTTTCATATCTAATAGGCCCGAGCCAACAGGCTACTATTAAGAAAGACAACTGTTGGCAAACAACCTAAGAGACCCTATCCATTTCTGGAGTTCGCGGTGTTCCGATCCTTATAGTCAGACCCTTCGTAGGGTTTGGCTGTTCCAGGACAACCTAGCAAGTGGACTATAGAAATCTCACGGTGCGACCTAATGGAGGAGACCGTAGGATACGTTGACACGCGTCCTGCTCCCATTTACTATGGATACTTCCCTCATTCACCTTGGTATTGAACCATGCAAACACATACCGTAGGGGGACGCCCTATTGGCGCCACGTAGCCGAGCATGGAACTCACGGTGTGAACTCTTGAGGACGTGAGAGTAAACTCGATGCGAACATCTCGTTTTCTCCCACTGAAGCTCCTAAAATTAGGGTATAGGTTTAACTTAGTTGGATTATGGCTAAAAGAATCTATCTAAGTCTATGCTTATCATAACTATTATAGCTTGGTCTTAAAACCTTATGTCTAGGTGAATAAACATTTTAATTACCTAGAGATAAAAACAGAACTAAGGTTAATTCAACTCTGGTTCCGGGTCAGTTTCCAGGTAGGAGGTGTTCCGTTAACCGTCAACTTAAGTACCCCGAGCCTTAGACAGAACTTCACCGGTAGAGTTCCCTTATAACTAAAGTTCTAATGTCCTACTAGATTTTAAACTATTTAAAATACTACGTAAGACCAATTTCTAATCCTATTAGAAATTAAAACTTAGGTCTAAATTAATTTTAAACGATTTAAAACTAATTTAAATTTTAACCCAAGTCCCTATGTTTGCATGCATTTCTTTATTATAGGTTATGGTTTCTAAAAACCCTTTATAACTTTTATAAATTTTAATTATTAACCTATGATAAAGAAACTATATTATAAATCCAACAATCATTATTCAAATTGGAATTATAAAAGAAATTCAACTAATTGAATTATAAAATTACTTAAACAAAATAACATTTATTTTAAACTAAGTAATTTCATGCTCCATGCAATTTATTTTCCATATAATCTAATTATAACACTTATAATTAATTACTCATGAAATAATAAATTAATCATGCATTCAACCGTATTCATATAACATTTCTATAAATAAGATGCATGAACATGCTTATCCTAAGGTGGGAAAATTCTAAATGACATTCATAAAGATAAATAGCTGTAAAACCGGAATAATTTGGCCCCTAAAGTGCAAAAATTAAAATTACATTAATTTTATTTCATGAAACCGGTCCAAAACTACCCTGAATCGGCCTTGAACCAGTCGAACCAGACCAAAACCAACGAACGAATCGAATCGAGTGCGCATTTCTTTGGAATGCCCCACGGTGTTGCAACGCCGCGATGCGGCGTTAACGCCCGCTTCGTCGTCTTGCGCGCCCGGTATCGTGGAGCGTTACCTGTAATGAGGAGGCGGCGTTGGTAACGCCGTGACCCTTGAACGCGCCCGTGTCGATAGGGAACGATGGCATTGCAACACCGTTCTTCAGCGTTGCAATGCTGATGAATGGCGTTGCAACGCTCCTGCTTCAACAGCAGCTGAAACTCACGAACACAACAGGTTCGTTCTTCAATTTCTCCTTCGATTCTCAACCGAATTGCATGAAACTGGTCCCGAACGACTCATAACTCAATTACATGGTTAGTGGCACCCGAATCCAATATCCAGGCAGAGTCACTACTTTCCACTAAACAAGTTTTTGTCACAAGTAAATCACATTTACCTTGATTCTTCCTCTCGGCCAGGAATTTGGGACAATTCCTCTTCAAGTGTCCGCCCCCATTACAGTGGAAACACTTTCCTTTCTCTGCAACGTCCTTGACCTTCTTTCCCTTGTGGGCGGCAGCTCGGTCAGTTTTGCCCCTCTTCATCCTCTTCTTCCCTTTCGGGCGTGAAGGAGCAACAGGTTTCGTCCCATAGGTCGAACCCCTGTGATAAGACCTGTAGGCAACATTTGCCTCAGATTCCTTGACCCTATTCAAGGACTGGAAATTCTGTAGCTCATTGAGGAGGGTAGTCAGAGTGTAGCTAATTTTGTTCATAACAGCATTGCTATGAAACTGAAGAAAACTCTTCGGAAGAGTCTCCAGAATAAAACTGACTTGGCTCGACTCGTCGATCGAAGCCGCGTTCATCTCCGCCAGATTAAAGTGGGTCATCATGTCTAGAACATGTTCACGGACGACGCGACCCTCTTTCATCCGTGCGTTGAAGATGTATTTGAGCGAGTCATGCCGGACACAGAAGGACTGTTGTCCAAACATTTCCTGCAAGGACTCCATGATCTCCTTGGCGGTGACCAACAACTCATGCCTCTTTGCCAATACATCAGACATGTTGGCAATTATGTAGACCTTGGCCTTTTCATTGGCCCTGATCCATCGATCGTATGCATCACGAACACTTCGCAACGCAGTCGAGCCCGGCATCTGAGGACACTCCTCAGAGAGCACGAACTTAATGTCGTGAGTTACCAAAATTGTGTTTATGTTGTTTTTCCAACTTTGGTAATTATTTCCCACTAGTTTATCGGACGCGAGTAGAGCTATTATTGCGCTAGACATGTTTTAAGCTGAAAATTCAAGAAAACTTTGTGTCAGTCTCGCAAAAAACTTTTTGAAATCCAATCAAGTTTTAGCAAAAATTATTTCATGATCCCTAGGTCATTCAAAATTTTGCAATGATATCCTAAAGGTTTAGAATGACTGCCACCGAAGGGTGAACAAAATACTCCTCCTCCAGGACGAGACTTTCTCGATCAGACCCTAATCCCAGAATAACTCTTATACCATCAGGCATCCAATTACCATTGTTCGGTCGAATTCATTAACACTTAACGAATTCTGTGAGTGTCACCCTCAATCTTTAAGTTTCCAAGCATTCGTCCAAACAATAGCCACCGAAGGGTGAACCAAGAAGGAAAACCAACTAGGAAACTGTATCCTTTTCGAGAATTCACGGTGTTTCGACTCCCATGATCAGTCCCTCCTCTGGTCCAGGCCAAACTAGCAGGCGGATCATAGGCGTCTCACGGTGTGAATCGAAAGAAGAGACCGTGGGTCTCGTTTTCACAAGTCCCGCTCCCACTCACTATAAGTACTCTCTCCATCCACGATGGTATTGACCTATACAAATGCCACCCGAAGGGGGACACTCCCATTTGCGCCACGAGGCCGAGTATAGATCTCACGGTGCAGACTTAAAGAAGATTTGTGGTTAGAAATTCAAATGTATCTCATACACTTTATTTCCTCCCACTCAGCACTTTAATTTTAATAGGGATTGACCTAGATAAATCGGCTAAAATTTACCTAAGTCTACCAATGTAACTCTTATATGGTATTAACCTAAGTCTATAATCACATTATAACTTAGGTCTATGTGAGTAAATTAAAACACTTTTAATTAGCGGCACTCACGATAAGTATAATCTAAGAATCTCGCATCGATTCATTCCCAGTCGGTTTCAGTGAGGGTGTTCTGCAAGCATCAACTTAAATACCCCAGCCTTAGACAAAACCTTCCTTAGATAGAGTTACTAATCAGTCTCCATTCATAGACTAAACTTTGATTTCCTAATTTCTAATCTCATTAGAAAATAGAAAACCTACGTCTAATTATTCAAGTTCTAAACTCTTTAAAACTAATAATTAACTTAGGTTGCATGCAATTCTATGTTATAGTGCTTGATCATTCATCACATGAATAACTATATACTATAACATAATATAATTCATCACATGAATATAAATGCATGAGCATACTTTAATCTAAAAAATATAACACTTATATTAATTAAATTAAACATGCATTTAATTATATTATAACTCTTATAATATAACCTATCATGCAAACTATATATTATAACTCTTATAATATAAATGATGCATGAAATGTTTAACCTAAGGTGAGATTTTAAATCTATATGACATACAATATGCACATAGAATTTAATTAAATCATACATATCATGCATAAAATAATTAAATAGCAAAATTGGACCGGTTTTGGCACCTAGGGGCAATTATTTAATTAAATAACATTAATATAACACTTATAAAACTATTAAAACACTTCGATCGGATCGAGGTGGAGAGTACATGGATTTAAAATTCCAGAACTATATGATAGAACATGGAATTACATCCCAACTCTCTCGGCTCCAGGCACACCACACAAGAAAGCGGTGTATCGGAAAGGAGAAATAGAACCTTGTTGGACATGGTTCGATCAATGATGAGTTATGATCATCTCCCTAGTTCCTTTTGGGGTTACGCAGTGGAGACTGCAGTATACATTTTAAATAATGTGCCCTCCAAAAGTGTTTCTGAAACACCTTTTGCACTCTGGAAAGGACGTAAAGGTAGTTTATGTCACTTCAGAATATGGGGTTGTCCAGCACATGTGCTTGTGACAAATCCAAAGAAGTTGGATTCACGTTCAAAGTTATGCCTATTCGTAGGATACCCAAAAGAAACAAGAGGTGGTTTATTCTATGATCCTAAGGAAGATGAGGTTTTTGTGTCGACAAATGTCACTTTCTTGGAGGAGGACCACAAAAGGGACCACAAACGAAAAAGCAAAGTAGTGTTAAGTGAGTTAGACGAAACAATAGCAAAGGTTGCTAATAAGAACACTAGTACGTCAACAAGAATTGTTGATATTAGTTGGTCTAGTCAAGAGAGTCCATCTCAAGAGTTGAGTATGCCTCGACGTAGTGGGAGGGTTGTAATACAGCCTGACCATTACATGGGTTTAGCTGAAATCCAAGTTGTTATACTAGATGACAACTGCGAGGATCCATTGACTTATAATCAAGCAATAGTTGACAAAGACAAAGACAAATGGGTCATAGCCATGGACCAAAAAATGGAGTCGATGTACTTCAATTATGTTTGGGATCTTGTAGATAAGCCTGATGGGGTAAAACCTACAGGTTGTAAGTGGATCTACAAGAGAAAACGTGGTGTAGATGGGAAGGTGCAAACCTTTAAAGCTAGATTAGTAGCAAGGGGTTATACCCAGGTTGAAGGGGTTGACTATGAGGAAACCATTTCACCAGTTACTATGGTAAAGTCTATCCGTATCCTTCTTGTCGTTGCCGCATATTATGACTATGAGGTATGGCAAATGGATGTCAAGACAGCCTTTTTGAATGTCAATCTTAAGGAAAGCATCTACATGGACCAACCCAAAAGGTTCATTGAACCAGGACAAGAGCAAAAGGTTTGCAGGCTTAAAAGGTCAATTTATGGACTGAAACAAGCCTCTAGGTCCTGGAATATAAGATTTGATGAGGCAATCAGATCTTATGGTTTTGACCAGAATGATGATGAACCTTGTGTCTACAAGAAAATTATCAATAGTTCTGTCGCATTCCTAATTCTCTATGTGGATGATATCCTACTCATTGGGAATGATGTAGGTTATCTTACTGACATCAAGGAATGGGTAGCTATGCAGTTCCAAATGAAAGATTTGGGTGATGCGCAGTTTGTTCTTGGGATCCAGATTGTCCAGAACCGCAAGAATAAAACACTAGCCTTGTCTCAAGAATCTTACATAGACAAAGTGTTGTCAAGGTTTAAGATGCAAGATTCCATAAAGGGCTTGTTGCCTTTTAGACATGGAATCCATTTGTCTAAGGAACAGTGTCTTAAGACACCTCAAAGAGTTGAGGATATGAGACGGATTCCTTATGCATCGGCTGTTGGGAGCCTGATG
Source organism: Trichosanthes cucumerina (assembly GCA_036507285.1). Taxonomy (NCBI): domain Eukaryota; kingdom Viridiplantae; phylum Streptophyta; class Magnoliopsida; order Cucurbitales; family Cucurbitaceae; genus Trichosanthes; species Trichosanthes cucumerina. The sequence continues at coordinate 17,849,911 of CM071837.1, forward strand.
TACGCCATGTTGTGTACAAGGCCTGACATCTGTTTTGCAGTTGGGATGGTCAGTAGGTATCAATCCAATCCAAGACTTGAACACTGGACCACGGTTAAAATAATCCTTAAGTATCTTCGGAGAACAAGGAACTACATGCTTGTGTATGGGGCTAAGGATTTTATCCTTACAGGATACACGGATTCTGACTTTCAGACTGATAAAGATTCTCGAAAATCTACATCGGGTCGGTATTCACTCTTAACGGAGGAGGCGTAGTATGGCGCGGCGTCAAGCAAGGATGCATCGTTGATTCCACCATGGAGGCGAATATGTAGCGGCTTGTGAAGAAGAAATGGTAAGGAGGTCGTTTGGTTAAGGAAATTCATGCTAAATTTGGAAGTTGTTCCAAATATGACTTTGCCCATCACGCTGTGTAGTGCGATAAATGGTGGTGTAGTGGCAAATTCGAGGACCCCGAAGTCACAGAGGGGAAAGCACATAGAGCGGAAGTATCATCTCATTCGGGAGATCGTGCATAGAGGAGACGTGATTGTCACAAAGATAGCCTCCGAGCACAACATTGTTGATCCTTTTACAAAGGCTCTCACGGCTAAAGTATTTGAGAGTCACCTAGAAGGTCTAGGTTTACAAGTCTTCCCCAACTAGGGCAAGTGGGAGTATTTTATACAAAGGGCTTTAAATGCCCTAGTTTATTGTATTTACATTACTGTAATGTTTAGTACTCCACAAGCTTTAGGTCAAGTGGGAGATTGTTGGGATTTATGCCCAAAACTTGTGTAATTTTGATCAATTAAATAAAGTATTATTTGTTTTGACAGAATTACAGTCTTGCTTTAATAAATCCAATAAACTAAGCTCCAAGGTTATAACATTTATCTTGAACATCAGTGTAGTGGACACTATTTTGGTTGAGTTCAAGAATATAACCTAAATGGTCTATGGTATAAGAATAAAGTTGGAAACCTCATTCTGGTAACACCATGGATGCGGCTGACTTTGTAATTAGTACAAATAAGGTAATCCAACTCATTCATGTAGTTGACATGCGAGTGGGGGCATCCTATATGAAGAGTTCATACAAGACTGGATCGCAAATTATTAGTCTAACCAGTGTAACACCGTTAACAAGATAAGACTAGTAATTTATAGATGGTCATTAGTGACTCGACCTGAATCCTGAGCAAGTTAAGAACTCCTGCTTATAGGGGTTTGTCCTTAGACTAGTATGGGTGAGAGTGGCTGTGGTGACTCAATAAGCCTACCTTCTCGGTGACGAGAACCTCGTAGGTAGCTGGGAACTTAACTGTGCAAGATGGAATTCACTCATTCCTACACTAAGAAATTAGATAGGTTGTTCCCTTAAGAACTGACTCCAGGTCTTGAAGAACGGGGCTCGCCCTCTATGAGGGTATGAGTCTAAGGTAGGACCTTAGACTTGTTGTTCATTAGAGGATCAGTGGTGCTTAAGGAGCAAAGAAGTAATCACAGTGGTAAAATAGTAATTTGACCCAGCTGTGATTACGAACAACCTGTGAAGGGTCGACTCATAGGTAATGACTATATCTGTGGACACAATATTATCTACAGTGAGGAGAGTGCAGCTACAAGTCTATAGTGGAGTGACTTGTAGTTAATGAATATTCATTAACTGGATCAAAGAGTTTGATCAATTAATCTCAAATCATTGGAGCTCATGAACTGTAGGTCCATTAGATTCCTCCGTTGGCTCAATATGGTAATATTGAGGGTATAAAGTTAGGAGTGAAATTGAAGTGTTCAATTTCATACATGAGGTGTTATATCAATTATATATGATATAATTGATATAATATATAGTTTTAATGTGAATTAGATTCATATATAAACTATATACTAAAGAGAGAATAAAGGAGGGGTAGGATGGTTATTTCTATCCTATTTCCCTATATATATGGTTGCATGAGATGCAACTAGGTTAAGGAATTTCAAGCTGTTTCTTGTGTTGTTGGAAGGATTCCAAAACACACATCTCTCTCACAAAATACCTCACCTCTCCTAAAGGGAACCCACATTCCTCCCTCACTTAGAGAACAACGAGAAGATCCGGTGGTCGTGTCTTCGTACGTTCGTGTTCCTGTTGCTGAGATCGAGATCGTGGGAGAGTGGAGCACTTGAAGAAAGGTTCTTCAAAGGTAACATTTCTTGCTGTCCATTTTGTTTTATGCTTAATCTAGTTGTTTACGTTAATGAATTAAATCGTTGTAACTAAATCAAGAGTGCGCGATTCGCAATCGCTTCCGTTGCGGGACTTCGATTCCCTTCAGGTCGGGCTGATGAACAACCCTCCCACTACGTCGAGGTATTCTCAACTCTTGAGAATGATGTGACTGACCGGATGTACTAGTTTTATCAACTACTTTAGTAGATGAACTAGCTTTATCTGTAGCGTCTCTAGAAAGTTCATTTAATACTAGTCTACTGCGAGGTTGATGACTTCTGATGTGGTCTTCCTCTAAGAATGTTGCATTTGTCGACACAAAAAACCTTATTCTCTTCAAGATCATAAAAGAGACCACCTTTTGTTTCTTTTGGATAACCTACAAATAGGCATAACTTTGAACGACATTTTAATTTTTTAGGATTTTACACCAACACGTGTATCGAGCATCCTCAGATCCTAAAGTGACGTAAACTGCCTTTATGCCCTTTCCATAGCTCATAAGGTGTTTCTAAACACTTTTAGAGGGAACATATTCAAAATATAGACAACAGTTTCTAATGCATGTCCCCAAAAGGAATCAGGTAACTTAGCAAATCTCATCATTGAGCGAACCATGTCCAACAAAGTTTTGTTTCTTCTTTTAGATACACCGTTCTGCTGAGGCATATTAGGTGCAGAGAGTTGTGACTTGATTCCATGTTCTATCATATAGTCCTGGAATCTTAAGTCCATGTACTCCCCACCTCGATCTGATCGGAGTGTCTTAATCCTTTTACCTAACTGATTATCAACCTCAGTCTTATATTCTTTGAACTTTTCAAAAGAATCAGACTTGTGATGCATTAGGTAAATGTTTTAGTTGGTCTTAACTTATATAAGTTGTTTTCTAGTATAGCAGAACAAATTTGAATACCTTTTCTAAAAATGAACGTTTCATTGATTTCAAAGGATATTTTATACATTTGTTCTAATATACATGTGATAGATATTATATATTTATCGTTGAAATACAACTTCAAGTCTCCCACTGCATCAGCCGAGACAACCTCTCCTGTTCCAACCTTGAGGGTGATCTCGCCTTCTTCTAGCTTTTTCTAGGAACTAGTTTCCTGAAAAGAGAAGCAAATATGATTAGTGGTCCATGAATCCAATATCCAGGTTAAGGTATCATACTCCACTAAACATGTTTCAACAACTAGTAAATCATATTTACCTTGTGCTTTTTTATCTGCTTTTCTCTCAGCAAGGTAGTTCGGGCAGTTCCTCTTCCAATGCCTGTTTTGGTTGCAGTGAAAACATTTTCCTTTTTCTGCAATTTTCTTTCCCTTGTTTGTCTGGGAGTCTTCCCCTTGCCCTTCTTTTTTCATTTGAACACTCTTGTTCTTTGAAGGCCCAACTTTATTTTTAGAGGACGGTCCTCTTAAAACTTTTCTTGTGGTGACAACATTTGCCTCCACCTCTTTCTCCTTAGCTTTTGTAAGAGTTTGAAAACGTTGGAACTCGTGAAGAAGGGTTGTCAGATTAAACTCTATTTTATTCAGAGAAGCATTCGTCTGAAATGGTATGAAGCTCTTCGGAAGAGACTCCATAATAAAGCTAACCTGATTTGCCTCGTCGATGGCGCCACCTTTTACTTCAGCAATATTGAAGTGGACCATCATGTCCAGGACACGTGCTCTAACAGAGGTCCCTTCCTTCATATGCTTGTTGTAAATGTACTTAATAGCTTTGTGTCTTAGAACTGATGACGGTTGCCCGAACATCTCTTTTAGCGAATCCATGATAGCCTTAGCCGGATTCGTATTTCTTCGCCAATACATCAGTCATGCTGGCAAGAATATAGTCACGAGCTTTATCGTTAGCCTTAACCCATCGATCATAAGCTTCCCGACTTGTTCGGTTAGCATTTGAGGCAGGGGTCTGAGGATATTCCTCAGTTAAGACAAATCTCAAGTCATCTATTACTAGTATTGTATTCAGATTTGTTTTCCATGTTGTGTAGTTGTCGCCGTAAAGATTTTCGGAAGCTAATAGTTGAACTAAACAGCTAGTCATGCTGAAAAAAAAATATCATTTTTAGTAAAAAAATATTAACCTTTAAAATCCAATCAAGTTAGCAAAAAATAATGTACCCATCATTATTATGTTTGCAACGATATTTCAACGGTTTAGAATAACCTTCACCGAGGGGTGATCGACCATTCCTCCGTTGAACTAAGACTATCTTGACTAAATACTATGACCAGAATAACTGTTATTCCTATAGTAACATAGTTATCGCTCCTTTGGCCGAGAATTTGCTAACACTTAGTAATTCTTGTAAGTGTAACCTTCCATTTTCATACCTCAAAGATCAGGATCATTATGCTCCCGAAATTCGAAAGACAAGAATGAAAACGAACCTGAGAGACCCTATCTATTTTTGGAGTCGCAGTGTTCCGAATCCTATAATACAACATTCCGAATTGTAAGGTCGCTCCAGGGCAGACATGCAGGTGCATTATAGGAATCTCACGGTGCAACCTAATGGAAGAGACCATAGGATGCGTTGACATACTTCCTTCTCCCACTTACTATGAATGACTTTCCCTATTCACCTTGATATTGACTCATGCAAATAGTCTCCGAATGGAGTCCGCTCCCAGGGCGACCCAAAGCCAAGCATGAATCTCACGGTGTGAACTCTCAGGGACGCTAGAGTTAAAAGTACATTACTTCTCTCCATCTAAAGTGTTCTAGATGGTTAGGGTATAAATTACTTAGCAATATATTTCGGCTAACTAAAACATATCCTAAATCTAGGCGAAACATCCGAGTATAACTTTTATACTGGATTTTAACCTACGATGTCTAGGTGGTAGACAAATTTAATTACCTCACACCGTTCACGCATGCTCATAAAACCGATTTATCCTAACTCAGACGCTGGCTCGATCTCCAGGTAGAAGGTGTTCTGTGAACCGTCAACTTAAAAACCTTTCAACCTTAGTCATCTTATCTGATTTTTTGCCAAGATCTTGTCGGGTGAGTTTTCTTGTAACTTCGATTTTACAAGATATCGACCTAATTTCTATGAAAAAAGGGATTGTCGATGGTTAACCTAAGTGAGCATGCATCTTATGTTTGTTATAGATTTAAGGAGTCTAATTGATTTTATAACACTTATAAAAAGAAGGGGCAATTGGGTTGGTAGCAAAAAGGACCAATATAATTGTCCATATAGCAAATGGCTCAATCTATTTGCAAAAATAGCAAAAATTTGAAAAGAGAAATTGAAATTACTAAAACACCCACATGATCAACTGCGATCGGTGATATCGCGATAGCTCAAAGTTGATATCACCGATAGAAGTCCATTTTATTTAATAATTAATTTTTTTGTCTGTTTATTTAATAACTAATTTTTTCTTCTAATTTTGATAAACTACTATTGTGATATCTATCATTGATAGAAGTGATAGACTTCTATCAGTGATAGTTGTCTGATAGACTTCTACCATAATTGTCTATCTATTACCTATTACTCATAACTTTTCTATTATCTATTAGACATCTTGTTCCTATTTGACTTTTATCGTTGTTTATCACTGATAGAAGTGATAGACTACTATCCTGTTAATGATTGATAAAAGTTAATGAAAAAAATGTGATAGACTACTATCACTGATAGAAGTGATAGACTACTATCACTGATAGAAGTCATAGGTTTCTATCAATGATAGTTGTCTGATAAACTTCTACCTATCTATTACCTATTACTCATAACTTTTCTATTAGACTTCTTGTAATATGAGAAACTAAAGGATATATTGTATTTTGATCTTTCACTAAAGTTAAAAACCAAGCAACATTTTTATTTTCTTGAATTTTAACCACATCCTGAGTATCATTTATCCCTAACCTAATAACATCGACAATTCTATAAAAGAAATAGAACTATCCATTCGAACTTCTTTCACAATCAGATTAATAAAATCATCAAAACACATCATCTCATCAACAAAAATTCCAATGGTCTTGTAATTCTCATAGAAATTTTTCTCATTCCATTGCCTACTATAAAAAATAACTATTGGAAGCTTCATCATAGTTCCTACGAAAAGTAATAACAACATTAACAATATTAAGTAATATAGAAATCGATCACCACAATAGTCACTCGTATATCATTGATTAATGATATCACTGATAGTATTAATATCTATTGATCACTGATATCAGTGATATCATTGATATCTATCGATCAAGCGATATTATATCTATTGATCAATGATATCAGCGATATCGTTGATATCTAGAAAGCGATGTATCATCGATATCAGCGATATCATTGATATCTATTGATCATTGATATCATCGACATCATATATATTGATCAATGATATCATTGATATCATTGTATCTAGAAAACAATGATAGATATAACTGATATCACTAATGTCATATGTATTCTCTAGCATATCTAGAAAACAAAACAATCACCAAAATCAGACTTGCGACTCCAAAACATTGCAGAAAAACAGTGATATAACAAAATGAACAAAAAAAATACCCACAAAAAAAGATCTGGTTGATTGACAAACTCAAATACCCACGAAAAGAGCTCCAACAGAAGATCGTATATCACTAATTGGAAGCACAATAGTCACTCGTATATCACTAATATCATTGATATCTATTAATTCATCGATATCGCGATATCATCGATATAATCGATATCTATTGATCATATCTAGAAAACAATGATAGATATCACTGATGTCACGTATATCGTCGATCATCTAGAAAACAGTATTGCTGATAGAACAAAAAATGAAGAAAACTTGCGACTCCAAAGCAGAAAAATAGTGATGTAACAAAATGAACATAAGAAATACCCACGAAAAATGTTGATTGAAAAAATCAAATACCCACGAAAAAAGCTCCGTTGGACTTCGAAAAGATCGAATTGGAAGATACTTCGACCGAATAAGAAGATACTACAATGCGATCGAATTTGGAGAAGATAATCAGACAAACTTGCGACTTCGATCGAATTGGAGAAGATAATCAAACAAACTCGATGAAAATTCATGGGTTGCAATTCAACATATCAAACTAGAAAATACCTGATCGAATAGGTGAAGGTTTGCGACTCCGATTGAATTTGAGAAGATACTCAAACTTGCGACTCGACAGAAGATTGGAATGGAATCGAGAAGAGTTTGGGAAGATTGGACTGGAATCAAGAAGATGTTGTCGTAAAAATCGGAAGAAGAAAAATACCGTGAAGAACAAATACCAATTGAAAAACAAATACTAATTAAAAAGGGATTAGGTTTAAGCCAAGAGCATAATCATGTTTGTTTTGAATATAAAAATATAAAAATAACAAGGAATATTTAAGTAACCGTGAAGAACAAATACCAATTGAAAAACAAATACAAATTAAAAAGGGAATAGGTTTAAGCCAAGGGTATAATTGGAATTATATAAAAAAATTAAAGACTTTTGCCATATTTGCAATTCTTTTAAAATGTTGCTATATCTACAAATACTAAAACCATAATTGCTACCCATTACAAATTCTCTAAAAAGAATTGACAAACCTATAACATACATTCCACATTCATTACATAACAATTATATAATGAAAATTTAATATGGACTTAATTTACTTAATTTAATCAAATTAAATTAATTAATTAAACATTTAATTAATCAATTACCATATTAAGTTACTTAAAAAAATCATGAATTATATATAACTTTTACATAATTCATGAAATCCAACATGCATACTATATATATTATAACCATTATAACATACTTTCAATGCATGTGCATGTTAACCTATGGTGGAAATTTAAATCTACATGGCATACTTTATGCACAATAAAGATTTAACCAATTAAACACATTCATAATGCATAAAAAAAAATAAAACATAAAATTTGACCCGTTTTGGCATCCTAAACAAGCAATTAACTAAATTATTACAATAATAATTTAAAAACCAGCTCCGAATCAATCTCGAACACGTTGAACAAGCTCGAACCAGCTTGAAAATGACAACAACTTCACACGGACAACGACTGAAAAATGGCCCCAAAAAAATAGCACAGGGCAGTTTTTTTGGTAGTGCGCAACGTCGGTTGAAACTCAAATTACAACCTAATTTCAACTCTATTGACTCCCAAATTTTACAGACTCCTTGGGCACACATTAAAGCTCAAAACCCTTGAGCAAATTACAAATTATAAAAAAAATTAAATCCCTAAAAGATACCAAAACAGCAAGCCAATTTTAGCTTCCAACAATTTCATCACATGAAAAATAACAGCCCACGATATGCAATTGAGTGAAATTAAAGCATGCTCAGATACCACATGATGGAACACGAGACATACACAGTGGAAAAAAGGATCTAATGACACTCTAATTGCATCTAACTTAATAGAAATTAACATGCAAAAAAGCCAAAAAATAGTGAACTAAAAAGGGAAGAAAGTACAACCTTTGTAGCTTGATCTCTTCACGATCTCCTTGTCAAAGCACAAACCGAACACAAACCGGACCACCACTAGAGCTTCTCCGCTATCCTCTGGACTTTGAACCAGGTTGTGAGATCCGGTGAATGAAGGAATGAAAAGGAAGAATGAGAGGTTCAAATTAGCTTTAAGTGAGGAAAGGAGAAGAAAAGTATTTTTGGTGAGACTTCTTTTTAAAAACTAAAAAATCATAAAAAAGGAACCCTTTGTTTTGAAAACAAATCTATTTATAAAGAAATTACATGCATCAAATGCATGTCAAATCTCACCAAAATGCAACACCTCACAAAACACTAACTAAAGTACATGTGTCATTCTATAATGTTTACACATAGTCCACTTAAGTTAGTGGGATTGTCCAACAAAAATTTGGATAATTCCACTAACTCTAGTCAAGGGTAAAATGGTCTTTTCCATTTGGTCAAAGTCAAACTTTGACTTTTTCAAGCCAAAAAAGTCAATCATTTGACTTTTTACGGTTTTTACCCTCTTGACTAATTTTGACCACCCGAACATGAATCTTCATTCATATTTTTGAAATTCAAATCACATTTGAATATATTATGTCGTACAAAACTCGATTGCTATATCACATATACTTGTCGGTTTAAAACTCCTTTCCTAATTCGAACAATTCGAATAAATCCAACATATTTTTCTAAGTTTAATCCATATGAGCTAGAAGGGGGACCTAATGGACCTACTGATCATGGGCTCCAACAATCTGAGATTAACCGGTCAAACTCTTTAACCTAATTAATCAATATTTGTTAACTGACGGGTCATTCCACTAAAGTCTCGTAGTTGCACTCCCCTCACTGTAGATATATTTTTGTCCACCTGATATAACCGTAACCAGTAAGTGAATCCTTCACAGGTTGTTCCTGGTCTAGGCTGGGTCAAAATATCGTTTTACTTTCGAGAACACTTCTTGTTCCTTACGTCCCACTGAACCTCTATAGAACAATTTATTTGTGCCCCAACCAACAGATCTAGTCCCTCTCAGCCTAGTGAGAGGGTGGGGACCCTTGTTGTAGTTCTAAAGTCAGCACTTAAGGGAACAACCTATCTACTATCCCTAGAGTCGGGTAGGAGTGAATTCCGTTTTGCACTCTATGTCCCCAACTATCTACTCGGTCTTACCCCTGAAATGGGAGGCTTATTGAGCCAGCATAGTTGAGCTACTCTCACCCATGCAGATCTAAGGATAATCTCGAATAAACAGGAGTTCATAGTTAGCTCAGGATTGAGATCGAGTTACCTAGGTCATAAAAAATGAATTAGTCAGTTTTATACAGTAAACGGTGTTAAAAGCAAAAATGACTAAGTCGCGGTCCAATCTTATACAAACTCATTGCAAAGGATACCCCCACTTACATATGTCTATATGAACGATTCAGGATCACATCGTTTGTACTAACTACAGAGTAGGTCGCATCCATAGTGTCCTTAGAATAAGGCACCCAACCTCATCCCTATACTATAGACCATTTTAGGCTATAAACTCGAACTTGATCCATGTTTTATGTCATCACATAAAGTTCAAGTCTACATTAAATAGCCTCGGGACCTTAGTTTATTGAATTCAAGATTATGGTATAGTAATTCAATAACAATTTTATCAAAAAAGAAACACGAAAAATGTTTATCAATTACAAACTACGAGTTTTTGGACATAAAATTCAATAATAACTTCCTCCACCCATTATCCCAATGCACAAATTATGCATTATGCAAATCACATTTGCATAATTGCATAATATAAGGTATCCCATATCTTATTATGCAAATCATATTTTCATAATTGTACTATTGAATGATATTCAATTTTTCTCTCAATTCAATTATTTCTCCTTATATTCAATATGAAACAATTTCACACTAAGACTATATTTGGAAATTAATCCAAATATAGTACATAGTTTATTATGAATCATATTCACATTAAACTATATATTATATCGATTATATGATATAATCGATATGCCTCCCATTTACGAAATTGAACACTTCAAGTTCGCTCCAAAACTTTATACCCTCGATATATCCATGTTAAGTTAACAAAGAGATCTAATAGACCTACAGTTCATGAGCTCTATGTTGGGATGTATGTCCTCATCTCGTGTAGTTTGTAATATTCCAAGTTGTAAATAAATTAGAGTTATTTATTTGAACTTTGTGTCTCACATATTTCATAAACTTAATCCAATAACCTAAGCTCCAGGGTCATTGAATTAATGAGAGAACTAGAACTTGAACGGTGTGTAGTGGACACACAGGGAGGATCACGTTCGAGTTAATGACCCGAACGGTCTACAATATATGGATAGGGTTGGAAACCTAATCCTGGATACGCTGTGGATGCGGCCCGCTTTGTATTAAGATACAAACGAGGTTATCTGACTCGTTCATGTTGTTTACATGCGAGTGGGGGCATCCTGTGCAATGAGATTGTACAAGACCGGACCGTGAATTATTAGACTTACTGATGTAACATCGTTAACAGTATAGGGTTAATAATTTCGTAGATGACCATTAGTGACTCGACCTTAATCCTGAGCGTGTTACGGACTCCTGTCTGCGGGGGTCGGTCCTTTGACTAGTACGGGTGAGGGTGGCCACTGTTGCTCGCCCAATATGCCTATCTTCTCAGGGACAGGACCACGTGAGGAGCTGGAAACTTGACTACGCAAGAAGGAATTCACTCGTTCCCGACTTAGGGAAACTAGAGGGGTTGTTCCCTTAAGTGTTGTCTCCAGGACTTGAACAACGGGACCCCACTCTCTCATTGGCCTGAGAGGGTTGTTGCTTATGGTTGGACGATGCAACGTAGTTTTTCATTAGAGGAGCAGTGGGACTTAAGGAGCAAGGGGTAGACACAGGGGTAAAACGGTATTTTGACCAAGCAGTGTCTACCAACAACCTGTGAAGGGTCGACTCATAGGTATTGGTTATATCGATGTACACAACTTGTCCTTCAGTGATGAGAGTGCAGCTACGGGCTTTAGTGGAGTGTTACCGTAGCTAATGAATGTTGAATAACCAGGTTAAAGAGTTTGATAGGTTAGTCTTGGATCATTAGAGCTCGTCACGTGTAGGTCCATTAGGTCCCTCGGTTGGCTCAAATTGGACAAATTGAGGGTTTACAGTTTGGTGTGAATTTAAAATGTTCAAATTCATTATTTGGGTGTTTATGTCATTTATATGAGATATAGATGACATAATATATAGTTTGATGTGAATGAGATTCATAATAAACTATAGTATAACCTAATTGATTAATTAGTTCTAATTGGAGAAATTGAATTGAGAGAAATTAAATTTAATGTGATTCAATTTATAATTCCACATTTATACAAATGAGATTTGTATAATGAGGTATGTGATACCTTATATTATATAATATGCAAATATGATTTGTATATTATATAGTTGTGGTAAAATGGTGAATTGGTGGAGATTTTAACTCCACCACACACCATTATAAAAGGATGCATTCAAAGGCATCTCATGACACTTCTTGCCATTTTTTTGGATTTTCATCCAAAGAGAGCAAGTGTTTTCTCTCTAGAACTCTCTCATTTCTCCAAAATTCTCTCCTCACCCAAAACCAAAAGGAGTCTCACCTACTCTCCCTCAACCTCCCGAGAACAATCGAGAAGACATTTTGGAGGTGTCTCCATTTTCGAATTGAGGTTCGTGTTCGAGGAGTTCGTTGGATGGAGAAAGATCGTGACCGGAGGAGAAGAGGATTGAAGAAGTGTTCTTTAACAAGTAAGTACCTTTTTTCCTTACTGTTTTCTTCTCCTTTTTGCATGTTTAGCCTAGGATCTATGAGATAGATTCAATTTTAAGATAGGAATTACACAACGGATCAACGACGTTTCACAACGTCTTCCGCTGCAGGAATTCAAAATCCCTACAATTGGTATCAGAGCCAATTGTTGCTCTTCGTTGTGTATTCTGTGAATTCTTAAAATTAGGTGGGTAACATTAATTTTCATGAGATGAATGTTAATGGTTTGCAATTTGGATATTTTCGGTTTTTGACACTTTTTTAGATTTACATTAATGTTGATGCGATCAATATAAGGGTCTGTTGTTTTGAGCATTTTTTAATGTAAATCGAGTCTGTAAGTCCGTGACGTTCGTGGCAAGAGTTGTCGTGAAGAAAACGGAGCAAAAATGGAGTAAAAACGGGCGATTTCGGTGAAAAACAGCAAAAGTGGTGTTGCTGGAAGTTCATCAGCGTTGCGACGCCATCCATGCTGCTGGAGGCTGCTGCAGTGCAGCGTTGCAACGCTAGTGGTGGTGTTGCAACGCCACAACATTGAAAACGCTCGGTGCGACGCTATACATTATAGCGTTGCAACGTAATAACAACGTTGCAACCCATGACGTAGTCTTGCGTGGAGCGCGCGGAAACTTTGGAGACGTGATCGTGGTCGGCGGTTCGATTCCTGACTTGTGCAACTGCCGTTTTTATTTATTTATTTATTTATTTGTAAAAGTGGTTTTGTAAATGTATTTTATTTAATTATTTTAACTAATATTAATATAAATGTTATATTAATGTTAATTAATTTAATTTTATGTCCCTAGGGTTCCAAAAATCGATCCAATAATGCTATTTAATTATTTTATGCATGAGATGTATGATTTAATTATTTCTATGTGCATAAAGTATGCCATATAGATTTAAAATCCCACCTTAGGTTAAACATTTCATGCATCATATTTATATTATAAGAGTTATAATATATAGTATGCATGATAGGATTATATTATAAGAGTTATAATATAATGTTTGCATGATTTAATTTATTTAATATAAGTGCTATATTTTTAAATTAAAAGCATGCTAATGCATTTAATTCATGTGATGAATGTATGTTATAGTATAGTATTATTCATGTGATGAGTGATCAAGCACTATAACATGGAAATGCATGTAACCTAAGTAAATTATTAGTTTTAAATTGTTTAGAACTTGAATAATTAGACTTAGGTTTTCTAGTTCTAATAAGATTAGAATTAGGAAATCAAATATGACCTTTGAATGGAGACTGATAAGTAACTCTGTCTAAGGTAGTTTTTGTCTAAGGTTGGGGTATTTAAGTTGACGCTTGCGAAACACCCCTACCTGGAAACCGACCTGGGAGTGAATTCGGTTCGGAGATTCTTAGGTTATATTCTCATGAGTGCCGTTAATTAAGTGTTAATTAATTTACTCACATAGACCTAAGTTATAATGTGATTATAGACTTAGGTTAATACCATATAAGAGTTATATTGGTAGACTTAGGTAAATTTTAGCCGGTTTATCTAGGTCAATCCCTATTAAAATTAAAGTGTTGAGTGGGAGGAAATATAGTGTATGAGATACATTTGAATTTCCAACCACAAATCTCCGTTAAGTCCGCATCGTGAGATCTATGCTCGGCCTCGTGGCGCAAATGGGAGCGTCCCCCTTCGGGTGGCATTTGTATAGGTCAATATCATCGTGGATGGAGAGAGTACTTATAGTGAGTGGGAGCAGGACTTGTGAAAACGAGACCCACGGTCTCTTCTTTCGATTCACACCGTGAGACGCCTATGATCTGCCTGCTAGTTTGGCATGGACCAGACAATCCCTTCGGAGGGCTTGATCATGGGAGTCGGAACACCGTGAATTCCCGAAAGGGATACAGTTTCCTGGTTGGTTTTCCTTCTTGATTCACCCTTCGGTGACTATTGTTTGGACGGATGCTTGGAAACTTAAAGATTGAGGGTGACACTCACAAAATTCGTTAAGTGTTAATGAATTCGACCGAACAATGGTAATTGGACGCCTAATGGAATAAGAGTTATTCTTGGATTATGGTCTGATCGAGAAAGTCTCGTCCTAGAGGAGGAGTGTTCTGTTCACCCTTCGGTGGCGGTCATTCTAAACCTTTAGGGTATCATTGCAAAATTTTGAATGACCTAGGGATCATGAAACAATTTTGCTAAAACTTGATTGGATTTCAAAAAGTTTTTTGCGAGACTAAAACAAAGTTATCTTATTTTTTTCAGCTACAAATGTCTAGCGCAATAATAGCATTACTCGCATCCGATAAGTTAGTGAGAGATAATTTCCAAAGTTGGAAAAACAACATAAACACGATTTTGGTAAATGACGACCAAGAGTTCGCGCTCACTAAGGAAGGTCCTCAGGTGCACGGTTCAACAGTCCTATTCAACGATCTACAAACCTTCCAGTCCTTGGTGCAAACTAGGAGACAGGAAGCTGAGGCAAGTGTTGCCTTAAGAATTTTTCACAGGGGTATGACCTCTGGGACAAAGTTTGTAGACTCTTCAGGCCCTAAAGGAAAGAAGGAGAAGTTGAAGGGAGTTAAGGTTGACCGCGCTGCTGCCCTTAAAGGCAAAGAAATCAAGGATGTTGCGTAGAAAGTGTTTCTCACAAAGATGAGGACGGGACGCTTGAAAAGGAGTTGTCCCAAATTCCTTGATGAAAAGAAGATGATAGGTAAATGTGATTTACTTGTCACAGAAACTTGTTTAGTGGAGAGTAATGACTCTGCTTGGATATTGGATTCAGCCGCCACTAACCATGTTTGCTCTTCTTTTCAAGGATTAAGTTCCTGGCAGCGGCTGCAAGAGGGTGAGATAACACTCAGGGTTGGATCCGGAGAAGTTGTCTCAGCTGCAGCAATAGGCACGGTGAAGTTGTTCTTTGGCGGGAAGTACTTATTATTGGATAATATGTACATAGTTCCTGGGTTTACGAGAAACCTAGTTTCTATTTCCTGCCTATTAGAACAAAATATTTCTGTTTCATTCAAGAGTAATAAAGCGTTTATTTCTCGAAATGGAAATTTCATTTGTTCTGCTTCGCTTGAGAGCAATCTATATGTTTTGAACCCAAATTCGGTCAAAAGTGTTTTGGACACGGAATTGTTTAAAACAGCTGAAACGCGAACTAAGAAAGTGAAAGTTTCTCCTAAAGAAAATGCCCATCTTTGGCATCTACGGTTAGGCCACATTAATCTCAATAGGATTGAGAAACTAGTGAAGAGTGGACTTCTAAACGAGTTGGAAGAAAACTCTTTGTCGGTGTGTGAGTCGTGCCTTGAGGGCAAGATGACCAAACGTCCTTTTAGTGGAAAAGGATATAGAGCCAAAGAGCCTCTTGAGTTAGTACATTCTGACCTCTGTGGTCCGATGAATGTTAAAGCTCGGGACGGTTATGAGTATTTCGTGTCTTTCATGAGCGATTACTCCGGATATGGGTATATTTACCTAATGCACAGAAGTCCAAACTCTTGAAAAGTTCAAAGAGTACAAGGCGAGGTTGAGAACCTCTTAGGTAAATCGCTTAAAACACTTCGATCGGATCGAGGTGGAGAGTACATGGATACTGAATTCCAGGACTATATGATAGAACACGGAATTACGTCCCAACTCTCAGCGCCTGGTATGCCACAGCAGAATGGTGTATCGAGAGGAGAAATAGAACCTTGTTGAACATGGTTCGGTCGATGATGAGCTATGCTCGTCTCCCTGATTCTTTTTGAAGTACGCAGTGGAGATCTGCGGTTTATATTTTGAACAACGTTAAAGTCGAAGAGTGTTTGCGAAACACCTTTCGAGCTTTGGAGTGGACGTAAAGGCGGTTTACATCACTTCGGATTTGGAGATGCCCGACCCACGTGTTGGTGTCAAACAGAAAAAGTTGGAACCTCGTTCAAATTGTGCCTATTCGTAGGTTACCCTAAAGAGACTAGGGGTGGTGCATTTACGATCCTAAGGAAAATAGGGTGGTGCTTGTGTCGACAAACGCCACTTTCCTAGAGGAAGACCACGTCAGGGATCATTTACCAAGGAGTAAAATTGTGTTGAATGAAATGGACAGTACATCAGCAAGAGTTGCTGATGGGGCTAGTATGTCAACAAGTGTTGTTGATCCTAGCACGTCTAGTCAAATCCGTTCCCAAGAGTTGGGAATGCCTCGACGTAGTGGGAGGGTTGTGAGACAGCCTGATCGCTACATGGGTTTAGCTGAAACCTCAGTTGTCGCTCCTGATGATGACTGTGAGGATCCATTGACCTATGATCAGGCAATGGTTGATGTTGACAAAGACGAATGGATTAAAGCTATGGACCAGGAAATGGAGTCTATGTACTTCAATTCTGTATGGGAGATTGTGGATCAACCGGATGGGGTAAAACCTATTGGTTGCAAATGGATCTACAAGTATAAACGTGGCGTAGATTGGAAGGTGCAGACCTTCACAGCCCGACTCGTGGCAAAGGGTTTTACCCAGGTTGAAGGGGTTGACTATGAGGAGACCTTTTCACCTGTTGCCATGGTAAAGTCGATCAGGATCCTTCTAGCCATTGCCGCGTATTATGACTACGAGGTATGGCAGATGGACGTCAAGACAACCTTTCTGAATGGCAAGCTTGATGAGACCATCTACATGGACCAACCCAAAGGGTTTATTGCCCAAGGCCAAGAGCAAAAGGTTTGCCGGCTTCATAGGTCCATTTATGGACTGACACAGGCTTCGAGGTCTTGGAATATAAGGTTTGATGAGGCGATCAAATCTTATGGTTTTGATCAAAATGTCGACGAGCCTTGTGTTTACAAGAAAATCGTTGACAAAACTGTTGCATTTTTGGTGTTGTATGTGGACGATATTCTTCTCATTGGGAATGAGGTAGAATTTCTTACTGACATTAAGAAGTGGCTAGCTTCGCAATTCCAAATGAAAGATTTGGGAGAAGCTCAGTATGTTCTAGGTATCCAGATAGTCCAAACCGTAAGAAGTAACGCTAGCTAGCCTTGTCTCAGGCGTCTTATATTGACAAGATGTTGTCTAGATATAAGATGCAGAACTCCAAGAAGGGTTTGCTGTCTTTCAGGCATGGGGTTCACTTGTCTTAGGATCAATGTCCTAAGACTCCTCAAGATGTTGAGGATATGAGACGGATTCCATATGCTTCAGCTGTAGGGAGCCTGATGTATGCCATGCTGTGTACTAACCTGACATCTGTTATGCAGTAGGAATTTTCAGTAGATATCAGTCCAATCCAGGATTAGATCACTGGACAGCCGTAAAGGCAATCCTCAAGTATCTAAAGAGAACGAGGAACTACAGCTTAGTGTATGGTAGTGGGGATTTGATCCTTACGGGATACATGGATTCTGATTTTCAAACTGATAAGGATTCTAGGAAATCCACTTCGGGGTCAGCCTTCATTCTGAATGGAGGAGCTGTAGTATGGCGAAGCATCAAGTAGGGATGCATCGCTGATTCCACTATGGAAGCGGAGTATGTTGCGACTTGTGAAGCTACAAAGGAAGCTGTTTGGCTTAGGAAGTTCATGACAGATTTGGAAGTTGTTCCAAATATGAACTTGCCGATCACACTGTTCTGTGATAATAGTGGTGCAGTAGCCAACTCACGTGAGCCTCGGAGCCATAAGAGAGGCAAATACATTGAGCGCAAGTATCATCTGATACGGGAGATTGTGTACCGCGGAGACGTGATGGCCACGCAGATAGCGTCAGAGCATAACGTAGCTGATCCATTTACAAAGCCCCTCACGGCTAAGGTGTTTGAGGGTCACCTAGAGAGTCTAGGTCTTCGAGAGATTCCTGACTAGGGCAAGTGGGAGATGTGTAAACGGGTATTCAATGCCCTAGTTTATTGTATTACTTCATTGTAATTTATGTACATTTCAGAAATGTATTTTCTCCACTAGCTTAGTCCAAGTGGGAGTTTGTTGGGATTTTTATCCTAATCTCGTGTTTGTAATATATTGTTTGAAATTAATAAGAGTTATTCATTTCATCACTTTGTGTCTCGCAATATTTATAAACTTTTCCAATAAACTAAGCTCCAAGGTCATTGAATTTATGAGAGAACTAGAACTTGAACGGTGTGTAGTGGACACACAGGGAGGATCACGTTCGAGTTAATGACCCGAACAATCTATAGTATATTGATAGGGTTGGAGACCTAATCCTGGATACACTGGCCCGCTTTGTATTAGATACAAACGAGGTGATCTGACTCGTTCATGTGGTTGACATGCGAGTGGGGGCATCCTGTGCAATGAGATTGTACAAGACCGGACCATGAATTATTAGACCTACTGATGTAACACCGTTGACAGTAAGGACTAATAATTTCGTAGATGACCATTAGTGACTCGACCTGAATCCTGAGCGTGTTACGGACTCCTGTCTGCGAGGATCTGTCCTTTGACTAGTAGAGGTGAAGGTGGTCACAGTTACTCGCCCAATATGCTTATCTTCTCAGGGACAGGACCAAGTAGGGAGGTGGGAACTTAACTACGCGAGATGGAATTCACTCGTTCCCGCCTTTAAGGAAACTAGAGGGGTTGTTCCCTTAAGTGTTGTCTCCAGGGCTTGGACAACGGGCGCCCACATTCTCACTGGCCCGAGAAGGGTGTTGTGAATGGTTGGACCATCACAATATGTTGTTCATTAGAGGAGCAGTTGGGACTTAAGGAACAAGAGGTAGACACACAATGATAAAGCGGTAATTTGACCCGGTAGTGTCTCACGAACAACCTGTGAAGGGTCGACTCATGGGTATTGGTTATATCGATGGACACAACTTGTCCTACAGTGATGAGAGTGCAAGTATGGGCTCCAGTGGAGTGTTACCGTAGCTCATGAATGTTGAATAACTGGGTCAAAGAGTTTGACAAGTTATTCTCGGATCATTGGAGCGCGTCACGTGTAGGTCCATTAGGTCCCTCGGTTGGCTCAAATTGGACAAATTGAGGGTTTACAGTTTGGTGTGAATTTGAAGTGTTCAAATTCATTATTTGGGTATTTATGTCATTTATATGAGATATAGATGACATAATATATAGTTTGATGTGAATGAGATTCATAATAAACTATAGTATAGCCTAATTGATTAATTAGTGCTAATTGGAGAAATTGAATTGAGAGAAATTAAATTAAATGTGATTCAATTTATAATTCCACATTTATACAAATGAGATTTGTATAATGAGGTATGAGATACCTTATATTATATAATATGCAAATATGATTTGTATATTATATAGTTTGTAATAAAATGGTGAATTGGTGGAGATTTTAACTCCACCACACACCATTATAAAAGGATGCATTCAAAGGCATCTCATGACACTTCTTGCCATTTTTTTGGATTTTCATCCAAAGAGAGCAAGTGTTTTCTCTCTAGAACTCTCTCAATTCTCCAAAATTCTCTCCTCACCCAAAACCAATGGGAGTCTCACCTACTCTCCCCTCAACCTCCCGAGAACAATCGAGAAGACATTTTGGAGGTGTCTCCGTGTTCGGATTGAGGTTCGTGTTCGAGGAGTTCGTTGGATCGAGAGAGATCGTGACCGGAGGAGAAGATGATTGAAGAAGTGTTCTTCAACAAGTAAGTACCTTTTTTCCTTACTGTTTTCTTCTCATTTTTGCATGTTTAGCCTAGGATCTATGAGATAGATTCAATTTTAAGATAGGAGTTACACAACGGATCAACGACGTTTCACAACGTCTTCAGCTGCGGGAATTCAAAATCCCTACAAGTCCCACATACTCTCCCTCAACCTCCCAAGAACAACCGAGAAGATGTTTTGGAAATGTCTTGTAACACTGTTCGAGGTTCGATTCGAGGAGATCGTTGGTTCGAGAGAGATCGTGACCGGAGGAGGAAAGCGTTGAAGAAGTGTTCTTCAACAAGTAAGTACAACATTAACCTTACTGTTTTTCTTCTCTAGAAATGCATGTTTAGCCTAGAATTAAAGTTGTTTAGTTCAATTTTAAGATAGAAATTAGGGCAAAATACACTTTTGGTCCCTGAGGTTTGAAGTTGATGTCTATTTGGTCTCTAAAGTTTCAAAATGAACACTTTAGTCCCTGAGGTTTGGAAAATAGTTCTAAATGGTCCTTGCAGTTAGTTGACGTTAGTTGACTAACGAAAAAATGATGTGTCAAAATTTATATTTAAGATTATGTAGTTTTTTTTAAAATTTATATTTAAGATTATTTCTTTTATTTTCTTTTGGGACTTCTCATGTGCATTTTTTTCGGTATTCCATTTCTTACCTATGCATTTTATTTTTTCTTTTTATCAAACCACAACTCTACATAATAAAAAAAAATAGAACCACAAAAAAAAATAAGAATCTCATCGCAAAAATCAAATCAATGAGAGAGTGGGGGCCCATTGTTCAAGACCTGGATTCGACCCTTAAGAGAACAACCGATCTAATTTTCCTAACTCGGGAACAAGTGAATTCCATCTTACAGAGTTAAGTTCCCAACTCCCCACAAAGTTTTGTCCCTGAGAAGGTATGCTTATTGAGTCGGAAACTCGGCCACTCTCATCCATACTAGTCTAAGGACAAACCGTCGCAGACAGGAGTTCATAACCCGCTCAGGATTCAGGTCGAGTGACTAATGGTCATCTATGAATTATTAGACCTAATCAGTTAATAGTGTTACATCAATTGGCTAATAATTCGCGATCCGGTCTTGTACTATCTCATTGCACATGATGCCCCCACTCGCATGTCAACTACATGAACAAGTTGGATCGTCTCGTTTGTATCAAATACAAAGTGGGTCGCATCCATAGTGTTACCAGGATGAGGTTCCCAACCTTATCCATATATTATAGACCATTTGAGTTACACATTTGAACACGATCCTACTTAAATGTCTACTACACACCGTTCAAGTTCTTATAACCATAACCCTGGAGCTTAGTTTATTGGATTTTAACTTTTAAATTCGAGAACACGAGACATGATGAATAATAACTCTTTATTGATTTCATCGGATATTTACAAACTACACGAGTTTAGGACATAAAATCCCAACAGGTCGCACTCACACCACATAGTATTAATTTGAGATTGGTTTAATAATTTCTAATTTGGTATTCCTATAATTTAATCAAACCTCCCCAAGCATCCACAAATATATGAAGTACATACCATCTATTTTTTAAACAATTGATAGGATTGCGTAATAATTAATTTTATTAAAAACTTTCAACTAAAAATGGAGGAGTTCCCAAAGTGATTTACCTATTAAAAAAAATGTGTGTTTGTTTGCATCACCCCTAACTCTGAGATTGACATTGTATTTAATTATATTTAGAAAAATTGTTTAAAAAACTTAAATGGTGAAGAATAATATATATATATATATATATATATGCATTGCTAATTATACTTGTTGTTCTTACAGAATCATCAACTATGAAGGGGCAGGTGTAGTTTCTTCTTGGTATTCTTCTTCTTCTTATACCTTTCCTCTTCCTTCTTCTCAAATACATCAACCCCCCACTTCCACCTGGCCCAAAACCATGGCCAATTGTTGGAAATCTCCTTCAGATAGAAAAAAATGCTCACGTTTCAATGACTCACTTTGCTCAAACCTACGGCCCTCTAATCTCGGTCCGGCTCGGAGCTCAACTCGTCGTCGTCGCTTGCCGCTGCAGTACTCAAGACGCAAGATCGTCTTCTATCAGGTCGCTACACTTTTCATATGACTCCTAATAGAGAACAGCATGAGAAATACTCCTGAGTGTAATGATCATTGGAAGACTTTGAGATCCATTTGCAAGGCCAAATTGTTCAAAGCAAAAGCCATAGAATCTCAAGCTAGTTTGAGAGGGAGAAAGATTAATGAAATGGTTGAATTCTTGATGTCAAAACAAGGATCTGTGGTAGAGATAAGAGATTTTGTGGTCACCACTGTTTTCAATACTCTCTCTAACTTTATTTTCTCAAGAGATTTGTTTGATTATGTTGGTGATGGAGTCAATGGAATTAAAGGATCTTTGAAGAAGATGATGAATTTGGGTTTGGTTCTTAATTTAGCTGATTTTTTCCCCTTTATGAGAAATTTAGATATTCAAGGTCTTCGAAAAAAAGTTGTCATCTATAGGAAGGAGATCGAGTCTACATGGGAAGTTCTTCTAAAGGAAAGAAGAAAAATCCATAGTCAAAATGCTTCTTATGCTTCCGTTGACTTTTTGGATGTCTTGATTCAGACTCAATTCACTGACCACCAAATTAACTACTTGGTTCTTGTAAGCAAATAATCAAACCTTGCTTCTTTCTATGCTCAGAATTTTTATACCATATTAATGTTATTTCATTTAGTTTTTTAAATTGATGTTTGTTTTCTCTCATTTTTTCGTAATAAATTTCATTTTTTCTTAAGAAAATATTTGAATTCTTAGCTACATTAAAAAAAACAAAAACAAAAACAAATTTTTGAAAATTATTTTTTTTGCATTTCGTTTGATAATCATTTGATTTTTTGAAAATTAAAAGATTGTTTTTTTCCAATTTCTCTTCATCTTCTATATTGATTTTCATCTTTCTTAAGACACCACTTAATTAATTTCAAGCCAAATTTCAAAATCAAAAACAAGTTTTTGAAAATTACCTTTTTTAGTTTTAAAACCGAGCTTGATTTTTGAAAATATAGGTACAAAGTAGATAAAGAACAAAATCAAGTAGTATTTATACGCTTAATTTTCAAAAATAGAAAACCAAATTGTTGCTAAACGGCTTAAGGTTAAATTACAATTTTATAGTTCCTACAGTTTGAAGTTTTTGACTATTTGGTTTTTACTCTATAAAAAATATCTAATAAGTTTTTAAACTTTAAATCTGGTACCCTTAATAGGTCCTTAAACTTTCAATTTTGTGTAAAATAGATTGATGTGAAGTTTGAAATCTTTAAAAATTAATTGATATACTAGATGTAAATTTTAATTTTATGTCTAATGTAATTCGAAAGTTTTAATTTTGTGCCTGATAAATCCGTAAATTTTAATATTTAGATTATTTTGGTATGGTGTAGGAATTATTGTTGGCGGGCACAGATACACGTAGTAAGACAGTTGAATGGGCAATGGCAGAGTTGCTTAAGAACAAAGAGAAAGTGGAGAAAGTGGAAGAGGAAATAAAAAGAGAAATAAATGAAAAAAGTATCATCGATGAATCAAACATTTCTCAGCTTCATTATTTGTTGAAATGTGTTGGGATTGTTGGGGTGCAACCAAAATCCTACATTGGCTAGATTAGGGGACAATCATGGGTATATAAGTGCTGACACTATCTCCATTGATATGAGACCTTTTGGTGGGAACCAAAAACAAAACAATGAGGGTTAATGCCCAAAGTGGACAATATCATACCATTGTGGAGATCTGTCGGAGTTGGTTGTCCCTAACAAGTGGTATCAGAGTCGGGCTCCTGATCCGGCTTTGATTTAGCCATGCCGGTAGAATCCCCAGGTGTCAAACAAAGAAGGTGAGCCATCGACATAGTCATAGTGAATTCGTGGTCGAGCTTCTGGATGTTGTGTGACCCAGTGGGGAGTTGACAACGCAGTTTACTCTAGTGAGGAGCCGTTAGTGTACTTCAGTGTGAAGTCGTCAGTAATTTGCTCGAGTGTAATTCGGAGGGATGACTATTTGAGGGGAGGCTTGAAGTGGTACTTTGTTTGGGGGGAGGATTGTTGGGAATTTGCTCGAGTGTAATTCGGAGGGATGACTATTTGAGGGGAGGCTTGAAGTGATACTTTGTTTGAGGGGAGGATTGTTGGGATGGTTGGAGTGCAACCAAAGTCCCACATTGGCTAGATTAAGCGACAGTATGTGGGTTATTATAGTCTGTGAAACATATAATATTATTTAAAATGCAGAGTAGTATAGTTTAGGGTTATAATAGTCTGTGTTTGGGGTGCAGAGTATTTCACAAGTTATTATAACACGGGTTATAATAATCAGTGGGTCAAACAGGCCCTAAGACTTCACCCACTAGCATCGTTTCTTCTTCCACGTGTAGCTCCAATGGCTTGTGAGCTAATGGGATACTCAATTCCAAAGGACACTCTTATTTTTGTCAATATTTGGGGAATTGGAAGAGACCCTTCAATATGGAATGATTCTTTATCATTTAATCCTGAGAGATTTAATGATTGTGATATCGATTTTAAAGGGTATGATTATCGATACCTTCCATTTGGAGGAGGGAGAAGAATTTGTCCTGGAATTCCCATGGCTATGATACAAGTTCTTTTAATTTTAGCCACTTTAATTCATAACTTTCATTGGTCTCTTCCAAATGATGAGGATTTTTCAAAACTTGATCTCAATGGGATGCTTGGTGTAACATTGCAGAAGAAACAACCTCTTAAACTTATTCCTAAAACAAGGCTTTGATACTTGTAAATTAAATATCTTGTGATCCTTTGCTCAACCCCATATGTACATGTACTTGTGTGTTGTATTTAATTCGGTTGAAATAAAGGTAACTCCCTTTTTTGGGTAATGTAATATATGTTCATGATCTTTCTCTTTATACTCTACATTATTATTTTTGTTTAAAGAAATACTTAGAGACCTTGTAGGGCATATTTTGGAGTGATTTTAGAGTGACCAAAATTACTTTTGACATGTCTAAAATCACTTTCCTACCAAAAGTGTGATATTTGACAATATTAAACAAGTGATTTTGGAAAAATCCAAAATCACTTGAAGTGATTCCCCGTCAATCACTTCGGAGGTGATTCCCAATTGATTTTTGTCAAGTGATTGGAATTTAAAATGACTATTATTTCATTTTTTGAAATAGTATAGTTTTAATGACAGGTATAAACCGTCATATACGTTTGTTATTATTAACTTCTTCTTCCTCTTTAATAACATAATGTTGGGAAAAAACCTCCCACCACTAGGAATAAACAGAAATAACTGAGAAATTAAAAGAAACCAACAAAATAAAAGTCGCAAGAATTTACGTGGAAAAACTCCAAACCTGGAGAAAAAACCCACAAACAGAAAGAAATTTCCACTATGTGAAAAATTGTTACAATCACATAGAATTCTCTCCCCGACCCCAATTACAAAAACACTCTCCCAAAACTCTATACCACTCACACCCTTCTTCCCACTCTCAGACCAGAGAATATAAATAGAGAATTTAACTAGAGCTAGTACACCAAGTTTAAAGTGTTTCTAACTGGGATGCTTTGAAACCAAAGTCATAAACTCCTTTTATAGTGTCAGGAGCCTATTACTTCTTTGCATCTTTCAGATGTGGGACAATTTCACTTCTAATATATTGCCAAAAACCCAACAGTTTTCACCTTGGCAAGATATTTGAATAATCCACATCTCTTGCTGCATCATTGTCTTTACCGACAATCATAATCCTCAACTCAGAGAACTATAACCTACTCCACCATAAAAGTAGACCACTTGGAATGTCACCTTCCAAGCTTTCCTTTTTCATCACATGCCGATATACCCAGCTGAAATTTATGGTACAACTTCCACCTACTTGGCTCACCCGAAAGTTCTTCAGCCATCGACATAACTTCCACCACACACCTTGCATAACCGCCAAGTCAATGCCCGTGTGCAAACTTGTGGAACCGTTAACATCACATCCTCTATCATGGCAAAGCAGACATACCATAAGGATGAATTTTGTCTTTCTTCAGAAGATGTCACCATCTCCCCTGACGAAAGAGACCACGTTAGCATCCAACCCAAAGCCTTTTGACGAACTTGCTCTGTTAGGACAATTCTTTTTCATGTGTCCAGACCGCCCGCCTTCACAACAACCTTTCTTTTGCACGAAGTTTTTCTTCTTCTTCTTCTAATTCTAGATTGTCATGCTAGACTTCTCAGAATCTTTGCTGGAACCACCACTGGACTCTGTTAGACCACCATCACCGCTTAACCTTTCAGGAAAACCATAGCTCTGTCTTCACTTCAAATTCTTGTGTAACCCAGATTGTATCAGCACATCTTTGACTTGCACTTGCCACAGGCCAAAGTTCATCTTGAAGGGAATGAGAATCCCTCGCAGCGGAAGACGATTAAATCGTCGTGGTTTCATTATGCAACATGTGTTTATTAAAATTGATCTAACACTAGATCTAGGCTAAACATGCTTAAAAGAAGAAGAAAAAAACAGCAAGATGAGTTCTTACTTACTTGTTGTAGACTTTCTTCAAAATTTCTTCTTCAATTCACGAACTCTTCGTGCTCCTCGAACTCAACGAACACTCCCACAAAAGGAACTCGAACACAACCAAATAGCCTTCTCGGTTGTTCTCTTTTGGAGAAAGGAAGATGGTGGGATCTTTTGAGTTTTTGAGAGGGAGGAGAATTGAGAGAGAATTGAGAGAATTCCTCTTCTCTTCTCTGATGCAAAATCAAAAAATGAGAGATTTAGTTGCAATCCTTCTTGCAAGAAGGGTTTATATAGTGGAATTGGTGGATTTAAAATGTCCACATAATTACCACTTTACCACAACCATAGGTTATGCAAATCTCATTTGCATAACCACATAATATAAGATATCTCATATCTCATATTGCAATAATTGTGGATTAATTAAATTGAATCACATCCAATTTAATTTCTCTCAATCAATTTCTCCAATTAGCCCTAATTCAACAATTAGGCTAACCTATAGTTTATTATGAATTTCATTCACATTAAACTATATATTATATCATTCATATCTCATATAAATGACATAAATGCCCTTAAAGTGAAATTGAACACTTCAATTTCATACCAAAACATTAACCCTTCTTTTAATCTAGGTGGAGCCAACCGAGGGACCTAATGGACCTACAGTGACGGGCTCCAATGATCCGAGATTAACCTGCCAAACTCTTTGACACGCTTAACTAACATTCATTAGCTACGGTAACACTCCACTATAGCCCGTGTTTGCACTCCGTCGATCTGCGAGAATATTACGTGTCCACTGATATAACCAATACCCATGAGTCGACCCTTCACAGGTTGTTCGTAGACACGGTGGGTCAAAATACCGTTTTACCCCCGTGTCTACCTCTTTTGTCCTTAAGTCCCCACTGCTCCTCTAATGAACAACATATTGTGATGGTCCAACCATACACAACACCCTTCTCGGGCTAGTGAGAAGTGTGGGCGCCGCTGTCCAAGCCACGGAGACAACACTTAAGGGAACAACCCTCTAGTTTCCCTTAAGGCGGGAACGAGTGAATTCTAGCTCGCGTAGTCCAGCTCCCTACTTGGTTCTGTTCCTCAGAAGATAGGCATATTGGGCGAGTAACTGTGACCACCCTCACCCGTACTAGTCAAAGAACAGACCCTCGCAGACAGGAGTCCGTAACACGCTCAGGATTCAGGTCGAGTCACTAATGGTCATCTACGAAGTTATTAGTCCTTACTGTTAACGGTGTTACATCAGTAGGTCTAATAAATCACGGTCCGATCTTGTACAATCTCATTGCACAGGATGCCCCCACTCGCATGTCAACTACATGAACGAGTCAGATCACCTCGTTTGTATCTAATACAAAGCGGGCCGCATCCACAGTGTATCCAGGATTAGGTCTCCAACCCTATCCATATACTGTAGACCGTTTGGGTCATTAACTCGAACGTGATCCTCCCTGTGTGTCCACTACACACCGTACAAGTTTCAGTTCTCTCATAAATTCAATGACCATGGAGCTTAGTTTATTGGAAAAGTTTATAAATATTGCGAGACACAAAGTGATGAAGTTAATAACTCTTATTAATTTCAAACAATATATTACAAACATGAGATTAGGACAATAATCCCAACAAACTCCTACTTGGACTAAGCTAGTGGAGAAAATACATTTCAGAAATGTACATAAATTACAATGAAGTAATACAATAAACTAGGGCATTGAATACTCGTTTACATATCTCCCACTTGCCCTAGTCAGGAAGCTCTCGAAGACCTAGACTCTCTAGGTGACCCTCAAACACCTTAGCCGTGAGGGGCTTTGTAAATGGATCAGCTACGTTGTGCTCCGACGCTATCTACGTGACCGTCACGTCTCCGCGGTGCACAATCTCCCGTATCAGATGATACTTGCGCTCAATGTGTTTGCCTCTCTTATGGCTCCAAGGCTCACGCGAGTTGGCTACTGCACCACCGTTATCACACAACAGTGTGATCGGCAAGTTCATGTTTGGAACAACTTCCAAATCTGTCATGAACTTCCTGAGCCAAACAGCTTCCTTTGGAGCTTCACAAGCCGCAACGTACTCCGCTTCCATAGTGGAATCAGCGATGCATCCCTGCTTGATGCTTCGCCATACTACAACTCCTCCATTCAGAATGAAGGTTGACCCCGAGGTGGATTTCCTAGAATCCTTATCGGTCTGAAAATCAGAATCCGTGTATCCCGTAAGGATCAAATCCCCACTTCCATACAATAAGCTGTAGTTCCTCGTTCTCCTAAGATACTTGAGGATTGCCTTTACCGTTGTCCAGTGATCTAATCCTGGATTGGGTGATATCTCATCGACAATTCCTCTTTGCATAATGTATGATGTCGGGCCTAGTACACATCATTGCATACATCAGGCTCCCTACAACTGAAGCATATGGAATCCGTCTCATATCCTCAACTTCTTGAGGAGTCTTAGGAAACTGATCCTTAGACAAGTGAACCCCATGCCTGAAAGGCAGCAAGCCCTTCTTGGAGTTCTGCATCTTATATCTAGACAACATCTTGTCAATATAAGACACACGAGACAAGGCTAGCGTCGCTGTTCTTAGGTTAGGACTATCCGGATACCTAGAACATACTTGAGCTTCTCCCAAATCTTTCATTTGGAATTG
This sequence comes from Trichosanthes cucumerina, assembly GCA_036507285.1. Lineage (NCBI taxonomy): Eukaryota > Viridiplantae > Streptophyta > Magnoliopsida > Cucurbitales > Cucurbitaceae > Trichosanthes > Trichosanthes cucumerina. The sequence goes on from CM071837.1 coordinate 17,879,345, forward strand.
CGAAGCTAGCCACTTTTTAACGTCAGTAAGGAATTCTACCTCATTCCCAATGAGAAGAATATCGTCCACGTACAACACCAAAAATGCGACAGTTTTGTCAACGATTTTCTTGTAGACACAAGGCTCGTCGAGATTTTAATCAAATCCATAAGATTTGATCGTCTCATCAAACCTTATATTCCAAGACCTTGAAGCCTGTTTCAGTCCATAAATGGACCTATGAAGCTGGCAAACTTTTTGCTCTTGGCCTTGGGCAATGAACCCTTTGGGCTGGTCCATGTAGATGGTTTCATCAAGTTTGCCATTCAGAAAGGCTGTCTTGACGTCCATCTGCCATACCTCGTAATCATAATACGCGGCAATGGTCAGAAGGATCCTGATCGACTTTACCATGGCAACAGGCGAAAAGGTCTCCTCATAGTCAACCCCTTCAACCTGGGTAAAACCCTTTGCCACTAGTCGGGCTTTGAAGGTCTGCACCTTCCCATCTACACCACGTTTACACTTGTAGATCCATTTGCAACCAATAGGTTTTACCCCATCCGGTTGATCCACAAGCTCCCATACAGAATTGAAGTACATAGACTCCATTTCCTGGTCCATAGCTTTAATCCACTCGTCTTTGTCAACATCAACCATTGCCTGATCATAGGTCAATGGATCCTCACAGTCATCATCAGGAGCGACAACTGAGGTTTCAGCTAAACCCATGTAGCGATCAGGCTGTCTCAAAGCCCTCCCACTACGTCGAGGCATTCCCAACTCTTGGGAACGGATTTGACTAGATGTGCTAGGATCAACAACACTTGTTGACGTACTAGCCCCATCAGCAACTCTTGCTGATGTACTGTCCATTTCATTTAATACAATTTTACTCCTTGGTAAATGATCCCTAACGTGGTCTTCCTCTAGGAAAGTGGCGTTTGTCGACACTAGCACCCTATTTTCCCTAGGATCGAAAAACATACCACCCCCAGTCTCTTTAGGGTAACCTACGAATAGGCACAATTTCGAACGAGGTTCCAACTTTTTCGGGTTTGACACCAACACATGGGCGGGCATTCCCAAATCACGAAGTGATGTAAAGCGCCTTTACGCCCACTCCAGAGCTCGAAAGGTGTTTCACAAACACTCTTCGAGGAACGTTGTTCAAAATATAAACCGCGATCTCACACTCGCGCACCCCAAAAAGAATCGGGAGACGAACATAGCTCATCATCGATCGAACCATATCCAACAAGGTTACATTTCTCCTCTCCAATACACCATTCTCATTTGTGGCATACGGACCCGAGAGTTGGGACGTGATTCCGTGTTCTATCATATAGTCCTGGAATTCATTGTCCATGTACTCTCCACCTCGATCCAATCGAAGTGTTTTAAGCAATTTACCTAAGAGGTTCTCAACCTCAGTCTTGTACTCCTTGAACTTTTCAAGAGTTTCAGACTTCTTATGCATTAGGTAAATATACCCATATCTGGAGTAGTCGTCTATGAAAGACACAAAGTACTCATAACCGCCTCGAGCTTTAACATTCATCGGACCACAGAGGTCAGAATGTACTAACTCAAGAGGCTCTTTGGCTCTATATCATTTTCCACTAAAAGGACGTTTGGTCATTTTGCCCTCAAGGCATGACTCACACACCGGCAAAGAGTTTTCTTCCAACTCGTTCACAAGTCCACTCTTCACTAGTTTCTCAATCCTATTGAGATCAATGTGGCCTAACCAAAGATGCCAAAGATGGACATTTTCTTTTGGAGAAACTTTTGCTTTCTTAGTTCGTGTTTCTGCAGTTTTAAACAAATCAGTATTCAAAACACTTTTGACCGAATTGAGTTTCAAAACATACAGATTATTTTCAAGTGAAGCTGAACAAATAACATTCCCTTTGAAAGAAATAAACGCTTTATTAAATTCAAAAGAAATGGAAATATATTATTCTATTAAGCAGGAAATTGAAACAAGGTTTCTAGTAAACCCTGGAACTATGTACAGATTGTCCAACAATAGGTACTTCCCGCCAAAGTTAGCTTCACCGTGCCGATCGCTGCAGCATAGACAAGCTCCCCGGATCCAACCCGTAGAGTCACCTCACCCTTTCGCAACGGCTGCCAGGAATCAATCCCCTGAAAAGAAGAACAAACGTGGTTAGTGGCGCCCGAATCCAATATCCAGGTAGAGTCACTACTCTCCACTAAACATGTTTCACCCACAAGTAAATCACATTTACCTTGATTTGATTCTTCCTCTCGCCAGAATTTGGGACGATTTCTCTTCCAAAGGACGCCTCCATTGCGGTGGAAACACTTTCTTTCTCTCGCAACCTCCTTGACCTTCTTGCCCTTGTGGGCGGCAAAGACGGTCAATTTTACCCCTCTTCATCCTCTTCTTCCCTTTCGGGCGTGAAGGAGCAACAGGTTTCATCCCAGAGGTCGAACCCCTGTGATAAGACCTGTAGGCAACATTTGCCTTAGATTCCTTGACCCTGTTCAAGGATTGGAAATTATGTAGCTCATTGTGGAGGGTAGTCAGAGTGTAGCTAATTTTGTTCATAACAAGACATTGCTCTGGCCCGAAGGAAACTCTTGGAAGAGTCTCCAAAATAAAATCGACTGGCTCGACTCGTCGATCGAAGCCCCGTTCATCTCGGCCAGATGGAAGTGGGTCATCATGTCTAGAACGTGTTCACGGACAGACGACCCCTCTTTCATCCGTGCGTTGAAAACGTATTTGAGCGAGTCATGCCGGACTGAAAGGATCGCTTTGCCCAAACATTTCCTGCAAGGACTCCATGATCTCCTTAGCGGAAACCATCAGCTCATACTTCTTTGCCAAGACATCAGACATGCTGGCAATTATGTAGACCTTGGCCTTTTCATTGGCCCTGATCCAGCGATCGTACGTGTCGCGAACACTTCGCATGACGTTAGATCGAGCCCGACATCCGAGGACACTCCTCGATAAGCACGAACTTTATGTCGTCTTGTACCAAAATTTTATTAATGTTATTTTTCCAACTTTGGTAATTATCTCCCACTAACTTATCCGAAGCGAGTAAAGCTATTATTGCGCTAGACATTTTTATCTGAAAAAATAAGAAAAACCTTTGTATTAGTCACGCAAAAAACTTTTGAAATTCAATCAAGTTTTAGCAAAAATGTTTCATGATCCCTAGGTCATTCAAAATTTTGCAATGATACCCTAAAGGTTTAGAATGACCGCCACCGGAAGGGTGAACATAACACTCCTCCTCTAGGACGAGACTTTCTCGATCGGACCCTAATCCCGAATAACTCTTATTCCATTAGGCGTCCAATTACCATTGTTCGGTCGAATTCATTAACACTTAACGAATTCTGTGAGTGTTACCCTCAATCTTTAAGTTTCCAAGTATCCGTCCAAACAATAGCCACCGAAGGGTGAACCAAGAAGGAAAACCAACTAGGAAACCGGTATCCCTTTCGGGAATTCACGGTGTTCGGACTCCCAGATCAAAGCCCTCCAAGGGATTGTCTGGTCCAGGCCAAACTAGCAGGCAGATCATAGGTGTCTCACGGTGTGAATCGAAAGAAGAGATCGTGGGTCTCGTTTTCACAAGTCCCGCTCCAACTCACTATAAGTACTCTCTTCATCCATGAAGATATTGACCTATACAAATGCCATCCGAAGGGGGACGCTCCCATTTGCGCCACGAGGCCGAGTATAGATCTCACGGTGCGGACTTAAAGGAGATTTGTGGTTGGAAATTCAAATGTATCTCATACACTTTATTTCCTCTCACTCAGCACTTTAATTTTATTAGGGATTGACCTAGATAAACCGGCTAAAATTTACCTAAGTCTACCAATATAACTCTTATATGGTATTAACCTAAGTTTATAATCACATTATTAACTTAGGTCTATGTGAGTAAATCAATTAATACTTAATTAACGGCACTCACGAGAATATAACCTAAGAATCTCTCGGACCGAATTCACTCCCGTGTCGGTTTTTGGTAGGGTGTTCATGCAAGCGTCAACTTAAATACCCTGACCTTTAGACAAAACCTTCCTTAGACAGAGTTACTTATCAGTCTCCATTCAAAGGTTATATTTGATTTCCTAAATTTCTAATCTCATTAGAAAATTAGAAAACCTAAGTCTAATTAATCAAGTTCTAAACACTTTAAAACTAATAATTAACTTAGGTTGCATGCATTTCTATGTTATAGTGCTTGATCATCCATCACATGAATAATACTATATACTATAACATAATATAATTCATCACATGAATTAAATGCATGAGCATGCTTTTAATTTAAAAATATAACACTTATATTAAATAAATTAAAACATGCAAACATTATATTATAACTCTTATAATATAATCCTATCATGCATACTATATATTATAACTCTTATAATATAAAAATGATGCATGAAATGTTTAACCTAAGGTGAGATTTTAAATCTATATGACATACAATATGCACATAGAAATTAATTAAAATATACATCTCATGCATAAAATAATTAAATAGTAAAAATGGACCGATTTTTGGCACCTAGGGGCAATTATTTAATTAAATAACATTAATATAACAATTATATTAATATTATTTAATAAAATAATTAAATAAATAAATAAAATACATTTTATAAAAAAAATAAATAAATAAAACGAAATAACCGCCCCACTAAGCCTCGAACCCACGACCTCGCGAAACCGCCTCCAAAGAATCGCCTCAACGCGTGGCGTTGGTAACGCTTTCGCCACGGCGGCCAATTTGCTGCGTTCAACGCCAGCGGCGTTGGTAACGCTACACCAGCAAGTAACGCTACTCTGCAGTTAGGCGCGCGCGCGAGAGCGAAGCGTTGAGACGCGTTGCAAGGCGGCGTCTCAACGCCATCGACAGAAGAACAAACACTTTGCTCTTCTTCCATCGATTTTCACCTGTTTCCGCTCCGATTTCTTCACAGCAACTCTTGCCACGAACGACCCGGACTTACAGACTCGATTTACAATAAAATTGCCCAAAAACAAAGGGCCTTTACATTGATCTCATCGACATAATTGTAAATCTAAAATGCCAAAAACCGTAAACATCCATTTAAGCAAACCAAAACATTCATCTCATGAATTATGGTAAAATACCCACCAAATATTAATAAAACAGTGTATAAATTGAAGAACCATCGAGATGGCTCTGATACCAATTGAAGGGAATGAGAATCCCTCGCAGCGGAAGACGATTGAATCATCGTGGTTTCATTATGCAACATGTGTTTATTAAATTGATCTAACACTAGATCTAGGCTAAACATGCTTAAAAGAAGAAGAAAAAAACAACAAGATGAGTTCTTACTTACTTGTTGTAGACTTTCTTCAAAATTTCTTCTTCAATTCACGAACTCTTCGTGCTCCTCGAACTCAACGAACACTCCCACAAAAGGAACTCGAACACAACCACATAGCCTTCTCGGTTGTTCTCTTTTGGAGAAAGGAAGAGGGTGAGATCTTTTGAGTTTTGGAGAGGGAGGAGAATTGAGAGAGAATTGAGAGAATTTCTCTTCTCTTCTCTGATGCAAAATCAAAGAATGAGAGATTCAGTTGCAATCCTTCTTGCAAGAAGGGTTTATATAGTGGAATTGGTTGAGTTAAAATGTCCACATAATTACCACTTTACCACAACCATAGGTTATGCAAATCTCATTTGCATAACCACATAATATAAGATATCTCATATCTCATATTGCAAATCTCATTTGCAATAATTGTGGATTAATTAAATTGAATCACATCTAATTTAATTTCTCTCAATCAATTTCTCCAATTAGCCCTAATTCAACAATTAGGCTAACCTATAGTTTATTATGAATCTCATTCACATTAAACTATATATTATATCATTCATATCTCATATAAATGACATAAATGCCCTTAAAGTGAAATTGAACACTTCAATTTCATACCAAAACATTAATCCTTCTTTTAATCCAGGTGGAGCCAACCGAGGGACCTAATGGACCTATAGTGACGGGCTCCAATGATCCGAGATTAACCTGCCAAACTCTTTGACACGGTTAACCAACATTCATTAGCTACGGTAACACTCCACTATAGCCCGTAGCTGCACTCCCGTCAGTGCAGAATATTACGTGTCCACTGCTATAACCAATACCCATGAGTCGACCCTTCACAGGTTGTTCGTAGACACGGCTGGGTCAAAATACCGTTTTACCCTTGTGTCTACCTCTTGTTCCTTAAGTCCTCACTGCTCCTCTAATGAAAAAACATATTGTGATGGTCCAACCATACACAACATCCTTCTCGGGCCAGTGAGAAGGTGGGCGCCCGTTGTCCAAGCCCTGGAGACAGCACTTAAGGGAACAACCCCTCTAGTTTTCCTAAAGGCGGGAACGAGTGAATTCCATCTCGCGTAGTTAAGTTTCCATCTCCCTACTTGGTTCTGTCCCTGAGAAGATAGGCATATTGGGCGAGTAATCGTGACCACCCTCACCCAGTACTAGTCAAAGAACGGACCTCGCATGACGGAGTCCGTAACACGCTCGGGATTGTGTCGAGTCACTAATGGTCATCTACAAAGTTATTAGTCCTTCACTGTTAATGGTGTTACATCGTGAGGTCTAATAAATCACGGTCCGGTCTTGTACAATCTCATTCATTGCAGATGCCCCCACTCGCATGTCAACTACATGAACGAGTCGAGATCACCTCGCTTGTATCTAATACAAAGCGGGTCGCATCCACAGTGTATCCGAGGATTAGGTCTCCAACCCTATCCATATACTGTAGACCGTTCGGGTCATTAACTCGAACGTGATCCTCCCTGTGTGTCCACTACACACCCTTCAAGTTCCAGTTCTCTCATAAATTCAATGACCCTGGAGCTTAGTTTATTGGAAAAGTTTATAAATATTGCGAGACACAAAGTGATGAAGTTAATAACTCTTATTAATTTCAAACAATATATTAAAAACACGAGATTAGGACAATAATCCCAACACATCTTTCCGTCAAATTTCTCCACATCAATCTTTACTGGACTCATAAAGCTTGACATATCTGCTTCCCTCCTAATAAATCTGCAAATAGTGAACAACTATAACCCGTTTCAAGAAATCTTTTCGATGTGGAAGCTCGGATAAATCGCAACCACAGAGCATACTTAGAAACTCAAGAAACTATAAACCTAAAGCTCTGATACCACTTGTTGGGAAAAAATCTCCCACCACTAGGAATAAATAGAAATAACTGAGAAATTAAAAGAAACCAACAAAATAAGAGACACGAGAATTTACGTGGAAAAACTCCAAACCCGGAGAAAAAAACCACGAACAGAAAGAAATTTCCACTATGTGAAAATTTGTTACAATCACATAGAATTCTCTCCCCGACCCCAATTACAAAAACACTCTCCCAAAACTCTATACCACTCACACCCTTCTTCCCACTCTTGGACCAGAGAATATAAAGAGGGAATTTAACTAGAGCTAGTACACCAAGTTTAAAGTGTTTCTAACTGGGATGCTTTGAAACCAAAGCCATAGACTCCTTTTATAGTGTCAGGAGCCTATTACTTCCTTGCATCTTTCAGATGTGGGACAATTTCACTTTTAATATATTGCCAAAAATCCAACACATAATTCGATAAAAAAAATATATATTATTGGATTAAAAAACGTGATATAGTAGATTTAATTTGAATTCAATCTTGATTGGATAAAGATAAATATAATTTAAGAAACTCAGTCACGTGCGAACTCATCACATACACTTTATAATTAAACTATTCATGTGGTAGTAACCACAATAAATCATCTTAACTTTTACTCAATGCTACTTGTGTATAAAACTCACACACAATGGAGAAATTAGTAGAGAGATTGGTGTGAGACAGTTGAGAATTTGATAACACTTATTGTAAGAAAGGAAATTTCGACAAATCCAACATTGTCACGTCATCACATAACATTGATAACGAAATTATATTTAATTTTGGATTAAATAAATTTTTAATATCCTTAAATTAAATTAGCTACACATTTAGGTTTTTTAAAATTTGGAAAACAAAAATCCAAATTGAAAACCTAGATCATCCAAGCCCAGTCCAAAGACAAAGGCCCAAATCAACCAAGTCTAGTCCAAAAGAGCTGGCCCAATTTCCGAGCCCGATACAGAGACGAGGCCCAAAGTCCAAGCCCAGTGCAAAAGGACTGATCCAAGGTCAAATAGGCTCAACCCAAAGAGGTTGGCCCAAAGTTAACAGGGCCTAGTTCAAAAGGGTTGGCCCAAAATCAATCGGACCCAGTCCAACAGGGATGAACCCACCTAGAGGCCCAGAGGAACGCTATAAATAGAGAGTTTTCTCCTTTATTTTTAGGGTTCAAAACTGAAGAAGCTCAGAGAATTCAGGAACAAAGTTGGGAAGTCTCCAGAAATCTCCTGAAGATCAAAGACCATCTAAACGAAAAACACTTCACGGAGATCGTCAAGAACACACCACGAATCTGTTGAAGTTTTTAACATCGAGAACAAGCTATTCAACCCTCGATCAAAGCACATACATAGGAGAGATAATCCAGGATTAAATACAAAAATTGTACTCACAATTATCTGAAATTAATACAAATACGAATTATTTACACATTAAATTTCTTTTTTGAAATCTCATGTGAACATTGATCTTTGATTTGTAAATTCTCTAAGAGATTTGAATAGTATTTACTCCTTTCTGCAGTGGATGTAGGCATTCCAGTGTCGAACCACTTAACTGCTTGGGTTCGTTTCTTCCCCTTCTTCTTCATCCTTTCAGCCATAAGTTCATTACATTCGTCATCTTCTTCAGAGCTCCTTCTTGAGTAAAATTTTGTATAAACTGAAATGGAGGAATAATTCTCCTTCTTTTCATATATTTTTTTAATATAAGAAACATTGTTTTGTTTAGATCCACTTATGTAAAAAGGTAAGGAGGTAAATCTGCTATTATTTTGAGCATGGGTGTGGTTTTGAGCCCATTAAACTCAAAAAAATAAAAACTTAATTATGAATCTAAATCGATCAAGAAAAACTCAATTATTGAATGCAATAACAATGAGTCGTTGAATAAGAGAATGAAAATCAACCCAGATACAAAATTTATGAATGCAAGAGCGAAAAAAATAATCAAGATGCAAAATTTTTTAATGCAATGACATTGAGTTATTGATCCTCATAAACTCGATTACTTGATTCATTGAGAAAAGGCGAAACATAGTTATTTATGGCGAAAATATCAATTCATACATTAAAACATTAATGGAAAATCTCATGTTCTCAACCTTACTCTGTTACCACATGTAAACTTTAGATTGCATGATTATACAATAAAATTCTAATATTGTATAATTCAATAAAAGTCAAGATATTTGAACTAGATGATTTTTACAATAATATGAGTTAGAATAACATATCTTGATCCATGATATTGATCTTGTGGAGAAAGATTACGTTTCTCTTAGTGTTCCTTTAGAACTTGAACTTGATTAGATTTCTTGATGGAGAGAAACTTCTATTTTATTAGGCGGAGAGATGAAAAATCCCTAGAGTGTTATCTTTATATATACACCTTTTTATCATGGTGTTTAATGAGGGCAATTATTTTTAATTAATTGACCCACTTTATAAGTAGACCTAAAACATAAATTGTAACCAAATATTAATATGTCTCATTAATGATTATTTTATATTTAAATAATCTAAAAGACATGATCATCACATCGCTCTCTCAGTTACTTCAAATTTTTCATTTTATCCTCTATATGATAGAGTACTTAGGAGCATTGTTCTGCAAAGTTTAGATGTAACGCCCCAGGCCCAGGATCCACTGCGACCTGGCAACGTCACCATATCATCCATGGTTGTTTATAAGAGTGAAGACACTATCCCCACAAACAAACACGGGGTCTTTTCTACATGCTTTGTCCTCACTCACATGCTCCCTAAGAAAATTCCTAGGAGGTCACCCAACATAGGATTACTCCAAGCCAAGCACACTTAACTGTGTAGTTCTTATTATTGAGCCACCGAAAAGGAAGGTGCACCTTGTTGATATAGGTAGTAGCTATCAATTCTTTTAAGTCTTTCTCAACTATACTTTCATATCCTCATGGTCACTCGCATGTACCTCTCTTCCTCGGGCACCATACTTTCATATCCTAAGGATCCCTCTCATTCAGATGTGGACTCGGTTCATTCATGTACCCCTCTTTCCCGGGCGTCACATGCCCACCAGCATCCGCCTTGGTTCGTCCTCGAACCACATCTTATGGGAGAGGTTCCGCTCTGATACCAACTGTAACAACCCTAAATTCTGGGAAAAACCTAACTAGGGAGTTACTTAAGAAATGTCGTTCGCGCCGAAATTTCGATAGCATAACAACGATTCTAGGACTTTTTTAAAAATTTTAGGGACCTATTTTAACATCAGATGCACTTCTAAAACAACATATTCTTCCCAGCCATCCACTAACTTCACTTATACTACGGTTGGGACTCCACTATCAGAGATTCACAATAGAAACAATCAGGGACTTCCATAATCATCAAGCACAACATAATTCTTAAAACATTCCAGGAAAGTTTAACAAAAACAATCTTATAAGCATTCTCAAAACAAGAAACCAAAAGCTTTCTAAGTACTAATCTAAGCTTAAGGGAAAGGAAAGAAGGACTTCATAGCCTCACAGGTGGTCACCGTCATCTGCCAGCACAGGTTCAAGCTCTATCTGCAAACAAAATAACAACGAAAGTAGCATGAGTATTGGGAATACTCAGTAAATAGCCCACTCAAGTCCAACAAACCACAAAGCAACAACAGTCAATAGGTAACAATCAAACGAGCAAACTAGCGCTCAGGCCCTACAAAGTCCTACGACCCTAACCTTCTTCCATGCATTCTACTGCCCTAGCTTTGACATCTGAACCCTGTACTCACGACCACTAAGGCCAGCTCGCCACAAAGGCTATCAGTCTCGCCGCAAAGGCTACAACGTCACAGAGGCTATCATCTTGCCACAAAGGTTATCATCTCGCCACAAAGGCTATAACGCTACAAAGGCTACAACGCCACAAAGGAGTTGGGCTAGTTCATTTTTAAGGCCAAGGGTCCTAGGATAGGTCTACACGGACTCACAAATAAGCTAGGGCATTCCAAAATTAGGCCTAACCTCTTCACCACAAGGTTAACATTTCCTTGCCTGGTTCACCAAATAGCCACAAGGGCAGGCCTAACTGGACTGCCACAAAGGCTATGCTTCACACTTAGGCCTACCACTCTGTCGCCACAAAGGCCATCGTTCTCAAGTACCACGACCAGCACACAAACCAACAGGTTGTCAACAATTCAGGTTCACAACAACCAAAACAAGAGCTAATTACACATGCTAAACAAGTCCAATATCATGCAACAACCTAAACAAGAGCTTATCTGATAGCTACACATGCTAAACAAGTCTCGACATACTCCAAGAACATACAGAGGCAACAATTCATCAACTATAGGCATGAAATATTCAAGGGCTAACTCCGATTCCTTTTAACATACACAATAAATACAAGATTATGTTCTTACATGCCTCGTAAGCAAGCCCTCTTACTTATGAGCATGCTTGTCAGATCCAACTAAGTACTTACCTCGGTTGCAGAACGTGCGCCAAGCTCCTCCTAACTAGGAAAAATCCTAAATTCTGGGGAAATCCTAACTAGGGCGTTACTTAAGACATGCCGTTCATGCCGAAAATTCGGCAACATAACGACACTACTCGGACTTTTTCAAAAATTTCAAGGGTCTGTTTTAACATCAGATGCACTTCTAAAACAATACATTCTTCCCAGCCACCCACTGACTTCACTTATACTAGGGATGGGGCTCCACAACCAGAGATTCACAACAGAATCAAACAGGAATTTCCACAACATTCAAGCATAACATAAGTGTTAAAACATTCCAGGAAAGTTTAATAGAATAAATCTTACAAGCGTTCTCAAAACAAGAAAACCAAATGCTTTCTAAGTACTAATCTAAGCTTAAGGGAAAGGAAAGAAGCACTTCATAGCCTCACAGGTGGTCACCGTAATCTGCCAGCACAGGATCAAACTCTATCTACAACTAAAACAACAACAAAAGCAGCGTGAGTATTGGGAATACTCAGTAAGTAGCCCACTCAAGTCCAATAAACCTCAGAGCTTGGCTCATTGTTGTCGAGGAGCGTGTTGGGTAAGCATTCTCAACTTTAGAATTTTACACTGCTTGTGTGGCTTATTTGATTACTGTGGTTTAGAGTCAAGAGCGAGTTTTGTTGGTAAAAAAAGAAACTCCAAATCCTCCAATGGCCTAAGGATAAGTTCTAAATATGCTTGGGTGCCATTGGTCTAGCCTCGTAGCACTAATTGGCAACCATTTTTCTTGTTGGTTGTTTCAGGCAGCCTTATTCTCAACTCTTGAAGGTGGCTGTCTCGTGGAACCTTCAATCGAGGTAAGTAGCTAGTTGGATCTGACAAGCCTGCTCATAAGTGAGAGGGCTTGCTTACGAGACATGTAAAAAAAGCGTAATCTTGTATTTTTTGTGTATGTTAAAACGGATCGAAGTTAGCCCTTGATTATTTTCATGCCTATAGTTGATGTATGGTTGCCTCTGAATGTTCTTGGACTATGTCGAGACTTGTTTAGCATGTGTAGCTATCGGATTAGCTCTTGTTTTTGGTTGTTGCATGATGATGGACTTGTTTAGCATGTGTAGCTATAAGATTAGCTCTTGTCTTTGGTTGTTACCTGTTGACTTGTTTAGCATGATGGACTTGTTCGCGAACAGCGCAAGCCTCTCGCCAGTTGAAAGACTACGAACGAAATTATCCGACCCATGATTTGGAGTTAGCAGCAGTGGTCTTTTCCCTAAAGATCTGGAGACACTACTTATATGGTGAAAATATCCAGATTTACACTGACCATAAGAGCCTCAAATACCTCTTTACTCAGAAGGAGTTCAACATGAGACAACGCAGGTGGCTCGAGTTGGTGAAGGATTACGAGATCGAGATGTTTTACCATCCAAGTAAGGCGAATGTTGTTGTCGATGCCCTTAGTCGGAAGGTAGCCCATACCTCAGCCCTGGTTACGAAACATAGTCATTTGTGTTTTGATATGGAGCGTACAGGAATAGCGGTGTTGGTGGGGCAAGCCACGACTCAACTGAATCAGTTATCGGTTCGGTCGACCTTGAGGCAGCAGGTTATGGAGGCTCAGCGGGAAGCCCCGAGCCTCGAGGATGGTTGGCATCAAGAGAAGTCGAATCTTGATAGTGAGTTCTCTGTGGCAGTCGACGGTAGGCTCCTGTTTAAGGGGCGATTGTGCCTGCCTGATGGGAATGATCTTAAGGATGATATCTTGTCAGTGGCTCACGGTTCTCCCTTTTCGATGCATCCGGGGAGCACCAAGATGTACCACGATCGAAAACAGTTCTATTGGTGGCGTGGTATGAAAAGGGATGTAGCAGAGTTCATGAGTAAATGCTTGGTGTGCCAGCATGTTAAGGCCCCGAGATAGAAACCTGTAGGGTTGTTGTAACCCCTAGAGGTACCTCAGTGGAAGTGGGAGGAGATCTTCATGGATTTCATCTCTGGTTTGCCCGGACAGCGAAAGGATACAAAGTTATTTGGGTGATTGTGGATAGGCTGACAAAATTAGCCGATTTCTTGCCAAGAAAACTGACTTATGCGGTCGAGAAGTGGGTAAATCTGTTTATGGAAGAGATAGTCAGATTACACGGAGTTCCGGTGAAGATCGTCTCTGATAGGGACCCTCGTTTCACCTCGAACTTCTGGCAGGGTTTCCAAAAGGCCTTGGGGGTAGAGTGAAACTTTAGTACAACGTTTCACCCACAAACCGATGGTCAAACCAAAAGGTTGAAGCAGGTGTTGGAGGGCATGCTCCGGGCTTGTGCTTTGGGTTTCTTTGGTAGTTGGGACTCACACCTCCACCTGATGAAGTTCGCTTATAACAACAGTTATCAGGCGACATCGGTATGGAACCGTTTGAGGCCTTGCATGGGAGGAGGTGCAGAACTCTAGTGTATTGGGGTGAGGTCGGTGAGCGAAAGTTGTTAGGGCCTGAGCTTGTGCAGGTGACGAACAAGGTTGTGCAAAAGATCAGGGTGAGAATGCTGATAGCACAGAGTAGACAGAAGAGTTATGTCGATGTGAGGCGAAGAGACTTGGAGTTCGCGGTGGGGGACCTTGTGTTCCTAAAAGTTGCGCTTTCGAAGGGTATTTTTTATGGGAATCGAATCTCGCAGTGGAAGCGATGGTGAATCACGCGTTCTTAATTACATTACACGGATATCATTCAAGAACAATTTAACTAAGATTAAGCATATGATATAAGATGGACAACAAGATATTACCTTTGAAGAACTCTTTCTTCTAGTGCTCCTTCCCCACGTTCACGATTTCAACAACACGAACCCGAACGTTCACCGACACTACCACCTGATCTTCTCCGTTGTTCCCTAGGTGAGGGAGGAAGGTGGGTTCCCTTTAGGTGAGGTGAGATGTTGTGAGAGAGTTTGTGTTTTGGAACTTTTCCAACAACACAACAAAGGCTTAGATTTGTTAATCTTCAAATTAGCTTGACCTAACTGCATCTTATGCAATTATATATATAGGAGGAGATAGGGATGGAAATTACCATCCTATCCCTCTTATATTCTCCCACTATTATATGGTTTATATGTGAATCTAATTCATATTAAAACCATATATTATATCAATTATATCATATATAACTGATATAACACCTCATGCATGAAATTGAACACTTCAATTTCATTCCTAACTTTATACCCTCAATATTACAATGTTGAGCCAACGGAGGGACCTAATGGACCTACAGTTCATGAGCTCCAATGATGTGAGATTAACTGATCAAACTCTTTGATCCAGTTAATCAATATTCATTAACTACAAGTCACTCCACTATAGAATTGTAGCTGCACTCTCCTCGCTGTAGATTATATTGTGTCCACTTATATAATCATTACCCATGAGTCGACCCTTCACAGGTTGTTCGTAATCACGGCTGGGTCAAATTATCGTTTTACCCCTATGATTACCTCTTTGTTCCTTAAGCACCATTGATCCTCTAATGAACAACAAGTCTAAGGTTCTACCATAGACTCATACCCTCATAGAGGGCGGGGCCCCGTTGTTCAAGACTTGGAGTCAGTTCTTAAGGGAACAACCTATCTAATTCCTTAGAGTAGGAATGAGTGAATTCCATCTTGCACAGTTAAGCCCCCAGCTACCTATGAGGTTCTGTCCCTTAGAAGGTAGGCTTATTGAGTTGGCTACAGGCCACTCTCACCCATACTAGTTTAAGGACAAACCCCTATAAGCAGAAGTTTTTAACTTGCTTAGGATTCAGGTCGAGTCACTAATGACCATCTATAAATTACCAATCTTACCGTGTTAACGGTGTTATACTTGTTAGACTAATAATTTGCAGTTCGGTCTTGTATGAACTCTTCATACTGGATGCCCCCACTCGCATGTCAACTACATGAATGAGTTGAATTACCTCATTTGTACTAATTACAAAGTGGGTCGCATCCATGGTGTTACCAGAATAAGGTTTCGAACCTTATTCTTATACCATAGACCATTTAGGTTATATTCTTGAACACAACCCAAATAGTGTTCACTACACTGATGTTCAAGATATATTATAACCTTGGAGCTTAGTTTATTGGATTTATAAAGCAAGAATTATAATTTCATCAAAAAAATAACCATTTATTTATTTGATCAAAATTACACAAGTTTAGGGCATAAATCCCAACAATTTTGAGGTTCGGTAAGAAGGGAAAGCTAAGCCCCAAGTTTATGGACCATTCGAGATCTTGGAGTGCGTCGGTCAGGTGGCCTATCGATTGACCTTGCATCCATCCTTCTCTTCTATTCATGATGTGTTTCACGTGTCAATGTTGCGAGGTTATGTATCTGACGCATCTTATGTCATTGATTACGAGCCACTGCAAGTGGATGAGGACTTGAGTTATGAGGAGAAGCCGGTGCAGATACTTGACCACGATAGTAAGGTGCTGACTAATAAAGAGATCAACCTAGTTAAGGTTCTTTGGCAAAACTAACAGCTCAGAGAAGCTACTTGGGAGAGCGAGGATGAGATACGGACGAATTACCTAGAGCTATTCGAGAACTAGCCACTTTCGGGGACGAAAGTTCTTAAGGTGGGTCGAATGTGACACCCCAGTTTATTCAGGTACTTTGGACTTAATTCTTGGCTAAAATTGTGTTTTTGGTGGTTCGAGCCAGAATTTCTAATTTTGAGTCTTTTGGGGCAGGTGGGCAATTCTTGTTCTTTTAGGGGCCTAAATTAAGCGTTAAACGCTTTAAATTTAGGTCATCCACGTTCAGGAGGTTGTAGTCTCATTTCCAGTCCCCCCTTTCATGGTGGAAGCAGGTTCAGAGAGGGAGAGCACTTGGGTAAGCTCTCATTCCCTTTCTCTTTTCTTTTCCCTTGTTACTTTGGTTTAAAAAAAAAAGAAAAAAAAGGGAATAGGGCAGGGTTTTTCTCAAAGGATTGGCGTCCCCCTCGTCTCCCTTCTTCTCCCGTCAGGCGCAGATGTCATCGCCGGCCAACAACCCCCAACCGTTGCCTCTCGACTTCTGTCGTCGTCTCCTCTTCACTTTAGTCGTCGTCGCACGAGCCTCCTCAGCTGTCGACGCCTATAACGCTGGGACGATCGCTCGCGAAGTCATCTCCCCTTCGCTTTCGACGCCGCCGCGAGCCCTTGTCGTATCGCCTAGCTGTCGACTCATCTCAGCCATCAACGGCCCGTTGCAGGCGTCGCTTGATCGCTGAATCGCTCCTCTTCATTGCAGACACCAGTCGAGAGCGCAATCATTCGTCTTCTCCTCCCAAATCCTTCGTTTTCCTCTCCCTTTCAGAATCTCGCAGACCCTTTCCCTCTCTAATCGCTTTGTTTGTGTTGGTCAGGGCGTTGATTGATTGTTAAGGAGGCTGCAACGCATTCTGGTGACCCAGGATTGGTGTTGGAAGTTCTGGTTCGTCATTACAGTAAGTTTTTTTTCCCTTTCTTGTGTAGAAAATGTTAGGATTGGGCCTAAAGTGTGTTACAAGCCAAAATACGCCTCTGTGAGACCCTGAAACTATTCAAATGTAACATTTGTGGCTTGTAGGTCCCTTCAGTTGTCACTAGCGAGTTCGTATCGAATTTAAAAGAATACGAGGAGCTTGGCGCGCGTTTTGCAACCGAGGTAAGTAGCGAGTTGGATCTGACAAGCATGCTCATAAGTAAGAGGGCTTGCTTATGAGGCATGTAAGAACGTAATTTTTGCGTAAAATTATATTACAATATCGCAATTGTACGGGTCAAGTTTTAGTATATTGATTTAAGAGTCCAAGTATTGTCCTCGGGAATGAGTTTCTAGATTAATTAATTACCAAGATACTAATTCTCAAATTTAGCTAAAGAAACATAACATGGATAGGTGGTGAAACAAGAATTAAAGACAAACAAACACGTGGAGACACGAATTGATAGATTTAGAGGAAATTGACTTCACAAGTTAATAACTTAATTAATACATGCAATGAACTAATATGATGAATTTATAAACAAGAAGTAAGATACTCAAGAAAACCTCTCGATTGTTGGTGAGCCTCGCACATGCAATAAATTCTATCGTCTCCATATGAACCTACAACATGCACGACATTAAGCAACTTATTTATGTGTTTTCCTTAGACTTCTAGGTCATTCTCATGCCAGACTCCTAAGGGTTTTGACAACTTTTCTCTAATCTAAGTTTTATCTCTCGAGTCCACTTAAACCAACAAAATCAAGAGTTAAAGAACGAATTGCCAAAAATAAAGAACAAAACATACTTCAATACATAGCAAATAAGTCTTAACATACAAATCGAATCCTAACTACAGCATTTAGCTACTCTAAATCACATGAAAACCAAGCTAAACGTGTAGAAAACGTCTTTAAACGGTATTACAATATGAAAGAAAAGGAAATTAAACTTATGTGTCGATGTCAGTCCTTCTTCTCTGAGCTCCCGTCTTCGATCTCGAACCTCCACGAATGCTTTGGCTCCCAAGAATGCTCTCTTTTCTCTTCTCACAAAGTGTATTTCGAAATTAGGGTGTGTTCTCTATCAAATTCGGCTCCCTTTACAAGAAGAAATAAGGTTGTATTTCTAGGCATCAATGGTACAGCGTTGCAACGCTATACCCTTACCGCGTGGTATATATGGAAGCAGTCGACAGCGTTGCAACGCTAGGGACAACATTGCAACACTGCTACCTTAACTAGCGTGTTCCTATTGATCCGACATTGCGACGCTGCAAGGCAGCGTTGCAGCGCCCACTGCACGACCTTCCTATGCGTCTTCCGATCGAGATAGCACTGTGACGCTGCAAGGTAGCGTTGCAACGCTATCGGCAGTGTTTTTCTATCCTTCAAAGTTGCACGTTCGGCGTTGCAACGCTCTGCATGGCGTTGCAACGCCATCACCTCGGGTCTTCAAGCTTGGATTGATCCTTCTACTTCTAATTGATGTTATTTTTAGCTCCAAATATCTTCGTTTCGATCCCAAGTGATCCAAAATGTCTCCAATTGTTCTGTTTAAGCTCTTAACCTAAAATTGAGTACTTTAAACACGTAAAAGCCCTGAAATCATCATAAAATTAGCAATAATTAACCCTAAGGATAACACATTTTGTGTGCTATCAAATACCCCCAAACTTAAACTTTTGCTAGTCCCGAGCAAAAACAGAATTAAACATGAGATTATTCTTATTCATACATCAGACTCAAGCCTCAAAGATTTAAGAGAAAATTTGGCAATCACATGGAACAATCAAACATAATACTTCAATGAGCAATTTAGAATTTTTCCTCAGTGTTCCTACGTGTTTGTGTGATTAGCCTATGTTCCCTTCATTTTTACTAAGCTCGGATCAACTTTATTAGGCTCTCCATTCAACTTCCCCCTACACTTGTCATAATTACTAATCCTTGAGCCTCCCCACATTCAAGCAATAAACAACTTTACTCAGCACTTAATCATTCTTTTTTTTTCTATTTTCTTCTTTTTTTTTGTTTTTTGTGCAAGGACACTAGCTTTCACACATCCACTGCAGTAACCCTTACCTAGAGCACTCGCTCAACGAGTGGCCTAACGGATCACAATGAAGGTAGCTCTTTTTTCCCTCGCGACTTTTTTCTTTAACAAACAACTAACAAACAAACTATTTCACATAGTATACAGATCAAGCACTTCATTTTGTCATTTACCCTATCCTGCAGTTTAACTCTTAAATCAACTCTTAGACCTATCGAGGTGACATCAAACTTCTAAGCCTAATAACTTTATTCTAAGCATTTGAAAACTACAGCAACACAGACTATGTGCATAATAGTGCAGGAAAACTGAAGAAAATTTTTAGATTAACTCAAATTCATATCATGCTCTCAAGTTTCAGCATAATCACAAAAATTTTCAATTAATTATCATCCTAGGCTATCATAATCACTCTTATGCAAAAGATCAATCATCAATTCAACACATACTCAGGACAGTTACAACAGATAAACAAAATCTCACCCCCAAACTGAAACTAAACATTGTCCCCAATGTTTGCAAAAGTAAGCACAAAACAAGTATAAGGGTAAGAGTGAACAATATTGTCCTGAGTTATAAAGATCTTTATTATTTTCAGAATTCTATGGCTAACCAAAGCATGTGTGCTGGAGTTTCTCAGAAGGGGAGCATGGATTTCAACGAAGGAAGATATCATCACAACCTACAAAGAAAAACAAACAAACTAGTCAATAAACAACTAAAACAAACTAAAAACAGAAAATAGAAAGGATAAAAATGTAAAGCTTGGGTTGCCTCCCAAGAAGTGTTTTCTTTAACGTCTTTAGCTAGACTGTACTCCCTCAAGGTGTTTCTTTTCTATATTGCAACGCTCGTAGTGATGTGTTCATTTGGTTGATCTGGGTCTCTATATTCTTTATTGCAGCTCCATGACTAGTCACTATACCAGATATACTGATGACTGCATTCTCCAGCTGGTTGGACCCACTTCTGGATTCAGCTATGAAGGAGTGCACTGTCTCTTCCAGAGATGATTTCCTCTCAGATGTAGAAGCATACCCTGTAGGAGGATTCAACACATTTTTATTGTTCGCATAAGAGAAATTTTCACGATACCTCAAACCTTGATTGTAATGTGTTAGGAGGTTATTCTGAGTTTGGTTTCCTCCATAGTTGTTGCTTCTGTTGTTCAATTAGTGAAGTTGCTCCAAAGAATCTCCATTGGACTGGGAGCATTGAGAGGGCACCATTGGTTAGGGTGATCCTGCAAAATTATTTAGAGTACGAGTGAGGGATGCCATATGAGATGTAAGGGAGGTTACCCCATCCAGTTGATACAATCCAACTACTGGCTTAGATCTGTCATTGTCTGTAGGCCATTGGTAGCTGGAAGTTGACACTTCCACGAGGAGGGCACGTGCTTCAGGCACAACCTTTGCCATGAAAGCCCCTCCAGTAGTGGCATCCAGAATGGTCCTGGTCTTACCTTCCAGTCCATTATAGAACAGTTGTACCTGGAGCCAATCTGGGTAGCCATGCTGTGGGCATCTCCTGAGCATGTCCTTGTACCGTTCCCAGGCCTCAAATAGCTGCTCCCCCTCCTGCTTCCTGAATGTTCCTATCGCAGTCCTTAACTTTGCAGCTTTCATAGGTGGAAAGAATTTGGTCATGAAGGCTTGGGCCAGCTCCTCCCAAGAGGTGATACTGCTTGGTGGGAGAGGTCCTAGCCATTCTTTAGCCCTACCCTGCAAAGAAAAAGGAAAGAGACGTAAGCGAATACTATAAGCAGAGATACCGTTCATTTTAAGTGTACCACAGATTTCTAAAAAATTTTGCAAGTGTGAATTAGGATCTTCTGTGGCTAGTCCTCTGAAAGCACCTTCCCTAACCATTTGTATAAGGCCTGTTTTAAGTTCAAAATTGTTAGCATTTATGGGAGCATGGACAATTGCAGCCTGCTCAGAATTAAACACAGGTTGGAAATACTCCATGATGGGTTTAGGGTTATTGATTAACTCCTGATTAGCCATAGTCTGAGGTTCTGCTCTTCCTTCCCTTAGGAGTCTCCTACAGGTTCTCTCAATCTCATGATGAAAATAGTGCAAGTCTGCAGCCCTACCCTTGGGCATACACCTGGAGGTACCAAAAAATAACAATTAGAAAAACAACTAGGAAGGGAAAGAAAGCAAAAAAGGAAAGAAAACATAAAAACAGATAACATAAAACATAAAGCTTGAGTTTCCTCCCAAGAAGCGCTTTCTTTAACGTCTTTAGCTAGACTGTGACTTATCGGGGCACATAAAATTGCTCATATTTCTTTGGGCCCTTTTTGCTTGAATTGATATAGCATTCTAAGTCTAAAAGACTATCCTCATTTTCCTGGGCACCAGAGAGAGAATTATTTTTGGTATTTTGGTTTAATGAAATGAAAGAACAACAATCAAATCAAGACTCGTGAGTGTAGGACAAATAGCTATGAAGATTAAAGGAAATTTCTGGAGATAAAAGGGGGAGAGACATCTCAGTCTCCAACTTTATCACCTGAACTTCCTTCATGGAAGTGAGTGTCTCACCATTGTCTACCCCACAAACCTATCTCTGGTGTGTTTCAACCTCCTCGAACCCATCCTCACTATCGTACGAATAAGTCCTCATAGGTGGCACCTTTTCAGTGGTAAGAATAAGAAAATTTTCCTGCAAGGCCTTAAGGGAAATTACTAGTTGATTAAGATAATGATCTCTATCCTCTACTATTTCCCAAAGTCCTACCACCTCAACTTCTAACTTATCCAACCTCTCTAATTCATTATGAACCAAATTTTTAATTTTCAATTCTAAGATATATTCCATTAATTGATCCACAAAAGAAGATTTTTCTATACGTTGGCCAGGGTACGAAAAATTATGGTTCCAAGTGCCTAAATAACTACCATCACGTGAATTTTTATCAATTTCAAGTACATAATGGTAAAAATTAGACAAATGGTATTCAGAGAAATCATGATGCACATACCTAGGATCCTGGGAGGGACAGTAGAATGATGGAGAATCAAAATCATGCAAAGTCATACTTAAAAAATCAGTAATTCAGATCAAGACTTTTACACAATAGCAACACAACCAAAACAGGGGACAAAGGCTCCACAACACATAAAACTAAAATACGACAAACAAGAAAACCAACAAACAAACACACAAATAACAAATAAGAAAAGACAACACAAACAAACGTTAGTCTAAAATCTCAAATTTTCTCCTAATATCAATTAATCTAAACAATCACCATTCTCCGGCAATGACGCCAAAAACATGTTGCGTAAAATTATATTGCAATACCGCAAGTGTACGGGTCAAGTTTTAGTATAGTGATTTAAGAGTCCAAGTATCGTACTCGGGAATGGGTTTTTAGCTAAAGAAACATAACATGGATAGGTGGTGAAACAAGAATTAAAGACAAACAAACACGTGGAGACACGAATTGATAGTTTTAGAGGAAATTGACTTCACAAGTTAATAACTTAATTAATACATGCAATGAACTAATATGATGAATTTATAAACAAGAAGTAAGATACTCAATAAAACCTCTCGATTCTTAGTGAGCCTCGCACATGCAATAAATTCTATAGTCTCCATATGAACCTACAACATGCAAGACATTAAGGAACTTCTTTATGTGTTTTCCTTAGATTTCTAGGTCATTCTCATGCCAGACTCCTAAGGGTTTTGACAACTTTTCTCTAATCTAAGTTTTATCTCTCGAGTCCACTTAAACCAACAAAACAACGTGTTAAAGAACAAATTGCAAAAAATAAAGAACAAAACATACTTCAATACATAGCAAATAAGTCTTAACATGCAAATCAAATCCTAACTACAGCATTTAGCTACTCTAAATCACATGAAAACCAAGCTAAACGTGTAGAAAACGTCTTTAAACGGTATTACAATCTGAAAGAAAAGGAAATTAAACTTATGTGTCGATGTCGGTCCTTCGTCTCCGAGCTCCCGTCTTCGATCTTGAACCTCCATGGATGCTTTGGCTCTCAAGAATTCTCTCTTTTCTCTTCTCACAAAGTGTATTTCGAAATTAGGGTGTGTTCTCTATCAAATTCGGCTCCCTTTGCAAGAAGAAATAAGGTTGTATTTCTAGGCATCAACGGTACAGCATTGCAATGCTATACCCTAACCGCGTGGTATATATGGAAGCAGTCGACAACGTTTCAATGCTGCTACCTTAACTAGCGCGTTCCTATCGATCTGGCGTTGCGACAATGCAAGGCAGCGTTGCAACGACCTCTGCACGACCTTCCTATGCGTCTTCCTATCGAGATAACGTTGCGATGCTGCAAGGCAGCGTTGCAACTCTATCGGTAGTATTCTTCTAGGCTTCAAAGCTGCATGTTCGGCGTTGCAACGCTCTGCATGGTGTTGCAATGCCATCACCTCAGGTCTTCAAGCTTTGATTGCTCCTTCAACTTCCAATTGATGTTATTTTTAGCTCCAAATAGCTTTGTTTCGATCCCGAGTGATCCAAAATGTCTCTAGTTGTTCTGTTTAAGCTCTTAACCTGAAATTGAGTACTTTAAACACGTAAAAGCCCTGAAATCATCATAAAACTAGCAATAATTAAGCCTAAGGATGACACATTTTTGTGCTATCAGTAATCTTGTATTTATTGTGTATGTTAAAAGGGATCAGAGTTAGCCCTTGAATATTTCATGCTTATAGTTGTTGAATGGTTGCCTCTTTATGTTCTTGGAGTATGCCAGGACTTTTTTAGCATGTGTAGCTATTGGATTAGCTCTTGTTTAGGTTGTTGCATGATGTTGGACTTTTTTAGCATGTGTAATTAGCTCTTGTTTTGGTTGTTGTGAACCTGAATTGTTGAGAACCTGTTGGTTTGTGTGTTGGTCGTGGTACTTGAGCACGATGGCCTTTGTGGCGACAGAGTGGTAGGCCCAAGCGTAGCCTTTGTGGCAGTCCAGTTAGGCCTGCTGCATTGATCAACCTTGTGGCTATTTAGTGAACTAGGCAAGGAAATGTTAACCTTGTGGTGAAGAGGTTAGGCCTAATTTGTGAATGCCCTAGCTTATTTGCGAGTCCGTATAGACCTAGCCTAAGTCCCTTGGCCTTCAAAATGAACTAACCCGACTTCTTTGTGGCGTTGTAGCCTTTGGGGCATTATAGCCTTTGTGGTGAGATGGTAGCCTTTGTGGCGAGATGATAACCTTTGTGGCGTTGTAGCCTTTGTGGTGAGGTGATAGCCTTTGTGGCGTTCTAGCCTTTGTGTTTGAGCTTTTGTGGCGAGACTGATAGCCTTTGTGGCGAGCTGGCCTTAGTGGTCGTGAGTCGGGGCTTCAGATTTCGAAGTCAGGGCAGTAGAGTGCATGGAAGAAGGTTAGGGTCGTAGGACTTCGTAGGGCCTAAGCGCTAGTTTGCTCGTTTGATTGTTACCTGTTGACTGTTGTTGCTTTGTGGTTTGTTGGACTTGAGTGGGCTATTTACTTAGTATTTCCAATACCCACGCTGCTTTCATTGTTGTTTTGTTTGCAGATAGAGCTTGAACTTGTGCTGGCAGATGACGGTGATGTTGGGATTTGTGCCCTAAACTTATGTAATTTTGATCAGATAAATAAAGAGTTATTTGTCTTGGTAAAATTATATTCTTGCTTTATAAATTCAATAAACTAAGCTCCAAGGTTATAATATATCTTGAACATCAGTGTAGTAGACACTATTTGGATTGTGTTTAAGAGTATAACCTAAATGGTCTATGGTATAAGAATAAGGTTGGAAACCTTATTCTGGTAACACCATGGATGCAACCCACTTTGTAATTAGTACAAATGAGGTAATCCAACTCATTCATGTGGTTGACATGCGAGTGGGGGCATCCTATATGAAGAGTTCATACAAGACCGAACTGTAAATTATTAGTCTAACCAGTATAACGTCGTTAACAGGATAAGACTGATAATTTATAGATGGTCATTTTTTACTCGCCCTGAATCCTTAGCAAGTTAAGAACTCCTACTTACGGGGTTTGTCCTTAGACTAGTATAGGTGAGAGTGACCTGTAGCCGACTCAATAAGTCTACCTTCTCAGGGAAAGAACCTCGTAGGTAGCTGGAAACTTAACTATACATAATGGAATTCACTCATTCCTACACTAAGGAATTAGATGGGTTTTTCCCTTAAGAACTGAGTCTATGTCTTGAACAACGAGCCCCGCCCTCTAAACTGGCTTAAGAGGGTATTAGCTTATGGTAGGACTATAGACTTGTTGTTCATTAGAGGATCAGGGGTGCTTAAGGAACAAAGAGGTAATCATAGGGGTAAAACGGTAATTTGACCTAACTGTGATTACGAACAAGCTGTGAAGGGTCGACTCATGGGTAATGATTATATAAATGGACACAAAATAATCTACAGTGAGGAGAGTGCAGCTACAAGTCTATAGTGGAGTGACTTGTAGTTAATGAATATTGATTAACTGGATCAAAGAGTTTGATCAGTTAATCTCACATCATTGGAGCTCATGAACTGTAGGCCCATTAGGTCCCTCTGTTGGCTCAACATGGTAATATTGAGGTTATAAAGTTAGGAATGAAATTGAAGTGTTCAATTTCATATATGAGGTGTTATATCAATTATATGTGATATGATTGATATAATATATAGTCGTAATGTGAATTAGATTCACATATTAACTATATACTAATGAGAGAATGAAGTAGGGATAGGATGGTAATTTCCATCCTATTTTCCTATAAACAGTTGCATGAGATGCAAATTTTAGGTGAAGATTGTTTGACAAAACCCTAGAATTCTCTCTAATTGTGTTGGAAAGAGTTCCAAACACAATTATATAAGATCACCTCACCTTATCCTAAAGGAACTCACCTTCCTCCCTCACCTAGAGAACAACAGAGAAGATCTGGTGGTGGAACTTCACAAGGTTCGAGTTGTTGCTGAGATCGTGATCTATTGAGGAGGGATTCGTGAAAAAAGTAATCTTCAAAGGTAACATCTTGCTATTCTACTTTGTATTACATGCTTAATCTTATATATATTGTTCTTGAATGAAGTCTATGCAACAAAATAAAGAACACGCGATTCACAATCGGTTCCGCTGCGGGATTCGATCCCTTCAGGTGACCACATGTGAGGCTATGAAGTCCTTCTTTTCCTTCCCTTATGCTTAGATTAGTACTTAGAAAGCTTTTGGTTTCTTGTTTTGAGAACCCTTATAAGATTGTTTCTGTTAAACTTTCCTAGAATGTTTTAAGACTTATGTTGTGCTTAATGATTATGGAAGTCCCTGGTTGTTTCTATTGTGAATCTCTTATTGTAGAGTCCCAATCGTAGTATAAGGTAAGTTAGTGGATGGTTGGGAAGAATGTGTTGTTTTAGAAGTGAATCTTATGTTAAAATAGGTCCCTGAAATTTTTGAAAAAGTTCTAGTAGCGCTGTTATGTTACCGAAATTTCGGTGCGAACAACATTTCTTAAGTAACACCCTAGTTAGGTTTTTCCCATAATTTAGGGTTGTTACATTAGATCTTTCAAAATCTGTTGTTTAGAGATTTGAAAAGCATAATTATAAAAGGACCCAAATCAATTTTTAAATTGCTTAGTAAGGACTTCGGTTGGTTTATGCAATTTCTCTAATTATACTTCGTTGTTAGATTTTAAATTTTTTTAATCAAATCTAGAGGCTTTAAATCAGGCTAAACCATATTTTTAAAATATAAACATAGTGCCAAAGTGTCTCAAAAAGCATAGTTCAATTGACATGAACTATGACTTATGTGTGTGTATGTATATATGTGTATATATATATATATATATATATATATATATATATATATATATATATATATATATATATATATATATAGTGCCAAAGTAAAACTAACAAAATTTGTTTTCCTATTTTTTTTTCTAAGTTTATGAAAGCAACTTAATTACTTCGGCCACTTTTTAAATATGTGATCAGAGGAGCACAACGGCGGGGAAGATAAACTATTCTTTTAAATGTAGTGCCAATGATTCAAAGTAATCCTTACCTAAGTAACCTAGTGTGATACTGATAGAACTAATTTAGTGCTATATTCTTTCCTTTTATTATATAGTTGTATGGTTTAAATTTAAACTTTTATGTTGATTACTTGTTTATTTCAAAAGACTAAGAAATTCTAGGAGAAAATTATACTATTAAAGATATGGGATGAAGTTTGGCTTTAAAAAGGCTAAAATTGAAGCTAAGTAAAAGTGTTAAGGTTGCTACAACTTGCGTTGAGACGCTGCTTCAAGCGTCTCAAAGTTGTTGCGAAGGCACGTAGAAGACTTTCCGTTCGTAGCGTTGAGATGTTGTCTTCAGCGTCTCAAAGTTAGAGACGCGTGTCTTAATGAAACAGTATGTTTAGATGACGTTCTCCAAAATGTCTCAACGCTGTATCGCAGATTATTATTTAGCCTTCATTTTAGACAGATCATGGAGAATCCTAGAGGACTTTTGGTCCCTTTGCAGAAACTACTCATTTTGAGCAAGAGGAAGTCGAATTTGGTTGTTTGGGATGCTGTGATCGAGGTTCGGGGCACGAAATTTGGGCGGTAAGTGTGGATCAACGAGTTTACTCTTGTTCTCTTTTATTTTTCCATTCATTCTTTTTTTATGGGCTAGAATCTCTATTTTAATTTCAATAACAACAATGTTTAGTGGCTCAATTTAATTGTTTGGGGGAGATAATATAGTTAATTCGACAATGCTTTTAATTAATTGAGGGTCTAATTGTTGTTTCTCTTTTAATCACTTTGTGCATTGTGTTGTTCATTCCATTAACAAAGTATGGAGTAAGGGGTTAATAGAGAAGTAGTATAATTAATCTTGATAAAGTAGATTATACTTAGAAAATCATAACACGATCTTTAATTTTCGCCTAAGTGACATAGGATTAACGAAAATTAATTGAATCTTAATATGAAAGCTCGTTAAGGCTTAGTGTGGACTAATTAATGAGAAAGATACGAGATTTAGTTAGTCGCACTTAAGAATAAGATGCGCTCGATAGAGAATTCCTTGACTTTACACTTCTAGGCTTAGTAACTAATTGAGACTATCATAGTTAAATTAATGATTAAGTACACGACCAATTAATGAAATTAATTCTCTAAACATCTTTTGCCTTATTGTTTCAGTGATTAGTCCTAGTCATTATTCTGATTTTGGTCCACTTCAATCGTTCATCACTTCTATTTCCCTAGACAATAATTAATTGCAACTAACCCTAGTAACCAATTTACCAATACAATTTTTGTGATTCGATACTCAATACTCTAGTGTTTTTTATATTACTTTGATCATGTGCGCTTGCGTGACGTCAATCAAGTTTTTGGCGTCATTCTGGGGGTTGGTGTCATTTAATTCGATTAATATTGTGGAGAAAAATTGTTTGTTTTAATTTAGAGATTTATCCTTGTTTTTCTTGATTGTTTTTATTTTTATCATGTCGTGGTCCATTTTTTTATGGTTGTGTTGCATTGTGGGTTTATTAAGCCTGCTTTTTTTAGCTTTATTATTTTTAGATGGCTTCTGATAGATTTGTGTGACCCTTTAGATAACCTGAGCTTGAAGAACAAACACCACCATCTCATATTTTTTTTAGTTACCCCTCTGATGATATTTTACCTACTAGGGAGGATTATGTGTTTTATGGCGATCAAATTCCTAATTTGATTCATCCTGATATGTTATGAATTCTTGAAATCCTATGGATGATAATAATGAGTGCATTTGACCCATGAGTCATATCCTAACTATACTCAAGAGATCTAAGTAAAGGAAGAATCTCTCCTTGAAAGAATGATGAGAGAGATTGTGGCATTAGGTCAGCGATTACGTGAGAAGGAAAAGAAATTCTAGAGTTTCAGAGTTGTTAGTGAAGTATGATCCCCTTATGTAGGATGTTTAGTGAGTCAATTCACCACTTATTCACTGATAGCCTCACAGAAACTTATTTCTTCCTACTCTCCTAAAGTTGAGCCTTCGAGGGAGTGTGTGATAGATGTATGAGAAGAACTAGAGAGTCCTGTCACACATCAAGATCAAATCGATGAGGATGAGAGAGGAGATGAGCATAGTTTTGTTAAGGAGGTCCAAGAGCTAGGGTTTGAGCTTGTTAGGTCTTTGTGTGTTTTATCTTCTAATTCTTCTATTTATCTTGAGTGTTATTCTTCTTATTCCCACGAGTCCGCATCAGAGTCTTTTATTTTGATCTTTCTCTTTTTCTCTTTTTATTATTTAGAAATAACAAAAATAATTTTTCTCTAGGGCCCTATGAGAATCTAGTGTTCTTACTAGCTCTAATCTTGATTTTAGGAAAAGAGGTGCAAAGAAATGGGAGAACATTTTTGTGCCTTGAAAGCACACCCAAGTCTCTTCTAGCTAAAGATGTTTAAAAAACGCTTCTTGGGAGGCAAGCCAAACTTTCGTCCATTTGTTTTGTTCTCTTTCTTGTTCTTTTTATTGTCTTTCTTTCAATTTGTTTTACGTTGATCTCATATTTCTATTTGTTGATTACTTTTAGGAGATCAAGAATAATACTCTAACATTCCACCAAGTTGATCAGGTGAATTGAGATTTCTCTTAAACTCTAAGGCAGTATTATTTTCCCTTTATCTTTTTAATTGTTCTTAAGCATGCTTACTTAGTTGGGTAGTTTATACATTGAGGATAATGTATG
Organism: Trichosanthes cucumerina; assembly: GCA_036507285.1. Taxonomy (NCBI): domain Eukaryota; kingdom Viridiplantae; phylum Streptophyta; class Magnoliopsida; order Cucurbitales; family Cucurbitaceae; genus Trichosanthes; species Trichosanthes cucumerina. Next base: position 17,909,290 of record CM071837.1, read on the forward strand.
TTTTAAGTGTGGGAGGATGTGTGTTTTTCTGACTATGCTTAAATTAAAAAAATTTGTTCATAATATGTATTGTAGAATTGTTTTAGGATGTTGCATGCTGAATTGATTATGAAATTCCACGATTTGTGCTATGTTGGGATGTATGTCCTAATCTCGTGTAAGTTTGTAATATTTCTTATTGAAATAAATAAGAATTATTTTTTCATCACTTTGTGTCTCGCATATTTACAAACTTACTCCAATAAACTAAGCTCCAAGGTCATTGGATTATGAGAGAACTAGAACTTGAGCGGTGTGTAGTGGACACACAGGGAGGATCACATTCGAGTTAATAACCCGAATGGTCTACAGTATATGGATAGGGTTGGAGACCTAATCCTAGATACGCTGTGGATGCGACCCGCTTTGTATTACATACAAACGAGGTGATCTAACTCGTTCATGTAGTTGACATGTGAGTGGGGGCATCCTGTGCAATGAGATTGTACAAGACCGGACTGTGAATTATTAGACTTACTGATGTAACACTGTTAACAATATAGGACTAATAACTTCGTAAATGACCAATAGTGACTCGACCTTAATCCTGAGCGTGTTACGAACTCCTGTCTGTGGGAGTCTTTCCTTTGACTAGTACGAGTGAGGGTGGTCACAGTTACTCACCCAATATGTCTATCTTCTCAGGGACAGGACCACGTGGGGAGCTGAAAACTTGACTATGCGAGATGGAATTCACTCGTTCCCAAATTAGAGAAACTAGAGAGGTTGTTCCCTTAAGTGTTGTCTCCAGGGCTTGGACAAGTGTGCCCACCCTCTCACTAGCCCGAGAGGGATGTTGTTCATGGTCGGACCATGCAACGTAGTTGTTCATTAGAGGAGCAGTGGGACCTAAGGAGCAAGAGGTAGACACAGGGATAAACCGGTAATTTGACCCAGCAGTGTCTACGAACAACATGTGAATGGTCGACTCACGGGCATTGATTATATCGATGGACACAACTTGTCCTATAGTGATGGGAGTGCAGCTACGAGTTTTAGTGGAGTGTTACCGTAGCTAATGAATGTTGAATAACCGGGTCAAAGAGTTTGACAGGTTAATCTCGAATCATTGGAGCTCGTCATCTGTAGGGCCATTAGGTCCCTCGGTTGGCTCAAACTGGATAAATTGAAGGTTTATAGTTTGGTGTGAATTTGAAGCGTTCGAATTCATTATTTGGGTATTTATGTCATTTATATTTGATATACTTGACATAACATATGTGAATGAGTTTCATAATAAACTATACGTTAGCCTAATTCATTAATTAGTGCTAATTTGGAGAAATTGGATTAAGAGAAATTAAATTGAATATGATTCAATTTAAAATTCCACAATTATACAAATGAGATTTGTATAATAAGGTATGAGATACCTTATTATATGTAATATGCAAATATGATTTGCATATTATAAGGTTGTGGTAAAATGGTGATTTGGTGGAGATTTCAACTCCACTACTCACCATTATATAAAGGCTTGGTAAGAAGCCTTTTGGACTTCACTTGTTCATTTTTTGGATTTGGCATTCAAGAGAAGAAAGTTTTCTCTCACAAATTCTCTCTACTCTCACAAAATTCTCTCCACCCAAAAATCAAAGGGAGTCCCACCACTCTCCCTGAACCGATCGAGAACAACCGAGAAGACTTTTTGGAGGTGTCCAAATAGTTCGGTTTGAGAGATCGTTTGTAGAGATCAAAGGCACGAAGAGTTCGTAATCGGAGAAGAAAACCTCGAAGAAGTGTTCTTCAACAAGTAAGTATTTCAATTTACTTTATGTTTTCTTCTTTTAATCAACATGTTTAGCCTAGGATTTAAGAGTTAAGTTCGATTTTAAGAAATCAGTAGCATAACGGAAACCACGACGTTTCATGTCGTTTTCCGCTACGGGATTTTCATTCCCTTCATACTCTTCAGTGGATTGTTTTTGCATATAATTCGTGGAATTTGAGCCTATTGAGATCTGAATAATTTTCAAAAATTTTGCTTTGGATTCTTTGCTAATGTTGAGCACCAAGTCTAGTTTTGATAAGTCAAACCTTTAGAGGAGTTTTATGTTTTCTGTAAGTTTGTTGTCACTCCAATAGGCTTCAACTCTAGTTTGATGGTTAACATGTGTTGTAGTGTGTAATGTTCTACTTAGGATGAAGAAAAGCATGGTTGATTTGCCTAAAAAAAAATGAATTTCAGCTAAAAAAATCATTTTAGTAAAAGAAAGAAAGTAAAATAAAAGTTAAGCTTGCAATGCAATGAAAATATTCGAGGGTAAAAAAAGCTACCCGTTTCATGATCAGTTAGGTCGCCGATTAAGCGAGTGCTCTAGGTAAGGGTCCCTACGATAGATGTATGAAAGCTAATGCCCTTGACGTTAAAGTGATGCAAGTTTAGTTAGTGCTAAGTTTCAAGCACCTAGTAGCTTATTACTTTCTTCAACGTAAGAATGCTAGAGAATTGGTGTTTAGAACCAATGTAGGGGAAGATTAATGGATGAGAGCATAAAAGGTTTCTGAATTAGTAAATGAGTCAATGTTGAGCTTTGCACACACAAAAGAAAAGACTTAGTGTTTCGTTGAAAATTTGTTGTGATTTAAGCATGTTCTTATTCCATTGTTCTTATTGTCTAATCCACTATTGAGTACATTGAGAAATTAGCTACTAATGCAAGCAATTTTTTGAAGCATGCATTTTTTAGTGGGAGTTTTGTTTTTCTTTGCTCGGGACTAGCAAAGATTTAAATGTGGGGATATTTGATAGCATGTAATTATGTTATCTTATTTCTCATTATTTATGATAGTTTTGTGATTATTTTATGAACTTTTATGTATATTTCTCTTCATTCGGTAGAAACCAAGTTTGAGGGGAAAATCGAGTGTTTGGGAGGGCTTTGTTGATATTGGAGCCTTTTTTAGATTAATTAAAGATTGAAAAAATAGAGATGTAATTTGAGTATAACAAGATTCCACCTTGAATCATCATTCCAATGTATCAAAGCATATGTCATTCAGACACCCGAGCAAAGAGATATAGCAAAAAGAGTCAGGGTTGTCTAAAAAAGAGCGTCTCAACGCGAGGAAAAATTAAGAAATTGTAATTTCAATTCGAAAACACACGCCACGGACCCTTTGTCTATAGTGTTGAGATGTTATACTTCGATGATTCATATAAAGACATCATTTTGGGTGTTGTTTTGGGAGGACAAATCGAGAGTTGAGCCCTATTTTGTGATTCCAAACTTATTTGAGAGCTTTTAGGGAGATTTTGCGAGTGTTTGGAGTGGAATCGCAGACGTTAGAGCTTAAGTTCGACATTGATCACCGGGAATGCGAGATTATTTTTTTTTTAGAATTTCTTTGCTTTTTCCTTTCAATTTAGTTAATTTTTGTGGTTCTAATTAAGGGATTTTGAATTGTAGTTTCTGTAATGTTGAGATAAACCCCTAAATTCTATGAGTTGTTGTTTATTCTTTGCTCATTGCACTAAATTTTACTTATTTAGTTAGTAATTATAGCTTAATTGATGTTTTTATGCATTTTTACTCTGAGTGATTAATGCAATTAAGATGGTAAAAAATAGGGGTTAACTGATCGATAGTTTAATTGTGCTCGACAGAGTAGATTAAACTTAGAAAAAGAAAGCATGACTATAGATTAATTGCCTAAGAGACAATAGGAGTAATAATTAATCTATAGAGGCCAGTGACAAAGAGTTTTAATGTTGGTTGTCAATTAATGAATGAAACGGACACGTAATTTATTTAATTACATTCGAGATTAGGAGGAGACCAATATGAGATTCCTAAACATCAAGCTTCTAGAGTTATGAATTGGGATTTTTTAAAAAAATAATATTTTTTTAAATTATAATAACAGAAATAGGGTAAGTTTGAAACTATTTCCAAATCTGGGGTAGCTAAATCGTGTACGAGGATCACGATTTTACCTTATCGCAGTCCATGGTCACGAGTTTGTAAATGAATCGCGGTCCATGGTCACGGTTAGTGCCAGGTGTCAGCTCGAGGTGTTGAGTTGCTGCCACGTAAATCGTGTACGATGTACACGATTTCCATATGGATCTCGTGTACCAGGTACACGATTTAGTGGTCCCTAAAGGCCCACCCGCCTCCATTTTCTCTTCTCCATCGTTACTCAGTCTTGCAGACGCCGCCGCCCGTGCCCTCAGCCAGCGAATCACGCCGCCACCCGTGCTTTCTTCCTCAGCCAGAGCCGCTCGCACCGTATCCCCGGTGCGTCGCTCGTCGCCCGGCTCTCTCCCGGTCGCCGCATCGCCGGTAACGGCTCCTCCTCGCCGCCGCCAAGCCCAAACCGAGAAGGTTTATATTTTTATTTTTTTTTATTTTTTTTAAATCATTTTCAGCAAGATTTGTGTTAGATCATGTATTTTTGTTATGCATCTATGTGTTATGCCTTATTTTTTATTGTTTTGATATTTATTTGCATAAATCTATTGGATTGGAGGAGTAAAATATATAAAATGTAAAATAAAATTTAGGAATTTGACTATTGGATGGTTTAATTTTGGATTTATTAGGAGTTGGACATGTTCATAGATTGTATTTTTTGATTCGGTTTATTTTATTGGTCTATGATGATGGTTGGATTGGGCTTAGTTTTTTAAATTGTTGTAAGTTTTTGGGTTAAGTTTCATATTTCTAAACTAATTATTGAAGTATTAAATGTGTCTGAGTTGTAATCAAATTGGTAAAATATGTCATTCATTGTGATGAGGAATTAGTGATACTTGAACACGGGAATGGTGGAGATAGTGATATAGAAGATGAACTTGATGAATTATACGGAGATAACCCTAATCTCATGTCCTCAAGTCAAAGCGAAGAGGAACCTCGATTTTTTCACGGATATAAATTGGGAGATTCTTGATTCAATATGTGAAGTTGGGTCTACTTTAGAAGAAGATGCAAGATGCGTAGAATTAGACTCGCGTGTAATAAGTAAAGGTTTGTTATTTGAGATGAAAGAAGACTTACAACTTGCCATAAAAAAATATTGTGTTAAACAACACTATCAAATTACTGTGATTGAATCAAATCCAGATATTTGGTATGTGAAATGCAAACAATGGAGTGAGGGTTGTAGGTGGAGACTTCGTGCATGTCGACGTAAAACTCATGGAATGTTGAAATTACTAAACTTGAAGGGAACATTCGTGTTTGTACCGGACCTCACACAAGATCATTCACAACTTGACTCAGATTTAATGTGTAATGAAGTTCAGAACATTGTTCGCGATGTGATCCTTGTGTTAAAATATCCGTGTTGCAGGAAACTATTAAAAAAGATTTTGGATATTGTGTGAACTACAGACGTGTGTGGCAAGCTAAGAGAAAAGTTATAATCAAAGTGTTTGGTGATTGGGAGAAATCGTATGAAGAACTTCCATATTTGTTGAATGCGCTTGTTCACTATAACCCAGGAACACAAACTCACTGGGATTTGATTCCAAGTAACATGTCAGGTCATCATATTTTCCATCGAGTTTTTTGGTCCTTTGCTCCTGCTATAGAAGGGTTTAAATATTGTATACCAATGATTCAGATAGATGGTACACACCTTTATGGGAAATATAAAGGGAAATTATTGATTGCTACATCTATGGACACAAATGGGAGGTCATTTCCTCTTGCTTTTGCTATTGTTGAAGAGGAAAATACTTCTAGTTGGTCTTGGTTTTTACGTGCCTTGCGATCATTAGTTACCGAACGAGATGGTATATGTTTGATTTCTGATAGACATGGAGGAATCATATCAGCTGTTAAAAATGAAGAAAATGGATGGAGCGAACCGAGAGCATATCATCGTTATTGTTTACGTCATGTGGCAAGTAACTTCAATAATAAGTACAAATCGACGCAATTGAAGAAATTGGTGTCCAAAGCAGGATGTCAACACCAAAGACGCAAGTTTGAGCGTTGTATGAAAGAATTAAAGCGATTGAATCCTGATTGTCTTGAACTTTTCTCTCGAATGAAGTTAGAACAATGGGCACAATCACATGATAATGGACATCGCTATGGATGGATGACTACAAATCTAGCTGAATCCATTAATGGGAGTATTCAAAGGGGCCAGAATGTTGCCAATTATTGCATTGGTTAAGTTAAGTTGGTATCGAACAATTATGTATTTTGAACAGCGTCGAGAACAGGTTGCTGAGGCAATAAATCGTGGTGATGTGTATACTGAATTTGCTTTAATAAAGCTCAGACATTGGGAAAGGAGAGCTTCTTCACATACTGTGAAGTCTGTTGATAGGGGGACACCTAGTTTTGAGATTGAAACTGGCATTAGCATGATCTCTCCATATAAAGGTCAACAAACCCAAGTTGTGAGTTTGGGAGATAGAACATGCACTTGCAATAAGTGGCAGTCTTTTAAAATTCCATGCTCTCATGTAATTGCAGCATGTCGGCACATTCGTTTTGCACATTTGCCTTTTGTTGATGATGCTTACAAAATCTCAGAATACCAACGATGTTTCGAAGTCCAATTTCATCCCATACAACACAAAGACTATTGGCCAGAGATGACATTTGATATTCTTCATCCAAATAAAAACTTATTGAGGGAACATGGTCGATCAAAAAGTTCTCGTATTCATAATGAGATGGATTGGAGAGAATCTAGTTCAAAATCGCGTTGTGGAATATGTAAGAGAGAAGGACATAACAAGCGTACTTGTCCCTCTCGTAACTTAGGGGCATCTTCAAGTCATGGTTGAGTAAGGTATATTTTCATGTAATTTTTTTTCAATATGAAGTTATCAATATTTATTTGATATTGAATTTGATATTGTTATTTTTTAAATGTACAGGAATGAAGTTAATGAATGATGGATGTTGAACTTCTTTGAACTATTTTTTGAATTGAACTTCTTTGTAATTGACGTTATTGATCTTCTTTGTAATGAACTTCTTCTTTTTTTTTTTTATGTAATGGACTAAATTATCTTATTAATTTATATGTAATGGACTTTATTACCTTATTGGTTTATTTGGTTTTACAATGTCCCAGTATAACATATGGATCCTGGACCATCCAATCCAACTCAGTTATATTTGCAGCGTATACATCGTTCTCAATCAATTTGTGACTCACAATCTACTACTGTTTTACAATGTCGAAGAAGAGAAGCAGTAGTTCATCGCAACATTCAGTGAGATGAACGTATTGTTCCTTATTTACAACAAGCTTGGTTTTGGGGGGTTGCACAAATTGGATTTATCCAACTAGATTGGCATCTAATAACTGCATTAGTTGAGCGTTGGAGACCAGAAACACACACATTTCACATGCCTAGTAGAGAGTGTACTATTACACTTCAAGATGTTGCTGTCCAGTTTGGACTACCAATGGATGGAGAACCTGTAACTGGTTCATTACAATATCATTGGGGTCAAGTATGTGAAGATTATTTAGGAGTTCGCCCTCCTGAATTGACTGGATCTAGATTAAGCATCCCGTGGTTGGCATCACAATTTTTAGAGTTACCTCATGATGCAGATGACATCATGATACAAAGGTATGCAAGAGCCTATATAATGCAACTTATTGGAGGGTTTTTATTTGCAGACAAGTCAAATACATTAGTCCATCTAATGTTTCTTCCTTTACTGGGTGATTTTGAGATTGCTGGACAATATTCATGGGGTGGGGCATGCCTTGCATGGTTATATCGAGATCTATGTCGAGCTAGCAATGTTAATGCTTTAGAAGTTGCTGGTCAATTAATATTGCTACAAGTATGGGCATTTGATCGATTTAACACAATTGCACCACAACGTCAGCTACAAACTCATGATCAATATACGGGTCGACCACTTAGTGCTCGGTATGTTTATTTTCATATTGTTTATTATAATTATAAATTATATAGGGTTTTGACTTTATTATACATGTGTGTAGTTAGAGTGGAATTTTAGCTATCTCTAAACAAACTTCCAATATGTTGGTTCAATATCGCATTGCATTTGATCGTCTCTTGCACAATCAGGTATAACTATATTTTACTATGCTTAACAAACATTTTACCACCTATTATAAGTATTCTAATTATTATTAAAAAAATTCAGATTATTTGGACGCCATATACACATGAAATTATGGCATTATTATCTGAATATTTCCATAATGGACAAGACATTTGGTTGACTGTAAGCCCTCTCATATGCTTTCATATTGTAGAGTGGCATCAACCTGATCGGGTGTTGAGACAGTTTGGAATGCGGCAGACAGTGTCACCGTATTGTGACACAAACACACAATTGCATCAATTAGACTTACAAGGTAAGCATGATCACGATTGGCGACGACATCATGCACCATTTATTTCATTATGGCGTGCACGTCGGGATCGATGTGCATTAGGTGACATGGTAGAACGACCTACTGTATCCGATGATTACCTAACGTGGTATGACTCTATCACGAGGAGGTATATCACACGTGATGGTGCATATTATGCTTGCACGGTAAAGACTACTTACTAAATTCTTTTTATTTACATCAATTTCTACATTGAATATTACATTATATATAAATAATTGGTATATAATTCATTTTGCAGAATAACTTTGTTCGAAGTGTTCAACAATATTCGATAGATTAGAGTTTACCTGTTTTAGGTTCTATGTGTGAGGAATATGTCTGTGATCCATCGATATAATTCGACCAAACAAGAAGATTATTTATTTACGGGGATCGATAGGACACGTGCTCGTCGAAGGCGTCGACGACAACAAGCTGAAGACATTCTTGAGGCACACGTAGACCAAGAGCCTCCTATAGTTGATGATCACATTTCGATTCCTCATATGCCCTCACAAAATTTTCATACCGACATTGCTTCAAGTTCTGGTCATAACCAGAGTGACTATGCACAAGATCCCCTACCACTTGTTGTACAAGAAGAAATTGATGATATAATTCACCATCAACCACGTCCTCGTCGTGGAGTCCGTTCAAGAAGAAGACCATCGTGTGATTCATGAGTTTTTAGTAACATTCTACTATTTTTATGTGTAAAACCTAAAATACTATTATTGGAGGATTTTATGAATGGATTAACATTTTTCAAATGTCATGCATATGATAAATATTAGATAAAACAAATAACCTAAATAATAAAGATTTAATATGCAATAGCAATGTTGTTGGGATTGTTATTTTCATTTTGGAAAAAAAAATAAAAAAGGAAAAATCGTGTACATGGTACACGATTTCTATGTGGATCCACGTCTACACGTCGACAATGCATGGTGGTTGGTGAGGTGGAAATCGTGTACGGTGTACACGATTTAGGTACCCTATTTTAAACAATAGTTTTCCAAACAAGCTTATATCCGTAATTAGTTTTTATGTTACATTTTAAATATTTTTAATTTCAAAACGACTCTATATTTGTCATTATATATTTAAACAACATTATTGACCAAATTAGTCCTTAATTGATGTTTTTATGCATTTTTACTCTGAGTGATTAATGCAATTAAGAAGATAAAAAATAGGGGTTAACTGATCGATAGTTTAATTGTGCTCGACAGAGTAGATTAAACTTAGAAAAAGAAAGCATGACTATAGATTAATTGCCTAAGAGACAACAGGAGTAATAATTAATCTATAGAGGTCAGTGACAAAGAGTTTTAATGTTGGTTGTCAATTAATGAATGAAACGGACACGTAATTTATTTAATTACATTCGAGATTAGGAGGAGACCAATATGAGATTCCTAAACATTAAGCTTCTAGAGTTATGAATTGAATATATGATTTCACCTAATTACTAGCTAATTCAGAAAATTAAGGTGCAAGAATACAAATAACACCCATAGAATTACCCTTCGATTTGTGTCTCCATTTAAAAAAAAAAAACAAGAAATATGCAATCATGATGCACCAACAATGGAGACCATGACGCGCAAGCAATGGAGAGTACAAGTCAAACTTCAGCTTTTGCAGGAAGAACTCATAATGTGCCCAACTATGCAGCCACATTTCGGCCATTCCGACAACAAAACAAATCCACTCACTATGCGACCGCATCTGGACCTTTTCGACAAACTTTCTCGAGTTTTCGAGTTTTGTAGATAAAATCAAATATTCTCAATCAAATCTATGAGAATCATAGGATATGATCGGCCATGCCTCTCCATACTTATCTCGATAGCAAACCCTATGCCTTGAGGTTTATAAACAACGATCCAAACTTCAGTTTCAAGAGAGCTCAGATTTCTATTTTCTTCCCCAACATTCTGCTTCTTTCTTTCCTTTTAGCTTTCATATTGTGTTTTCCCCGAGGTCTATTCATACTTTATTCAGACACAAAATTTGAAATAAGGGCGTGTAAGCACGTGTTTCCTCTAAAGAGGTTGAATAAAGTCAGAAAAAGGAACATATTTAGGTTTTCATTGCTTTCTTTTACGTTATGTATTTTCTGTTTTCTTAGTAGTTAAGTTTTTGTTTTCCATTGGTAAGTTATGTTATCAGTTCTATAAGATGTAACTTTAGTTTCAAACGTTCATGGTTTTAATTCTAAACTTTTGAAGTTAAATTCTAGTTCTCTGATGAGGTTTATCCTTTCTCATTTTTGCCTTACTTTTTTTTTCTGCACTTTATTTTCCTTTTCAATGAGTAGATAAACTTCTTGGAGGTGATTCAATGAAGTGGATACCCTAACAGGAAGAAAAACCTTATCATGTGATTTATAGCAACCTTGCTTAACATTTAGTACTGTTTATTTTTTTTAGTTTAAATTTCATTATTAGGTTAAACTGATCACTTGAGTTAACATTGTTTATGTGAGATTCAATACTGAAAGTATTGGATCAAACACACGTTTTCATAAAAGTCATCTAGGAGAAGAGTCTAGAAAAAAACTTCGTTTTTTGTACCTAGACACAAGATAAAAACCTTTAGAATCATTGAGTTGTGTTCTTTAATTATCAAAGTTAAAAATTAACCATAGATATATGTGTTTAATTGCTTAGACTCCTACAGACACTTAGAAAGGGGTTGAATAGGTGTAGAACTCGACTCATTGTATTAAGTATCCTTCAGGGTTGGTTGCGGGCACATTATTATCACATTTTTCTTGAATCACATAGAACTTGAATCGACAGTATGTGAACGCATGAGGTTGAATCATAGAAATAGTCGGATTAAGTTAAGCAAGTATGCAGGTGCAAGCTGGGCTTATTTCCTCAAGGTTAAAACATAATTGAATCTCATGCTTCTGATTACTGTTTTCTTATATTCTATTTTAGTTTTTTTACTTTTCTATACACAAAAACATCCAAAAACATCTTATTTTTATCTAGTTACCTTCGGTTGCAACTTATAACATTTGAATTAATTGAAAAGTTCTTTGTTACCCGTTCCCTTGGATTCGGTTCTGGAAATACTTCCATATATTGCTTGTTTAGACAAGTGTGCACTTCCGTTCTGCTTTTGTTTTACATTTATGCAAGACACCCATAATTAAACTTATTTATTAGCATCACATGAACATGAATAATTAAAATAACTTTAATTTGATATCGATAAAACTTATTAATTCGTCAACTTTGACCGCTAACAAGTTATTCATATCATAGATACCATGATAAAGGAATGAAAATTAATTACATTCACAATTTGTAAAACATTAACATGACAAATAATTTTATCAATAACAAATTTAGGACAACTACTTATATTTCAAATTGTGCCATTGAATGAACTTTTAATTGATATCGATAAAACATACTAATCCGGTCACTTTGGTCATAAACAAATTATTCCTAACATAGACATCATAATAAAATAATAGTATGTAATTCAAATGACACAATTTAAAATTTTAATACCAATTAGATTTAAACAAATCAAATAGTTATTTTTATTATTTCAATACAAATTTAACACTCAAACTTAAAACTGGAATTTAAACATTTGAAACTTGATAATGGAATTTAAAATCGGAATTTAATAGAGAATTTGTAATGGGTAGAAAAATTAGGGTTATTAATTGTAAATACAGCAAGTTTTAAAAAGAATTGCAAATATGGCAAATTTTTAAAACAACATTTTGTAATTCCTACTTTACCTTTAATAATGCACACATTATTTTTGTTTCTCTTTTTCAGCTTTTCTGTTTTCTTCAAATTTTCAACAATATAATCTTTCTCCAGTTTTCTTTTCAAATTGAGTAATCTTACTCTTCTTGTTTCTTCCTTTTTTTGGCTCAATTTGCGAAAGTTTTTTGTTCCTTTTTTGGTTTAATTTTCTTTCACAAATTTATGACACTATTTTCTGTAGTATTTCCAAATCTTTGCAAGTATTTTCTTCAAACAAATTCTTCATCAATTGTAAGTAGAGATACGTGATTTTCTTCGCAAGCAAATTAGAAGTCATTATTTTGATTATTTCTTCTTTGCAACTGGATTGCAAAAAAATTGCAAACAAAGAAATTATCGAATCAAGTCTTTGGTTTTCCTTAGTTCTCGTCCTTTGGTATACATTTGTTGTTATGTTTTAATAAGCCATCAAAGACAGAAATAGGACAATGATGCTCTAGTGCTATTGCATCTTGATCAATCATTGACCCACCTTCACTGATTGAAACCATAGATAATTGATGGAGCAAAAACATTAGTTAGTGGTAGACAACTAAAAATGAATGAAAAGAAAATCTTCTTGTCCAGAATATTTCGGATATAGTAGTTCTTCGTGAGTATTCTGATTCCGAGTATTTCGAATCGCAAGTCTTCTCCAATTCAATCGAAGTCGCAAGCTTCCTATTCGATCGTCGTAAGCCTATCTTCCAATCCAGAAATTCCCGTGTAAGTTTGTTTGATTATCTTCTTCAATTCGATCAGAGTCGAAAGTCTTGATTATAGTATCTTCCTATTTGATCGGAGTCGCAAACCTCTAGAGTATCTTCCAATTCGATCTTCTGTTGGAACGTTTTTCGTGGGTATTTGAGTTTTTCAATCAACCGGAGTTTTTTTTTTTTGGGTATTTCTTCTATTCATTTTGTTATATCACTGTTTTTCTGCAATGTTTTGGAGTCGCAAGTCTGATTTTGACGATTGTTTTGTTTTCTAGATATGTTAGTGATCACCAGCGATATACACATGATATTAGTGATATCAGTGATATCATTGATCAATATATATGACAGTGATATCAGTGATCAGTAGATATCAATGATATCAGTTCAGTGATATCAGTGATATCTATCATTGTTTTCTAGATATCAATGATATTAGTGATATAGTTGATCAATAGATATGATATTAGTGATTACTAGATATCAATGATATCAGTGGTATCAGTTGTTAAATGTCAAGCAGGAAGACCCCGAAAGTAAAAGATTCGATAGATGTTGGCATGAATGCATTACCTCCAATTATTAAACGTCAAGCAGGAAGACCTCGAAAGTAAAGAATTTCGTCGATTGGTGAAGCAAGAAGTCACACAAAATGTAGTCATTGTCATCGTGTTGGTAACAATCGTAGAACATGTAAATTTCCACCATTTTTACCATGATGTAATTTTTGACAATTGGTTTTAGATATATTTTTTCAAGATAGAACTCAATATTGTTATTATCATACTATTCATACTATCAATACAAGATTTGTGATTGTTTCAAAAGTTTAATATCAATAATATGAACACAAGAACTTTGGCATCTAATGCGAAAATTTGAAGACCACACAACAAACAGTAATAGCTAACATATAGACAACTATCAGTGATAGTGATAGACAACTACCACTGATAAAAGTCTATCACTTCTATCAGTGATAGACATCTATCACTGATAGAAGTCTATCACTAGAAATAAGTAAATGATTGATAGACAACTATCGATGATAGACATCTATCACTGATAGAAGTTGGATAGAAGAAAGAAGTTAATAATCATGAAGAACAAGAAGTCTCATAGAAAAGTTATGTGTAATAGGTAATAGATAAGTAGAAGTCTATCAGACAACTATCACTAATAGAAGTCTATCACTTCTATAAGTGATAATAGTCTATCACTTTTTTTCATTAACTTTTATCAATCATTAATAGTGATAGTAGTCTATCACTTCTATCAGTGATAGACAATGACAGAAGTCGAATAGGAACAAGAAGTCTAATAGATAATAGAAAAGTTATTAGTAATAGGTAATAGATAGACAATTGTGGTACAAGTCTATCAGACAACTATCACTGATAGAAGTATATCACTTCTATCCGTGAGTAGTTTATCAAAATTATAAGGAAAAAAAATTAGTTATTAAATAAATAGACAAAAAAATAGTTATTAAATAAACAGATTTCTATCAGTGATAACACTGATAGCATCATATCAGTGATATCACTGATAACAGTGGCTGGCGTGGGGTGTTTTAGTAATTTCAATTCCTCTTTTCCAATTTTTGTTATTTTTACAAATAGATTGAGTCATTTGCTATATGGGCAATTATATTGGGCCTTTTTATTATCAATCCAATTGCCCCAATTTAATACTTAATTCGTGAATTCTTATTGGAATTTAAAACTTCAAAAAAAAAAAAAGAATTCATAATCAAGAATAAATTTTAATTCCATATAAAAAGTGACAAATTTTAGAAAATCAATCAACAATGTCCAACAACGTTTGTTATTATTAACGTCTTCTTCCTGTTTAATAACATTATTCGATAAAAAAAAATATTGGATTAAAAAACTTGATGCAGTGGATCTAATTTGAATTCAATCTTGATTGGATAAACATAAACATAATTCAAGAAACTCGTAGTCACCGACGAATTCATCACCGACACTTCAAAACATAAGCATGAATCTAAATCAATCAAGAAAAACTCAATTATTGAATGCAATAACAATGAGTACTTAAATACCACAATGAAAATCAAGGAAGATACAAAATTTCTGACTGCAAGAGCGAAAAAAGATAATCAAGATGCGAAATTTTTTTAATGCCATGACATTGAATCAATTATCCTCATAATGTTATGGGTGTCCAACCCATTTGTTAGATAAACATTGGTTTTTCTTATGTTTGTGTGCCTAAAATATCGGGTTATATGTTTAGCCCACTTGAGGTTAAATGAGTTGCCTTATCTAGAAAGTCTGACATTTTTTTAGGAGGATATAACCTAAAAAGGAAGGAGGAAAACAGAAGGGGAATACAGAAAACGTTGGGATAATAGTGCAGTTCGGTTTTTCATAGACATCTTTCACAAAGTTGTCGTTTTCCAGTGTTTTAACCATTGGATTTAGCTGAATTGTTTTCAGCTTGTTGGGGACTCACAGGGCCTTGTTTTGAACGGTTGGATCGTCGTTCTGTGTTTCAGTTTATCCGATATTGCTGTCGAATAAAACCTGCAAAACTGGGCGACATTTATCATCTTTCATCTCTCAATTTTTGTTCTTTTATGTATGAAACTATTGGTGGGTTGTGAATCTTTGTAAAACTGATTTTGGTTCTTTTTCTCCCAATTTTATCATAATAAGAGAAGGTGACAAAGGTGGACTCCTCACAAGTCCTGTGGTTTTTTACGTTTCACATCGAAGAGGTTCTCCACGTATAATTCGTGTGTTTGTTGCATTTAAATTTCTGCATTTGTTTATGGTTTATTGTTGTCCATTGCTTGTTGTTACTGGAGAATTGTTTGGTGAATAATTTGTGGTTGATTGAAGTACTATTTTTGGTTCATTGTCTTAGAGGAGATCTTGGTGGGTTATTAATTTACTATTTTGGCCCTATCGGTTGGTATTAGAGCCAAGGTTTAATTTAATCATTGTTATGGAGTCTACTGATGGTAGTGGAGGTAATTCAATGGTTAGACTGACATCAACCAATTATTCCATCTGGAGGCCGTGAAGGGAATGGATTTCCCGCAGCGGAAGCGTTGTGAAATGTCGTTGATTCGTTGTATCTAATTTTCTCAAATTTGAATGTATTGACATATAATCTAGGTTAAGCAGCTTACAACAAGAAGAAAACAACAAGTAAAGGATAAATACCTCTTGAAGAACACTTCTTCGATGTTTTCTTCTCCGATCACGATCTCTACGATCCAACGATCTCCACGAACACGAACGGATCAAGCCGGACACTTCCACTTGGTCTTCTCGGTTGTTCTCGAGAGGTAGAGGGAGAGTTGTGGGACTCCCTTTAGATTTTGGGTTGGAGAAAATTGTAGAGAATTGAGAAAGGCTAGAGAGAATTTTTGCTTTCTCTTTGGATTCCAAATCCAAAAAATGAGAGAATGAGCTTAACAAGTGCTTCTCCAAGCACCTACATATAATGGTGTGTGGTGGAGTAAAAATCTCCACCAATTCACCATTTTACCACAACAATATGATATGCAAATCATATTTGCATATCATATAATATAAAATATCTCATACATTATTATACAAATCATATTTGCATAATTGTGGAATTTTAAATTGGATCATATTCAATTTAATTTCTCTCAATTCAATTTCTCCACCTAATTAATTACTTAGGTCATACTATAGTTTATTATGAATATCATTCACATTAATCTACATATTATGTCAACTATATCACATATAAATGACATAAATTGTCTTTTAATAAATTTGAACACTTCAAATCTACTCCAAACTGTAAACCTTCATTTTGTCCAATTTGAGCCAACCGAGGGACCTAATGGACCTACAAATGACGAGCTCAAATGATACGAGATTAATCGATCAACTCTTTGACCTGGTTAATCAACATTCATTAACTACGGTAACACTCCACTAAACCCCGTAGCTGCACTCCCATCACTGTAGGACAAGTTGTGTCCATCGATATAACCAATGCTCGTGAGTCGATCTTTCATAGGTTGTTCGTAGTCACAGCTGGGTCAAATTACCGTTTTAACCTTGTGTCTACCTCTTGCTCCTTAAGTACATCTTGCTCCTTAAGTCCCACTGCTCCTTTAATGAACAACTTTGTTGCATGGTCCGACCATAAACAACATCCCTCTCGTGCCAATGAGAGGGTGGGGCCCCGTTGTTCAAGCCTTGGAGACAACACTTAAGGGAACAACCCATCTAGTTTTCCTAGGTCAAGAACAAGTGAATTCCATCTTGCATAGTTAAGTTCTCAGCTCCCCACGTGGTCCTTTCGCTAAGAAGGTAGGCATATTGGGTGTACTCTGGCCACCATAACCCGTACTATTCAAAGGACAGACCCCCGCAGACAGGAATCCGTAACACGCTCAAGATTAAGGACGAGTCACTAATGGTCATCTACGAAGTTATTAGTCTTATACTATTAACGATGTTCATCAGTAGGTCTAATAATTTACGGTCCGATTTGTACAATCTCATTGCAAAGGATGCCCTCACTCGCATGTCAACCACATGAACGAGCTGGATCACTTCGTTTGTATCTAATACAAAGTGGTCGCATCCACAGTGTCACCAGGATGAGGTTTCCAACCATATCAATTTACTGTAACTCGAACGTGATCCTCCCCGTGTGTTAACTACACTCCGTTAAAGTTTTAGTTCTCTCATATAATATGACCCTGGAGCTTAGTTTATTGGATTAAGTTTATAAAAGGTTAGATACAAAGTTTGATATATGAACAACCTTAATTTTTTAAAACAACAAGTATAACAAACTTCACGAGATTAGGGCAAACACCCCAACAAACTCCCACTTGAACTAAGCTAGTTGAGTACAAATACATTTCCCAAATGTAAAGTAATACATAAAAGTAATACAATAAACAAGGGCATTGAATACCCCTTTACAATACTCCCACTTGCCCTAGTCAGGAAGCACTCATAGACCTAGACTCTCTAGGTGACCCTCAAATACCTTAACCGTGAGGGTCTTTATAAATGGATTAACAACATTGTGCTCCGAAGCTATATGCATGACCATCACGTCTCCGCGGTGCACAATCTCCCGTATCAGGTGATACTTGAGCTCAATATGCTATCCCCTCTTATGACTCCGAGTTCTCTCGAGTTTGCTACTGCACCACTGTTATCACAAAACAGGGTCACTGGCAAGTTCATATTTGGAACAACTTCCAAATCCAACATGGACTTCCTAAGCCAAACATCTTCCTTAGCAGCTTCACAAGTCGCAACATACTTGGCTTCCATCGTGGAATCAGCGATGCATCCCTACTTGATGGTTCGCCATACTACAACTCCTCCGTTAAGAGTGAACACTGATCCCGATGTGGATTTTCTAGAATTCTTATCGGTCTGAAAGTTAGAGTCTGTGTATCTCGTAAGGATCAACTCCCCACTTCCATACACAAGCATGTAGTTCCTCGTTCTCCTTAAATACTTGAGGATTTCCTTTACGGTTGTCCTGTGATCTAATCTTCGATTGGATTGATACCTACTGACAATCCCAACTGCATAACAGATGTCGGGCCTAATACACAACATGGCGTACATCAGGCTCCCTACAGCTGAGGCATAAGGGATCCGTTTCATATCCTCAACTTCTTGAGGTGTCTTAGGACATTGATCCTTAGACAGGTGAACCCCATGCCTGAAAGACCCTTCTTAGAGTTTTGCATACTATATCGCGACAACATCTTGTCGATATAAGATTCCTAAGACATGGCTAGCGTTCTGTTCTTCCAGTTCCAGACTATCTTGATACCTAAAACATACTGGGCTTCTCCCAAATCTTTTATTTGTAATTGCGAAGCTAACCATTCCTTAACGTCAGTAAGGAATCCTACTTCATTCCCAATGAGTAGGATATCATCCACATACAATATTAGAAATGCGACAGTGTTGTTGATGATTTTCTTGTAGACACAGGGCTCATCAACTTTATGATAAAGCCATAAGAATTGATAGCATCATCAAACCTTATATTCCAAGACCTCGAGGCTTGTTTCAGTCCATAAATAAGCCTTTGAGGCTTGCAAACCTTTTGCTCTTGGCCTTGAGTAATGAACCCCTTGGGCTGGTCCATGTAGATGGTCTCGTCAAGATTGCAATTCAAAAAGGTCGTCTTGACATCCATTTGCCATACCTTATAGTCATAATATGTGGCAATAGGCAGAAGGATTCAGAAAGGTGTTTCAGAAACACTCTTCGACGAAACAGTGTTCAAAATGTATACCGTAGTCTCCATTGCATAACCCCAAAATGAGTCAGAGAGACGAGCATAGCTCATCATCGACCGAACCATGTCCAACAAGGTTCTGTTTCTCCTCTCCGATACACCATTCTGTTGTGGCATACCAGGTACTGAGAGTTGGGACGAAATTCCATGTTCTATCATATAGTCCTGGAATTTAGTGTCCGTGTACTTTCCACCTTGATCCGATCAAAGTGTTTTAATCGTTCTACGTAATTGGTTCTCAACCTCAGTTTTGTACTCCTTGAACTTTTCAAGAGTTTCAGACTTTTGATGCGTTAGGTAAACGTACCCATATCTCGAATAATCATCTATAAAAGATACAAAGTATTTGTAACCTCCTCGTACTTTAACATTCATCGGAGCACAAAGGTCAGAATGTATAAGCTCAAGAACTTTCTTAGCTCTATAACCTTTTCCGCTAAAAGGTCTTTTGGTCATTTTGCCTTCAAGGCATGACTCACAAATCGGTAAAGAGTTTTCTTCTAACTCGCTTAGAAGTTCACTCTTCATTAGTCTCTCAATCCTATTAAGATTTATGTGGCCTAACCTTAGATGACAAAGATGAGCATTTTCTTTTGGAGAAACTTGTAATCTTTTAGTTCGTGTTTCTGTTGTTTTAAACAATTCAATATTCAAAACACTTTTGACCGAATTTGGCTTTAAAACATATAGATTATTCTAAAGTGTAGCAGAACACAACTCATTTCCTTTGAATGAAATAAACGCTTTATTGCAATCAAAATGAACGAAAATACAATGTTCTATAAGGCAAGAAATTGAAACAATGTTTCTAGTAAACCCTGAAACTATATATAGGTTATCCAATAACAAGTATTTCTTGCCGAAGAAAAGCTTCACCGTGCCCATAGCTGCAACCGAGATAAATTTTCTAGATCTAACCCTGAGTGTTATCTCCCCCTCCTACAGTCGTTGCAAGGAACTAATTCGCTGAAAAAGAAGAACAAACATGGTTAGTGACACCTAAATCAAGTATCCATACATAGTCACTACTCTCCACCAAACGAGTTTCTGTAACAAGTAAATCACATTTACCTTCATTCTTCTTGTCGGCAAGGAATTTGGGGCAATTCCTCTTCTAGTGACCATCCTCGTTTAAGTGGAAACACTTTCCTTTTTCCGCAACCTCCTTGACTTTTTTGTCCTTGTGGGCGGCAGCGCGGTCAGCTTTAACCTTCTTCAACTTCTTATCCTTCCCTTTCGGGCCTAAAGAAGCCACAGACTTCAGAGGTCAAACCCCCTATTAATGGACCTGAATGCAATATTTGCCTCAGCTTCCTGTTCCTTGACTCGCATCAAGGACTGGAAGGATTGTAGTTCGTTGAAGAGGGTGGTCAGAGTGTAGCCAATTTTGTTCATAACAGCATTGCTACGAAACTGAAGGAAACTCTTTGGAAGAGTCTCCATAATAAAGTTGATCATCCTCGACGTCGATCGAAGCACTGTTCATATCCGCCAAGTTGAAGTGGGTCGTCATGCTGAGAACATGTTCCCTAACAGACACCCCTTCCTTCATCCAAGCAGTGAACACATGCTTGAGAACGGTGTGCCTAACCTGAAAGGACTGTTGTCCAAACATGTTCGACTCCATGATCTCCTTGGCAGTGATCATGGTCTCATGCTTCTTAGCCAAGACTTCAGACAAGCTGGCTATTATGTAGACCTTGACTTTTTCATTAGCCTTGGTCCAACAATCGAACACATCACGAACACTTCGTGATGCAGTCGGGCCAGGCACCTAAGGATACTCCTCAGTGAGCGCGAACTTAAGTTCGTCAGTTACTAAGATTGTGTTTACATTGTTTTTCCACGTTTGTTAATTTTCTCCTACCAGTTTGTCGGAAGCTAAAAGAACGACCATAAACAACATCCATGTCGTGCTAATGAGAGGGTGGGGCCACATTGTCCAAGCCATGGAGACAACACTTTGAAGGGATTTTGAATTCCCGCAGCGGAAGATGTTGTGAAACGTCGTTGATCCGTTGTGTAAAACGTGTCTTAAAATTGAATCTATCTCATAGATCCTAGGCTAAACATGCAAAATAATAGAGAAACAGTAAGTATAATGGATACTAACCTCTTGAAGAACACTTTTTCAATGTTTTCTCCTTCTCCGGTCACGATCTCTCTCGTACCAACGAATTTCTCGAACTCGAACCTCAATTCGAACACGGAGACACCTCCAAAGGGTCTTCTCGGTTGTTCTCGGGAGGTGGATGGAGAGTAGGTGGGACTTCCTTTGGTTTTGGTTAAGGAGAAGTTTTAGAGAGAATTGAGAGAATTCTAGAGAAAATTGCCTTGCTCTCTTTGGATGGAAATCCAAAAAATGGCAAATGGCCCACCAAAGGCTTCTTGCAAAGCCTTGAAATACTATTGTGTGATGGAGTTAAAACCTCCACCAAATCACAATTTTACTACAACCATATAATATACAAATCACATTTGCATATTATATAATATAAGGTATCTCATACCTTATTATACAAATCTCATTTGCATAAATGTGGAATTATAAATTGAATCACATTCAATTTAATTTCTCTCAATTCAATTTCTCCAAATAACACTAATTAATCAATTAGGCTATACTATAGTTTATTATGAATCTCATTCACATCAAACTATATATTATGTCATCTATATCTCATATAAATGACATAAATACCCAAATAATGAATTTGAACACTTCAAATTCACACCAAATCAAACCCTCAATTTGTCCAATTTGAGCCAACCGAGGGACCTAATGGACCTACACGTGACGAGCTCCAATGATCCGAGCTAACCTGTCAAACTCTTTGACCCGGTTATTCAATATTCATTAGGTATGGTAACACTCCACTAAAGACCGTAGCTGCACTTTCATCACCGTAGGACAAGTTATGTCCATTGATATAACCAATACCCATGAGTCGACCCTTCACAGGTTGTTCGTAGTCACAACTTGGTCAAATTATCGTTTTACTCCTGTGTCTCACCACTTGCTCCTTAAGTCCCTTTGCTCCTCTAATGAACAACTACGTTGCATGGTCCAACCATAAACCACAACCCCTCGGGCCAATGAGAGAGTGGGGCCCCATTGTTCAGCCCCGGAGGCAAAGGTTAAGGGAACAACCCCTCTAGTTTCCCTAAGTCGGGAACAAGTGAATTCTTTCTTGCGTAGTTAAGTTCCCAGCTTCCCACGTGGTCCTACCCCTGAGAAGATAGGCATATTAGGCGAGCAATAGTGGCCACCCTCACCCGTACTAGTCAAAGGACAGACCCCCGCAGACAAGAGTCCGTGACATCTCGGGATTAAGGTCGAGTCACTAATGGTCACCTACGAATTTATTAGTTCTATCACATTAGCGGTGTTACATCGGTAAGTCTAATAATTCACGGTCCGGTCTTGTACAATCTCATTGCAGGATGGCCCCACTCGCATGTCAACCACGTGAACGAAGTCGAGATCACCTCGTTTGTATCTAATACAAAGCGGCCGCATCCACACGGTGTATCGTGGATTAGGTCTCCAACCCTATCCATATATATCAGAGACCATTGGTCATTAACTCGAACGTGATCTTCCATGTGTGTCCACTACACACCGTTCAAGTTCTTAGTTTTCTCATAATGCAATGACCCTAGAGCTTAGTTGATTGGATTAAGTTTATGAAAAAATGCAAGAGACAAAGTTTAAATAAATAATTCTTATTTATTACACAATGTTGAAATAAATAACTCTTATTCATTTACAACTTGGAATATTACAAACTACACGAGATGAGGACATACATCCCAACACACTTAAGGGAACAACCCCTCTAGTTTCCCTAGGTCGGGAACGAGTGAATTCCATCTTGCGTAGTTAAGTTCCCAGCTCCCCACGTGGTCCTGTCCCCAAGAAGGTAAGCATATTGGGCGTACTCTGGCCACCCTCACCCGTACTAGTCAAAGGACAGACCCCTGCAAACAGGAGTCTGTAACACGCTCAAAGGACGAGTCTCTAATCGTCATCTACGAAGTTATTAGTCCTATACTATTAACGGTGTTACAACAGTAGGTCTAATAATTCACGGTTCGATCTTGTACAACCTCATTGCACAGGATGCCCCCACTCGCATGTCAACCACATGAACTAGTTGGATCAACTCGTTTGTATCTAATACAAAGTGGGCCACATCCACAGTGTCACTAGGATGAGGTTTCCAATCCTATCCATATCTTGTAGACCGTTCGGGTCATTAATTCGAACGTGATCCTCCCCGTGTGTCAACTACACACCATTCAAGTTTTAGTTCTCTCATATAATATGACCCTGGAGCTTAGTTTATTGGATTAAGTTTATAAAATGCTAGATACAAAGTTTGATAAATAAACAACCTATATTTATTAAAATAACAAGTATTACAAACTTCACTAGATTAGGGCAAACACCCCAACAGACCGATGATGGAGGATTTGCTATTTTGCAAAGATTTGAAAGATCCAATTGAAACAATCATAGAAGGTGATGGCACAATTTATAAACCTTCAAAACCAGATAAAATGGAAGAGAAAGATTGGGTAAAGTTAAAGAGGAAGACTTTGGGAACTATTAGGCAGAGGGTTGATCTTAGTATTTTCAACCATGTGTCTAAAGAGTCTAACCCATATGATTTGTGGAAGAAATTAGAAGGTTTTTATTGAAGGAAGACCGCGCATACTAAAGCTGCATTAGTCAAGAGACTTGTTAATTTGAAATTGAAGGGTGGGAAGTCTGTTTTTGAACATTTGAGTGACTTCCAAGATGTTATTAACAAGTTGATTACTATGAAGATTATTTTTAATGATGAATTGTAGGCTTTGTTCTTGTTGAGTTCTTTGCCAGACAGTTGGGAAACCTTAGTGTTGACTATTAGTAACTTTGCTCCATAAGGTGTTTTATCTGTGAATATGATAAAAGAAAGCATGTTCAATAAAGAGATTAGAAGAAAGGAGATGAGAGTTGATAATTCGAATGCTCTTCTTGTTGAGAATCATGGTAGAAGCAAGAGTAAAGGACCAAAAGGTTGTGGTAACTCAAAGGAAAGGTCCAAGTCTAGTGACAAAGAGACTAGGACATGTGTATCACTATTGGGATTTATGCCCTAAACTTTGTAATTTTGATCAATTAAATAAAGTGTTATTTGTTTTGATAAGATTACAGTCTTGCTTTTATAAATCCAATAAACTAAGCTCCAAGGTTATAACATTTATCTTGAAATCAGTGTAGTGGACACTATTTGGGTTGAGTTCAAGATTATAACCAAAATAGTCTATGGTATAAGAATAAGGTTGGAAACCTCATTCTGGCAACACCATGGATGCGGCCCACTTTGTAATTAGTATAAATGAGGTAATCCAACTCATTCATGTAGTTGACATGCGAGTGGGGGCATCCTGTATGAAGAGTTTATACAAGACTGGATCGCAAATTATTAGTCTAACCAAATATAACAATCGCGAGGATAAGACTAGTAACTTATAGATGGTCATTAGTGACTCGACACAATCCGAGCAAGTTAAGAACTCCTGCTTATAGGGGTTTGTCCCTAGACTAGTATGGGTGAGAGTGGCCTGTAGCCGACTCAATAAGCCTACCTTCTCAGGGATAGAACCTCGTAGGTAGTTGGGAACTTAACTGTGCAAGATGGAATTCACTCATTCCTCTACTGAGGAATTAGATAGGTTGTTCCCTTAAGAACTGACTCCAACTCTTGAACAACGGGGCCCCGCCCTCTATGAGGGAATGAGTCTAAGGTAGGACCTTAGACTTGTTGTTCATTAGAGGATCAGTGGTGCTTAAGGAGCAAAGAGGTAATCACAAGGGTAAAACGGTAATTTGACTCAACGGTGATTACGTCCAACCTGTGAAGGGTCAACTCATGGGCAATGACTATATCAATGGACACAATAATATCTACAGTGAGGAGAGTGCAGCTACAAGTCTATAATGGAGTGACTTGTAGTTAATGAATATTGATTAACTGGATCAAAGAGTTTGATCAGTTTATCTCACATCATTGGAGCTCATGATATGTAGGTCCATTAGATCTCTCCGTTGGCTCAACATGGTAATATTGTGGGTATAAAGTTAGGAGTGAAATTGAAGTGTTCAATTTCATACATGAGGAGTTATATCAATTATATATGATATAATTGATATAATATATAGTTTTAATGTGAATTAGATTCATATATAAACTATATACTAAAGAGAGATTAAAGGAGGGGTAGGATGGTTATTTCCATCCTATTTCCCTATATATATGGTTCCATGAGATGCAACTAGGTGAAGGTTTTAGAAGCTCCCTTGTTGTTGTTAGAAAGATTCCAAAACAACAAACATCTCTCTCAAAAATACCTCACATCTCCTAAAGGGAACCCACCTTCCTCCCTCGCCTAGAGAACAACGGAGAAGCTCCGGTGGTCGTGTCTTCGCACGTTGGAGTTTTTGTTGCTGAGATCGTGACCGTGGAGAGAGGAGCACTCGAAGAAAGGTTCTTCAAAGGTAAATTCTTGTTGTCCATTCTGTTATATATGCTTAATCTAGTGTTTTATGTTCTCGAATAAATCGTTGTAACTAAATCAAGAGCGTGCGATTCACAATCGCTTCCGCTGCGGGGACTTCGATTCCCTTCAATTGGTATCAGAGCCCAATTGCGTTCTTGGTTTATGTTCTGGATTTTTCAAGAACAAGGTGAGATTTACTGTTTTTGCATGGATGTATGAACGGTTTTGCAAAATTAGATGTTTTCAATTTTGGCACTTAGATTTACAATTTCCATTGAAATTTTTAATGTAAGGGCCCGGTGGTTTGGGCAAATTTAATTGTAAATCGAGTCTGTAAGTACATGTCGATCGAGGCAAAGCGGTTGCTGAGAAGATCGGAGCGAAAACGGGCAAGATTTGGAGAAATCACATTGTTGTCTGTGTGCAGCGTTGCAACGGTGCGCTTCTTTGGAGAAAGCGCGCCAAGACGGGAGGTAGCGTTGGTAACGCGCGACCTCTAGCGTTGCAACGCTGTGGCGTTGTGCAACGCTCGACAGAAGACGACAAAAGCAGTGTTGCAACGCCAGAGGCGTTTCGCGAATTTAAGCAACGGGCAGAAAACGAAATTTTTATTATATATTAATTATAAAAATATTTTATATTTAATATATTTAAGTTTATTTAATATAATTAGATTATATTAATTAAAATTATTTTCTATGGTGCCAAAATTGGTGTAATTTTTGCTATTTTAATTATGCAATTGTTGTGTAATTATTGTCATGCATAGTGTATCTTTTTATTTTAGAAATCCAACCTTAGGTTAAGCATTTTCATGCATCATTTATAATATAAGGAGTTATATTATACAGTTTGCATGATTAATTAATATAAGGTTGTTATATTAATTTTTGGACAGCATTGACATGCATTATTTTTCATGAGATGAATATGCTATGAATGTCTTATTATTCATGTGATGAATGATCAAGCACTATAACATAGTATGCATGTCACCTAAGGTTAATTATTAGTTTTAAAATGTTTAGAACTTGGAAATAATAGACCTTAGGTTATCTAGTTCTAATTAGATTAGAATTAGGAACCACGTAATTTATAAGCTATGATTAAAAGAGGAACTCTGTCTAAGGAAAGTTCTGTCTAGAAATCCTAGGTTTAATATAAGGAGTTATATTAACAAACTTAGGATAAAATCAATATAAGATTTATATTGATTATCAATATAAGAGTTATGTTGATAGAGTTAGGTAAAACCATTAGCCGGGTTTTAGCCTAAGAAAGATTCTTATAGACTTAAAGTATCCAGTGGGAGGAAAAGTGTATGAGATACATATTTTTCCACCTACGCTATCTCCGGGAAGTTCACACCGTGAGACTCATACTTGGCCTCGTGGCGCAAACGGGAGCGTCCTCCTTCGGATGGTGTTTGTATGAGTCAATATCAAGGTGAATGGAGAGAGTACTTATAGTGAGTAGGAGCAGGTTTAGTGAAAACAAAACCTACAGTCTCTTTTGTCGGTTTACACCGTTAAACCACTATGGTCAGCCTGCTAGTTTGGCCTGGACCAGACAATCCCTTCGGAGGGCTTGATCATAGAGGATCTAACATAGTAGACACCCGAAAGGGATAAAGATTTCCTTAGACTATTTTCCAATCTAGTCCTTCCTTCGGCGGATTTTATTGGATCGAGACTCTGGGATCTAAAGACAAAGGGTTACACTCACGGGATACATAAGTTGTGTATGTATCCAGACCGAAAAAATGGTAACTAAAACCAATAGGAATAAGAGTTATTCTGGTATTAGGTTTTGGTCAAGAGTGTCTTAATCTAGAGGAGGAGTGTTTTTGATTACCCTTCGGTGTCATACATTCTAAACCTTTGGAGTATCATTGCAAATCATAAATGGCCTAGGAATCATTTGATAATTAGCTAAAACATGATTGGATTAGAGTTATAGCAAGAAAACTCATACAAGTTTGTTTATAAATTTTCAGCAAAAATGTCTAGCTCTATAATTTCTTTATTGGGTGCGGAAAAGTTAACCGGAAAGAACATGATGACATGGAAAAACAAACTCAACACCATTTTGGTAGTGGATGATCTGAAGTTTGTGCTAACTGAGGAGTGTCCTCAAGTGTCAGGCTCGAATGCATCACGAAATGTTCGTGATTCATATGATCGATGGATCAAGGCCAATGATAAGGTCAAGGTCTACATGCTGGCAAGTATGTCTGACATATTAGCCAAGAAGCATGAGGGCATGATTACCGCCAAGGAAATCATAGATTCTGTACAAGGTATGTTTGGACAACAGTCCACACAAGCCCGACATAATGCCCTAAAGTAGATATTCAACTCGAGGATGCCAGAGGGTACATCTGTTCAGGATCATGTCCTGGATATGACGGTACACTTTAACATTGCAGAGTCGAATGGTGCTTCTATCGATGAGTCGAGCCAGGTCAGCTTCATTCTAGAAACCCTTCCAGATAGTTTCCTGCGGTTTAGAAGTAATGTTGTTATGAACAAGCTTACTTTTAATTTTACCTCCTTACAGATGAATGAACTCCGGACCTTTCGGTCTTTGATGAAAATTCGAGGATCGAAAGGTGAGGCAAATGTTGCTGTAGGAGTTATCACAGAGGTTCGACCTGCAGGACAAAAATAGTGGCTTCATCTTCTTATAACCTGAGAGGTAAGAAGAAGAACAAGAAGAAAGGTTGGTAAAGGGAAGCAGTCGACAAAGCTGCCGCTGCGAGAAGGGCAAGAAAGTCAAAGACGTTCTTTGATAAAGGAAAGTTTTTCCACACGCAACGAAGAGCAGGCATTGGAAACGGAATCGTCAGAAGTACATTGCGCAGAAAAAGAAGAAGGAAGGTAAATATGATTTACTTTGCCTAGAAGCTTTTTAATGGATAATGATAAAGCAGCTTGGATACTTGATTCAGCGCCACTAATCATGTTTGCTCTTCTTTCAGTGGAATTGATTCTGGCAAAGAGACTCTGATGAGGAGAGATAACGCTCCGGGTTGGAAATGGAGAAGTCGTCTCACCAGAAAGAAGAGGCACAATGAAGCTTTATTTTGGCAAGAAATATGTATTGTTGGACAATATATTAGTGATACGGGGTTTACTAGAAACCTCATTTCCATTTCTTGCTTCATTGAACAATGTATTTACATTTCCTTTTCTATGAATAAAGTGTTTATTTTGAAGAAAGGTTTAGAAATATGTTCAAACTTCATTAGAAAATGGATTGTATGTTTTAAGGCCTAATTCGGTCAAAATGGTTTTGAACTTTGAATTATTTAAAACTACAAACGCACAAACTAAGAAATGTAAAATTTCTCCTAAAGAAAATGCTTATCTTTGGCATCTAAGATTGGGTCACATTAATCTCAATAGGATTGAGAGATTGGTAAGAAACGGACTTCTAAACGAGTTAGAAGAAAATTCCTTGCCGAGTATGTGAATCCCTGCTTAGAAGGCAAAATGACTAAAAGACCTTTTAGTGGAAAAGGTTATAGAGCCAAAGGTCCTCTAGAGCTTATACATTCTGGACCTTTGTGGTCCGGATGAATGTTAAAGCCGGGGAGGATATGAATATTTCATCTCTTTTATAGATGATTATTCCGGATATGGGCATATTTACCTAATGCACCACAAGTCCAAGCACTTGAAAAGTTCAAGGAATTCAAGACCGAGGTTGAAAATTAATTAGGTAAAAGAGTTAAAACACTTCGATCGGATCGAGGTGGAGAGTACATGGATTTAAAATTCGAACTATATGATAGAACATGGAATTACATCCCAACTCTCGCCTCCAAGACACACCACAACAAAGCGGTGTATCGGAAGAAAGGAGAAATAGAACCTTGTTGGACATGGTTCGATCAATGATGAGTTATGCTCATCTCCCTAGTTCCTTTTGGGGTTACTGTGATGAGAGACTGCAGTATATATTTTTAATAATGTGCCCTCCAAAGTGTTTCAAACACCTTTTGAACTCTAGAAAGGACTTAAAGGTAGTTTATGTCACTTCAGAATATGGGGTTGTCCAGCACATGTGCTTGTGACAAATCCACAGAAGTTGGATTCACGTTCAAAGTTGTGCCTATTCGTAGGGTACCCAAAAGAAACAAGAGGTTGTTTATTCTATGATCCTAAGGAAGATAAGGTCTTTGTGTCGACAAATGCCACTTTCTTGGAGGAGGACCACATAAGGGACCACAAACCAAAAAGTAAGGTAGTGTTGAGTGAATTAGACGGAACAATAGCAAAGGTTGCTAATAAGAACACTAGTACGTCAACAAGAGTTGTTGATACTAGTTTGTCTAGTCAAGAGGGTCCATCTCAAGAGTTGAGTATGCCTCGACGTAGTGGGAGGGTTGTGATACAGCCTGACCGTTACATGGGTTTAGCTGAAACCCAAGTTGTTATACCAGATGACAACTGCGAGGATCCATTGACTTGTAGATAAGCCTGATGGGGTAAAACCTACAGGTTGTAAGTGGATCTACAAGAGAAAACGTGGTGTAGATGGGAAGATGCAAACCTTTAAAGCTAGATTAGTAGCAAAGGGTTATACCCAGGTTGAAGGGGTTGACTATGAGGAAACCTTTTCACCTGTTGCTATTGTAAAGTCTATCCGTATCCTACTTGTTATTGCCGCATATTATGACTATGAGTTATGGCAAATGGATGTCAAGACAACCTTTTTGAATGACAATCTTGAGGAAAACACTTACATGGACCAACCCAAAGGGTTCATTGAACCAAGACAAGAGCAAAAGGTTTGCAGGCTTAAAAGGTCAATTTATGGACTGAAACAAGCCTCTAGGTCTTCGAATATAAGATTTGATGAGGCAATCAAATCTTATGGTTTTAACCAGAATGATGATGAACCTTGTGTCTACAAGAAAATCATCAATAATTCTGTCGCATTCCTAGTTCTATATCTAGATGATATCCTACTCATTGGGAATGATGTAGGATATCTTACTGACATTAAAAATTGGCTAGCTACACAATTCCAAATGAAAGATTTGGGTGATGCGCAGTTTGTTCTTGGGAACCTGATTGTCCGGAACCGCAAGAATAAAACACTAGTCTTGTCTCAAACATCTTACATAGACAAAGTGTTCTCAAGGTTTAAGATGCAAGACTCCAAAAAGGGCTCATTGCCTTTTAGACATGGAGTTCATTTGTCTAAGGAACAGTGTGTTAAGACACCTCAAGGAGTTGAGGATATGAGACGGATTCCTTATGCATCAGCTGTTGGGAGCCTGATGTACGCCATGTTGTGTACTAGGCCTGACATCTATTTTGCAGTTGGAATGGTCAGTAGGTATCAATCCAATCCAGGACTTGAACACTGGACAACGGTTAAAACAATCCTTAAGTATCTATGGAGAACAAGGAACTACATGCTTGTGTATGGGGCTAAGGATTTGATCCTTACAGGATACACGGATTCTGGCTTTCAGACTGATAAAGATTCTCGGAAATCTACATTAGGGTCGATGATTTATTCTTATTGAGAGGAGTGTGAGTATGGCGAAGCGTCAAGCAAGGATGCATCGTTGATTCCACCATGGAGGCCGAATATGTAGCAGCTTGTGAAGCAGCTAAAGAGGTTGTTTGGTTAAGGAAATTCATGCTAAATATGGAAGTTGTTCCAAATATGAATTTGCTCATCATGCTGTATTGCGATAACAGTGGTGCAGTGGCAAATTCGAGGGAACCCCGAAGTCACAAGAGGGGAAAGCACATTGAGCGGGAGTATCATCTCATCCGGGAGATCGTGCATAGAGGAGACGTGATTGCCAAGAAGATAGCCTAAGAGCACAACGTTGTTGATCCTTTAACAAAGGCTCTCACGGCTAAAGTATTTGAGAGTCACCTAGAAGGTCTAGGTTTACAAGTCTTCTCCAACTAGGGTAAGCGGGAGTATTTTGTACAAAGGGTTTAAATGCCCTAGTTTATTGTATTTACATTACTGTAATCTTTTAGTTCTCCACACGCTTTAGGTCAAGTGGGAGATTGTTGGGATTTATGCCCTAAACTTGTGTAATTTTGATCAAATAAATAAAGGGTTATTTGTCTTGAACATCAGTGTAGTGGACACTATTTGGATTGTGTTCAAGAATATAACCTAAATGGTCTATGGTATAAGAATAAGGTTGGAAACCTTATTCTGGTAACACCATGGATGCGGTCCACTTTGTAAATTAGTACAAATGAGGTAATCCAACTCATTCATGTAGTTGACATGCGAGTGGGGGCATCCTGTATGAAGAGTTCATACAAGACCAGACTGCAAATTATTAGTCTAACCAGTATAACACCGTTAACAGGGTAAGACTGATAATTTATAGATGGTCATTAGTGACTCGACCTGAATCCTAAGTAAGTTAAGAACTCCTGCTTATAGGAGTTTGTCCTTAGACTAGTATGGGTGAGAGTGGCCTGTAGCCGACTCATTAAGCCTATCTTCTCAGGGACAAAATCACGTAGGTAACTGGGGACTTAACTGTGCAAGATGGAATTCACTCATTCCTACACTAAGGAATTAGATAGGTTGTTCCCTTAATAACTGACTCTAGGTCTTGAACAACGGGGCCCCGCCCTCTATGAGGGCATGAGTCTATGGTAGGACCTTAGACTTGTTGTTCATTAGAGGATCAGTGGTGCTTAAGGAACAAAGAGGTAATCACAGGGGTAAAACGGTAATTTGACCCAGCTGTGATTACGAACAACCTGTAGGGTCGACTCATGGGTAATGATTATATCAGTGGACACAATATAATCTCCGGTGAGGAGAGTGCAGCTACAAGTCTATAGTGGAGTGATTGTAGTTAATGAATATTGATTAACTGGATAAAAGAGTTTGATCAGTTAATCTCATATCATTGGAGCTCATGAACTGTAGGTCCATTAGGTCCCTCCGTTGGCTCAACATGCTAATATTGAGGGTATAAAGTTAGGAATGAAATTGAAGTGTTCAATTTCATATATGAGATGTCATATCAGTTATATGTGATATAATTGATATAATATATAGTTTTAATGTGAATTAGATTCACATATTAACTATATACTAAAGAGAGAATGAAAGAGGGATAGGATGGTAAGTTCCATCCCTATCTCTTTATATATATAGTTACATAAGATGCAACTAGGTTAAGAAAAGACAACCTAAGCCTTTGTTGTGTTGTTGGAAAGGTTCCAAAAACACACTCTCTCTCACAAACATCTCATCTCACCTAAAGGGAACCCACATTCCTCCCTCACCTAGAGAACAACGGAGAAGATCCGGTGGTAGTGTCTTCATCCGTTCGTGTTCCAGTTGCTGAGATCGTAATCGTGGGTGAAAGGAACACTCGAAGAAAAGTTCTTCAAAGGTAATCTTTCGCTGTCCATATTGTTAATATATGCTTAATCTAGGTAGAATTGTTCTTGAATGTTATCTTTGTAACGAAATTAAGAATGCGCAATTCACCATCGCTTCCGTTGCGGGATTCGATTCCCTTCACTATGGTATAAGAATGAGGTTGGAAACCTTATTCTGGTAACACCATTGATGCGACCCAGTTTGTAATTAGTACAAATTAGGTAATCTAACTCATTCATGTGGATGACATGCCAGTGGGGGAATTCTGTATGAAGAGTTCATACAAGACCGGACTGCAAATTATTAGTCTAACCAGTATAACACCGTTAACAGGATACGACTGATAATTTATATATGGGTCATTAGTGACTGGACCTGAATCCTGCGCAATTTAAGAACTCCTGCTTATAGGAGTTTGTCCTTAGACTAGTATGGGTGAGAGTTGTCGGTGGCCGACTCAATAAGCTTACCTTCTCAAGGACATAACCTCGTAGGTAGTTGAGAACTTAATTCTGCAAGACGGAATTCACTCATTCCTAAACTAAGGAATTAGATAGGTTGTTCCCTTAAGAACTGAGTCCAAGTCTTGAACAACGGGACCCCGTCCTCTAAACTAGCTTAAGAGGGTTTGAGTTTATGGTAGGACTATAGACTTGTTGCTCATTAGAGGATCAGTGGTGCTTAAGGAACAAAGAGGTAATCACAGGGGTAAAACGATAAATTGACCCAACTGTGATGACGAACAACATGTGAAAGGTCGACTCATGGGTAATGATTATATCAATGGACACAATATAATCTACAGTGAGGAGAGTGCAGCTACAAGTCTATAGTGGAGTGACTTGTAGTTAATGAATATTGATTAACGAGATAAAATAGTTTGATCAGTTAATCTCACATCATAGGAGCTCATGAACTGTATGTCCATTAGTCCCTCTGTTGGCTCAACATGGTAATATTGAGGGTATAAAGTTAGGAATGAAATCGAAGTGTTCAATTTCATATATGAGGTGTTATATCAATTATATGTGATATAATTGATATAATGTATAGTTTTAATGTGAATAAGATTCACAAATTAACTATATACTAATGAGAGAATGAATGAGGGATAGGATGGTAATTTCCATCCTATTTCCCTATAAATAGTTGCATAAGATGCAACTTTGGGCAAGTGAATTACACATAACCCTAGAGTTCTCTCATTTTGTATTGGAAAGAGTTCCAAATACATTCCAAAAAGATCTCCTCACCTCATCCTAAAAGGAACCCACCTTCCTCCCTCACCTAGGGAACAACGGAGAAGATCTAGTGTTGGATCTTCACAAGGTTCAGGTTCGTTGCTGAGATCGTGATCGTTGGAGGAGGAACTCGTGAAGAAAGTGTTCTTCAAAGGTAAATTCTTGTGTTCCTAAGTCGTAAAGTATGCTTAATCTTTGTTATA
Organism: Trichosanthes cucumerina; assembly: GCA_036507285.1. Classification (NCBI taxonomy): domain Eukaryota; kingdom Viridiplantae; phylum Streptophyta; class Magnoliopsida; order Cucurbitales; family Cucurbitaceae; genus Trichosanthes; species Trichosanthes cucumerina. Next base: position 17,943,858 of record CM071837.1, read on the forward strand.
TTGTTCTTGTTTTTAGATCTGTGTAACAATATCATGAACATGCGATTCACAATCGCTTCCGCTATAGGATTCGATCCCTTCACGACTCACTCATTGGCCCGAGAGGGACTTCTGTTTGTTAGTAAGACCACAAACAAATTGTTCATTAGAGGAGCACTAGGACTTAAGGTAAAAGTGAAGGGATCAAATGTCGTAGAGGAAGCGATTGTGAATCGCGTGTTCATGATTTCATTACATAGATCTATAACAAGAACTAAATACTAAAAATTAAGCATACATTACAAGTTAGGACAACAAGAATCTTACCTTTGAAGAACACTTTCTTCACGAGCTCCTTCTCCGATGATCACGATCTTAGCAATGCGTACCCGACACGTGTGAAGATCTACCACTAGATCTTCTCCGTTGTTCTCAAGGTGAGGGAGGAAGGTGGGTTCCTTTATGATAAGATGTGGAAGTTTGAGAGAAATTGTGTTTGGAACTCTTTCCAACAACACAAAATAGAACTCTAAGGTTGTGTTTTTTAATCTCTTTCAAAGTTGCATCTTATGCAACTATTTATGGGAAATAGGATGGAAATTACCATCCTATCCCTCCTTTATTCTCTCATTAGTATATAGTTAATTTGTGAATCTGATTCACATTAAAACTATACATTATATCAATTATATCACATATAGTTGATATAACACCTCATATATGAAATTGAACACATCAATTACATTCCTAACTTTATACCCTCAATGTCACCATGTTGAGCCAACGGAGGGACCTAATGAACCTACATTTCATGAGCTCCAATGATGTGAGATTAACTGATCAAACTCTTTGATCCGATTAATCAATATTCATTAACTAAAAGTCACTCCACTATAGACTTGTAGTTGCACTCTCCTCATTGTAGATTATATTGTGTCCATTGATATAATCATTACCCATGAGTCGACCCTTCACATGTTGTTCATAATCACAGTTAGGTCAAATTACCGTTTTACCCCTGTGATTACCTCTTTGTTCCTTAAGCACCACTGATCCTCTAATGAACAACAAGTCTATGGTCCTGCCATAAACTTAAACCCTCTTAAGCTAGTTTAGAGGGTGGGGTCCCGTTGTTTAAGACTTGGACTCAGTTCTTAAGGGAACAACCTATCTAATTCCTTAGTCTAGGAATGAGTGAATTCCGTCTTGTAGAGTTAAGTCCCCAGCTACCTACGAGGTTCTGTCCCTGAGAAGGTAGGCTTATTGAGTTGGCTACAGGCCACTCTCACCCATACTAGTCTAAGGACAAACCCCTATAAGTAGGAGTTCTTATTTTGCTCAGGATTCAGGTCGAGTGACTAATGACCATCTATAAATTATCAGTCGTATCCTGTTAATGGCGTTATATTGGTTATACTAATAATTTGTAGTCGTATCCTGTTAATGGCGGTAACTCTTCATACAGGATGCCCCCACTCGCATGTCATCCACATGAATGAGTTGGATTACCTCATTTGTACTAACTACAAAATGGGTCGCTTCCATGGTGTTACCAGAATAAGGTTTTCAACCTCATTCTTATACCATAGACCATTTAGGTTATACTCTTGAACACAATCCAAATAGTGTCTACTACATTGATGTTCAAGATTTATTATAACCTTGGAGCTTAGTTTATTGGATTTATAAAGCAAGAATATAATTTTATCAAATCAAATAACTCCTTATTCATTTGGCCAAAATTACACAAGTTTAGGACACATATCCCAATAATCTTCCACTTAACCTAAAGCTTGTGGAATACATAATTAAACATTACAATAATGTTAAATACAATAAACTAGGGCACTGAAACCCTGTGTACAATATACTCCCACTTGCCCTCGTTGGGGAAGACTTATAAACCTAGACCATCTAGGTGACTCTCAAATACTTTAGCCGTGAGAGCCTCCGTAAAAGGATCAGCAATGTTGTGCTCGGAGGCTATCTTCGTGACGATCACGTCGCCTCGATGCACGATCTCCCAGATGAGATGATATTTCCGCTCAATATGCTTACCCCTCTTGTGACTTCGGGGTTCCCTTTAATTTGCCACAACACCACTGTTATCACAATACAGTGTGATAGGCAAACTCATATTTGGAACAACTTCCAAATATTAACATGAATTTCCTTAACCAAACGGCCTCTTTAGCTGCTTCACAAGCCGCTACATATTCGACCTCCATGGTGGAATCAGCGATGCATCCCTGCTTGACGCTTCACCATACTATCACTCCTCCATTAAGAGTAAATACTGACCCTGATGTAGAGTTCCGAGAATCTTTATCAGTTTGAAAGTCAGAATCTGTGTATCCTTTAAGGATCAAATCCTTAGCCTCATAAACAAGTATGTCGTTCCTTGTTCTCCGAAGATACTTAAGGATCGTTTTAACCATTGTCCAGTGTTCAGGCCCTTGATTGGATTGATATCTACTGATTATTCAAAATGCAAAACAGATGTCTGGCCTAGTACACAACATGGCGTAAATCAGGCTCCCAACAGCAGATGTTTAAGTAATTCGTCTCATGTTCTTAACTCTTTGAGGTGTCTTAGGACACTGTTCCTCAACAACACTTAGAGTCTTGCATCTTAAACCTCAACAACACTTTGTCGATGTATGATGTCTGAGACAATGCTAGAGTTTTATTCTTGTGGTTCCAGACAATCTGGATGCCAAGAACAAACTGCGCTTCTCCCAAATCTTTCATTTGGAGTTGCGTAGCTAGCCAATTCTTAATGTCAGTAAGATAACCTACATCATTCCGAATGAGTAGGATATCATCCACATATAGAACTTGAATGCGACAGAACTATTGATGATTTTCTTGTAGACACAAGGTTCATCATCATTCTGGTCAAAGCAAAAAGATTTGATTGCCTCATCAAACCTTATATTCCAGGATCTAGATGCTTGTTTAAGTCTATAGATTGATCTTTTAAGCCTGCAAACCTTTTGCTTTTTTCCTGGTTTAATGAACCCTTTGGGTTGGTCCATGTAGATGTTCTCGTCAAGATTTCCATTCAAGAATGTTGTCTTGACGTCTATTTTCCATACTTTATAGTCATAATATGCGGCAATGACAAGTAGGATATGGATAGACTTTGCCATAGCAACAGGCGAAAAGGTTTCCTCATAGTCCACCCCTTCAACCTGAGTATAACCCTTTGCTACTAGTCTAGCTTTAAAGGTTTGCACCTTTCCATATACACCACGCTTTCTCGTGTAGATCCACTTACAACCTATAGGGCTTACCCCATTAGGTTTATCTACAAGATCCCAAAATGAATTGAAGTGCATAGGCTCCATTTCTTGGTCCATGGCTATGACCCATTTGTCTTTGTCTTTGTCAACCATTGCTTGATTATAAGTCAATGGATCCTCACAGTTTTCATCTGATATGACAACTTGGGTTTCAGATAAACCCATGTAACGGTCAGGTTGTGTAATAACTCTTCCACTACGTCAAGGCACTCTCAACTCTTGAGATGGACACTCTTGACTAGACAACCTAGTATCAACAACTCTTGTTGACGTACTAGCATTATTAGCAACCTTTGTTGTTGTTTCGTCTAGACAACCTAGTATCAACACAGCTTCTTGGCTTGTGGTCCCTTATGTGGTCCTCCTCTAAGAAAGTGGCATTTATCGACACAAGTACCTTGTCTTCCATAGGATCATAGAATAATCCACCTCTTGTCTCTTTTGGGTAGCCTACAAATAAGCAAAATTTTAAACGTGGATCCAATTTCTTTGGGTTTGTAATAAGCACATGTGTTGGACAACCCCCAATTCTGAAATGACATGAACTATCTTTACGTCCTTTTCAGAGTTCAAAAGGTGTTTCAGAAACACTCTTTGTTGGCATATTGTTCAAAATGTATACCGCAGTCTCTACTACATAACCCCAAAAAGAATCAAGGAGATGAGCATAACTCATCATTGATCGAACCATGTCCAACAAGGTCCTATTTCTCCTTTCCGATACACAATTCTGCTGAGGCATACCAGGTGCTAAGAGTTGACATTTAATTCCATGTTCTATCATATAGCTCTGGAATTTTAAATCCATATACTCTCCACCTCGATCTGATCAAAATGTTTTAATTATTTTACCTAATTGGTTCTCAACTTCAGTCTTGAATTCCTTGAACTTTTCAACTGCTTCAGACTTATGATGCATTAGGTAAATATGCCCAAATCTTGAATAATTATCTATAAAAGAGATGAAATACTCATAACCTCCTCTGGTTTTAACATTCATCGGACCACAAAGGTCTGAATGTATAAGCTCAAGAGGTTCTTTGACTCTATACCTTTTCCACTAAAAGTCTTTTAGTCATTTTTCCTTCTAGGCAGGATTCACATACATGTAAAGTATTTTCTTCTAACTCATTTAGAAGTCCACTCTTTACCAATCTCTCAATCCTATTGAGATTAATGTGACCCAATCTAAGATGCCAAAGATGAGCATTTTTTCAGGAGAAATTTTACGTTTCTTAGTTTGTGTGTTTGTTGTTTTAAATAATTCAGTGTTCAAAACAGTTTTGACTGAATTTTATCTCAAAAAATACAAACCATTTTCTAATGAAGTTGAACATATTTCCATACCTTTCTTTGAAATAAACACTTTATATTTCAAAGAAAATGAAAAAGAAATACATTGTTCTATGAGGCAAGAAATTGAAATAAGGTTTCTAGTAAACCCTGGTATCACTAATACATTACCTAACAACATATATTTCTTGACGAACAAAAGCTTCATTGTGTCAATTGCTAAAGCTGAGACGATAACTCCATTTCCAACCCGGAGCGTTATTTCTCCTTTTTGTAGTTGTTGCCAGGAATCAATTCCCTGAAAAAGAAGAGCAAACATGATTACTGGCGCATGAATCAAGTATCGAAGCAGTTTTATCATTATGGACTAAACATGCTTCTATACAAAGTAAATCATATTTACCTTCTTTTTTCTTCTCGGTCAGGTACTTTGGACAATTCCATTTTCAGTGTCCATTCTCGTTGCAGTGGAAACATTTTCCTTTGTCATCAACTTCCTTGAGTTTCTTGCCTTTTTGGGTGGCAACTTTATCAACATGTTTCCCTTTACAAACCTTCTTCATGTTCTTTTTCTTCCCTTTCAGGTTAGAAGAAGATGAAGCCACTAATTTTGTTCCAGAGGTTGAACCTCTGTTATAACTCCTACTAGCAACATTTGCCTCACCTTTCGGTCCCTGAATTTTCATCAAAGACTGAAAGATCTGGTGTTCATTCAGAAGGAAGGTAAGATTAAAAGTAAGCTTATTCATAACAACATTACTTCTAAACTGTAAGAAACTATCTGGAAGAATTTCCAAAATGAAGCTGACTTGGCTTGATTGATCGATGGAAGCACCATTCGACTCTGCGATGTTGAAGTGTACCATCATGTCCAGGACATGATCCCAAAATGAACCCTCTAGCATCCTCAAGTTGAATATAAACTTGAGGGCATTGTGTCGGGTCTGTGTAGACTGTTGTCCAAACATGCCCTGCAACGAATCCATGATTTCCTTAGCGGTCATCACCATTGATTTTGTTCCAGAGGTCGAACCTCTATTATAACTCCTACCAGCAACATTTGCCTCACCTTTCGGTCCCTGAATTTTTATCAAAGGCTGAAAGATCTGGTGTTCATTCAGAAGGGAGGTAAGATTAAAAGTAAGCTTGTTCATAACAACATTACTTCTAAACTGTAAGAAACTATCTAGAAGAGTTTCTAAAATGAAGCTGACTTGGCTCGATTAATCGATGGAAGCACCATTCGACTCTGCGATGTTGAAGTGTACCATCATGTCCAGGACATGATCCCAAAATGAACCCTCTAGCATCCTCAAGTTGAATATAAACTTGAGGGCATTGTGTCGGGTCTATGTAGACTGTTATCCAAACATACCCTGCAATGAATCCATGACTTCCTTAGCGGTCATCACGCCCTCGTGCCTCTTGGCTAGTATGCCAGACATACTTGCTAACATATAGACCTTGGCCTTATTATTGGCCTTGATCCATCGATCATATGCATCACGAACATTTCGTGTTGCATTCGAGTCTGGCACCTGAGGACACTCCTCAGTTAGCACAAACTTAAGATCGTCCACTACTAAAATAGTGTTAATTTTATTTTTCCAAGTCATTATGTTCTCTCCAGTTAATTTTTTCCCACCTAGTAAGGAAATAATATAGTTAGACATTTTGCTGAAATTTACAAAAAAAACTTGTATAAGTTTCTTGCTAAAAAACTATCTAATTCAATCATGTTTAAGCTAATTATCTAATAATTCCTAGGTCATTAATAATTTGCAATGATACTCCAAAGGTTTATAGTGTATGACACCGAAGGGTAATCAAAAAACACTCCACCTCTAGATCAAGACATTCTTGACCAAAACCTAATGCCAGAATAACTCTTATTTCTATAGGTTTTAGTTACCATTATTTGGTTAGAATACATACACTACTTATGTACCTTGTGAGTGTAACCCTCTATCTTTAGACCCTAGAGTTCCGATCCAACAAAATCTGCCGAAGGGAGGACTAGGCTGAAAAGCAGACTAAGGAAATCTTTATCCCTTTCAGGTGTCTACTATGTTTGATCCCTTATGATCAAGCCCTCCGAAGGGATTGTCTGGTGCAGGCCAAATTAACAGGATGACCATAGTGATCTCACGGTGTGAACCGATATAAGAGACCATAGGTTTTTGTTTTCACTAAACCTGCTCCTACTCACTATAAATACCCTCTCCATTCACTTGATATTGACTCATACAAACACCATTCGAAGGGGGACGCTCCCGTTTGCGCCACAAGGCCAAGTATGAGTCTCACGGTGTTCATTTCTCCAGAGAGACGTAGGTGGAATTATATGTTTCATATACACTTTTCCTCCCACTAGATACTTTAACTCTATAGGAAATTAACCTAGGTTAAATTCGGCTAATGGTTTTACCTAAACTTATCAAATTAACTCTTATATTGATAATCAATATAATGCTTATATTGATTTTATCCTAAGTTTGTTAATATAAATTTTATATTAAACCTAGGATTTATAGTTTATTAACCTTTTAATAAAACCGATGACGCTACTATAATTTATAAACCCTCTGATTAAAATTCACTCCCAGGTTAGTTCCCAAGTAGGGGTGTTCCGTTTCTGTCAGCTTAAATACCCCAGCCTAGACAGAACCTTTCTTAGACAGAGTTCCTCTTTTAATCATTGTTTATAAATTATATGGTTCCTAATTCTAATCTAATTAGAACTAGATAACCTAAGGTCTATTAATTTCATGTTCTAAACATTTTAAAACCAATGAATTTAACCTTAGGTGACATGCAATTCTATGTTATTGTGCTTGATCATTCATCACATGAATAATAAAACAAACACAACACATTCATCTCATGAAAAATATGCATGACAATGTTGTCCAAAAAATAATATAACACCTTATATTAATTATACATGAAAACTATATAATATAACACTTTATATTATAAATGATGCATGAAAATGCTTAACCTAAGGTGGGATATCCAAATAAAAACATACATTATGCATGGCAATAATTATACAACAATTGCATAAATTAAATAGCAAAATTAGACCATTTTTTGTACCCTAAAATTAATTTCAATTAATATAATCTAATATATTAATTAAAATTAATAATATTAATTAAAATTAAATATAAAATATAAAATATTTAATATATATATATAAAAACGAATTTTCGTCAGTTAGGAAGTCTCCTTGAAACGTCTTCGGCGTTGCAACGCTGACCTTTGTTCGTTTCCTACCGTTGGGGCGCGCCTCAGCTTTAGTGTTGCGAAACGCCTTCGGCGTTGCAATGTTGTCGTCTCCTCAGCCGCATGCATGCTGCAGTGGCGTTGCAACGCCATTCACAGAACAATACTGCCTTCTTTTCAATTTTGGTTGTTTTTGCTCCGTTCTTCTCAACAACCACTTTGCATCGATCGACACGGACTTACAGACTCGATTTACATAATAAAATGCCCAAAACAATAGGCCCTTTACATTGAACAATTCAACGAAAAATTATGTAAATCTATGGTGCCAAAAATGAAAACATCTAATTTGTAAACCGAACATTCATCTCATGAAATCAATAAATCCCACATTTCTTCTTGATAAATCCAGAACAAAATCAAGAACACAATTGGTGCTCTAATACCAATTGAAGCGATCGAATCCTGTAGCGAAAGCGATTTTGAATCGTGTGTTCATGATTTCATTAGATAGATCTATAACAAGAACGAAATACTAAAGATTAAGCATACATTACAAGTTAGGACAACAAGAAATTTACCTATGAAGAACACTTTCTTCACGAGCTCCTTCTCCGATGATCACGAGCTCAGCAATGCGAACTCGGCACGTATGAAGACCCACCACTAGATCTTCTCTGTTGTTCTCTAGGTGAGAGACGAAGGTGGGTTCCTTTAGGATGAAAGTGGAGGTTTGAGAGAATTTGTGTTTGGAACTCTTTCCAACAACACAAAATTGAACTCTAAGGTTGTATTTTTTAATCTCTTTCAAAGTTGCATCTTATGCAACTATTTATAGGGAAATAGGATGGAAATTACCATCATATCCCTCCTTCATTCTCTCATTAGTACATATTTAATTTGTGAATCTAATTCACATTAAAACTATATATTATTTCCATTATATCACATATAGTTGATATAACACCTCATATATGAAATTCAACACTTTAATTTTATTCCTAACTTTATACCCTCAATGTCACCATGTTGAGCCAATGGAGGGATCTAATGGACCTACAGTTCATGAGTTCCAATGATGTGAGATTAACCAATCAAACTCTTTGATCCGGTTAATCAATATTCATTAACTACAAGTCACTCCACTATAGACTTGTAGTTGCACTCTCCTCACTGTAGATTATATTGTGTCCATTGATATAATCATTACCCATGAGTCGACCCTTCAGAGGTTGTTCGTAATCACAGTTGGGTCAAATTACCGTTTTACCTTTATGATTACCTCTTTGTTCCTTAAGCACCATTGATCCTCTAATGAACAACAAGTCTATGGTACTACCATAAACTTAAACCCCCTTAAGCTAGTTTAGAGGGTAGGGCCCCGTTTTTCAAGACTTGGACTCAGTTCTTAAGGGAACAACCTACCTAATTCCTTAGTCTAGGAATGAGTGAATTCCATCTTGCAGAGTTAAGTCCCCTGCTGCCTACGAGGTTTTGTCCCTGAGAAGGTAGGCTTATTGAGTCGGCTACAGGCCACTCTCACCCATACTAGTCTAAGGGCAAACCCCTCTAAGCAAGAGTTCTTAACTTACTCAGGATTCAGGTTGAGTCACTAATGACCATCTATAAATAATCAGTCGTATCCTATTAACGGCATTATACTGGTTAGACTAATAATTTGCAGTTTGGTCTTGTATGAACTCTTCATACAGGATGCCCCCACTCGCATGTCATCCACATGAATGAGTTGGATTACCTAATTTGTACTAACTACAAAATGGGTCGCATCCATGGTGTTACTAGAATAAGGTTTCCAACCTCATTCTTATACCATAGACCATTTAGGTTATACTCTTGAACACAATCCAAATAGTGTCTACTACACTGATTATCAAGATTCATTATAACCTTGGACCTTAGTTTATTCGATTTATAAAGCAAGAATATAATTTTATCAAATCAAATAACTCTTTATGCATTTGACAAAAATTACACAAGTTTAGGGCACATATCCCAACAAAAAAGATGTAACCCAGGAGTAAAACAGTAATTTGACCCAGATTGTGTTACGAACATTCGTGAAGGATTTAGTTGTTGTTATTGGTTAATATCTGTGCACACAGAAATATATCTGCAGTGAGAAGAGTGCAGCTGCGAGACTTTATTGGAGTGTTTCCGCAGTTAACGAATGTTGATTAGGGGGTTAATGAGATTAACCGAATAATCTCGTATCATTGGAGCTTCTGATCTGTAGGTCCATTAGGTCGACCTTCTAGCTCGTAAAGAGTTCTTAGATCGTTTGAATTTGAAATGTTCAAATCCAATTAAAGAATAAACATTAATGTATATAGATACATTATAATATAAAATTTTGGACCGTTATATTATAAATTTAATGTGAATATGATTCATATTAAATTATATGAGAAAATTAAATATTTGAAAGAGTTCAAATATTAATTTAAAAGTGAATGAGATTAATATTTAAATACTATAGGTTAAAATCTAATGTGCATAAGATGTGCATTAAAACTATAGGTTAGAGGAAAATTTGATTAAATATGATGTAATCTTAATTAAATATATGATATTTAATTAATATTAACTAAATTTGATTTAATTAATTTATTTAAAAATTAAACTAAAAAAATTAATTAAATAGGAGATGGATGATCTTGAAGCAATTAAGGAATTGTTGTGAATTTCTTCTCTCTCAAAAGAAAAAAACCCTCTACTTCCAATTTGTTGGTTCCTTCCCGCCAAGGAAAGATCTAAGTAGACACTCAGAGGATAGAAGGTTAACACTACTGGTAGTGTTCTATTTTACAAAGGAGAAGATTTTGGTTGTTGTTGCTGCACTGTACAATTTGGAGAAGCAAGGAATTGCACAGTTGATAGTGAGGCTACAAAGGTAATCAAGTTTCTACCTTTAGTCTAGATTGTACAACATGCTTTTACAAGTTTAATCCATGCTTTAATTAGTAAATTGCTTATCTCTCTGTTTATTTTTTCCAATGTGCTGGTATTTGAAGTAAACCAAAACAAACAAGCTAATTACGATCATGGGGATTTGATTCCCTTTATAGAAGGCAAGGGAAATTGGAATTAATCCACTCTGATGTTTGTGGTCCTATTGAGGTAGAATCACTTGGTGGTAATTGATATTTTGTCACTTTTAATGATGATGCTACTCGAAGAACTTGGGTATGTATGTTGAAAACAAAAAACCAATTTTTTGAGATTTTCAGAAAGTTTCATGTTATGATAGAAAGGGAGATTGAAAGAAAGTTGAAGTGTCTTCGATCTGACAATGGTGATGAGTATACTTCGAATGAGTTCAAGTATTATTACTCACAACATGGCATTAGGCATGAGAAGACAGAGCCCGACACACAACAACACAATGCAGTTGCTGAAAGGATGAACAGAACCATTGTAGAGAAGGTGAGGTGCATGCTTAGAATGTGTGATCTTCCTAAAACATTTTGTGTTGAAGCAATTTAATGTGTCGTGTAGTTGATTAATCGATCTCCATCGATTCCTCTTGGTTATGACATTCGAAGAGAGCATGGAAGGGACGTGATCCCATTTATTCACATTTGAGAGTCTTTGGCAGCAAAACATACATGCATGTGCCTAAAGAACAAAGGTCAAAGCTTGATTCGAAGACTAATCCATGTGCATTTGTTGGGTATGGAGATGAAGAGTATGGTTACAGGCTCTACGATCCAGAAAAGAAAAAGGTAGTGAGAAGCATAGATGTAGTATTCTTTGAGCACGAGAAGGGTGCAGATCTTCTGAGTACGAGGTACACTTTTATTTCAAAATTGTCTTTTTATTTCAAAGTCGTCGAATGAAAATGTTGAGGATGTACTTGATGATGTACATGATGATGTTGGTGAGGTAGAACATGATTGTAATGTACCAGATCATGTTGATGATGATGATCTTGATGAGTCTTCATCTGATGAAGAAATCCATGAGGAAGTGATTCATGAAGAAGTTCATGAGCAGGGGAAGCAACCTATCCCTCAAGTGGAGGATACACAGGTTCGAAGGTCCATAAGAGAGCGTAAACCTTCAACAAAGTATCCAAGCTCAAAGTTCATTCTAATTAGTGAAGATGGAGAGTCAGAGAATTAGCAAGAGGTCTTGTCTCATGATGAAAAAGACCAGTGGCTTGGTGCAATGAAGGAGGAGATGAATTCTCTGGAAAAGAATGAAATCTATGAGCTAGTGCAACTTCCAAAGGACAAGAAAGTCTTGAGAAACAAGTTGGTTTTAAAGTATAAAAAGGATTATGAGAAGATACTAAAGTTCAAAGCCAGATTAGTGGTAAAAGGATGCAACCAGAAAAAGGGCATTGACTTTGATGAGATATTCTCTCCAGTAGTCAAAATGACATCTATCAGAACAATTTTGGGTTTAACAGCAAGTCTAGATCTTGAATTGGAGCAACTTGATGTAAAAACTACATTTTTACATGGTGATTTGCATGAAGAGATCTACATGGTGCAACCTGAAGGATTTGAAAAAAAAAAGGAAAAGATAAACTTGTTTGCAATTTGAAGAAGAGTCTTTATGGGCTTAAACAGGCACCAAGACAGTGGTACAAGGAATTTCATTCATTTATGATAAGCAATTATTATAAACGAACTACAGCTGATTCCTGTGTGCATTTCTGAAAGTTCCCTGGAGGTAACTTCATTATTCTTCTTTTACATGTGATATATTGATAGTTGGACAAAATGCAAATATGATTCAAAGTTTGAAGAAAGACTTGTCCAAGTTATTTGACATGAAAGATTTAGGCCCTGCAAAGCAAATCTTAAGCATGGAGATTACTCGTGACAGGAAAGCTGGGAAATTGTGGTTATCCCAGGAGAAATATATTGAACGGGTTCTTGGAAGGTTCAATTGTTGGGATTTATGACATAAACTTGTCTAATTTTGATCAATTAAATAAAGTGTTATTTGTTTTGATAAGATTACAGTCTTGCTTTTATAAATCCAATAAACTAAGCTCCAAGGTTATAACGTTTATCTTGAAATCAGTGTAGTGCACACTATTTGGGTTGAGTTCAAGATTATAACCTAAATAGTCTATGGTATAAGAATAAGGTTGGAAACCTCATTCTGGTAACACCATGGATGCGCCCACTTTGTAATTAGTACAAATGAAGTAATCCAACTCATTCATGTAGTTGACATGCGAGGGGGCATCTGTATGAAGAGTTCATACAAGATCGATTGCAAATTATTAGTCTAACCAAAGTATAACACCGTTAATGAGGATAAGACTAATAATTTATAGATGGTCATTAGTGACTCGACCTGAATCCTGAGCAAGTTAAGAACTCCTGCTTATAGGGGTTTGTCCTTAAACTAGTATGGGTGAGAGTGGCCTGTAGCCGACTCAATAAGTCTACCTTCTCAGGGATAGAACCTCGTAGGTAGCTGGAAACTTAACTATGCAAGATGAAATTCACTCATTCCTCTACTGAGGAATTAGATAGGTTGTTCCCTTAAGAACTGAATCCAGGTCTTTAACAACGGGCCCCCGCCCTCTATGAGGGTATGAGTCTAAGGTAGGACCTTAGACTTGTTGTTCATTAGAGGATCAGTGGTGCTTAAGGAGCAAAGAAAGAGGTAATCACGTGGGTAAACGGTAATTTGACCCAATTGTGATTACGAACAACCTGTGAAGGGTCGACTCATGGGTAATGATTATATTAGTGGACACAATATAATCTACAGTGAGGAGAGTGCAGCTACAAGTCTATAGTGGAGTGACTTGTAGTTAATGAATATTGATTAACTGGATCAAAGAGTTTGATCAGTTAATCTCACATCATTGGAGCTCATGATCTGTAGGTCCATTAGATCCCTCCGTTGGCTCAACATGGTAATATTGAGGGTATAAAATTAGGAGTGAAATTGAAGTGTTCAATTTCATACATGAGGAGTTATATCAATTATATATGATATAATTGATATAATATATAGTTTTAATGTGAATTAGATTCATATATAAACTATATACTAAAGAGAGATTAAAGGAGGGGTAGGATGGTCATTTCCATCCTATTTCCCTATATATGGTTGCATGAGATGCAACTAGATTAAGTGATTTTGGAAATCATTCTAAGCTATTCCTAGCCTTTTTTTGTTGTTGGAAAGGTTCCAAGACAACAAACCATCTCTCTCACAAAACACCTCAATTTTCCTTAAGGGAACCCACCTTCCTCCCTCACCTAGAGAACAACAAAGAAGATCCGGTGGTATTGTCGGTGTTCGTACAAGTTCGAGTTGTTGTGATCTTGATCGTGAGAGAGGAGGAGCACTTGAAGAAAGATTCTTCAAAGGTAATTTCTTGTTGTCAATACTAATTTTATGCTTAATCTAGTGTTTCATGTTCTTGAATTTACCGTTGTAACTAAATCAAGAGCACGCGATTCACAATCGCTTCCGCTGCGGGGACTTCGATTCCCTTCATCAATATGAAGCATGCTAAGCCTGTTGGAACACCATTAGCAACTCACTTCAAGCTAGATAAGAGAGCTTGTCCTACAATAGAGAAGGCGAAAGAAACAATGTCAACCATTCCTTACTCTTTTGCAACAGATAAGAGAGCTTGTCCTACAACAGATATGCTGACTAAAGTAGTTCCTAGAAGCAAGCTTGATCTTTGTAGTAAGCTTGTCGGGATGAAGTTCAAGTGATCATGAATGTGATTGTGTCTTCCGCACAATGGGGGGTTGGAGGGGGAGATTGTTATGGGTGTCCAACCCATTTATTAGACAAACATTGGTTTTTCTTATGTTTGTGGGCCCAAAATATCGAGTTATACGTTTAGCCCACTTGAGGTTAATAAATTTGGCTTATCTAGAAAGCCTAGGGTTTTTAGGAGGATATAACCTAAAAAGGAAGGAGGAAAACGGAAGGGGAATACAGAAAGTGTTGGGAGATCAGTGCAGTTCGGTTTTTCACAGACAACTTTTACAAAGGTGGCATTTTTCAGAGTTTCAACCGTTGGATTTTACTCAATGTTCGTCAGCTTGTTAGAGACTCAAAGGGCCTTGTTTTGAACGGTTGATCGTTTTTCGTAGCTTCGGTTTATCGAATATTGCTGTTGGACAGAACCTGCAAAACTGGGTGATATTTATCATCTTTCATCTCTCAATTGTTGTTCTCTTATGTATGAAACTATTGGCGGGTTGTGAATCTTTGTAAAACTGATTTGGGTTCTTTTTCCCTTAATTTTATCATAATAAGAGAATGTGACAAGAGTGGACTCCTCACAAGTCTCGTGGTTTTTACTCTTCACATCGAAGAGGTTTTTCACGTATAATTCGTGTGTTTCTCGCATTTAGATTCCTGCATTTGTTTATTGTTTTCCATTACTTTTGTTGCTGGAGAATTATTTGGTGAATAATTTATTGTAGATTGAAGTACTATTTTTGGTATATTGTCTTAGAGGAGATCTTGGTGGGTTGTTAATTTTCTATTTTGGCCCTATCACTTAAACTCGATTACTTAAAACGAAACATAGTTATTTGCAATGAAAGTATCAATTCATACATAAAAACATCAATGGAAAATCTCATGTTCTCAACCTTGCTCTAATACCACATGTAATCTTTAGATTACATGATTATACAATAAAATCTTAATATTGTATAATTCAATAAAAATCAAGCTTTTTGAACTAGATTATTTTCACAATAACATGAGTTAGAATGACATATCTTGATCCATGATATTGATCTTGTAGAGAAGGATTGTATTTCTCTTGGCATTCCTTTAGAACTTGAACTTGATTAGATTTCTTGATGGAGAGAAACTTTTATTTTATTAGGCAGAGAGATGACAAATACCTAGAGTTTTATCTTTATACATACACCTTTCTATCATGGTGTTCAATTAGGAAAATTATTTTTAATTAATTGGCCCACTTTATAAGTAGACCTAGAACATAAACTGTAAATAAATGTTAATAGGTTTCATTAATGGTTATTTATATTTAAATAATTTAAAGACATGATCATCTTATTGATGCGTCTGCATTTCCTTTAACGGTCTTATAAATTTATCTTCGATGCTTCAATGTCGTTCAAAAACTGCATCATTTCAATAAAGAACTGGTCATTTTTAATTCGAGTTTTGTCATTGATCTTTTTCCTAACAATTTTATAAAAATTAATCATGTACACATCAATTTGATAAGATGTTTCAACTTAGTTCAAGCTCTCTCAGTTACTTGAAATTACTCATTTTATCCTCTATACGGTTTAGTAATTAGGAGCATTCTTCTGTAAAGTTTAGATCTTCCAAAATCTGTTGTTTAGAGTTTTGAAAAGCATAATTATAAAAGGACCCAAATCAATTTTTTAAATTGCTTAGTAAGGACTTCTATTGGTTTATGTTATCTCTCTAGTTATACTTTGTTGTTAGATTTTAAATTCTTTTTATCAAACCTAATAGCTTTAAATCAGTCTAAGCCATATTTTTAAAGTACAAACATAGCCGAAATGAAGCCGAAATGAACGGAGCGGTCATAGACGAGAAAAGTCAGGTATCGTTCATCTTGGAATCTCTTTCGAAAAGTTTTTTGCAGTTCCGTAGCAATGCAGTGATGAATAATATAAAGTATAACCTGACTTCCGTCCTAAACGAGCTGCAAACTTACCAGTCTCTTATGGATAATAAGGGGCAGGACATGGAGAGGCAAATTTGTTTGCCCATTCCAAAAGATTTCAGAAGGGTTCATCTTCTAAGACTAAGTACTGCAGTCATCCTTCTAGACTTAAAGAAGATACGTACAGAAGAAAAGGAAAGGAGAAAAGGGAAAGGCTTCTGCTACTGCTGATAAAAAAAGGAAATAAGTTCTTTCAAGAAGCACGATGAGGAGAGATAACACTCAGATTTGGTGTTGGAAACGTTGTCTCAACTATAACAGTAGGCACTATAGAGCAGCTATTTGGCAAGAGAATACAGTTATTAGATAACATGTATGTAGTTTAATGTACTTCCATTTCTTTTCAATAAAATAAAGCGTTTATTTCTTTGAAAGTGTTGAACTATGTGTTGCTCTTTTTTAGAATTATTTGCATGTTTTAAAGTCTAATTCGGTTAAAATTGTTTTAAACACTGAATTATTCGAAACAACAAACACACGAACTAATAAGAAACGTAAAATTTCTCCTAAAGAAAATGCTCATCTTTGGCATCTTCGATTAGGCAACATTAATCTCAATAGAATTGAGAGATTGGTAAAGAATGGACTTCTAAATGAGTTAGAAGAAAGTACCTTACCAGTATGTGAGTCCTGCCTAGAGGGTAAAATGACTAAAAGACCTTTTAGTGGAAAAGTTTATAGAGCCAAAGAACCCTTAAACCTTATACCTTTAGACCTTTGTGGTCCGATGAATGTTAAAGCTAGAGGGGGGTATGAATATTTCATCTCTTTTATAGATGATTATTCAAGATATGGGCATATTTACATAATGCATCGCAACTCTGAAGCACTTGAAAGTTCAAGGAATTCGAGGATGAAGTTAAAAACCAATTAAGTAAAACAATTAAAACACTTCGATCTGATCGACGTGGAGAGTACATAGATTTAAAATTCAAGATTTATATGATGGAACATGGAATTACATCCCAACTCTCAACACCTGGTACGCCTCAACAAAATGGCGTATCGAAAAGGAGAAATAGAACCCTGTTGGACATGGTTAGATCAATGATGAGTTACGCTCATCTCCCTAACGCGTTTTTGGATTATGCAGTAGAGACTGCAGTTTACATTTTGAATAACGTTCCATCAAAGAGTGTTTCAGAAACACCATTTGAACTCTGGAAAGAACGTAAAGGTAGTTTACATCATTTCAGAATTTGGGGATGTCCAACACATGTGTTGTAAACCCGAGACCTCTCCTTGAAATTTTCTTATAAAAAGAAAAAATAAAGAAAGAAAGAGAAAAAGAAAAAGAAATATTAAAATATTGGATATGTTTTATTTAAAAAAAAAGTAGAACAGAAAAAGGAAATGTTGGAATGGAAAGTAAAAAAAGAAAAGGAAAGGAAAAGAAAAGTTAAAATGGGACCCTCCACCATCAAAGTTTTTAAGTATTATTTAACCCACCTTCTCTCCATTTCCTTCTCATTTTATCAAAATAAATCAGAGGGTTTCATGGGAGAAGGATGAAGGAAGAGGAAGAAAGTGATTTCTGGAATTGAAGTTGCAGAAGAGAGGGAGAGAACTCAAAGCAAGTTTGTATGACAACAAGGTAATCAATTTTGCCCAGTTCTATTATTTGAATCATTTCGAACTCCAAAAGAAGAGGTAAGAGGTGAAGTTTGATTTTCTTGAAAGTTAACTCATATTTGAACAAAATTTGTGAAGGAAGTTGGAGCAAATCCTGAATCTAAGTTACTGATTTGTGAAGAGGAAGGAAGAGGAAAGATTTTGCTGTTAATTCTGAGAAACCTCTGATTTTTTGATCGTGCTGATCTGTAGGATTCGAATCCGAAGATGTAAGAGGTATGGTTGGAAAGTTTATGAAGAACTCGTGAGTAGAAAATGACTGGAGGATGTTTTAAATTTCAGGTCAAGTTCTGGGTGCAGCAGGGGTACGAAACTGGAATTAGCAGAAGTTTATTTTTAAGGAGACAGCTTTTGAGGTATTTTCGGACAAATCCGTTGTGAATTTCAATTTTATTTCTTCAGATGAGTTTTAGAGGGTTCAAAAAGAAAGAGTTTGGTATAAAGTACATCTTTTTTGGCTAAGTAATGAAGAGGTTATGATTGTGTGAAATCAGGGCATAAAATTTGTAAAATGCTGGAAAAAATGATATAGTGGTTTTTGTAATTTTAAGGTTGAAATTCATAAGCTCGAGGTTCTAATGCTTGGTTTTGGTTTGTTTGACAAGCCAAGAGGAAATAGGTCGAGTGTACGGGCCAAGGTTCTAGTTCTAACGTTGTGAGTGACAAAATAAACTTCGAAACCGATTTATATGTTTGAATTATGCTTAAGGAAACACATGACTTCTCTAGAATGAAATGACTTTAATGTTTTATGTTTTCTTTTGAACACATACTTATGAGCATACATGTATTCCTACAAATGATTTCAAGTGCTCGTTGTGAGCTTAGATTTCTCGATGAAATTTAGTGAAGATGTTAAGATTGAAAGAGTCTAGATTAAGAAAGCGGAACCAATTTTGGATCTTGAACACTCTAAGTTGATCAATTTTGTAAAACAAAATGCATGCTCAATGCTGGAAAAACAGAGGGATAGAAAACTCAACTTTGAAGATCAAATTCTCTTCCCCGGTGAATGGTTTTCAACACGAACACTTCGTGGACAACCGTTAGAGTCTTCCCTACTATCCTCAGGCCTTAGAACGGATTGTGGGATCCTAGGTTGAGAGAATTTGGAAGAAAAAACCTCAAAGGTCACTAATTCGGGAATATTGAATTTTTTCTAAAATTCTCTCAACATCCCTCAAATCACCATTATATAAAGCTTCAAAAAGCTTCAATGGAGTGACAACTCAAGGGTGATGAGGATGCTTTGAGATGGAGGTGGCCAATTTTGGTGAATTTTGAAGATGAGAGGGATTGGGCAAGTTGTACTTTGAATTTTATTGAAAATCCATGAAAATCCACTCATTTTCATTTAATTTTAATTTAAAAATCAATATTAAATTGATTTTTAATTAAAATTAATTAAATTAATTAAATTATTAAATAATTAATTTAATTAATTAATTTTTAATTTAATTTAATATCAAATATTAAATTAAATAAATTGTCCGATCCCGATCGATTTTCCGAACATGAATCTTTATTCATGCTATAAACTGATCCAATATTTAAATCATATTTAAATATATACACCTCCTTTTAATCATAGTTTAATTCATAATTAAGCTATGATTCGTTAAATATATCACATATAATTAACGCTTTCTCTCAAACTCGAATTTGAACAATTCAAATTCTTTTCTCTCAAAATGTTACAAGGCTTAGTCCGAGCTAGTAAGGAGGACCTAATGGACCTACAGATCATGAGCTCCAACGATACGTGATTAACCGGTCAAACTCTTTAACCTAGCTAATCAACTTTCGTTAACCACCGAGACACTCCACTAAAGCCTAGTGGCTGCACTCTCCTCACTATAGATATATTTCTGTCCACTCGATATAACCATGATTAGTAAGTCGATCCTTCACAGGTCGTTCGTGATTACAGTTGGGTCAAAATTACCGTTTTACCCCTGTAATTACTTCTTGTTCCTTAAGTCTCACTGATTCTCTAATGAACAATTGGTTTGTGGTCCAACCAGCAAACCGAATCCCTCTCGGGCCAATGAGAGGGGTGGGCCCATTGTTCAAGACATGGAGTCAGTACTTAAGGGAACAACCTTTCTACTAATCCCCAAAGTGGGTAGGAGTGAATTCCATCTTGCAGAACTATGTTCCCAGCTATCTACCCGGTTTTATCCCTGAAATGGGAGGCTTATTGAGTCGGCAGTCTCGAGCCACTCTCACCCATGCAAATCTAAGGATAATCCGAATAAACAGGAGTCCATAGAACGCTCAGGATTAAGATCGAGTTACCTAGGTCATCGTATGAATATAGTCGATTAAGGCGATGAACGGAGTTATAAAGTCTAAGAGACTATTTTTGCGGTCGATCTTATGCAAACTCATTGCATAGGGCGCCCCCACTCACATGTCTCCACATGAACGATTTAGGATCACATCGTTTGTTCTCTACAAAGTGGGACGCGTCCATAGTGTCCCCAAGATAAGGTACCCAACTCTATCCTTATACTATAGACTGTTCTGGCTATAACTTGAACTTGATCTACTTTTATGTCATACATAAAGTTCAAGTATTCATCCTATAGCCAAGGGTTCTTTATTTGATTAAGGTTACACAATACACAATATTCAATAACACCTTTACTGAATAAATTTCAATAACAAATTTATTGTGAAATAGAATATACATTCAGTTTACAAAACCACGAGTTTTAGGACATAAAACCCAACAAAGATTTCAAGTAAGCATGTACTAGCAAGTATTATTTAAAGATTTCAAGTTTTATGAACAAGCTAAGTAAGCTTGAGTTTTAACGAAAGAAAAGATAAGTAGGCATGTTCGAGTGTTTTTATGTGTTTTTCTGAGACTCGAATGAGTAAATGACTGAGATATTGAGCCGAGGTTGTATAGTACCGTGTGCACACAGGTTATTTTCTATTGTCGACGTTGAGTGTACTACGTGACAACAATGTTGTCGTGAGTGTTGGGCGAGCCTCACTACGACAAAGACGATGGGAGTGTTGGGCGGGCCCCACTTCATCGTAAATAAACGTGGGTTGCACTGGGCGTGCCCTACACAACGTGGATTGTTATATGTTTTTATAAGGGTCAATATTATTGAAATGTCATACGAGATTTTAATGACATATTTGTTGGTTTTCTGAAAAAGCTATTATGAGTACATGTTTATATTTAGCGCTTGATTACAGATGCATATGCTCATAGATTGTCAGGTGATATGCTACGAGTTAATAGTTTTTTAAACTCAGTCACTCACTGAACTTCATAGCTCATTCTTTCAGTATTTCAAACTTTTCAGGTAGAGATCGAGCTCTTGGTGCCTGACATCCTGCCATAGTCTACTGAAAGCTCTACGAGTTTGATATTTTGTACGTGGGTGGTGTTGTATAGCAAGTCCATATGTGTTGTAGTTAATTTTGAGGGGACTATGTAGTTATAGTTGTGTGTGCATTAGAAGTAGTGGTTGTGTAAACAAGGGTTGACATGTTTTTGGTTGTGATGCTTTTGCCCGTTTTAGTTTTTAAAAGAGACTTAAAAAGAGTTTCTCCTTACGTATGTTTAGTAGTTGTCAATGTTCTGTTGTGTTATGTTTAAAGTGTTCCATATGCAAGTACAGTATGTTTATCAGGTAAAATAGGGTCAACACGTATTTTTAAGAGGTAAACAATGTTTGTTGGCTTCACGCCGTCTTCCGGGCTATGTAGTGAGTAGTTCGGGAAGGGGTGTGACAACTTGGTATCAGAGCAGTTAGCTCCATAGGGAATGAGATAGAGCAAGTTAGCTTTAAAAAAAAACTAAAAAGTCATAGTAAGTTATTGAGTTGGCTCAGAGAGAACTAATAGAACATGGTCCAAAAAAGGATACGAGTAAGACCAGTCAGGACTAGAATGTGAATAGAAGTTTAGTATTGTGTCTTTTAGTTAAGTATCCATAGTATGTCTAATATGTTAATATGTTATAGGAGTCATGCCACCACGTACTAGCAGACGACGCATGCAGGATTAGGGCGGGACGCAGGATCCTACCCAAGGCCAATCTGAGAGGGGATCTAGTGCGCCGAGAGCCCAGACTGAGGCCAGAAATGAGCAGCATGCTAGTTCCTCACAGGAGGTAGGTAGGCCAGAGAGAGCAGGGCCAAGTGATCCAGAGAAGATATATGGAATAAAACGTCTGAAGAAACTAGGAGCCACAGTGTTCGAGGGTTCCACAGATCCTGCTGATGCCAAGGTTTGGTTGAATATACTTGAGAAATGTTTTGATGTGATGAGTTGCCCTGAGGAGCAGAAAGTCAAGTTGGCCACATTCCTGCTACAGAAGGAAGCAGAGGGACGGTAGAAGTCAATATTAACTAGGTGCAGTGATGCACGTACTTTAGATTGGAAAACTTTCAGAAGCATATTCGAGGACAAGTATTACCCTAGTACGTACCGCGAGGCAAAAAGGGATGAATTTTTAGAATTGAAGCAAGGGTCACTTTCAGTGGCTGAGTACGAGAGAAGGTATACCGAGTTGTCGCAGTATGCTGATGTGATTGTGGCATCTAAGAGTGACAGGTGTCGAAGGTTTGAAAGAGGATTACGTCCTGAGATACGTACCCCAGTCACAGCTATTACTAAGTGGACTGACTTTTCTCAGCTAGTAGAGACTGCTCTACGTGTTGAGCAGAGCATAACAGAGCCGCAAGCGGTAGTGGAGCCTACACGTGGGGATTCGACAGTGAGCAGTTTTCGGGGTCGTGATCAGCGAAGATTCACACTTGGAGTAAATGTTTCAAATCGTCAGGACTTTAAGAATCAAGCTAGTGGCCAGGCATCGAGGCAGATGAATGTGAGTGGTGCCTATCAGAGGCATAGTTAAAGAGCACCTAGTCAGTCTGCTAGATCAGCAGCATGACCGTAGACAGGGCAAGAGTCAGTTGCTAGTGTAGCAAGGAGAACTCCATGTGCAAATTGTGGCAAGAATCATCAAGGTAACTGTCTTGTTGGTGCCGATGTGTGTTACCAGTGTGGACAACCAGGCATTTCAAGAGGGATTGTCCACAGTTGAGAGCAGCCGCGCAGAGGGACCAGGGAGTTGGGTCCCAGACAGTTGAGCAACCGAGAATTCAAGTAGCTGCAAGAGAAGGCACCAACGGTGCTAGACAGAAGAGAGTTGTAGGGAGACCTATGCAGCAGGGAAAGGTCTACGCTATGACTCAGCAAGAAGTGGACGATGCACCAGATGTGATTACTTGTACGATTTCTATTTATAATGTACCTGCACGTGTTTTAATAGATCCAGGTGCTACACATTCCTTTGTTTCTAGTATATTCCTAACTAAGCTGAATAGAAAGCTAGAGCCTTTATTTGAGAGGTTAGTTATATACACTCTAGTTGGTGATACTTTACTAGTCGATGCAGTGTTGCGGGAATGTGAGGTCTTAGTAAAAGGTCTCAATATGTTAGTGGATCTTCTTTCACTAGAGTTGCAGGTGTTAGATGCAATTTTAGGGATGGATTTCTTATTTACTCATTATGCTTCCATGGATTTCCATAGAAAAGAAGTCGTTTTTATGAAACCAAGATTGGTTGAAGTGGTTTTCAGGGGTGAAAGGAAGATTATTCCTACGAGTTTGATTCCAACATTAAAAGATGAGAAGTTGTTGAGGAAAGGTTGCACGACGTTTCTTGCACAATGAAAGAAAGAAAGGTTGCACGACGTTTGTTGTGAACGAATTTCTTGATGTTTTTCCAGCAGATCTGTCAAGATTGCCACCTGATAGGGAAGTTGAATTCACTATTGAATTGCTACCAGGAACAACACCTATTTCGCAAGTGTCGTATAGAATGGCTCCAAGTGAGCCCAGGGAGCTGAAGATGCAGTTACAAGAACTAGTTGATAAGGGATACATAAGACCTAGTGTATCGCCTTGGGGAGCTCCAGTGTTATTTGTAAAGAAGAAAGATGGTATCCTTAGATTATGCATTGATTATAGACAGTTAAACAAGGTCACGATACGTAACAAGTATCCTTTACCCTGAATAGATAACTTGCTTAACCAGTTAAGAGGAGCATCAGTGTTTTCTAAGATTGATTTAAGATCAGGTTACCATTAGTTAAAGGTCAGGGAATCAGATATTCCTAAGACATCATTCAGAACGAGGTACGGGCATTATGAGTTTTTAGTAATGTCATTCGGTTTAACAAATGCACCAGCAGTTTTCATGGACATCATGAACAGGATTTTCCATCAATATTTGGATTAGTTTGTGATAGTATTCATTGATGACATACTAGTTTACTCGGTTAACAGGAAAGCCCATGAGGAACATCTGAGGATTATTCTACAAATACTACGTGATAAACAGTTGTACGTTAAATTCACCAAATGTGAGTTTTGGTGGAATCAGGTAGTGTTTTGGGGGCATGTTGTTTTAGCAAATGGAGTTAGTGTGGATCCGCATAAAGTGAAAGATGTGGTCAACTGGGAGAGACCAGCTAGTGCGACAGAAGTACATAGTTTCCTAGGCTTGGCAGGATACTACAGATGGTTTGTTGAGGATTTCTCACGATTGGCATTACCCTTAACATCTTTGACAAGGAAGAATGCTAAGTTTAAATTGTCAGATAAGTGTGAACAGAGTTTTCAGGAGCTGAAAACAAGATTGGTGACAGCACCTATTCTAACACTTCTTGTAACGGGTAAAGAGTATGTGATTTACTGTGACGCTTCGAGGCAGGGATTAGGGTGTGTGCTCATGCAAGAAGGAAAAGTAATAGCTTATGCGTCAAGGCAATTGAAAAGGCATGAGTGTAATTACCCTACCCACGATCTTGAGCTAGCAGCAGTTGTTTTAGCATTGAAGATTTGGAGGCATTATTTGTTTGGTGAAAGGTGTCACATTTACACAGATCATAAGAGTCTGAAATATATCTTTGATCATAGGGAGTTGAATATGAGACAGAGAAGATGGTTAGAACTGATTAAAGATTATGATTGTACCATAGAATACCATCCAGGTAAGGCGAATGTGGTAGCAGATGCATTAAGCAGGAAGTCAAGACTTCCTAGGGACACCTTGTGTGGTATTCGAGCAACCTTTTTAAGTATTCTAAGAGATTCTAAGGTAATTGTGACTGCAGAGAATTCAGGGGGCCTTTTAGCTCAATTCCAAGTCAGGTCTTCGCTCATAGCAGAGATTGTGAAAAGACAGCCAGAGGATAGTAACTTGCAGAAAATGTTTGGAAAGTCCAAACAAGGCCCAGAAGCAGAGTTAAGATGAGATCAGACGGAGTCATAGTTAGGCAGAGAAGACTATGCGTTCCAAGTATTAGTGAGCTTAAAGATGTTATTTTAGAGGAAGCTCACAATTCAGCTTACGCTATGCATCCAGGAAGCACCAAGATGTACAAAACTTTGAAGGGGACGTATTGGTGGCCTGGGATGAAGCGGGAGATAGCTGATTATGTTGATAGATGTTTGATTTGCCAACAGGTTAAACCAATTAGATAGAGGCTAGGAGGACTCCTTAATCCACTGCCAGTGCCGGAGTGGAAATGGGAGCATATCACTATGGACTTTCTGTTTGGATTACCACGTACTTCAAGTAGACATGATGGTATTTGTGTAATAGTGGATAGGCTCCCTAAGACAACACGGTTTATACCGATTAAAGCGATGTCTACACTTGATCAGCTTGCTAAGCTATACGTCGACAGAATTGTGAGTCACTACGGAGTGTCAGTGTCCATAGTTTCAGATAGGGACTCGAGATTTACTTGTAACATTTGGCCTAGCTTACAGAAAGCTATGGGGACAAAGCTGAATTTTAGTACAACGTTCCATCCTCAAATAGATGGTCAGTCAGAGAGGACCATCCAGACCTTAGAGGACATTTTGAGAGCATGTGACCTTCAATTTAAGGGAAGTTGGGATACACACTTATCACTTATGGAATTCGCTTACAATAACATCTATCAGTCGAGTATTGGCATGGCACCATTTGAGGCTTTGAATGGAAGACTGTGTAGAACGTCCGTATGTTGGAATGAAGTAGGAGAGCGAAAACTAATCGGTCCTGAGTTGGTGCAAGTTACGACGGACAATATTAAGGTAATCAGGGAGAATTTGAAAGTAGCTCAAGATCGTCAGAAGAGTTAAACAGATAAGCGACGAAAGGACTTAGAATTCCAGGTTGGAGATCAAGTTTTCTTGAAGTTATCTCCGTGGAGAGGTGTCCTTCGCTTTGGCAATAAAGGTAAGTTGAGTCCTAGGTATATTGGTCCTTATAGGATAGTGGAACGAGTTGGGCCAGTAGCCTACAAACTGGAGTTCCCAGCAGAACTATCTCAAGTACATGATGTTTTTCATGTATCCATGTTGAGGAAGTATATTCCAGATCTGACACATGTGTTGCAAGCACAACCAGTTGAGCTGAAAGAAGACATGAGTTACATAGAGGATGCAGTTCAAATCCTCAACAGAAAAGAACAAGTTTTGAGGATGCAGTTCATATATGAGATGTCATATCAGTTATATGTGATAGAATTGATATAATATATAGTTTTAATGTGAATTAGATTCACATATTAACTATATACTAAAGAGAGAATGAAAGAGGGATAGGATGGTAATTTCCATCCCTATCTCCTTACATATATAGTTATATAAGATGCAACTAGGTCAAGAAAAGACAACCTAAGCCTTTGTTGTGTTGTTGGAAAGGTTCCAAAAACACACACTCTCTCACAAACATCTCATCTCACCTAAAGGGAACTCACATTCCTCCCTCACCTAGAGAACAACGGAGAATATCCGGTGGTAGTGTCTTCATCCGTTCGTGTTCCAGTTGTTGAGATCTTGATCGTGGGAGAAAGGAGCACTCGAAGAAAAGTTCTTCAAAGGTAATCTTTTGCTGCCCATATTGTTAATATATGCTTAATCTAGGTAGAATTGTTCTTGAATGTTATCTTTGTAACGAAATTAAGAACGCGTGATTCACCATCGCTTACGTTGCGGGATTCGATTCCCTTCAATTGGTATCAAAGCCCAATTGCGTTCTTAGTTTACGTTCTGGTTTTTTCAAGAACGAGGTTGGATTTACTATTATGCATGAGATGTATGAACGGTTTGCAAATTAGATTGTTTCAATTTTGGCACTTAGATTTACATAATTTCGTTGAATTTATTCAATGTAAGAGCCTATTGTTTTGGGCATTTTATTATCTAAATCGAGTCTGTAAGTCTGTGTCGATCGAGGCAAGGTGATTGCTTAGAAGAACAGAGCGAAAACGGGGAAGGAATGGAGATTCCACTTGTTGTACTGTGAATTGCGTTGAACATTGTTCTATAGCGTTGCAACGCCACTGCGGCAGGCGCGCAACTGGGAGACGGCATCGTTGCAACGCTGAAGCGTTGTGTAACGCAGAAGTTGGGGCGTGCTTCAACGGGCGGAAACGGACAACATGCAACGTTGCAACGCTGCCATCATTGTTGCAACGCCGAAGGCGTTTCAGCAAGCGTTTCAACGAGCGAAAATATTTTATTTATTTATATTAAATATAAAAACGTTTAATATTTAATTTTATATTTAATTCATTTAATTTTAATTGATATAATTAGATTATATTAATTAAAATTGAATTTAAGGTGCCAAAATTGGTCTAATTTTGCTATTTAAATTATACAATTGTTGTGTAATTATTGCCATGCATAGTATATGCTTTTAATTTAGATATACCACCTTAGTTTAAGCATTTTCATGCATCATTTATAGTATAAAGAGTTATATTATATAGTTTGCATGATTAATTAATATAAGGTGTTATATTAATTTATGGACAACATTGACATGCATTATTTTTCATGAGATGAATATGCTATGTATGTTTTATTATTCATGAGATGAATGATCAAGCACTATAACATAGTATGCATGTCACCTAAGGTTAATTATTAGTTTTAAAATGTTTAGAACTTGGAAATAATATACCTTAGGTTATCTAGTTCTAATTAGATTAGAATTAGGAACCAAGTGATTTATAAACAAAGATTAAAAGAGGAACTCTGTCTATGGAAAGTTCTGTCTAGGTTGGGGTATTTAAGCTGACGGAAATTGAACACCCCTACCTAGGAACTGACTTGGGAGTGAAATTTAATAAGAGGGTTTATAAATCATAGTAGCGTCAGCGGGTTTATTAAGGGGTTAATAAACTAGAAATTCTAGGCTTAATATAAAAGTTATATTAGCAAACTTAGGATAAAATCAATATAAGAGTTATATTGATTATCGATATAAGAGTTGTATTGATAAGTTTAGGTAAAACCATTAGCCGGGTTTAGCCTAAGTAAGATTCCTATAAATCTAAAGTGTCCAGTGGGAGGAAAAGTACTACTTTACCTGAAAACAAACTATGTTCGCATATGGAACACTTTAAACTTAACACAGCGGAAACTGGACATCTATAAGACGTACATGAGGAGAAACTCTTCTTAAGTCTCTCTTGGAAACTAAAACGAGCAAGAACATCAAGGTCATTGTCTTGTGAGTGTTGGTACATGCTACCAGTGCTGACAACCAGGACATGTCAAGAGGGATTATCCACAGCTATGGACAACCGCACAGAGGGACTAGGGAGTTGAGTCCCAGACAGTTGAGCAGCCAAGAGTTTCAGTAGCTGCAAGAGAGGGCACCAATGGTGTTAGACTAAAGAGAGTTGTAGGGAGGCCTAGGCAACACGGAAAGGTCTACGTTATGACTCAGCAAGAGTTGAGGATGCACCAGATGTGATTACTGGTACGATTACTATTTGAAATGTACCTGCACCTGTTTTAATAGAACCAGGTGCTACACATTTCTTTGTTTTTAGTACGTTCTTGACTAAGTTGAATGGGAAGCTATAACCTTTATGTAAAAGGTTAGTTATATACACTCTAGTTGGTGATGTTTTATTAGTCGATGAAGTGTTGCGGAACTGTGAGAACTTTGTAGAAGGTCTTAATATGTTAGTGGATCTTCTTCCACTAGACTTGCAGGTGTGAGATGCAATCTTAAGGATGGATTTCGTATTTACTCATTATGCTTCCAGAGATTGCCATATAAAGGAAGTTGTTTTCAAAAAACCAGGATTAGCTGAAGTGGTTTTATGGAATGAAAGAAAGACTATCCCTACGAGTTTGTTTTCGGCATTCAAAGCTCAGAAGTTATTAAGGAAAGGTTGCACGACGTTTCTTGCACATGTAGTTGAGGTGCAGGAAGAAAAGCTAAAACAAGAAAATGTTCTTGTTGTGAATGAATTTTCTTGTTGTTTTTCTAGCAGATCTATCGATTGCCACCGATAGGGAAGTTGAGTTCACCATTGAATCTATTACCATGAATAGCATCTATTTATTGCATGGCGCCGTATAGAATGGCTCCAAGTGAGATCGGGGAGCTAAAGATGCGATTACAAGAACTAGTTGATAAGGGATACATCAGACCTAGTGTATCGCCTTGGAGAGCTCCAGTGTTATTCGTAAAGAAGAAAGATGGTACCCTTAGATTATGCATTGATTACAGACAGCTAAACAAAGTCACGATACGTAACAAGTATCCTTTACCCCGTATAGATGACTTGTTTGACCCGATTCTGAGGAGCATCGGTGTTTTCTAAGATTGATTTAAGATCAGGATACCATCAGTTAAAGGTAAGGGAATCAGATATTCCTAAGACAACATTCAGAACCAGGTACGGGCATTATGAGTTTCTAGTAATGTCGTTCGGTTTGACGAATGCGCCAGCAGTTTTCATGGACCTCATGAACAGGATTTTCCATCAGTATTTGGATCAGTTTGTGATAGTATTCATTGATGATATACTAGTTTTTTCGGTTGACAGGAAAACCCATGAGGAACATCTAAGGATTATTCTACAAACACTATGCGATAAACAGTTGTACGCTAAATTCACCAAATGTGAGTTTTGGTTGAATCAGGTAGTGTTTGGGGTAAGTTGTGTCAACAAATGGAGTTGGTATGTATCCAAATAAAGTGAAAGCAGTAGTCCACTGGGAGAGACCAGCCAGTGCGACAGAGGTACGTAGTTTCCTAGGCTTGGCAGGATACTACAGACGATTTGTTTGAGGATTTCTCACGATTAGCATTACCTTTATTAAATGTGAACAGAGTTTTTCAGTAGCTGAAAAAAACGATTAGTTACAGCATCTATACTAGCACTTCCTGTAACGGGAAAAGAGTATGTGATTTACTGTGATGCCTCGAGGTAAGGTTTAGGGTGTGTGCTCATGCAAGAAGGAAAAGTAATAGCTTATGCGTCAAGGCAATTGAAAAAGCACGAGTGTAATTACCCTACCCATGATCTTGAGTTAGCAGCAGTTGTTCTAGCATTGAAGATCTGGAGACATTACTTGTTTGGTGAGAGGTGTCATATTTTTACAGATCATAAGAGTCTGAAATATATCTTTGATCAGAGGGAGCTGAATATGAGGCAGCGGAGATGGTTAGAACTGATTAAAGATTATGATTGTACCAAAGAATACCATCCTTGTAAGGTGAATGTGGTAGCAGATGCATTGAGCAGGGAGTCAAGACTTCCTAGGGATGCCTTGTGTGGTATTCGAGCAACATTTTTAAGTACTCTAAGGGATTCTAAGGCAGCTGTGATTGCAAAGAATTCAGGGGGGTCTCTTAGCTCAATTCGGCACTGTGTCTTCACTGCAATGAGAGATTGTGAGGAAATAACCAGAGATTAGTAACTTGCAGAAATGTTTGGAATGTCCAAACAGAGCCCAGAGGTATAATCTAGAATGAGAACAGATGAAACCATAGTTAAGCAGAGAAAACTATGTGTCCCGAGTATTAGTGAGCTTAAGATGTTATTATAGAGGAAGCTCATAATTCAGCTACGCTATGCATCCAGGAAGCACCAAGATGTGTAAAACTGTGAAAGGGACTTATTGGTGGCCTGGGATGAAGCGGGAGATAGTTGATTATGTTGATAGATGTTTAATCTGTCAGCAAGTTAAACCAGTTAGACAGAGACCATGAGGACTCCTTAATCCACTACTCGTGTCGGAGTGGAAATGAGAGCATATTGCTATGTGGATTTCCTGTTGTTTGTACATCATACTCCAAGTGGACATGATGGTATATGGTAATGGTCGATAAACTCACTAAGACAACAAGGTTTATACCGATTAAAATCGACGTCTACACTTGATCAGCTTGTTAAGCTATACGTCGACAAAATTGTGAGTCAATACAGAGTGCCAGTGTCCATAGTTTCAGATAGAGATCCGAGATTTACTTCTATGTTTTGGCCTAGCTTACAGGAAACTATGGGGACAAAAGCGAGTTTTGTACAATGTTACATTCTCGAGATAAATGGTCGAGTCAAAAGGACCATCCGGACACTAGAAGACATGTTGAGAGCATGTGTCCTTCAAGTTAAGGGAAGTCGGGATACATACCTATCACTTATGGAATTCGCTTACAATAACAGCTATCAGTCGAGTATTAGTATGGCACCATTTGAGGCTCTAGATAAAAGACCGTGTAGAACGCTCGTATATGGGAATGAACTAGGAGAGCGGAAGCTAATCGGTCTTGAGTTGGTGCAAATTACAACGAACAATATTAAGGTAATCAAGGAGAATTTGAAGGTAGCTCAAGACCGTCAGAAGAGTTATGCAAATAAGCGACGAAAGGACTTAGAATTCCAAGTCGGAGATCAAGTTTTCTTGAAGTTATCTCCGTGGAGAGGTGTCCTTCGTTTTGGCAAGAAGGGTAAGCTAAGCCCTAGATATATTGGTCCTTATCAAGTAACGGGACAAGTTGGGCGTGACCTCTGCTGACTAGAGTTAGCGATAGAACTATCTCGAGTACATGATGTTTTTCATGTGTCCATGTTGAGAAAGTATATTCCAGATCTGACACATGTGCTACAAGCACAACCCGTTGAGCTGAAAGAAGACATGAGTTACGTAGAGGATGTAGTTCAAATCCTCGACAGAAAAGAACAAGTTTTGAGAAACAAGACGATCCCACTCGTGAGGGTTCATTGGAAACATCACGGAGTAGGGAAGGCGGCCTGGGAGTTAGAAGACTAAATGAGGAGGAAGTATCCGATGATTTTCACCTAAGGACTACTAAATTTCGAGGACGAAATTTCTTAAGGGGAGGTAAGTTGTAAACCCGAGATCTTTCTTTGGAACTTCCTTATTATCAAACAACAAAAAGAAAGAAGAAATGAATGTTTAAAACTTGGTTTTCCATGTTTTAAAAAGGAAAGAAATGAAGTGAAAGGCAAAAGGAAAACAAGGAAGGAAAGTTTAAACCATTTTGGTTTGGATTGCTTTAAAGACAAAAGAAGAAAAGGAAATGAAACAAATGTTTAATATATTAAGTTTGTTTTGTTTTGCAAAGAAAAGATAAGAAATGAAAAAGATAAAGGAAGGAAAAAAGAAAAGAAAAGAAAAGAAAGGAAAGGAAAGGTGGATGGTGGGACCCCCACCATTGTTATCTTTTTAAAAACACATGATCCATCGATTTCTTCTCATTTTATCAAGAAAAAGCCAGGGTTTTCGTGGGAGAAGCAGAAAGGAAGAGGAAGAAGAGGGTTTTTGGAGCTGAAGTTGCAGAAGAGAGGGGAAGAACTAAAGGTTTGTTTTTCTTTACAGCAAGTTAATCAATTGTATCCTATTCTGGTTTTCTGTTCATTTCGAGCTCCACAGGAAGAGTTAAGGATTGAAGTTTTGTTTCATGAAAGTTAACTCATATTGGAACAAAATTCGTGAAGGAAGCTCGAGCAAATTCGGATCTTAAGCTACTGTTTTGTGAAGAGGAAGACAGAAGACAGAATTTGCTGTCAAATCCGAGAAGTCTCTGATGTTTTAGTTGTACTGGTCTGTAGAGTTGGAATTAGAAGCTCTAATAGGTATGGTTGGAAAGCTTATTGAATTTTCTACAACATGCATGAAGAAATCGTGAATAGAAAATGATTGGAAGATGTTATAAATATCAGGTCAAGTGTCGGGTAGCAGCAGGAAATCGAATATGGAATAGCAGAAGTTAGTTCCTGGGAAAGAAGCTTTCAAGGTATTTCTAAACCAATCTATTGGGAATTTCAATTTTATGTCTTCATATGATTTTTAGAGGATTCAAAAAGAAAGAGTTTGATATAAATTTCACCCTGTTTAGCTAAGTAATGAAGAAGTTATGGCTGTCTGAAAACAGGGCCGAAAATCTGAAAATGCTGGAATTTTTGTTGGAGTGTTTTCTTGTAGTTTTAAGGTTGAAAACCATGAGCTCGAGGTTCTAAAACATGGTTTTGGTTTGTTTGGCAGTCCAAGAGGAGATAGGTCGAGTGTACGGGCCAAGGTCTAGTTCTAACATGGTGAGTGACAAAACGAACTTCGAAAATGAACTAAATGCTTGAAATATGCTTATATGCTTTAAGAAATGCAAGTTTTGCTAGAATGAATTGTTTCAAAGCTTTGTGTTTTTATTTTTGAACACATGTCTATGAGTATTCTTGTTTTCCTAGAAATGCTTCAAGTGTTCATTGTGACCCTAAAAGTCTTTATAAAATTTATACATGAGCAGATGTCCAATGGTTGCCAAAATTTATGGAAATGTTATGTTTTCAAGCAAGCATGTACTAGCAAGTATGTTTAAAGATTTCCAGTTTTATGAACAAGCTAAGTAAGCTTGAGTTTTATGAAAGAAAAGATAAGCGGCGTGTTCAAATGTTTTCATGTGATCTTCGAGATATTGAGCCCGAGGCTTTATGGTAGTGCAGTGTGCACATTGTGTCTTATTCTCGTTGTTGACGTTGAGTGTACTCGCGACAACAGCGCCGCTGTCGTGAGTGAGGCCGGGGGCCCCACTCACGACAAAGACGATGGGAGTGCTAGGCGGGCCCCACTACATCGTAGAATAAACGTTGGTTATACTGGGCGTGCCCTACACAACGTAGATTGTGACATGTTTTAAAAAGAGTTAATACCATTTACATGCCTTACGAGATTTTAACGATATACTTCACGCTTTTCATGAAAAGCTATTATGATTACTGATTACTTTTAACATTTGATTACGTATGCATATGCTCATAGATGGCCGGTGATATGATTTACGAGTTAATAGCTTTCTTTTAAACTCAAGTCACTCATGAGCTTCATAGCTCATTCTTTCAATGTTTTCCCACTTTTGGATAGAGATCGAGCTCCCGGTGCCTGAAAAACTTGCCATAGTCTGCTGGAAGCTTCTCAAGTTTGATATGTTGTACGTGGGTGGAGTTGTATAGAAAGTCTATATGTATAGAAGAAGGACTATGAACTTATGTTTATGTGTACAATTTAGGTTGTGGTTGTGTGATCCATGGTTGGGTATGTTTATGGTTGTGATGTTCATATCTCTTTCAGTTTTCCAGAGAGTCATAAGTAGGGTTACCCCTTACGTAGGTTACGTAATTGTCAATATTCCGCTGTGTTGTGTTTTAGTTGTTTCTTATACAAGTTTAGTATGCTTATAAGGTAAAATAGGGTCAACGGGTATCGTTAGAGAGGTGAACGATGTTTGTTGGCTTCACGCCGTCTACCAGGCTAAGTTAGCAGGTAGTTCGGGAGGGGTGTGACAAAAAGTGTATGAGGGACATATTTTTCCACCTACGTATCTCCGGGAAGTTCACACCGTGATACTCATACTTGGCCTCGTGGCGCAAACGGGAGCGTCCCCCTTCGGATGGTGTTTGTATGAGTCAATATCAAGGTGAATGGAGAGGGTACTTATAGTGAGTGGGAGCAGGTTTAGTGAAAACAAAACCTATGGTCTCTTCAGTCGGTTTACACCGTAAAATCACTATGGTCAGCCTGCTAGTTTGGCCTGGACCAGACAATCTCTTCGGAGGGCTTGATCACAGGGGATCGAACACAGTAGACACCCGAAAGGGATAAAGACCTCCTTAGTTTGTTTTTCAATCTAGTTCTCCCTTTGGCGGATTTTATTGGATGGGGACTCTGGGATCTAAAGACAGAGGGTTACACTCACAAGGTACATAAGATGTGTATGTATCCTGACCGAAAAATGGTAACTAAAGCCTATAGGAATAAGAGTTATTCTGGCATTAGGTTTTGGTCAAGAATGTCTTGATCCAGAGGAGAAGTATTTTTTTATTACCCTTCGGTGTCATACATTCTAAACCTTTGGAGTATCATTGCAAATTATAAATGACCTAGGAATCATTTGATAATTAGCTCAAACATGATTGGATTAGATAATTATAGCAAGAAACTCATACAAGTTTGTTTGTAAATTTTCAGCAAAATGTCTAGCTCAATTATTTCCTTACTGGGTGTTGAAAAATTAACCGGGGAGAACATGATGACTTAGAGGAATACACTAAACATTGTCTTGGTAGCACATGATCTTAAATTCGATCTCAATGTGGAGTGTCCTTAATTCCCTGCTCAAAGCACATATCAAACTGTTGAGGATGCGTATGACCGCTGGATCTATGCCAATGAAAAGGTAAAAGCCTATATCCTGGCTAGCATACCTGATGTTTTAGCCGGGGAGGTGGAGGCAAGG
This sequence comes from Trichosanthes cucumerina, assembly GCA_036507285.1. Taxonomy (NCBI): domain Eukaryota; kingdom Viridiplantae; phylum Streptophyta; class Magnoliopsida; order Cucurbitales; family Cucurbitaceae; genus Trichosanthes; species Trichosanthes cucumerina. Next base: position 17,979,589 of record CM071837.1, read on the forward strand.
TCTCAAAGACGTGAGATCGTGGATTTTGTGCTAAATTTGTCTAGACAACCGTCCAAACAAATTCGGCATGAAGCCCTAAAGTTCGTTTACAACGCGCACATGGAGGAGGGAACATCAGTGAGAGAACATGTTCTCAATCTGATTGCTCACTTCAACATAGCGGAATTAAACAGAGCGGTCATAGATGAGAAAAGTTAGGTTTGGTTCATCCTAGAATCTCTTCCGAAGAGTTTTCTGCAATTCCGTAGCAATGCAATGATGAACAACATAGAGTATGATCTGACTTCTCTACTAAATGAGCTGCAGAATTATTAGTTTCTTATGGATGATAAGAGACAACAGAATGGAGAGGTAAATCTGTTTGCCCATTCCAAAAGTTCTCAGGAGGGTTCTTCCTCTGGAACTAAGAACTGCAGTCATACTTCTGAACTTAAGAAGATACAGAAGCAAAGGAAAAGGAGCAAATAAAGAGCAATCGTCTTGCAAGAAAAGCTGTTATTTGATAACATGTAGGTTCAGGGTTTATTAGAAACCTTATTTCTATTTTTTGCCTTAGCGAACATTGTACTTCAATTTCTTTTCAATTAAATAAAGTGTTTATTTCTTTGGAAAAGTATTGTACTATGTGTTGCTCTTCTTGAGAATTACTTGCAATGGTTTAATTAAGTTAAAAAAAGTTTTAAAAAGTGAATTATTCAAAATTGCTAGTACACGAACTAATTTCTCCTAAAGAAAATGCTAGTTTTTGGCATCTTAGATTGGGTCACATTAATCTCAATAGGATTGAGAGATTGGTAAAGAATGGACTTCTAAAAGAGTTAGAAGAAAATACTTTACCTGTATGTGAATCCTGCCTAGAAGAAAAAAATGACTAAAAGACCTTTTAGTGGAAAAGGTTATTGAGCCAAAGAACCTCTTGAGCTTATACATTCAGACCTTTGTGGTCCGATGAGTGTTAAAGCCAGAGGAGATTATGAATATTTCATCTCCTCTATAGATGATTATTCAAGATTTGGGCATATTTACCTAATACAACATAAGTCTGAAGCACTTGAAAAGTTCAAGGAATTCAAGACTGAGGTTGAAAATCAGTTGTGTAAAACAATTAAAACGCTTCGATCAGATCGAGGTGGAGAGTATATGGATTTAAATTCCAGAACTATATGATAGAACATGGAATAACATCCCAACTCTCGGCTCCCGATACACCACAACAAAACGGTGTATCAGAAAGGAGAAATAGAACCTTGTTGGACATGGTTCGATCAATGATGAGTTATGCTCATCTCCCTAGTTCATTTTGGGGTTACGCAGTAGAGACTGCGGTATATATTTTGAATAATGTGGCCTCAAAAGTGTTTTTGAAACACTTTTTGAACTCTGAAAAGGACGTAAAGGTAGTTTATGTCATTTCAGAATTTGGGGATATCCAGCACATGTGCTTGTGACAAATCCAAAGAAGTTGGATTCACGTTCAAAATTGTGCCTATTCGTAGGCTACCCAAAGAAACAAGAGGTGGTTTATTCTATGATCCTAAGGAAGATAAGGTTTTTGTGTCGACAAATGCCATTTTCTTAGAGGATGACCACATAAGAGACCACAAACAAAAAAGTAAAGTTGTGTTGAGTGAGTTAGACGGAACAATAGCAAAGGTTGCTAATAAAACTAGTACGTCAACAGGAGTTGTTGATACTAGCTTGTCTAGTCAAGAGAGCCCATCTCAAGAGTTGAGTATGTCTCGACATAGTGGGAGGGTTATAACACAACCTGACCGTTACATGGGTTTATCTGAAACCCAAGTTGTTATACCAGATGACAACTGCGAGGATCCATTGACTTATAATCAAGCGATGGTTGACAAAGACAAAGACAAATGGGCCATAGTCATGGACCAAGAAATGGAGTCTATGCACTTCAATTCTGTTTGGGATCTTGTAGATAAGCCTGATGGGGTAAAACCTATAGGTTGTAAGTGGATCTACAAGAGAAAGTGTGGTGTAGATGGGAAGGTGCAAACCTTTAAAGCTAGACTAGTAGCAAAGGGTTATACCTAGGTTGAAGGGGTTGACTATGAGGAAACCTTTTCACCTGTTGCTATTGTAAAGTCTATCCGTATCCTACTTGCTATTGTCGCATATTATGACTATGAGGTATGGAAAATGGATGTCAAGACAGCCTTTTTGAATGACAATCTTGAGGAAAACATCTACATGGTCCAACCCAAAGGGTTCATTGAACCAGGACAAGAGCAAAAGGTTTGCAGGCTTAAAAGGTCAATTTATGGACTGAAACAAGCCTCTAGGTCCAGGAATATAAGATTTGATGAGGCAATCAAATCTTATGGTTTTGACCAGAATGATGATGAACCTTGTGTCTACAAGAAAATCATCAATAGTTCTGTCGCATTCCTAGTTCTATATGTGGATGATATCCTACTCATTGGGAATGATGTAGGATATCTTACTGACATTAAAAACTGGCTAGCTACACAATTCCAAATGAAAGATTTCGGTGATGTGCAGTTTGTTCTTGGGATCCAGATTGTCCGGAACCGCAAGAATAAAATACTAGCCTTGTCTCAAACATCTTACATAGACAAAGTGTTCTCAAGGTTTAATATGCAAGACTCCAAAAAGGGTTCATTGCCTTTTAGACATGGAGTCCATTTGTCTAAGGAACAGTGTCCTAAGACACCTCAAAGAGTTGAGGATATGAGACGGATTCCTTATGCATCAGTTGTTGGGAGCCTGATGTACGCCATGTTGTGTACTAGGCCTGACATCTATTTTGCAGTTGGAATGGTGAGTAGGTATCAATCCAATCCAGGACTTGAACACTGGACAACGGTTAAAACAATCCTTAAGTATCTACGGAGAACAAGGAACTACATGCTTGTGTATGGGGCTAAGGATTTGATCCTTACAGGATACACGAATTCTGACTTTCAGACTGATAAAGATTCTCGCAAATCTACATTAGGGTCAGTATTACTCTTAACGGAGGAGTTGTAGTATGGCGAAGCGTCAAGTAAGGATGCATTGTTGATTCCACCATGGAGGTCGAATATGTAGCAGCTTGTGAAGCAGCTAAAGAGGTCATTTGGTTAAGGAAATTCATGCTAAATATGGAACTTGTTCCAAATATAAATTTGCCCATCACGCTGTATTGTGATAACAGTGGTGCAGTGGCAAATTCGAGGAAATCCCGAAGTCACAAGAGGGGAAAGCACATTGAGCGGAAGTATCATCTCATCTGGGAGATCGTGCATAGAGGAGACGTGATTGTCACGAAGATAGCCTCAGAGCACAACGTTGCTGATCCTTTTACAAAGGCTCTCACGGCTAAAGTATTTGAGAGTCACCTAGAAGGTCTAGGTTTACAAGTATTCCCCAACTAGGGCAAGTGGGAGTATTTTGTACCAAGGGTTTAAATGCCCTAGTTTATTGTATTTACATTACTGTAATGTTTTAGTACTCCACAAGCTTTAGGTCAAGTGGGAGATTGTTGGGATTTATGCCCTAAACTTGTGTAATTTTGATCAAATAAATAAAGGGTTATTTGTTTTGATGAAATTATAATTCTTGCTTTATAAATTTAATAAACTAACTCCAAGGTTATACTATATCTTGAACATCAGTGTAGTGGACACTATTTGGATTGTGTTCAAGAATATAACCTAAATGGTCTATGGTATAAGAATAAGGTTGGAAACCTTATTCTGGTAACACCATGGATGCGGCCCACTTTATAAATTAGTACAAATGAGGTAATCCAACTCATTCATGTAGTTGACATGCGAGTGGGGGCATCCTGTATGAAGAGTTCATACAAGACCGGATTATAAATTATTAGTCTAACCAGTATAACACCGTTAACAGGGTAAGACTGATAATTTATACTTGGTCATTAGTGATTCGACCTGAATCCTGAGCAAGTTAAAAACTCCTGCTTATAGGGTTTGTCCTTAGACTAGTATGGGTGAGAGTGGCCTGTAGTTGACTCAATAAGCCTACCTTCTCAGGGACAGAATCACGTAGGTAGCTGGGGATTTAACTGTACAAGACGAAATTCACTCATTCCCACACTAAGGAATTAGATAGGTTGTTCCCTTAAGAACTGACTCTAGGTCTTGAACAACGGGGCCCCGCCCTCTATGATGGTATGAGTCTATGGTAGGACCTTAGACTTGTTGTTCATTAGAGGATCAGTGGTGCTTAAGGAACAAAGAGGTAATCATAGGGGTAAAACGGTAATTTGACACAGCTATGATTACGAACAACCTGTGAATGGTCGACTCATGGGTAATGATTATATCAGTGGACACAATATAATCTACAGTGAGGAGAGTGCAGCTACAAGTCTATAGTGAAGTGACTTGTAGTTAATGAATATTGATTAACTGGATCAAAGAGTTTGATCAATTAATCTCACATCATTGGAGCTCATGAACTGTAGGTCCATTAGGTCCTCTGTTGGCTCAACATGGTTATATTGAGGGTATAAAGTTAGGAATGAAATTGAAGTGTTCAATTTCATATATGAGATGTCATATCAGTTATATGTGATATAATTGATATAATATATAGTTTTAATGTGAATTAGATTCACATATTAACTATATACTAATGAGAGAATGAATGAGGGATAGGATGGTAATTTCCATCCTATTTCCCTATAAATAGTTGCATGAGATGCAACTTTGAGGTTAAGGCTTTTTGACAAAACCCTAGAATTCTCTCAAATTGTGTTGGAAAGAGTTCCAAACACAATTCCATAAGATCACCTTACCTCATCCTAAAGGAACCCACCTTCCTCCCTCACCTAGAGAACAACGGAGAAGATCTGGTGGTGGAACTTCACAAGGTTCGAGTTGTTGCTTAGATCGTGATCTATTGAGGAGGAATTCGTGAAGAAAGTAATCTTCAAAGGTAATTTTCTTGTTGTCCTATTTTATATAATATGCTTAATCTTAGATATATTATTCTTGAATGTAATCTGTGTAACAAAATAAAGAACACGCGATTCACAATCGCTTCCGCTGCGGGATTCGATCCCTTCAATTGACATGTTCAATTTCATATATGAGGAGAAATATCAATTATATATGATATAATTGATGTAATATAGTTTAATGAGAATTTGATTCACAATAAACTATATACTAAAATGGGAGATAACTTACGATTATGTAAATATGCAAATATGATTTGTAAATACATAATAAAAGTATTAGGGATAAGATGATAATTTCTATCCTATTTCCCTATAAATACATGCATAAGATGCACATTTTAAAGGCTAAGCAATTCCATAGAAACCCTAGTGCTCTCTCAAGTGGAAAAGTGTCTTTCTAATTTCTCTCATATTCTCTAAAAGAAATCCCATCATCCTCCCTCTCTAGAGATACAACGGAGAAAACTTAATGGTGTATATCGGTTGCATCAGGATCGTTGGAAACGCGAGATCGTGAGGAGCAAAGGAGCACGATAAGTTATAGATCTACAAAAGTAATATGTTGTCCACATATCCTCATTTTATGCTTAATCTTATAGTTTTACTGTTTTTTATTAGATCTATGTAATGAATTACAAGAACATGCGATTAAACTCGTTGCCGCTGTGGGATTCGATCCTTTCATAATCAATTTTAAAAATTTTAAAATTAATACTATTTTACCCAAGTTCCTAAGTTTGCATGCAATTCTTTGTTATAGGTTAAGGTTTCTAAAACCATTTATAACTTAGGTCTAATCAATTTTAACATCGTGTAAATCGTGCTCGCATTCAGCCTTGACATGGCATTGCAATGTTGTTGCTTTGTTGCTGCTCCTCACGATCTTCTTCGATAAGGGACTTCTAGTGTTGCGACGCTGTCGTTCAACGTTGCAACGCCGAGGGGTCTGCACAACCTCTGTTTTTCTAAAAATCAGTAGAAAACAACAACCAATATGCACCAAGATTGATCCGATTTGCTCAATAAGCATCACGAACGACTCAAAACATTTATACATACTCGATTTGCATAGTTTTTTCCAAAAACACAGGGGCCCTTACATAATTTGATCAAAATCAAAAAATATAAAACTAAGACCAAATACTCCTAAATAGTTTAATAACAAACCAGATGCATAATTCCCACCAACCAATGCAAATTTGTTTTAACCAAAACAAAAAACAAGCATGCTCTGATACCAATTGAAGAAATCTGAATTCCTTTGAGCAGCGGAAACTTGATTGGATCGTTAAGAACTTGATTTTATTTTAGTTAAACATCAAATACCAGTACATTGGTAAAAGTACAGAGATAAGCAATTAGGCATGGATGAAGCAATAAAACATGTTGTGAAGTTTCTAAACTAAAGGAAATCAAATATTTACCTTTGTAGTTCCAAATGCAACAACTCTTTGCAATCCACGATCCAACACACGCACAGTAACTTTGATTTTTCTTCTTCTACAAACCACCACGAAAAGTAAACACCTCCTATGTCTCTGAGTGTTTAGATCTTGCCTTGTGGGAGACAATCAATAATTGGGAATAGGAAATTCTTATCCTAGAGAGAATTCAAAGAGAGGGAGAGTTTGATGTTCATCAAAATCAAATGCATCAATCTCCACCTCACTGATCCAATCGATCAAAAATAGGGAAAATGGAGAAGCAACTCCCCACTCCCTATCGAGAGAGAGTTGAGGGAGATGTGGGAACGTGTCAAGATGACACGTTACCATTAATTAATTAAATAATTTTAATTATTAACTAATATAATTAGTTAATATAAATAATTAAATCTTATTAAATTATATATATATTAATTTTAATTTTAATTAAATCATATTTAATCAAAATTAAATTAAATATCATATATTTAATTTAGTTTATTAATGATTAAATCACATTTAATCATTTTTCTCTCTAACCTATAGTTTTAATGTACATCTTATGCACATTAAATTTTAACATATAGGTTTAAATATGAATCTCATTCATATTTAAATAATATTTGAACTCTTTCAAATATTTAATTCTCTCAATTAATTTACTTTGAATCACATTCAAATTAAATTTATAATATATTATTTCAATATACATAAAAACTTTATATTATATGTATCTACATAAGTCATGCTTATTCCCTAATTGAATTTGAACATTTCAGATTCAAATGATCTAAGAACCCTTTACGAGCTAGGAAGTGGACCTAATGGACCTACAGAACAGAAGCTCCAATGATATAAGATTATTCGGTTAATCTCATTAACCTCATAATCAACATTCGTTAACTACGGGAACACTCCACTATAGTCCCGCAATTGCACTTTTCTCACTGCATATATATTTTTGTGTCCACGGATATCGACCGATAATACCAAGTCAATCATTCACGAATGTTCGTAACACCAGCTGGGTCAAATTACCGTTTTACCCCTAGGTTACATCTTTTACCTTAAGTACAAGTGCTCTTCTAATGAACAACCTGTTTATGGTCCTACCAATAAACATAAGTCCTTATCGGGCCAGTGAATTCCATCTTGCTAAATTAAGTCTCCAGTCGCCTGCTCGGTCTTATTCTCAAGAAGGTAGGCATATTGAGTCAGCGTCTCAGCACACTCTCACCCATACTAATCAAAGGACAATCTCTCACAAACAGGAGTTCATAACCTGCTCAGAATTGAGATCAAGTTGCCGAGGTCCGGGGTTACTATTTCGTGGTCCGGTCTTATGCGATCTCATCACATAGGATATCCTTGAAGGGAATGAAACTCCTGCAGCGGAAACAACATGAAACGTCGTGGTGTTCGTTATGTAAATTCCTTTCTTAAAATTGAATTAAACTACTTTAATCCTAGGCTAAACATGTTGATTTAAGAAGAAAAGAGAAAGTAAAAGGTACTTACTTGTTGAAGAACACTTCTTTAAAGTTTTCTTCTCTAGTCACGAACCTCTTCTCAACTGCGATCTCCGCAATCACGATCTCTCGAACCAAGAACAGTGACACCTCCGAAAGGTCTTCTCAGTTGTTCTTGATCGGTTGAGGGACAGTTGTGGGACTCCTTTTGGATTTTGGGTGGAGAGAATTTTTAGAGAGAATTGAGAGAAGAGAGAAAGCTCTTTGGATGAGAATTCTAAAAATGAGCAAATTTCCTTACTAAAGGCCTTTTGCAAAGCTTATATATAATGGTGAGTGGTGGAGTTGAAATCTCTACCAAATCACCATTTTACCACAACCTTATAATACGCAAATCATATTTGCATATTACATATAATTTGGTATCTCATACCTTATTATACATATCTCATTTGTATAATTGTGGATTTTTAAATTGAAGCACATTCAATTTAATTTCTCTCAATCAAATTTCTCCAAATTCGTACTAATTAATCAATTAGGCTAACCTATAGTTTATTATGAATCTCATGTTGGGGTTTGTGCCCTAAAACTCGTAGTTTGTGATTTTGTTCTAATTGTTGTAATAAAGTGTTATTATTTCAATAAAGAGTTATTGTTCGTTATTTACGATATTATCCTTGTTTTAACCCTAAATCCAATAAACTAAACATCCAAGGTTGTAAAATGTATCTTAAACTGAATGTAGTGTACATATAAAGGATCTCAATTCGAGATACAGCCTAAAGGGTCTATAGTAAGGGGATAAGGTTTGGGTACCTTACCCAGGTAATACAATGGATGTGGCCCACTTTGTATATGATACAAACACTGTGATCCTAACGTGTTCGTGTAGATTACATGTGAGTGGGGATATCCTATGTAATGAGATTACATAAGATCGGACCGTGAAACAGTAACCACTAGATGTAACTCCGTTGACTAGCTAGGTTTCTATTTTACTAGGATGACCTAGGCAACTTGATCTCAATCCTGAGCAGGTTACGAACTCATGTTTGCGAGGGATTGTCCTTTGACTAGTATGGGTGAGAGTGGCCAGATTCGCCGACTCAATATGCCTACTTTCTTGGGGACAAGACCGAGTGAGCAGCTGGGGACTTAGCTTAGCAAGATGGAATTCACTCCTTCCTGACTAATAGGGTAAGTAGATGAATGTTTCCTTAAGTGGTGTCTCTGGGACTTGAACAAAGGGCCCGACCCTCTCATTGGTCCGAGAGGGACTTCTATTTGTTGGTAGGACCACAAACAAATTGTTCATTAGAGAAGCACTGATACTTAAGGTATAAGATGTAACCGAGGGGTAAAACGGTAATTTGACCCAGCTGGTGTTCGAACATTCATGAAGGGTTCACTTAATGTTATTGGTCAATATCCGTGGGCATAGAAATATATCTACAGTGAGAAGAGTGCAGTTGCGGGACTTTAGTGGAGTGTTCCCGTAGTTAACGAATGTTAATTAGGAGGTTAATGAAATTAACAGAGTAATCTCTATCGTTGGAGCTTCTAATCTGTAGGTCCATTAGGTCCACCTTCTAGCTCGTAACGGATTCTTAGATCGTTTGAATTTGAAATGTTCAAATTCATTAGGGAATAAATTTAATGTATATAGATACGATATAATATAATGTTTTGGAACTATATATTATAAATTTAATGTGAATATGATTCCTAATAAATTATATGAGATAATTATATATTTGAAAGAGTTCAAATGTTAAATTTAAATGTGAATGTGATTCATATTTGAAAACTATAGGTTATAATTTAATGTGCATAAGATGTACATTAAAACTATAGGTTATAGGGAAAATATGATTTAATATGATTTAATATGATTTAATCTTAATTAAATATAAGATATTTAATTTGATTAATTAAATATGATTTAATTAATATAATTAATATAATTAATTATTTTATTTAATTTTAATATTAAATAAATGGGAACGTGTCAGGAGGACATGTTCCCCACTTCCCTCGTTTAATTCTTCTCCAATGGAGAAGAAATGGTTGATCGATCAGTGCAATTGGTGAATTGTACTCTAAAAAATTCTCTCTCTTATTTTTCCTCATCTTCCAATTGTTGGAGACCTTTCCACCGAGGTTAGATCTAAGTAGAGAACTCAGATGATAGGAGGTTTTCCTGTTGGTGTTGTCCTCTTGGAGAAAATAGAGAAGTTCATTGGGTGTTCCTGTGTAGTTGTGAAAAAGGGAGCAAGGAGTTGCTGGAAATTCGTATCTACAAAAGGTAACTAAACTTTTCCTTTTAGTTTAGTTTAATACACAACACATGTTTGCATGTATAGAATCCATGCCTAGTTAGATTAGGATTAAGTTTCTTATTCTCTGTATTTTATCAATGTATTGGTATTTGTATTAAACCAAAACAAACAAGCTTTTCGATCATTTAAACACACTTTCGTTGCTCAAGGAGATCATATCTCCATTAATTGGTATCAGAGCAATGCTTTTTATGTTTTGGTTGAAACAAATTTGCATTGGATAGGTGGGAATTGCATTTTGGTTTGCTGTAAAATTGTTTTGGAACTTTTTGGTTTTAGTTTGCTTTGATTTGATCAATTTAAATGTAAAGGCCCCTGCGTTTTTTGGCATTAAACTGCATAATTGAGTTTGTAATCGAGTTGTGAGTCGTTCGGGACCAGTTTCGTGCAATTTGGATCAGTATCGAAGGAGAAATTGGCAATTGAACCTGATATGTTCGAAGGAAAATGTTGTTGCCGAAGCAACAACTTGCAACGGTACCAGCAACATTGCAACGCCGTTCATCAGCGTTGGAACGGTGACGAACAACGTCGCAACCCCGAGGCTCCCTATCGAAGCGAAAGATCGAGGGGTCAGCAGCGTTACAACGCTATCCCGATGCCTGAAGAGAGCGCGAATGAAGCCAGCGTTGCAACACTCCCTTCAGCGTTGCAACGCCGTGACGCCAACCTGAAGGAGCAGATCAGTTTGGGCGGTTCAGGTTATTTTTTGTCTGGTTCGAGCGGTTTGAGCTCGGTTCAAGGAGTTTTGGACCGGTTTTTGTACTAAAATTAGTGTAATTTTATTATTTTTGCACTTTAGGGGCCAAATTTTTCCGGTTTTACATCTATTTTTCTTTATGAATGTCATTTAGTATATTTTGCCACCTTAGGATAGCATGTTCATGCATTTTTATTTGTATAAATGTTATATAAATTTGGTAGAAATGCATGATTAATTTATTTTTCATGGGTAATTAATTATAATTGTTATAATTAGATTATATGGAAAATAAATTGCATGAAGCATGAAATTACTTAGTTTAAAATAAATGTTATTTTATTTAAGTAATTTAGTTATTCAATTAGTTGAATAGTTTCTTTTATAATTCCAATTTGAATTTAATTGTTGGTTTTATAATATAGTTCCTTGTCATAGGTTAATTATTAAAATTTATAAAAGTTATAAATAAAGAAGTTTTAGAAACCATAACCTATAACAAAGAATTGCATGCAAACATAGGAACTTGGATTAAATTCGAATTAGTTTTAAATTGTTTAAAATTAATTTAGACCTAATTTCTAATAGGATTAGAGGTTAGTCTTACATAGTATTTTAAATAGTTTGAAATATAGTAGGACAATAGGACATTGGTTATAGGAAACTCTATCGGTGAAGTTCTCTCTAAGGTTTACTTAAGCTGACGGTTAACAGAACACCTCCTACCTGGGAACTGACCCGGAGCTTGAGTTGAATTAACAAGTCCTTGACCAAACAAACGGTAGCTAAGAATCATTGGGACATGAGATGTTCTGGTAGTGAGAATTAGCTGAGATAGTCTCAATTCAAGGGAGGAGTGACTGACCACTCGACGATGGCATTTGTTCTAAACCCTTGAAGTATCGTTGCAAAATTAAAGGTTTAATTTAAACACTAGGGTTTTTTAATAATTTTGCTAAATTTGATTGGTTTATAATGAGTTAAGGACATAACTAATTAGAACTACTTTTGGAATTTCAGCATGTCGTCCTCAATTATAGCCTTACTCAAAAGCGAACGTTTAATTGGCAAAAACTATACTACGTGGAAGTCCAACTTGAATACGATTCTTGTTGTTGACGACCTTCGATTTGTACTGACTGAGGAATGTCCTTAGGTCCCTGCTCGAAACGCTCCTCAATCTGTTAAGGAAGCGTACGACCGCTAGATCAAGGCCAATGATAAGGCCAAGGTCTATATTTTGGCTAGTGTTTACGAAGTTCACTCACCAAAAATGCGAGGGCATGGTCTCACCGTGAGATCATGAGTTCGTTCTGCGAGAACATGTTTGGACAACAAATGCGGACGGCCGACACGAATCCCTCAAGTACGTTTATAACTCCCGTATGAAGGAGTGATTGTCGATGAGAGAACACGTTCTCGATCTGATGGTCCATTTCAACGTGGTTGAAATGAACGGCGCAGTCATAAACGAGCAAAGTCAGTTGTCGTTCATCCTAGAATCTCTTCTGAAGAGTTTCCTGCAATTCCGCAGTAATGCGACGATGAACAAGATAGAGTACAATCTGACTACTCTCCTCAATGAACTACAAACTTTCCAATCTCCTATGAAGAATAAGGAACAGGCTGATGGAGAGGCAAATCTGTTTGCCCATTCCAGAAGATTCCAGAAGGGTTCATCCTCTGGGACTAAGTTTTGTGGTCCATCTTCTGGGCTTAAGAAGACCCAAAAGAAGAAGATAGGAGGGAAAGGGAAGGCACCTGCTGCTGATAAGGGCAAGGAAAAAGCCAAGGTTGCAGGCAAAGGAAAGTGTTTCCACTGCAACATGGACAGGCACTGGAAGCAAAACTGCCCAAAGTACCTTGTTGAGCTCAAAGAGAAGAAAGGTAAATCTGATTTACTTGTTCTTGAAACTTGTTTAGTAGAAAATGATGATTTTACCTGGATACTTGATTTAGGAGCCACTAATCACGTTTGCTCTTCTTTACAGGAAACTAGTTCCTTCAAGGAGCTCGAAGAGGGGTGAGATGATGCTCAGGGTCGGAACGGGAGACGTCGTCTCAGCTCGTGCAGTGGGAGATTCCAAGTTATTTTTTAGAGATAGATTTATTTTTTAGAGAATTTGTACATAGTTCCTAAGATTAAAAGGAACTTAATTTCTATCTCTTGCTTAATTGAACTTGGCTATTGTATTACCTTCTCATTTAATGAAGCGTTCATTTCAAAGAAAGGTGTCAATATTTGTTCTGCTAAGTTAGAAAACGACTTGTATGTACTTAAACCGAAACAAACTAAAGGAATTTTGAATCATGAGATGTTTAAAACTGTTAATACTCAAAGTAAAAGGCAAAAGATTCTCCAAACAATAATACCTATCTTTGGCATCTTAGACTTGGTCATATAAATCTCAACCGGATTGAGAGACTATCTAAGAATGGACTTCTAAACAAGTTAGAAGATGATTCTTTGCCTCCTTGTGAATCATGCTTGGAAGGAAAAATGACTAAGCGACCTTTTACTAGAAAAGGTTATAGAGCCATAGAGCCCTTAGAGTTTATACATTCGGATCTTTGTGGTCCGGTGAATGTTAAGGCTCGAGAAGGGTACGAATATTTCATCTCTTTCATAGATGATTATTCGAGGTATGGTTATCTATACCTAATGCATCATAAGTCTGAGGCTCTTGAAAAGTTCAAAGAGTATAAGGCTGAAGTAGAGAATGCATTAGGGAAAACCATTAAAACACTTCGATCCGATCGAGGTGGAGAGTATATAGATTTGAGATTCCAGGACTATTTGATAGAACATGGAATTAAATCTGAACTCTCAACACCTAATATACCACAGCAAAATGGTGTGTCAGAAAGGAGAAATAGAACCTTGTTGGACATGGTTCGATGTATGATGAACTATGCTCAATTTCCTGCCTCATTATAGGGTTATGCAGTAGAGACTGCGGTTCAAGTCTTGAACACTGTTCCATCAAAGAGTGTTTCTGAAACACCTTTTGAATTATGGAAGGGGCGTAAACCTAGTTTACAAAGCTTCAGGATTTCGGGTTGTCCGGCACACGTGTTGGTGACAAACCCAAAGAAACTGGAACCTCGTTCAAGATTATGCAAATTTGTTGGCTATCCCAAAGAAACGAGAGGTGGTCTTTTCTACAACCCACAAGAAAACAAGGTGATTGTATCGACAAACGTCATTTTCTTGGAGGAAGATCACATGATGAACCATAAACCACGAAGTAAACTAGTACTAAATGAAGCTACAGATGAACCAACAAGAGTTGTTGATCAAGTTGGACCTTCATCAAGAGTTGATGAAGAAGCCAACACATCAAGTCAGTCTCGTCCTTCTCAATCGTTGAGAATGCCCCGACGCAGTGAGAGAGTTGTTTCCCAACCTGACCGCTACTTGGGTTTAGCTGAAACTCAAGTTGTCATACCTGATGATAGTGTAGAGGATCCATTGTCCTATAAACAGGCAATGAATGACGTAGATAAAAACCAATGGATCAAAGTCATGGACCTTGAAATGGAGTCAATGTACTTCAATTCAGTATGAGAACTTGTAGACCAACCTGAAGGCGTAAGACCTATAGGGTGTAAATGGATCTATACGAGAAAAAGAGATGCAGACGGAAAGGTACAAACCTTTAAGGTTAGACTAGCAAAGGGTTTTACCCAAATGGAAGGAGTTAACTATGAGGAAACTTTTTCCCTGTTGCTATGCTTAACTCTATCAGGCTACTCTTGTCCATAGCCGCATTTTATGATTATGAGATTTGGCAAATGGACGTCAAGACTGCCTTTTTTAATGGTAATCTTGATGAGAGCATCTTTATGTCTCAGCCCGAAGGGTTCATAACCCAAGGTCATGAGCAAAAAGTTTTCAAGCTCAATCGATCCATTTATGGGTTGAAACAAGCATCCAGATCTTGGAACATAAGATTTGATACTGCGATCAAGTCTTATGCCTTTGACCAAAATGTTGATGAGCCTTGTGTTTACAAGAGGATGTTTGGCTAAGGAAATTCCTTATTGATTTGGAAGTTGTTCCAAATATGGAATTTCCCATCACCTTATATTGTGATAACAGTGGTGCGGTAGACAATTCGAAGGAACCTCGCAGCCATAAGCGAGGCAAGCACATTAAGAGGAAGTATCACCTGATATGAGAAATAGTGCAACGAGGAGATGTGACAGTCACGAAGATCGCTTCGGCGCAGAACATTGTTGACCCGTTTACAAAGACTCTCATAGCTAAAATGCTCGAGGGTCATCGGGAAAGTCTAGGTCTATGAGATATGTACATAGGCTAGTCTAGGGCAAGTGGGAGATATGTAATGGGTATATTGATGCCCTAGTTTATTGTATTTATATCTCTGGGTTTTGGATTATGATGTACCACACTAGAGTTTTAGTTCAAGTGGGAGTTTGTTAGGATTTGTGCCCTAAAACTCGTAGTTTATAATTTTGTTCTAATTGTTGTAATAAAGTGTTATTATTTCAATAAAGAGTTATTGTTCATTATTTACGATATTACCCTTGTCTTAACCCTAAATCCAATAAACTAAACATCCAAGGCTGTAAAATGTATCTTGAACTGAATGTAGTATACATATAAAGGATCTCGGTTCGAGATACAACCTAAAGGGTCTATAGTAAGGGGATAAGGTTTGGGTACCTTACCTTGGTAACACTATGGATGTGGCCCACTTTGTATATGATACAAACACTGTGATCCTAACATGTTCGTGTAGATGACATGTGAGTGGGGATATCCTATGTAATGAGATTACATAAGACTGGACTGCGAATAAGTAACCACTAGATGTAACTCCGTTGACTAGCTAGGTTTCTATTTCACTAGGATGACCTAGGCAACTTGATCTCAATCCTGAGCAGGTTACGAACTCCTTTTTGCGAGGGATTGTCCTTTGACTAGTATGGGTGAGAGTGGCCAGATTCGCCGACTCAATATGCCTACCTTCTTGGGGACAATACCGAGTAAGCAACTAGGGACTTAACTTAGCAAGATGGAATTCACTCCTTCCCGACTACTAGGGTAAGTAGATGAATGTTCCCTTAAGTGGTGTCTCAGGGACTTGAACAAAGGATTTGCCCCTCTCATTGGCCTGGAGAGACTTCTATTTGTTGATAGGACCACAAACAAATTTTTCATTAGAGGAGCACTGATACTTAAGGTACAAGATGTAACCCAGGGTAAAACGGTAATTTGACCCAGCTGGTGTTACGAATATTCGTGAAGGATTGATTTTTTGTTATTGATCAATATCCGTGGACATAGAAATATATCTGCAGCGAGAAGAGTGCAGCTGCGAGACTTTAGTTGAGTGTTCCCACAGTTAACGAATGTTGATTAGGCGGTTAATGAGATTAACCGAGTAATCTCGTATCGTTGGAGCTTCTGATCTGTAGGTCCATTAGGTCCACCTTCTAGCTCGTAAAGGGTTCTTAGATCGTTTGAATTTGAAATGTTCAAATTCATTAGGGAATAAATTTAATGTATATAGAGACGATATAATATTATGTTTTGGAACTACATATTATAAATTTAATGTGAATATGATTCATATTAAATTATATGAGAGAATTATATATTTGAAAGAGTTCAAATATTAAATTTAAATGTGAATGTGATTCATATTTGGAAATTATAGGTTATAATTTAATGTGCATAAGATGTACATTAAAACTATACGTTAGAGCGAAAAATATGATTAAATCTTAATTAAATATAAAATATTTAATTTGATTAATTAAATATGATTTAATTAATATAATTAATTAGATTAATTATTTTATTTAATTTTAATATTAAATAAATGGGAACGTGTCAGAAGGACACATTCCCCACTTTCCTCGTTTAATTTTTCTCCAATGGAGAAGAAATGGTTGATTGATCAGTGCAATTGGTGAATTGTGCTCTAAAAAATTCTCTCTCTCATTTTCCCTCATCTTCCAACTATTGGAGTCCTTCCCACCGAGGTTAGATTTAAGTAGAGAACTCAAAGGATAGGAGGTTTTCCTGTTGGTGTTGTCCTGTTGGAGAAAATAGAGAAGTTCATTGGGTGTTTCTATGTAGCTGTGAAAAAGGGAGCAAGGAGTTGCTGGAAATTTGTATCTACAAAGGTAACTAAACTTTTTCTTTTAGTTTAGTTTAATACACAACATATGTTTGCATGTCTAGAATCCATGCCAGATTAAGTTGCTTATTCTCTGTATTTTACCAATGTATTGGTATTTGTATTAAACCAAAACAAACAAGCTTTCCAATCTTTTAAACACGTTTCCGCTGCTCAAGGAGATCGGATCTCCATCATCTCATTCACATCAAACTATATATTATGTCAACTATATCACATATAAATGACATAAATACCCAAATAATGAATTCGAAAACTTCAAATTCACACCAAACAGTAAACCCTCAATTTATCCAGTTTGAGCCAACGGAGGGACGTAATGGACCTATAGATGACGAGCTCCAATGATTTGAGATTAACCTGTCAAACTCTTTAACCCGATTATTCAACATTCATTAGCTACGGCAACACTCCACTAAAACTCGTAGCTGAACTCCCATCACTGTAGGATAAGTTGTGTCCATTGATATAACCAATGCCCGTGAGTCGACCCTTCACAGGTTGTTCGTAGACACTGTTGGGTCAAATTACCGTTTTACTCCTGTGTCTACCTCTTGCTCCTTAAGTCTCACTGCTCCTCTAATGAACAACGACGTTGCATGGTCCAACCATGAGCAACATCCCTCTTGGGCCAGTGAGAGGGTGGGCGCCCATTGTCCAAGCCCTAGAGACAACACTTAAGGGAACAACCCCTCTAGTTTCCCTAATTCGGGAACGAGTGAATTTCATCTCGGGTAGTCAAGTTCTCAGCTCCCCACATGGTCCTGTCCCTGAGAACATAGGCATATTAGGTGAGTAACTGTGACCACCCTCACCCGTACTAGTCAAAGAACAGACCCCCACAAACAGGAGTATGTAACACACTCAGGATTAAGGTCGAGTCATTAATGGTCATCTACGAAGTTATTAGTCCTATACTTTTAACGGTGTTACATCAGTATGTCTAATAATTCACGATCCGGTCTTGTACAATCTCATTGCACAAGATGCCCCCCACTTGCATGTCATTAACTCGAACGTGATCCTCCCCGTGTGTCCATTACACACCGTTCAAGTTCTAGTTCTCTCATAATTCAATGACATTGGAGCTTAGTTTATTGGATTAAGTTTATAAATATGCAAGACACAAATTGATGAAAAAAATAACTCTTATTTATTTCAATAAGAAATATTACAAACTTACACGAGATTAGGACATACATCCTAACAATCCCCACTCACATATCGTCTACACGAACACGTAGAATCACTGTGTTTGTATCAAATACAAAGTGGGTCATATCCATAGTATTACCAGGATAAGGTACCCAACCTTATTCACTTACAATAGACCCTTTAGGTTGTATCTCAAATTGAGATCGTTATATGTCTACTACATTCAGTTCAAGAGACATATAAACACCTCAGATGTTAGTTGATTGGATTTAGGGTTAACATAAGGCAATACAGAAAAATATGAATTAATCAATAACACTTTATTAATTTAACAATAACACTTTATTGATATAATTAGAACATAATTACAAACTACGAGTTTTAGGGCATAAAACCCAACACCATTGACTTATGAGCAAGCAATGGATGATGTTGACAAAGACGAACTGGTTCAAGTCATAGACATGGAGATGAAATCTATGTACTTCAACTTCATCTAGGAATTTGTAGACCAACCTAATGGGGTAAAACCTATAGGCTGCATCTGGATCTACAAGAGAAAACATGTTGTAGATAGGAAGGTGCAAAACTTCAAAACTAGACTTGTGGCAAAGGATTATACCTAGAAGGAGGGGGTGGATTATGAAGAAACCTTTTCCTATGTTGCCATGATAAAGACTATCAGGTTCCTTCTAGCCATCAACACATATTATGACTACGAGGTATGGTAGATGGATGTCAATACAACCTTTTCGAATGGACGCCTTGATGAAAGCATTTTCATGGACCTGCAAAAGGGGTTCATTGAACAAGACCAAGAACAAAAGGTTTACAAGCTTAAACAGTCTATTTATGGCCTAAAACAAGCATCTAGGTCTTGAAATATAAAGTTTGATGAGGCGATCAAATAATATTATTTAACCAAAGTCTTGATGAACCTTGTGTATATAAGAAAATCATTAACAGTATGTCGCCTTCCTCATGTTATATGTGGATGATATCCTACTCATTGAGAATAATATAGGTTTCCTCACTGACATTAAGTAATGGCTAGCTATGCAATTCCAAATGAAATATTTTTGAAGCACAGTATGTTCTTGGTATCCAAATTGTCTGGAACCGTAAGAACAAAACGCTAGCTTTGTCTCAAGCATCGTATATTGACAACATGTTGATCAGATATTTGACGCAGAACTCCAAAAAGGATTTATTAACTTTCATGCATGGGGTTCATTTATCTAAGGAATAGTGTCTTAAGACACCTCAAGAAGTAGAGGACATGAGATGTATTCCTTATGCATCAACTGTTGACAACTTAATGTATGCTAAGTTGTGTAGTAGACCCGACATTTGCTATGTAGGTTAGATTATAAGTAGGTATCAATCCAATCCATGATATGATCATTGGATTGTGGTTAAAGCTATCTTCAAGTACCTTAGAAGAACAAGAGACTACACACTTGTGTATGGAGCTAAGGATTTGATCGTTACAGGATACACAGACTCTGACTTCTAGATTCACAAGGATTCTGGGAAATTCATGTTAGGGACAGTGTTTACTCTTAATAGAGGAGTTGTAGCTTGGCAAAGCCTCAAGTAAGGATGCATCATGGACTCCACAATGGAGTCGAATACGTAAGCAACTTGTGAAACAGCGAAGAAGGCGGTTTGGCTTCGAAAATTCTTGATTGACTTGGAAGTTGTTCCAAATATGGATTTAACAATCACACTTTATTGTGATATTGTGGTGTTGGGGAAAATTTGAAAGACCCTCAAAGTGACGAAAGATGAAAGCACATCAAGCGGAAGTATCATCTAGAACAATAAATTGTGCATCGAGAAGACATGATCATCAATCTAGGTCTACGAAATGTACCCTGACTAGGAAAATTGTGAGTATTGTAAAAGAGTATATGGTGCCCTAGTTTATTGTATTTTAAACATTATTTGTAATGTTTCTTTTTGCACTCAACTAGCTTTAGGTCAAGTGGGAGTTTGTTGGGTGTGTGCCCTAAACTCGTGGATATGTAAATGCTTTAATGAATTCAATAACGAGTTATTTTATTCAATTTTTCTTGTACTGCATTTACATTTAAATATAATAAACAAAGTTTCTAGGTTATATGTGAATGAGAACTTCAACAGTATGTAGGGGACATAAAAGTAGGAGTGTTGTAACGTCGTTAATAGTTTAGGTTTTATAATTCATAGATGACCATTAGTAACTCGACCTTAATCTCGAGCGAGTTACCTGTCTGAGAGGGGTTGTCCTTTGACTAGTGGGAACAAAACCGAGAAGGGAGTTGGGAACTTAACTCCGTGACAAGGAATTCACTTGTTGTCGAGCTTAGGGAAAATATATGATTTGTTATCTTAAATGCTGACTCCAGGACTTGAACAACATGGCCCCACCCACTCAATGGCCCGAGAGGGACTTTGTTTATGGTGATACCATAAACAAATTGTTCATTAGATGATCAATAGTACTTGAGGAGGAAGAGGTAGTCACAGGAATAAAGTCATAATTTGACTCAACTGTGATTACGAACAACTCGTGAAGGGTCCACTCAGAGTATTAGTTATATCGGTGGGCACAACTTGTCCAACAGTGAGGAGAGTGCAACTACGTATCTTTAGTGGGGTAACTTGTAGTTAATGAATGTTGGTTAACTCGATCAAAGAGTTTGATCGATTAACCTCGTATCATTGGAGCTCATGATTTGTTGATCCATTAGGTCCTCCACTAGCTCACTAAGGATTAAACAAGTAGTAAACAAGGATCATTAGTTTGGGAAGCAATTTGAAATGCTCAAATTCTATAAGAGGGAGTATATCAATTCTATATGATCTAATTGATATATCATATATGTTGAGTTTTATGCCTTAAACTCGCAATTTGTAATTTGTTCCAATTTTATCAATAAATTGCTATTGTTACTATCCATTAAAATATTGTTGAATTTTATTAGTTTTTTTCAAAATAACCCTAAATCTAATAAGCAAACATCATAGGTCGTGTTATGTGTCTTAAACTGTATGTGTATGACCTAGGCAACTTGATTTTAATTCTGATCGGGTTACGAACTCGTAAACAGTGATGATTGCTTGATCATAATTGGAATTTGAAATGTTCAAATTCAATTTTTTTTTAGTACATCAACAATTAAGGGTGGGGGGATTCGAACTCATGGTCTTTTGGTCATAAGTCTTGATGTCAGTTGAGTTATGCTCTTGTTTGTTGTTCAAATTCAAATTTAGAATTAACATAATGTGTATAGATACATTATAATATAAAGTTTTTATGATGATTAAAACTTTATAATATAAATTTATTTAATTTTGGATGTGATTCAAAATTAATTTATGAGAGAATTAAATATTTGAAAGAGTTCAAATATTGTTTTAATGTGATTAAGATTCATATTAAAAACTATGGTTAAAATTTTATGCACAAAAGATGTACGTTACAACTATAGGTTATGGGAGAATAATTAAATGTGATTTAATTATAAGACCTAAATTTAATTGAATCTAAGATTAATGTATCATGGAATTCTGATCTCTTCCACATTAATTAATTTCCATTCGACATTAACTACTCTATTATCGATCCTAATTAATGTTTTTATCATTGTCATGTGCAAACATCAATTATCATCTAATTAAAGCTTTAATTTATGCATTCTATTCAAGCAAAAACATAAAACCAACCGTTAATTAGATCCTTGATCAAGAAATTTAAAGCATTAAGATCACTGCATCAAATTAAATAGAGTAATCAATCACATATCCCCCATTAAGCTCAATTACATGATCCAAAGGTTTAATTAAGCCCTTAACTCTACAATCTAATCAAAATTCATCATAATTCAATGCAGAACAACCTAAATCAATCATTAAACACTCCATTAAGATATAGAATTATAGGGAAAATAGATAGAAAAAACTCATTAAGCGTCAATCTGTTGGTCTCGTTATAGTCTCCGTGAACCTCTACGTTAGATCTTCAAGAATTCTGCTTTGATTCCACCCTGACCCTCTCTAAACTCTCTCAAATCATGAATTAGGGTGTAAAACTCAAAAATTTGCTCCCCTTTTCCATAATGGAATAGTTAATTTTATCTGGAGATTGACACAACATATTAGTACTGTCCAAAACAAACAGTGTTTCTCTTTCCCACGTCCAATGTTGAGACGCTGAAGGCAGTGTCTCATGCTAGGGACAAAACCTACCTTCTCCACACCTTTTAAGCGTTTTCATGCTAGGGACAAAACCTTCATTCTCCACACCTTTTAAGTGTCTTGAAGCTACAGGGTAGCGTCTCGACGCTAGCTCTCGAGTTTGAATAAAATATTGCAGAGTCTCAACGCCAAAACCAACATCTCAACATCTTCCTCATGAGTCTATATGCTTGATTTGAAGCTTCTTTCCTTACTTAGCTCCACTTTAGGTCCATTTAAGCTATGAATCAACCCCAAAGCTCCAAAATTTCCAATTTCTTCTTGAATTACCCGATTCCTTAAAATAAGTAAAATAATTACATAGAAGCTCATGATATAACAAAACTAGTAAATAAATAGACATAAATAATATATTAAATTAGTGCTATCAATCAGCATATTAAACATTGATGTATAATTGGGTATATCATTCTATCAAATTTTATGTACTACACTCTAACAAACATATTATATGCTAGTTACTGATATACTCTTGATCAACCTCAAATAAGAATATCAGTAGTATATCATGTATTTATTTATTTTTGTTAGGTATATCATTAGTCTATCATAACTATCGCTAATACATGAGTCATATTTTTTATATTGAAAAACATGCGAGAGGTATATAGTGTATCAATGGTATACTCTATGTTATGTATATTGTTGGTCTATCAATAACATACTATTGATAGATTACTAAAAACTTCTTATTGAACAACATTCGTGATAAATAAAGTATATCACTAATGTACTATGTATATATCATATGCTAGTTACTGTTATACTGTTGATGAACTTCAAATAAGAATATTAGTAGTATATCATGTATTTACTTTTTGGTTAGATATATCGTTAGTATATCAAGACTATCGTTGATAGATTATTGATATACTTTAATTGGAAAATGTGGAGATATTTTTGACTTCTTGTTACGTACAATCAAGGTTTAAAATGTCGACGTCAATGGAAATATCGAGGTATCAATTTCATGGAAATGTCGATGGAGATATCGATAAAATGTCGATGTCGATGGATATTTCTTGAAAAATTTAAAAAACAAATTTTTTTAAAAATATATTTAAATTAGAAAATAAACCTTCAACCATTTTCAAATAAATTAAACTACTTGTCATAATATTATATTCACATTATGTAACATTTTGTTGTAATTTTCTTTAATATTTCATCAATTTTGTACGATATAATGTAAATGTCGATTCAATATCGACATGTCTACGGAAATTTAATACCATGCGTACAATTGGGCTAGACGTATAGATTTTTCTATTTTTATAAATTAAATACATGAAAAAACGGTTTTTTGACTTCTTGTTACGTACAATTGGGCTAGGCATATAGATTTTTCTATTTTTATAAATTAAATACATGAAAAAAACGGTTGCATACTATGTTACATTTTGACATCTATACAACTCCCCCATCAAATTAAGATTTTTGTGTATATCAAATTTAAATGGGGATGTTTCATTAAGTCCGTCTTTCAAAAAAAAAAAAGAAAAAAAAAGAAAAAAAAGAAAGAATGCTCCTTTCAAACCCACGCACTGGAAAAATGTATATGCTGTCTCGGTCAACCATGTTCACTCTATTCCTCTTCTTCCTCATCGTTCCGCCGGCGACTTCCCAACCACCGCCGCCCACTGTATGTATTATCGGCAGCGGCATCGGCGGCTCTGCCGTTTCCCACTTCCTCCGGCAATATGCTCCGTCGTACAACACCTCTACCGATTTCAACATTCGGATATTCGAGCGGCATAACATCGTAGGCGGCCGGATGGCGACCGTTAACATCGCCGGAGACACATTCGAGGCCGGAGCATCCATTTTACACCCGAAGAATCTTCACGCCTTGAGATTCACTAAGCTACTCAATCTCACTGTCAAGAAACCCTCCTCTTCCGATTCGTTCTCTCTCGGCATTTGGGATGGCCATAAGTTCGTCTTCAGAACCGTCCAGACCGGCATCACTTCCAAGGTTCCTTTTCTGGATAAGATTGTGGAGCTATGGAATCAGCTCGTCATGGTCCTTCGATACGGCTTCTCGGTTCTCAGAATGGAGGACTTTGTCGAGGTTTTTATCTTTTTCTGTGTTGATTTAACCTGGTTCTCTAAATTTCCCTAGCGTTGACTCTCTATTTTTGGTGAATCGATGATGCAGAGTGCTGTTGAAAGATTCACAAAGTACTATGAAGGCTTTGAATCTCGGCCTGTCTTTGAGACTGTTAATGAGATGCTCAATTGGTCTGGTTTGTATAAGCTCACCACTCGATCTTTGTATGAGGAATTAATTGATGCTCGGTTGTCTCGCTTGCTAATACAAGAGCTCGTCACTGTAAGCACTTTTGAATTTCGTTTCTTTTTGGCACGAATCTCTATAAATTATTGTCAGTTGCGTTTTCTTATCACGCTTTTTATCCATTATTTTTTATGATTTATTGCTTTTGGGGACTGGGAAGGTTTCTCTGTTGTCCTGGATATATCATGTATAAGTATATCTCTCAATGTGAAAACTACAAACAGATATCACCGAACTTGTTAAAACTGGTATCTCTTGGTGTGAGTTTCTGAAATTTATGAGTGAAATTTTAATTAAAACAAAGGAAGTTTGTTGATTTCATTTACCTTTTGAAAGAAAGATCAGCTCATTTGGAATTACTTGTTTTAAAATGCTACATAGCTGAAACTGTTCGTATTCATCAACAATTGCTTCCAAGACTTTATTTGAATGTCCCAAATAAGTGAAATGAATGAAACGAATCACTTGTAATTGGGTTTCATTAGCCTTTTTTTTTATATTTCATACCATCAATGAAATGAATCACTTGTTTCTCATAAAAAAAAGAAAAAAGAAAGAATGTCCCAAACCAAAATCATGGATAGGTATTAGAAAGATTTCATATTTTGAGATGTAGATATGTTTAAAGGTTTTGGTTTCAAAAGTTTGTTCAATCAGAATTTGCTTTGAAACCAATCTATCTCTAAATATTAAATCTTTTTCAAAGCAAGTTCTGTTTCAAAGCAAAGTCTGATTGAACAAACTTTTGAAGCCAAAACCTTTGACAATCCATTTTTATGCACGAATTCCTTGGACACATCTCTTAGCTCAATGCTAGTTTGATATATCGTGCTTGATTACAGACTTGCTATCAATTAGAGATTTTCTATTTTCACCATGGTGCTATAGCTTTTAGTATGATATAACTCATAGACTTAGAATCTTTTTTTTTTTAAGTGAGATATTTGAAGGAATGGTCAATTAAGGATTACTTTTGGAATGGAAAAAAGTGTTTTTTCAATAAAACCTTTCAAATTTTCATGGCGTTTGGTTTGGTGATTGGAATTGATTTTTAAGATTTTAAAAATATTGAAAAACTACTTTAAAGTTCTTCCAGATGAATCCAAATCACTTAATTAGTTCTTTCTCCTATGTCCTAGAAGGGCTTATAGAAGAAGTGCTTTACTTTGAAAGACTTTTCTCAAAAGTCATCTCAAAGTCCCTATAAGTCCCTATAAGTTAGAAAAAGTACCAAGGTGTTTGTGCTCTATCAGTGGCAATATGATCGGCATCACTTGTGATAGAATATCAAGGATATTTGATGATATATGCGTTGGAGTTTTTGTCAATTTCTAAACTTGGCATTGTTGATATCGATACTTTCATTGTTCATTTTAACCTTTGACCTAGAGTGCCAATATTTTTATAATTTGTTTCATTCCATGTAACTGGCTATTCACCACAAATCATGTTAGAACCATGTGATGGACACTTGTCAAGAAAGAATGGGTCCATCTTTGTATTTGTCTGAAGTCTTGCCATCTTTGTGCTGCTTAAAATCTTAATATTGTATTGATTTATAGTTTTACCAGTTCAACCTCAAAGATAAATAAATTGAGGGGTGCTGAATATGGAAATATATGTTTTTTTTGTTTGCTTACAGAATAAGTGGATCTGTAGTTGTTAATTTCTGATTCCTAGCCCATTCTTTTTTTTTCCATTTTTTTTATTTTTGATACAATTGGCAGCCCATTCTTAAATATTCTAGTATTTTTCCAATTTTTAAGGTTAATATCACATTTTCTTAAATGATGAATCTCAGCCTATTTTATTTCTTAATCAAGTACAGAATGATATAGAAAACCATGGTTTAAATTTTAATCGATGTAGGTTGTTGCTTGAGATCCTTTTTGGTCTTGTTCTCTCATTTTTTGGAGAAGTGGACTCTTATTTTTCTTTCTAAATTTATTTCTTTTTTTAAATATATTTATTTCTTTTTTGCTTTAGATGGAGTAACTTTTGAGATTTTGTTTTTTGGTTTTTTTTTTTTAAATAATGGTTTGGTTTGATTTGTGCAGGTTATCACAAGAATTAACTATGGTCAAAGTGTCTCTATTAGTGGACTAGCTGGGGCAGTGTCATTGGCAGGATCAGGTGGAGGATTGTGGTCAGTAGAAGGTGGTAACTGGCAGATAGCTGCTAGACTAATCAATCATTCAGATAGCACATTACATTTGCAAGAAGAAATCGAGGCCATCTCTTACCTAGGAGAATATTATGAGGTCAATTCTAACAAGGGAAACAGTTATTCATGTGAAATTACTGTAGTTGCTACTCCTTTAGATGAACTGAACATTCAGTTTACACCTCCGATTACAATTCCCAAGAGAGAATTGCAACATACTCATACAACATTTGTTAGGGGCCTTTTAAATCCTGTAAGTATGATATTTGAGAATTTGAATACTTTTATAACTTCCAGTTGTTTATCTCCATCCTTTTCGGGTTTTTTGACGTCTTGATGCTCTTTTGCGTGCAAGGGGTACTTCGGCCTGAAGACTTCATCAAAAATTCCAAAGCTGGTTGGTACAACAGAAAATGACGATGTTCAATTTTCAAGTATTTCAGTTCTTAAGCAACATGATGAGAACGATGTGACCTACAAGATATTCTCTCGTAAACCAATGGAAGATACCCTACTGGATAAGATCTTCAGGTAAATCTAATTTGCTGTTGTCTCTGCCTTTCTTTATAATTTGTTGCTAAAGTGTTTTGCTCACCTAAAATTTGTATGGTTGTGGATTCATGCCTTTACATGAGATATGGTTATTATTTTTCAAGAAACTTGACACTTCAATTTTAGAGTGGTGGTTTAGGGAAAATATGGTTAGTAATAGTTCATTCTTTCAAAATAATAAGCTAGATATTTAGATTTCTAAATACATGGACGGTGCAATTAAGTTCATGAAGGTTAGTTGATTAGGTAGATGAATAATATGGGTGCAAAGCCCCCTGTTCGTAAGGGCTTGGGGTCTCTTGGTCATACTGGCTTAGAGGTCTCAGGTTCCAACCCTTGGGTGATCTTAAAGAATAAATCTATTGATGTTTCCCGGGTCCGGGCATTGGGCGGCCGTGGGTGCCCTTAGGTATAGGAGAGCAAAGCTTTGACACCCGGTTATAAAAAAAAATAAAAAAATTTATGTGTGCATGTCATTTATTTATTTTAAGGTAAATGAATTTTGCGTATGCATGTGTCATATATATATGTATGTATGTATATATATAAATACAAACACATACATAAATACACAACTTTGGCTTTTTGATGTCTTAACCTCTATGTTGTGCTCATGTTGGCAAATGAAACTGAAGTTATTCAAGAGAACAATGTTCGGCCCTCGTACACTCTTAGGGTTTGTAAGAAAATAGGTTTCTTCTCTCAGACGGTATCATTCTTTTTGATTTGAGGTTTGTTCTTTAATTAGGGTCGGAGCTTCTTTTGGTGGACTTGTTTTTTGTATGCCCTTGTACATTCTTTCATATTTCTCAATGAAAGCTCGATTTCATATTAAAAAAATTGTAAGATTTAAAATGGTATTATCTTGCATCAACGTTTTGGATAAAATGTTATAAAAGATGTCAACCAAAATTCCAGCTTGTTTCATTCTTATGCTAATGCTAGGAAGAAGAAAAGCCACATAAATGAATATGGATTGAGTTTAGTGGAAGAGAAAGACACCGTTGAGGAAATTGTATCCTTAAAAAGAAGGGTATTCTAGCCAACTACTCTCACCTCAACAAATAGAAATGCTGCAAATAACCTGCCAATTCCAAGTTCTCATTTTTCTGAATTTCTCATACTGGGATTGGGTACACACCAGCTCTTTTCGATCTGAAAAGAACGAAATTGAATGAAACCCCTCGATGCCGAGTTATATTTTCAATTTTAGTTTATTCTTGTTGGGAATGTTTATGCATTATTTTTTCCATTAATGTAGTTTATATAACTTTTGGTTGGTTGTTATGTTACTGATGTTAGTGTAAGAAAGGAGACCATTCGAATCGACTGGGCTGCGTATCCCCACTTTAAAGCTCCTGAAGAATTTGCACCTTTTATTTTGGATGGTCAGCATTTGTACTATGTCAATGCTTTTGAGAATGCAGCCAGTACCATTGAGACCAGTGCTGTTGCAGCTGAGAACATTGCACGACTCATTCTCTCCAGATTTTTTGCAAAGGTCAGTCCCGATCATCTCAACCTGCAGTTCCATATGGGTCTTTGAATTCCCATTCCTCTGTTTAAGCTTGTAAAATCTGACATGTTCATCATCGGGCTCTTGTAATGGTGTAGATAAACCCACTCAAAATGTCTTTTTTTCTTCTTCTTCTTCTTCTTTTGAGAACAGTAAGGTAAGGGGAATTATGAAGTTGGTATAATATTAAAAATAAAAAACCATAATCTTGTTGGTATGCCATGTGATGTGGCTACATTCTTATATCTTTCGAGAAAAGCATATATATCCATTACAAGTCCCACTGTCTAATGGGCAAAAGATTGGATTTGTTTCCAAAAAATTATTTTCATTTAATTGGACTAGTTTCTCAACGGTTAATATTTACTCATTTAGAAATATTTCTTGAATTGAATAATTATTAAAATGAAAAAAAAAAGACAAAGTGAAAGAAAGTATGTGTAGAAAGGTATTATTGTGAGAAAATAGGTAGGAATGGTCAATGAGAGAATATAAGAGTGAGCATCGGTCGGTTGGGACCGATTAAGCATAAATGTAGAAGAAGGATATTACCTTTGAAAAGCTCTTTCTTCCGTATTCCTTCTCCAATCCTCTCGATCTCGTGCCAATCTCGATCACAACCGGTCTCAAGCACCTTCACTATGGTTACTCCATTGTTTTCTAGGAGAGGGAGACTGGTGGAAGTTTCCTTTTAGAATTGGGAGAGAATTCTCTTGTGAGAGAATTGGAATTAGGGAGAATTGAGAGACATTTGTGTTATGGAATTTGACAAATCCAAAAAATGAATTGATCAATTTGTAAAGTGAAAGGAATGAAAATCTCAGCGCATCGGAAGACGATCGAATCATCGTGGTATCGTTTTGCAACTCAGTTTCATTAAAATCAATTATCTAATAGTTTAGGCTAAACATATAAAAAGGGAAGAAAAAAACAAGTAAATGTACACTTACTTGTTGAAGACGTGCTTTGAATCTCCCTTTCCAGTCACGAACTCTTCGTGTTCCTCGAACTTCTCGAACTCTTCTCTCGATCAAGAACGAACACCACCAATCGGAATCTCGACTGTTCTTCTTTTGGAAGAAGGAGAATGGTGGGATTCTAAGTTTGGTTTAAGGGAGGAGAAAATGAGAGAGTTTGAGAGAAAATTAAATTTCTTCTCTTTGGTGAAATCCAAAAAAATGATAGAATTGCTTTCTTTCCTTCTTGCAAGAAGGGTTTAAATAATTGAAAATGATGGAGTTAAAATCTCCACATTATTACCATTTTACCACAACTATAGGTTATGCAAATCATATTTGTATAACCATATATTATAAGATATCTCATATCTCATATTACAAATCACATTTGTAATAATGTGGATTTATTAAATTGAATCACATTCAATTTAATTTCTCTCAATTAATTTCTCCAATTAGCCCTAATTCGACAATTAGGCTAACCTATAGTTTATTATGAATCTCATTCACATTAAACTATATATTATATCATTCACATCTCATATAAATGACATAAATGCCCTTTTAGTGAAATTGAACACTTCAATTCACACCAAAACATTAACCTTTCTTTTAACCCAGTTTGAACCAACCGAGAGACCTAATGGACCTACAGTGACGAGCTCCAATGATCCGAGATTAACCTATCAAACTCTTTGACCTGGTTAATCAACATTCATTAGCTACGGTAACACTCCACTAAAGCCCGTAGTGGCACTCCTGTCAGTGCAGAATATTACGTGTCCACTGATATAACCAATGCCTATGAGTCGACCCTTCACAGGTTGTTCGTAGACACTGCTGGGTCAAATTACCGTTTTACCCATGTGTCTACTTCTTGCTCCTTAAGTCCCCACTACTCCTCTAATGAACAACAACGTTGTAATGGTCCGACCATACACAACAACTCTCTCGTGCCAGTGAGAGAGTGGGCGCTCGTTGTCCAAGGCCTGGAGACAACACTTAAGGGAACAACCCCTCTAGTTTCCCTAAAGGCGGGAACGGGTGAATTCCATCTCGCGTAGTTAAGTTCCCAGCTCCCTACTTGGTTATGTCCCTGAAAAGGTAGACACATTGGGCGAGTAACTGTGACCACCCTCACCCGTACTAGTCAAAGGACAGACTCCCGTAGACAGGAGTCCGTAACACGCTCAGGATTCAAGTCGAGTCACTAATGGTCATCTATGAAGTTATTAGTCCTTACTGTCAACGGTGTTACATCAGTAGGTCTAATAATTCACGGTCCGGTCTTGTACAATCTCATTGTACTTAATGCCCCCACTCGCATGTCAACCACATGAACGAGTCAGATCACCTCGTTTGTATCTTAATACAAAGCAGGCCGCATCCACAGTGTATCCAAGATTAGGTCTCCATCCCCATCCATATACTGTAGACCGTTCGAGTCATTTACTCGAACGTGATCCTCCCTGTGTGTCTACTACACACCGTTCAAGTTCTATTTCTCTCATATATTCAATGACCCTGGAGCTTAGTTTATTGGTCAAAGTTTGTATAAAATGCGAGACACAAAATGAAGAAATGAATAACTCTTTATTAATTTTAAACAGTAATTTACAAACACGAGATTAGGACAAAAATTCCAACAAACTCCCACTTGGACTAAGCTAGTGGAAGAAATACATTTCTGAAATGTACATAAATTACAATGAAGTAATAAAATAAACTAGGGCATTGAATACCCGTTTACACATCTCCCATTTGCCCTAGTCAGGAAGTACTCGAAGACCTAGACTCTCTAGGTAACCCTCAAACACCTTAGCCGTGAGGGGATTTGTAAATGGATCGGCTATGTTGTGCTCTCGACGCTATCTCGCGTGATGATCCACGTCTCGCGGTGCACAATCTCCCGTATCAGATGATACTTCCGCTCAATGTATTTGCCTATCTTATGGCTCCGAGGATCTCTAAAGTTGGCTACTGCACCACTGTTGTCACAAAACAGTGTGATTGTCAAGTTCATATTTGGAACAACTTCCAAATCTGTCATGAACTTCCTAAGCCAAACAACTTCCTTTGCAGCTTCACAAGCTGCAACGTACTCTGCTTCCATAGTGGAATCGACGATGCATCCCTGCTTGATGCTTCGCCATACTACCACTCCTCCATTCAGAATGAAGGCAACCCCGAAGTGGATTTCCTAGAATTGTTATCGGTTTGAAAGTCAGAATCTGTATATCCCGTAAGGATTAAATCCCCACTGCCATACACTTAGCTGTAGTTCCTCGTTCTCCTAAGATACTTTAGGATTTCCTTTACGGCTGTCCAATGATCTAATCCTGGATTAGATTGATACCTACAACTATCCCTACTGCATAACATGAAGGGAATCATAGTCCCCGCAACGGAAGCGATTGCGAATTGCGCGCTCTTGATTTAGTTACAACGATTAATTCAAGAACATAAAATATCAGATTAAGCATGTAAAATAGAATGGACAACAAGAAATTACCTCTGAAGAACCTTTCTTCGAGTGCTCCTCTCTCCCACGATCACGAACTCAGCAACAGGAACTCCAACGTGCGAAGACACGACCACTGGATCTTCTCCGTTGTTCTCAAGGTGAGGGAGAAAGGTGGGTTCCCTTTAGGAGAGGTGAGGTATTTTGAGAGAGATGTGTGCTTTGGAACTCTTCCAACAACACAACAAGAGAGCTTGTAAAATTTGCTTAGAATGACTTAACCTAGTTGCATCTCATGCAGCCATATATATAGGGGAATGGGATGGAAATGACCATCCTACCCCTCATTTTATTCTCTCTTTAGTATATAGTTTATATATGAATCTAATTCACATTAAAACTATATATTATATCAATTACATCATATATAATTGATATAATACCTCATGTATGAAATTGAACACTTCAATTTCACTTCTAACTTTATACCCTCAATATTACCATATTGAGCCAACGGAGGGATCTAATGGACCTACAGTTCATGAGCTCCAATGATGTGAGATTAACTGATCAAACTCTTTGATCCAGTTAATCAATATTCATTAACTACAAGTCACTCCACTATAGACTTGTAGTTGCACTCTCTCTCTCGTAGATATTATTGTGTCCACCGATATAGTCATTACCCATGAGTCGACCCTTTACAGTTGTTCGTAATCACGGTGGGTCGAATTACCATTTTACCCCTGTGATTACCTCTTTGCTCCTTAAGCACCACTGATCCTCTAATGAACAACAAGTCTAAGGTCCTACCTTAGACTCATACCCTCACAGAGGGCGCGACCCCGTTGTTCAAGACCTAGAGTCGATTCTTAAGGGAACAACCTATCTAATTCCTCGAGAGAGCAATGAGTGAATTCCATCTTGCACAGATTAAGTTCCCCAGCCTACCTACGAGGTTACGTCCCCGATAAGGTAGGCTTATTGAGTCTGGCTCTGTGCCATTCTCACCCATACTAGTCTAAGGACAAACCCCTATAAGCAGGAGTTCTTAACTTGCTCAGATTCAGGTCGAGTCACTAATGACCATCTAAAATTACTAGTCTTATCCTGTTTACGATGTTACACTGGTTAGACATAATTTGCGATCCAGTCTTGTATAAACTCTTCATACAGGATGCCTCCACTCGCATGTCAACTACATGAATGAGTTGGATTACCTCATTTGTACCAATTTCAAAGTGAGCCGCATCCATGGTGTTACCAGAATGAGGTTTCCAACCTTATTCTTATACCATAGACTATTTAGGTTATATTCTTGAACTCAACCCAAATAGTGTCCACTACACTGATGTTCAAGATAAAAGTTATAACATTGGAGCTTAGTTTATTGGATTTATAAAGCAAGACTGTAATTCTATCAAAACAAATAACACTTTATTTAATTGATCAAAATTACACAAGTTTAGGGCATAAATCCCAACAATCTCCCACTTGACCTAAAGCTTGTGGAGTACTAAAACATTACAGTAATGTAAATACAATAAACTAGGGCATTTAAACCCCTTTGTACAAAATACTCCCACTTGCCCTAGTTGGAAAAGATTTGTAAACCTGGACCTTCTAGGTGACTCTCAAATACTTTAGCCGTGAGAGGCTTTGTAAAAGGATCAACAATGTTGTGCTCTGAGGCTATCTTCGTGACAATCACGTCTCCTCTATGCACGATCTCCCAGATGAGATGATACTTTCGCTATATGTGTTTTCCCCTCTTGTGACTTCGGGGTTCTCTCGAGTTTGCACTGCACCACTGTTATCGCAATACAGTGTGATGGGCAAAGTCATATTTGGAACAACTTCCAAATTTAGCATAAATTTCCTTAACCAAACGACCCCCTTAGCTGCTTCACAAGCTGCTCCATATTCGACCTCCATGGTGGAATTAGTGATGCATCCTTGCTTGATGCTTCGCCATACTACAACTCCTCCGTTAAGAGTGAATACTGACCCTGATGTAGATTTTCGAGAATCTTTATCAGTCTGAAAGTCAGAATCTGTGTATCCTGTAAGGATCAAATCCTTAGCCCCATACACAAGCATGTAGTTCCTTGTTCTCCAAAGATACTTAAGGATTGTTTTAACCGCTGTCTAGTGTTCAAGTCCTGGATTGGATTGATACCTACTGACCATCCCAACTGCAAAACAAATGTCGGGCCTAGTACACAAGATGACATACATTAGACTCCCAACAGCTGATGCATAAGGAATCCGTCTCATATCCTCAACTCCTTGAGGTGTCTTAGGACAATGTTCCTTAGACAAATGGATTCCATGTCTAAAAGGCAACAAACCCTTTTTGGAATCTTGCATCTTAAACCTTGAAAACACTTTGTCTATGTAAGATGCTTGAGACAACCTCAGTCTTGTACTCCTTGAACTTTTCAAGAGTTTCAGACTTCTTGTGCATTAGGTAAATATACCCATATCTGGAGTAATCGTCTATGAAAGACACGAAGTACTCATAACCGCCCCGAGCTTTAACATTCATCGGACCACAGAGGTCAGAATGTACTAAATCAAGAGGCCCTTTGGCTCTATATCATTTTCCACTAAAAGGACGTTTGGTCATCTTGCCCTCAAGGCATGACTCACACACCGACAAAGAGTTTTCTTCCAACTCGTTTAGAAGTCCACTCTTCACTAGTTTCTCAATCCTATTGAGATTAATGTGGCCTAACCGTAGATGCCAAAGATGGGCATTTTCTTTTGGAGAAACTTTTACTTTCTTAGTTCGTGTTTTAGATTTTAAACAATTCGAAGATTCAAAACACTTTTGACCGAATTAGGTTTCAAAACATACAGATTATGCTCGAGTGAAGCTGAACAAATAAGATTGTCTTTGAAAGAAATAAATGCTTTACTTGATTCAAAGGAAACAGATATACAATGTTCAATTAAGCAGGAAATGGAAACAAAGTTTCTAGTAAACCCTGGAACTATGTACAAATTGTCCAACAATAAGTACTTCCCGCCAAAGTGTAGCTTCACCGTGCCGATCGCTGCAGCAGAGACAAGCTCCCCGGATCCAACCCGTAGAGTCACCTCACCCTCTCGCAGCGGCTGTCAGGAAACACTTTCCTTTCTCTACAACGTCCTTGACCTTCTTGCCCTTCTTGGCGGCAGCTCGGTCAGTTTTACCCCTCTTCATCCTCTTCTTCCCTTTCGGGCGTGAAGGAGCAATAGGTTTCGTCCCAGAGGTCGAACCCCTGTGATAAGACCTGTAGGCAACATTTGCCTCAGATTCCTTGACCCTGTTCAAGGATTGGAAATTCTGTAGCTCATTGAGGAGGGTTGTCAGAGTGTAGCTAATTTTGTTCATAACAACATTGCTATTTAAATCGAGGAAACTCTTCGGAAGAGTCTCCAAAATAAAACTGACCTTGCTCGACTCGTCGATCGAAACCCCGTTCATCTCGGCCAGATTAAAGTGGGTCATCATGTCTAGAACATGTTCACGGACAGAAGATCCATCTTTCATCCGTGCTTTGAAGACGTATTTGAGCGAGTCATGCCGGACCTGAAAGGACTGTTGTCCAAACATTTCATGCAAGGACTCCATGATCTCCTTGGCAGAGACCATCAACTCATGCTTCTTTGCCAAGACATCAGACATGCTGACAATTATGTAGACCTTGGCCTTTTCATTGGCCCTGATCCACCGATCGTACGCATCGCAAACACTTCGCGACGTGGTCGAGCTCGACATCTGAGGACACTCCTCAGACAACACGAACTTTATGTCGTCAGTTACCAAAATCGTGTTAATGTTGTTTTTTCAAATTTGGTAATTATCTCCCACTAATTTATCGGATGCGAGTAATGCAATTATTGCGTTAGACATTTTTAGCTGAAAAATAAGAAAAACTTTGTATTAGTCTCGCAAAAAACTTTTTGAAATCCAATCAAGTTTTAGCAAAATTGTTTCATGATCCCTAGGTCACTCAAAATTTTTCAATGATACCCTAAAGGTTTAGAATGATCGCCACCGAAGGGTGAACAGAACACTCCTCCTCTAGGATGAGACTTTCTCGACAGATCCTAATCCCAGAATAACTCTAATTCCATTAGGCGTCTAATTACCATTGTTCGGTCGAATTCATTAACACTTAACGAATTCTGTGAGTGTCACCCTCAATCTTTAAGTTTCCAAGTATCCGTCCAAACAATAGCCACCGAAGGGTGAACCAAGAAGGAAAACCAACTAGAAAACTGTATCCCTTTCGGGAATTCACGGTGTTCCGACTCCCATGATCAAGCCCTCCGAAGGGATTGTCTGGTCCAGGACAAACTAGCAGGCAGATCATAAGGGGTTGTTTGGCGCGCTGTGTTGGAATCAGATACACAGGTTTGAAAACCTGGGTTTGTAAACTCACGGTTTCGAAACCCCGGGTTTCTTGGCTGGAATCAGAAACACTGGACTTGCAGAAAACAGTGTTTGGAGCGTAGGGTTGTGTTAGGTTGTGTTGTAGAAAACAGTGTTTGGGGTGCAGTGTTGTGTTGGGTTAGGTGTGTGATATCTGTTTTTTTTTTCTAAAATAAATACTTAATTAAATCTAGTAATTTTGTCTTCTTACTTTGTGTTTTTAACTTCATAACTACATAATTACCTATCAACAATTTATCTAATATATCTAATTTAAGTTTATAATACTTTGTAGGAGTATATATTATATTTATAATGCACTTCACTCATGATGACATAAAGTAAAACAACTAACTATATGTTGTAATGTGTAATGTAAGAACTGTGGCGCCAATGATAAAGTAAAACAATCGATGCATAGAAATATGTTCGTTAAAGATAACATGTTACGCTGACTGAAATAAATAATAAAAAAAGTAGAGATAGTTGTCCAATGAAGTTCAGCTAAACATAAAATTCTAAAAAAATCATAGAGAGTGGTAGATGAAAATAGAAATAGGTTCCCGGTGCTTTCCTCAGAACTTCCACACAGTAATCATACTTCCAGTTTGGGGTGGTTCATGCAAAGAAAGAGTTCAACATCATACTATTCGAGAGATGCGCCTTTACAACAACCATGCAGTCCTGCCTTGTTATCCCTGGGATTGCCTTCAATTTTGCATATAGCTCGTTCACTCGAGCTACTAATATTATATTAATAATATTTACAAGAAAAAAATTATCCACCACAATGTATGTAGTGCATATATACAAAATCTAATCAATATATATATAAATTTAATTCAACAATCGTCAATTCCAATTCCAATTCATCCATATATGGTTTGCGAGATTTTCCCTCCATTCAGTCCAGACATCTGTTGTCTCTACAAATCCAACGTTGTTTGTGTTCATCCAGTTGAATCGTGGTCACTTGTGTGTCGAATGTGGGATCTGGGTCCATCTTTTGTATAATTAAGTTGTGCGACAAACAACATGCAATTATAGTCCTGCACTAGACTTCTACTGGGTAAAAAGACTTTCCTCTTAGTATCGCCCATCGACCCTTCAACATATCGAATGCTCTCTCAATGACATTTCGAGCGGATGAATGTCTCATGTTGAACAACTCTTTCGGATTGACGGTGGTTGGGGCATCAAAGTATCAAGTTGTTTGGGTGGTCGAGTCGCAGGGGCGATCGTTAAATTAATCTATATAGTTTTCATTGTAGTTATCGATGGAGGTAATCGTCGCGATAGTCAGATCGCCGGTGTGGTCGTTGAAGTTTTCGATTCACGGTAGTGATCGACACGATACCATCGGAGTTGCCATTAGAGTTAGTCGATCGCCGGTGGTCGTCGGAATTGTCATCGGTTGGTCGGGGTCGCCGGTGGTCGCCGAAATTGTCATCGGTTGTTGGTGGGTCGCCGCGGTGGTCGTCGAATTTTCATCGGAGTTGGTTGGGGTCACCGGTGTGGTCGTTGGAATTGTCATCGGAGTTGGTCGGGGTTGTCGGTGTGGTTGTCGGAATTGTCACAGGAGTTGGTCAGGATCACCGGTGTGGTCGTCGGAATTGTCATCGGAGTAGGTCGGGGTCGCCGGTGTGGTCGTCAAAATTGTCATCCGAGTTGGTCGAGGGGTCGCCGGTGTGGTCGTTGGAATTGTCATCGGAGTTGGTCGGGGTCATTTGTGTGTGTGGTCGTCAAAATTGTCATCCGAGTTTGTCGGGGTCGCCGTGTGGTCGTCGAATTGTCATCGGAGTTGGTTGGGGTCGCCGGTGTGGTCGTTGGAATTGTCACCGGAGTTGGTCGGGGTTGTCGGTGTGTTTGCCTCGAATTGTCACCGGAGTTGGTGGTGTCGCAGTGTGGTCGCCGAAATTGTCATCGGAGTGAGTCGGTCGCCGCCGATCGCGGTCGTCGAAATTTTCATCATAGTTGGTCGAGTCGTCGGTGTGATTATCGAAGTTTTCATCGGAGTTGGTTGAGTTTCCAGTGTAATCGTCGGAGTTGTCGTTGTTGGTGGTCCATTGAGTTGTCATCGGAGTTGGTCGGGTCACCGGTGTAGTCGTCGGAGTTGTTATCGAAGTTGTCATCGGAATTGTTGTTTAAGTGGTAATCGAAAATGAAAAACGACAAATAGAAGTGGAAAATATGGTACAAAACCCATGAGGTTGTGTTTCAAAACCCATGGGGTTGTGTTTCAAAATCCATGGGGTTGTGTTTTCAAAACCCTTGGTTTTGAAACCCTTTGTACCAAACATGGTGTTGGGTTTGAAACCCAACACCACCCTAACCCAAACCAATGGGCCAAACACCCCCTAAGCGTCTCACGATGTGAATCGAAAGAAGAGACCGTGGGTCTCGTTTTCACAAGTCCCGCTCCCACTCACTATAAGTACTCTCTCCATCCACGATGATATTGACCTATACAAATGCCACCCGAAGGGGGGACGCTCCCATTTGCGCCACGAGGCCGAGTATAGATCTCACGGTGCAGACTTAACGGAGATTTGTGGTTGGAAATTCAAATGTATCTCATACACTTTATTTCCTCCCACTCAGCACTTTAATTTTAATAGGAATTGACCTAGATAAACCGGCTAAAATTTACCTAAGTCCACCAATGTAACTCTTATATGGAATTTACCTAAGTCTATAATCACATTATAACTTAGGTCTATGTGAGTAAATTAATTAACTCTT
Organism: Trichosanthes cucumerina; assembly: GCA_036507285.1. Classification (NCBI taxonomy): domain Eukaryota; kingdom Viridiplantae; phylum Streptophyta; class Magnoliopsida; order Cucurbitales; family Cucurbitaceae; genus Trichosanthes; species Trichosanthes cucumerina. The sequence continues at coordinate 18,019,161 of CM071837.1, forward strand.
AATTAACGGCACTCACGAGAATATAACCTAACAATCTCCAGACCGAATTCACTCCCAGGTTGGTTTCCAGGTAGGGGTGTTCCGCAAGCTTCAACTTAAATACCCCAGCCTTAGACAAAACCTTCCTTAGACAGAGTTACTAATCAGTCTCCATTCATAGACTAAACTTTGATTTCCTAATTTCTAATCTCATTAGAAAATAGAAAACCTACGTCTAATTATTCAAGTTCTAAACTCTTTAAAACTAATAATTAACTTAGGTTGCATGCATTTCTATGTTATAGTGCTTGATCATTCATCACATGAATAACTATATACTATAACATAATATAATTCATCATATGAATAAAATGCATGAGCATGCTTTTAATTTAAAAATATAACACTTATATTTAAATAAATTAAAACATGCAAACATTATATTATAACTCTTTTAATATAATCCTATCATGCATATTATATATTATAACTCTTATAATATAAATATGATGCATGAAATGTTTAACATAAGGTGGGATTTTAAATCTATATGACATACATTATGCACATAGAAATTAATTAAAATATACATCTCATGCATAAAATAATTAAACAGAAAAAATGGACCGATTTTTGGCATTTAGAGCAATTATTTAATTAAATAACATTAATATAACACTTATATTAACATTATTTAATAAAATAATTAAATACATAAAATAATTACATCTTACAAATTATAAAATAAATTAAAATTACAAAAATAACGCCCACTAAAACCTTTAAGCCCACGCTCGCGAAACCGCCTCCAAAGAATCGCTCCTCAGCGCGTGCAACGTTGTAACGCTGCGGCGGCGTTTAACGTTGCCGCTTCCAAATGGCCGCCTCGGCGTCGACGGCGCTCAGCGCGGCGCGTGTAACGCCGCTCACTGCAGGCCTCGTCGCAGGGGCGGCGTTGAGACGCCGTAAGGCGGCGTCTCAACGCCATCGGCGTAACAACAAACTCTTTGCTTTGTTCTTCACCGAATTTCTGCTGTTTCTGCTTCGATTTCTTCACAGCAACTCTTGCCACGAACGACCCGGACTTACAGACTCGATTTATTTTCTAAAATGCCAAAAAACACGGGTCCTTTACATTTGATCTCATCAAACAGAAAATAAATCTAAAATGCCAAAAACCGAAACATCCATTTAAGCAAACCAACATTCATCTCATGAAATTAAGGCAATTTACCCACCTAATTTAAAAAAAAAACAGTGCATAAATGAAGAACCATCGAAATGGCTCTGATACCAATTGAAGGGAATGAGAATCCCCGCGCAACGGAAGATGATCGAATCGTCGTGGTATCATTACGCAACTCGGTTTTGTTAAAACGATCTACTAAAGATCTAGGCTAAACATGTTGGAAAAAGGAAGAAAAAACAGCAAGTTCAAGGTACTTACTTGTTGAAGACACTCTTCAAGATTTCTTCCTCAGATCACAAACTCTTTATGCTTCTCGATCTCAACGAACGCCTCCCATGAACGGAACCCGAACACCACCACTTGGAGTCTCGGTTGTTCTCTTTTGGAAAAGAGAAGTTTGTGGGGACTTTAGTGTTTTGGAGAGGGAGAAGAATTGAGAGAGAGTAGAGAGAATTCTTCTTCTCTTCTTTGATGAAAATAAAAAAAATGAGAGAATTGTTACATTCCTTCTTGCAAGAAGGGATTATATAGTGGAATGATGGAGTTAAAATCTCCACATTATTACCACTTTACCACAACCATAGGTTATGCAAATCTCATTTGCATAACCACATAATATAAGATATCTCATATCTCATATTGCAAATCTCATTTGCAATAATTGTGGATTAATTAAATCGAATCACATCCAATTTAATTTCTCTCAATCCAATTCTCCAATTAGCCCTAATTCAACAATTAGGCTAACCTATAGTTTATTATGAATCTCATTCACATTAAACTATATATTATATCATTCATATCTCATATAAATGACATAAATGCCCTTAAAGTGAAACTGAACACTTCAATTTCATACCAAAACATTAACCCTTCTTTTAACCCAGATTGAGCCAACCGAGGGACCTAATGGACCTACAGTGACGGGCTCCAATGATCCGAGATTAACCTGTCAAACTCTTTGACCCGGTTAACCAACATTCATTAGCTACGGTAACACTCCACTATAGTCCGTAGCTGCACTCCCGTCAGTGTAGAATATTACGTGTCCACTGATATAACCAATGTCCATGAGTCGACCCTTCACAGGTTGTTCGTAGACACGGTTGGGTCAAATTACCGTTTTACCCCTGTGTCTACCTCTTGTTCCTTAAGTTCCCACTGCTCCTCTAATGAAACAACATATTGTGATAGTCCAACCATACACAACACCCTTCTCGGGCCGGTGAGAAGGTGGGCGCCGTTGTCCAAGCCACGGAGACAAAGACTTAAGGGAACAACCCCTCTAGTTTCCCTAAAGGCGGAACGAGTGAATTCCATCTCGTAGTTAAGTTCCCTCCCTCCCTACTTGGTTACGTCACGAGAAGATAGGCATATTGGGTGAGTAATCGTGACCACCTTCACCCGCATACTAGTCAAAGGACGGACTTTGCGCATGAGGAGTTTGTAACACACTTAGGATTCAGGTCGAGTCACTAATGGTCATCTACGAAGATATTAGTCCCATACTGTTAACAGTGTTACATCAGTAGGTCTAATAATTCACTGTCCGGTCTTGTACAATCTCATTGTACCGAAAGCCCCCACTCGCATGTCAACCACATGAACGAGTCAGATCACCTCGTTTGTATCTTAATACACAGCGGGCCACATCCACAGCGTATCCAGGATTAGGTCTCCAACCCTATCCATATACTGTAGACCGTTCGGGTCATTAACTTGAACGTGGTCCTCCCTGTGTGTCCACTACACACCGTTCAAGTTTTAGTTCTCTCATAAATTCAATTACCCTGGAGCTTAGTTTATTGGAAAAATTTATAAATATTGCGAGACACAAAGTGATGAAATGAATAACTCTTATTAATTTCAAACAATATATTACAAACACGAGATTAGGACAAAAATCCCAACATTTACCCCTGTGTCTACTTCCTTCTCCTTAAGTCCCCACTGCTCCTCTAATGAACAACAACGTTGTAATGGTCCGACCATTCACAACAACTCTCTCGTGCCAGTGAGAGAGTGGGCGCCTATTGTCCAAGCGCTAGAGACAACACTTAAGGGAATAACCCCTCTAGTTTCCCAAAAGGCGGGAACGAGTGAATTCCATCTCGCGTAGTTAAGTTCCCAGCTCCCTACTTGATTCTATCCACGAGAAGGTAGGCATATTGGGCGAGTAATGGCGTGACCACCCTCACCCCGTACTAGTCAAAGGATGCACCGCAGATGCGGGAGTCCGTAACACGCTCGTGGATTGGTCGAGTCACTAATGGTCATCTCGACGGTTATTAGTCCCTCACTTGTCAGCGGTGTTACATCAAGAAGTTTAATAATTCACGGCCCGGGTCTTGTACAATCTCATTGTACAGGATGCCCCCACTCGCATGTCAACCACATGAACTAGTCAGATCACCTCGTTTGTATCTTAATACAAAGCAGGCCATCCACAGTGTATCCAAGATTAGGTCTCCAACCCCATCCATATACTATAGACCCTTCGGGTCATTTACTCGAACGTGATCCTCCCTGTGTGTCCACTACACACTGTTGAAGTTCTATTTCTCTCATATATTCATTGACCCTGGAGCTTAGTTTATTGGTCAAAGTTTCTATAAAATGCGAGACACAAAATGTAGAAATGAATAACTCTTTATTAATTTCAAACAGTAATTCACAAACACGAGATTAGGACAAAAATCCCAACAAACTCCCACTTGGACTAAGCTAGTGGAGCAAATACATTTCTGAAATGTACATAAATTACAATGAAGTAATACAATAAACTAGGGCATTGAATACCCGTTTACATATCTCCCACTTGCCCGAGTCAGGAAGTACTCGAAGACCCAGACTCTCTAGGTGACCCTCAAACACCTTAACCGTGAGGGGTTTTGTAAATGGATCAGCTATGTTGTGCTCCGACGCTATCTGCGTGACTGTCACGTCTCCGCGGTGCACAATCTCTCGTATCACTATGGTTACTCCATTGTTTTCTAGGAGAGGGAGAACGGTGGAAGTTTCCTTTTAGAATTGGGAGAGAATTCTCTTATGAGAGAATTGGAATTAGGGAGAATTGAGAGATATTTGTGTTATGAAATTTGACAAATCCAAAAAATGAGTTGATCAATTTGTAAAGTGCATCCAAATGCACTTATTTATAGAGAGTGATGGTGGAGATAACTTTCTCCACCCACTCACCCACTAATTCCATAAATGATACATTATGCAAATAAGATTTGCACAATGCATATTATAAAGTATCATATACTTTATATTATAAATTATCATATACTTTATAAATTGAATCATATTAAATTTTCCATATTTTCTCATATTCCCTATGATATTTAATATGGAACTATTTCATATTAAATTAGACATTTGGATTATAATCCAAATATAGCATACAGTACAATATGAATCATATTTACATTAAACTATATATTATATCGATTATATCACATATAATCAATATAACTCTCATATACGAATTCGAACTTTTCAAATTTTTTCTAAAAATTTACTAAGTTTGTTATATTCTGAAGTTTTGTTTAATTGTAATCCTTGGTTGATGTCATTTTTATTTAGTTTTGATTGTGTTAATTAAATTTGATGAATTTAGTTGTGATGGAGGAGGTATTGAGAATTTTTTGTTTGGTTGTGTTAGTTTAATGATTATATATATTTGGGGGGGGAGATGAGTTGAGAACTTTAATTATGTTGTGATACTTTAATTATGATGTGATGAGGAAGAGGTTGAGAACTTTCTCTGTTTTACTTAAGTTTAATTGTTGTTTTATGTTAATCTTTTTGTTACTTTAATGGAGGAGACTTGAGAACTTCTTATGGTTTTTTGTTAATTTTAATCGTTGGTTTATGGTAACTTGTATTTATGGTTTATGGTAAATTTTTCTTAAATTTAAATGTTGGTTTGTGATAATTTTTGGTGAGTTTAGATTTTATAAGTTGGTTTTTGTGTTAGTTTGAGTTTATGAGTTTCGTTGTGATGGGGAGGGATTGAGAACATTTAGGTTATTAAGTTTATTAAGTTTTGTTATATTCCTAAGTTTTATGATCGATTAAGAGAAACAATGAAAACAACTTTAGTAGTGGGAAAGAGGAAGTTGAAGTTAAGGATGAAAATGTTGATGCCACAATTGGAATGTTTCAGGCTACACAATTATTTTAATTGTTAAGGAAATTATGGAGCCAAACAAGGGCCATATATGTTGGCCCAAGTTTTAAATTCTTAACATATATATATATATATGTATATATATATATATATATATATATGGAAGAAGGAAAATTTACTTGCAAGGGAATTTCTGTGTGGCATGATGTTCTGAGTAATCGAAAGAAGAGAAGGTGTCGTGATATCAAAAAGGTGTCGTGAGATTCTTTTTCTTTGGTGTTTTTGCAAGAGCGTTTTTTCTCCATTCAAGAGTTTTGGGAGCTTGTCCTAGAGTGATTCGTGAGACTTTTCCTTAAGATAAAAGTGAGAGAAATCACTATTGAGCGTTGTAAACTCTTGTAACTTTCTCCCTGACGATTATAGTGGAACCTGCATCGGTAGCAGAGAACTGGACGTAGCCATCATTGGGTGAACCAGTATAAATTTGGTGTCAATTTCCCTTCCCTTAAACTTGATTTATTTATCGTTCTTGTAGCTTAAAGGTTTAGGTTGGTTTATCTACTCTTTTAGGCTTGCTAATTACAAATTGATTATTCGATAAAATATATATTGTCTGAATCTGGTAAAATTTAGATTGATTAAATTTGTTTGTCACACCCACCAAACAATTGGTATCCGAGCCAGGTTGTAGAACGATGTCAGGAGGTGATGAGAAATTGGTTACTTATTATGGATTTGATTTTTCGTTTTGGAAGTGTCAGATATTAGTTATTTGCATTCCAAGGAATTGGACTTACCATTAGAAGGAAAGCTTGAAGACATGAGAGAAGCTGAATGGAAAAAGTTTGACAGAAAGGTGTTGGGGACTGTTCGCTTAACTTTGACAAAAAATGGGCAAAGCAGTGTAGCGAAGGTAATGACCACAAAAGAGCTAATGGAAGCTTTGTCTAACATGTATGAAAAACCCTCTATAAACAACAAGGTATATCTCGCAACCAAATTCTTTAATTTGAAGATAGTTGAAGGTGCATCTGTTACTGCCCATATAAATGAATTTGATTTGTTAATAAACAAATTGGTTGTTGTTGAGTTAGATTTCACTGATGAACTAAATGTGATTTTGTTGTTGAGATCTTTACCTGATAGTTGGGAAACCATGAAAGAGTCACACTTTCTAATTCATGCGGAAAAGAAAAATTACAATTTTCACAAGTTAGAAATTTTTCAATTGCAGAAGAGATTCGCAGAAAGGACTCAGATGTTACTTCTACTTCGAGTTCAACATTGAATGTGGATAGAAGGAGGAGTAATAACAGAAGTCATGGGAATCGAGGTAAATCGAAAACAAGAGAAGCAAGTCTAGAAACAACAGATTAGAATGTTGGAATTGTGATAAGACTGGACATTTGAAAAGAAACTGCAAGGCTAATAGCACACAAAATGTGTTATCCTTAATTTGCAAGTTTTATGATAAGTTCAAGGCTTTCACGTATTTAATTCATCCAATTTCAGGTTAAGAGCATTTACAGACCCTTCGGAGATATTTTAGAGTACTCGGGATCAATTCGAGGCTTTTGGAGCTAAAAATGTCAACAAGTGAAGGAGAAGGACCAAATCTAGCTTTTTGACCCGAGGTGACGACATTGCAACGCCATGCAGGACATCGCAACGTCGATGTTTCGGAGTTTTGGCACACTGAAGCCGTGGTGACGGCGTTGCAATGCTGCTTTGCAGCGTCGCAATGCCGAATCGATAAGCAGGCGCACACGTTAGGGTAGCAGCGTTGTAACGCTGTCCTCAACATTGCAACGTCGCAAAGAATTTTCTTTTTTATTTGCCGGACGTTGCAACGCCATGCCCAGCGTTGCAACACCGTGCCGATTTTGTGTATAAATAGAATATGATGTAATCTTTGTAAAGGGAGCCGAATTTGATAGTTTTCGGGACCTAATTTCGAAATACACATTATAAAAGGAGAATAAGAGCATTCCTTGGAAGTCAAGACGTGAGTGGAGGCTCGAGATCGTGCCGAGAGCTCGGGAACGAGGGACCGACATCGACATATACGAGTTTTTCTCTTTCTTTTAGATTGTAGGTTAGTTTATAGACTCTTCTATGACTTTAGTTTGTTTTTATGGTGATTATGAGTAGCTAATTTTCGTAGTTAGAGGATTGATGTAGCATGTTATGAACTTAATTTAGTCATGTATTGAACTTTGTTTGTGTTGTTTTATTTTTGGTAATTCGTTCTTAAGTTACTTGCTTTTCTTTAGCCAAGTCTAGCATGTTTGTTGGTTTAAGTTGATTCGAGAGAAAAGACTTAGATTAGAGCAATGTTGCCAAAACACTCAGTAAATTTGAGCACGAGAGTGACTTAGGTTCTCTGGAAAACGTTTTAAGAAGTTGCTTAATGTCGTGCATGCTTTTAAAATTCATAAGGTAACTTTAGGATTTATTGTTATGCATGAGAATCACTAGAGATCGAGAGATTCTTTTGAATATCTTTACTTCTTGTTTATAAACTCGCAACCATAGTTCCTTGCATGTGCTAAATAATGAATTAACTTGTGAAATCAACCCCCTAACAATTCTATCATATTCGTGTCTCCACCTGTATTTTTATCTTTTTATCTTTATTTTCACCTATTCCAATTTATGTTGCTTTAGATAAAATTTAGAATAAGTATCTTGGTAGTTAATCAATCTAGAAACCTATTCCTGAGGACGATACCTTGAACTCAAATCACTATATTAAAACTTGACCCGTATACTAGCAGTATTGCAATATTATTTTACCCAACAAAGGCACCAGAGAAAACTAACGGGAATGAACCTGATGCAAATGTTGTTGCTAATGAGACACAAGATGCTCTAGTTATGGCAGTGGAAAGTGCTAATGACCCATGGGTGATAAATTCACGTGCGTCATTTCATACTACAGGACAACGTGACATTCTTGAAAATTATGTTGCAGGAAATCATGAAAAGGTGTATCTGGCCGATGGAGAGCCTTTGGACATCATTGGGACCGGTGATGTGAAATTGAAAATGGCGAATGGTTCAGTCTTGAAAATTCGCAAGGTACACCACATTCAAAATATGATGAAAAACTTGATTTCTGTAGGGTAGTTAGACAGCGAAGGATGTGAGGTTTGTTTTGGCCAAGGAAACAGGAAGGTTACTAAAGGTTCCATGGCAGTTACTCGAGGAAGCAAACTAGGGATTCTATATGTCAACAACAATTATAAAGATATTGTAGCTGTTGTGGATAATTCAAGTCAGACTGATTTATAGCATAACAGGTTGGGACACATGAGTGAAAACGATATGAAATTTTTTCACTCTGTAGGGAAGTTACAGGGACTAAAGGCAGTTGAACACAAGTTGTGTGAGGGTTGTGTATTTGGGAAACAGAAGCTTGTCAGTTTCTCAAAGACAAGAGCAAAGCTAAAACCCATGAAGTTGGAGTTAGTTCACACTGATATGTGGGGCCTTCTGAAGTATTTTCCATTGGTGGTTCCAGATACTATGTGACCTTCATTGATGACTCAAGTAGGAAAGTATGGACTTATTTTCTCAAACATAAATCTGATGTATTTTTTGTTTTCAGAACTTGGAAGGCTATGGTTGAGAATGAGACAGGTCTGAAAGTTATAAACTTGAGATCAAACAATGTTGGTGAATATGTTGATAAGGATTTCAAATGATACTGTGTAGACAATGGAATTGTGATGGTTAAAACCATTTCAGGGACACCGTAGCAAAATGGTGTGGCTGAGAGAATCAATAGGACGTTGAATGAATGTGCCAGGAGCATGAGATTACATGCAGGATTGCCTAAGATGTTCTTAGCAGAGGCAATCAACACGACGACCTATCTAATCAATAGGAGCCCGACCACATCACTAGACTTCAAGTTGCCTGAAGAAGTCTGGAGCGGTAAACATGTAAAACTTTCTCATCGAAAAGGTTTTTGGTTGTTTGTCTTACATTCACATTGATGTTGCAGGTAGGAGTAAACTAGATGCCAAATCTAAGAAGTGTTATTTTCTTGGGTATGGTAGAGTTGAGATTGGCTATAAATTTCTGGATGACCAAAATAATAAGATGCTCAAAAGAAAGGATGTGATCTTCAATGAGGAAGTTCTGTAGAAAGACAGAACAATAGTTAATACAGAGTCAGATGAAAGTACAGAAAAGAAGACTTAGTATATGAGTCCTCCTAAAGTTGAGACCAGGACAATGATAATTGAAGATCAGAATGCAGTTACTCCTGAGGAAACAGTTTTGGAATCTGAGGAACCAGTTGTAAGACCAAATGAACAGACTGTAGAGCTTGATGAAGTTTAGAGAACACTACCTACAACAGTCAGGAAGTCTACTAAGACTATCAGACCACCATAGAGGTATTCCGCTACTTTGAATTATATATTATTGACTGACAGAGAATGTTATGATGAGGCGGTTCAATTGAAAGATTCTGTCAAGTGGGAGTTGGCCATGAAAGATAAGATGGATTCTCTTATGACGAATCAAACATGGAAATTGGCTGAGTTACCAAGAGGTAAGAAAGCTTTGCAGAACAAATGGGTTTATCGAATCAAGCAATAGTCTGATGGTAGCAAAAGGTATAAAGCAAGGTTTGTAGTCAAAGACTTTCAATAGAAGGAAGGTATTGACTTTAATGATATATTTTCTCCTGTAGTTAAATTAACTACTATTAGAACTGTACTGTCTATAGTGGTAGGAGAGGTTTTGTTTCTAGAACAGATGGATGCAAAGACAACTTTTCTTTATGGTAATTTGGAAGAAGAAATTTACATGTTACAACCACAGGGGTTCACAATACAGGGACATGAGAAAATGGTTTGCAAACTTCAGAGAAGCCTGTATGGTCTCAAATAGGCTCCCAGACAGTGGTATAAGAAGTTTGATAGTTTTATGTACAATAGTGGATTTCAGAAATGTCAGGCAGATCACTGTTGCTACATAAGGTTCCAAGGTAACTCATGATTATTTTACTGCTATATGTTGATGATATGTTGATAGCAGATGCAAACAAACAGGAAATTCTAAAGATAAAGGATGAATTATCTAAATAATTTGATATGAAAGATTTGGGAGCTGCCAAACAAATTTTAGGAATGAGGATTGAGAGAAAATATGGTACATTGACATTGTCACAGGAAGAATATGTGAAATGAAGGGAATGGATTTCCCGCAGCAGAAGCGCGATGTGAATCGTGTTGTTTTGTTGTTGTTCTAAATATCTTAAAATTGAAAGTACTAACTACGATCTAGGTTGAGCATGCATTCTAAAAGGAAAAACAGTAGCAAAGGTTGGGAAACCTACCTCTTGAAGAATCATTCTTCGAGTTTTCCCTTCTCCGGTCACGATTTCACGATCCAACAATTTCACCAACGAAAATCAAGAACAGAACACGATCAATTGGACACCTCCACTTGATCGTCTCGGTTGTTCTCCAGCGGATGAGAGAGAGTGGTGGGACTCCCTTTGGATTTCGGGTTGGAGAAGTGTTATGGAATTGAGAGAATGCTAGAGAGAATTTGAATTATCTCTCAAGGTGAAATCTAAAAAATGAATAGATTGCTTCCTAAAAACCTTTGATTCCACCTATTTATAATGTTGTGTGGTGGAGTTAAAATCTCCACCAATTCACCATAATACCACAACTATATAATATGCAAATCAGATTTGCATATCATATAATATAAGGTATTTCATACCTTATTATAAAAATCACATTTGTATAATTGTGGAATTTAAATTTCATTCAATTTAATTTCTCTCAAATCATTTTCTCCAATAGCCTTAATTAAATAATTAGGCTATACTATAGTTTATTATGAATCTCATTCATATTAAACTATATATTATGTCAATCATATCTCATATAAATGACATAAATACAATTTTAATGATTTTGAACACTTCAAATCCACTCCAAACTATAAACCCTCATTTAATCCAATTTGAGTCAACCGAGGGACCTAATGAACCTACAGATCTTGAACTCCAATGATCTGAGATTAACCGATCAAACTCTTTGACCCAGTTAATCAACATTCATTAACTATAGGGACACTCTACTATAGCCCCGTAGCTGCACTCTCCTCACGTAGGACAAGTTGTGTCCATTGATATAACCAATGCCCGTGAGTCGACCCTTCATAGGTTGTTCGTACTCACAGCTGGGTCAAATTACCATTTTACCCCTGTGTCTACCTCTTGCTCCTTAAGTCCCACTGTTCCTCTAATGAACAACTTTGTTGCATGGTCCAACCATAAACTATATCCCTTTTGCGCAAGTGAGAGGGTGGGGTCCCGTTGTTCAAGCCCTGGAGACAACATTTAAGGGAACAACCCCTCTAGTTTCCCTAGCTTGAGAATGACTGAATTCCATATTGCGTAGTTAAGTTTCCAGCTCCCCACGTAGTTCTACCCCTGAGAATGTACGTATATTGGGCGAGCAACTCAGACCACCCTTACCCGTACTAGTCAAAGGGCAGACCCCCGCAGACAGGAGTTCGTAACATGCTCAGGATTAAAAATGAGTCACTAATGGCCATCTACGAATTTATTAGTTCTATACTATTAACGGTGTTACATCAGTAAGTCTAATAATTCACTGTTCGGTTTTGTACAATCTCATTGCACAGGATGCCCCCACTCGCATGTCAACCACATGAACGAGCGAGATCGCCTCGTTTGTATCTAATACAAAGCAGGTCGCATCCAAAGTGTTGCCAGGATGAGGTTCCCAATCCTATCCATATACTGTAGACCATTCGGGTTAATAACTCGAACGTGATCTCCCTATGTGTCCACTACACACCGTTCAAGTTCTCATAACTATGACCCTGAAGCTTAGTTTATTGGATTAAGTTTATAAAATTCGAGATACAAAGTTTGAATAATAAACAACATTTATTAATTCAACAATTATTACAAACTACACGAGATTAGGGCATACACCCCAATAAACTCGCACTTGAACTAAACTAGTGGAGTACATAATACATTTCCAAAATGTAATGTAATACACAAAGTAATACAATTTCATAGGTTATTGAATACCCCTTTACAATACTCCCACTTGCCCTAGTCTGGAAGCACTCGTAGACCTAGACTCTCTAGGTGACCCTTAAACACCTTAGCCGTGAGAGCCTTTGTAAACGGATCAGCAACATTGTGCTCCGAAGCTATCTGTGTGACGGTCATGTCTCTGCGATTCACAATCTCCTGTATCAGGTGATACTTCCGTTCAATGTGCTTGCCCCTCTTATGACTCTGGCGTTCTCTCGAGTTGGCTACTTCACCACTGTTGCACAAGACATGGTCACTAACTTGTTCATATTTGGAACAATTTCCAAATCTAGCATGAACTTCCTAAGTCAAACAACTTTCTTAGCAGCTTCACAAGGCGCGACATACTCGGCCTCCATCGTGGAATCAGCGATGCGTCCCTACTTGATGCTTCGCCACACTACAACCCCTCCGTTAAGAGTAAACACTGCCCCGGATGTGGATTTTCTAGAATCCTTATCGGTCTGAAAGTCAGAGTCTGTGTATCCCGTAAGGATCAAATCCCCACTCCCATACACAAGCATGTAGTTCCTCGTTCTCCTAAGATACTTCAGGATTTCCTTTACGACCGTATAGTGATCTAATCCTGGATTGGATTGATACCTACTGACAATCCGAACAGCATAACAGATGTCAGACCTAATACACAACATGGCGTACATAAGGCTCCCTACAGCTGAAGCATAAGGGATCTGTCTCATGTCCTCAACTTCTTAAGGTGTCTTAGGACATTGCTCCTTAGACAAGTGAACCCCATGCCTAAAAGGCAGCAAGCCCTTCTTGGAGTTTTGCATCTTATACCGTGACAACATCTTGTCAATGTAAGATGATTGAGACATGGCTAGCATCTTGTTCTTCCGGTTCCGGACTATCTGGATACCTAGAACATACTGAGTTTCTCCCAAATCTTTCATTTGGAATTACGAAGCCATCCAATTCTTAACGTCAGTAAGGAAACCTACATCATTCCCAATGAGTAGGATACCATCCACATATAATATCGGGAATGTGACAGTATTGTTGATAATTTTCTTGTAGACACAAGGCTCATCAACATTCTGATTAAAGCCATAAGATTTGATAACCTCATCAAACCTTATATTTCAAGACCTTGAGGCTTGTTTAAGTCCATAAATAGACCTTTGAAGCCTGCATACCTTTTGCTTTTGGCCTTGAGCAATGAACCCTTGGGCTGGTCCATGTAAATGGTCTCGTCAAGATTGCCATTCAAAAAGGTCATCTTGACATCCATCTGCAATACCTCATAGTCATAATATGTGGCGATGGCTAGAAGGATTATGATAGATTTTACCATGGCAACAGGAGAAAAGGTTTCCTCATAGTCAACCCATTCTCTCTAGGTAAAACCCTTTGCCACTAGTCTGGCTTTGAAGGTCTGCATCTTCCCATCTAAACCACGTTTACGCTTGTAGATCCCCTTGCAACCAATAGGTTTAACCTCATCCGATTGGTCCACAAGCTCCCAATCGGAATTGAAGTATATAGACTTTATTTCCTGGTCCATGGCTTTTATCCATTCGTCTTTGCCAACATCATTCATTGTCTGATCATAGGTCAATGTGTCACACCCCCCCTCCCCCCGAACTACATGCTAGCTTAGCCCAGAAGACGACGTGAAGGCAACAGACATCATTTACCTCTCTAAAGATACCTGTTGACCCTGTCTACCTGATAAACATATTATACTTGTATATGAAATACTTTAGACACAACACAACGGAACCTTGAATAAACACTAAACATACATAAGGGACAATTCAATTTAATGCTCACTCGAAAACTAAACCGATAAGGAGCACTACAACAAAAAACATACCATGATTTATACAACTACAACCTCTAGTGCATACACGAAACTAGCTATACAGTCCTTTCAAAATAAACTACAATACATATGGACTTGTTATACAACCCCACCAATGTACAAAATATCAAACTTGCAGGGCTTTCGGTAGACTCTGGCAGGATATCAGGCATCGGGAGCTCGATCTCTACCTGAAAAGTTGGAAAACACTGAAAGAATGAGCTATGAAGCTCAGTGAATGACTCAGTTTAAAAACTATTAACTCGTAAATCATATCACCTGACAATCTATGAGCATATGCATCTGTAATCAAGCGTTAAATATAAACGTGTAGTCATAATAGCTTTTCCAGAAATCCAGCAAGTATGCCATTAAAATCTCGCAAGGCATATCGATAACATTAACCATTTAAAAACATATGACAATGTACGTTGTGTAGGGTACGCCCAGTACAACCAACGTTTACTCTACGATGTAGTGGGGCCCGTCCAACACTCCCATCGTCTTCGTCGTAGTGGGGGCCCCGCATTCACGACAGCATTATTGTCACAGAGTACACTCAACGTCGACAATAGAAAATGACATGTGTGCACAGGGTACTATACAACTTCGACTCAATATCTCAGTCATTTACTCACTCGAGTCTCAGAAAAACACATGAAAATATTTGAACATGTCGCTTATCCTTTTCTTTTCGTAAAACCCAAGCTTACTCAGCTTGTTTGTGAAAACTAGAAATCTCTAAATAATACTTGCTTGTACATGCTTGCTTGAAATCATAACATTTCCACTAAATTTCAGTAAATCAATAAAAATATGCTCACATATAAATTTCATTGGAAAAATCTAGGCTCACAACGAATACTTGAAATCATTTCTAGGAAACCATGTATGCTCATAATTATGTGTTCAAAAGCAAACACAAAGCATTTAAACCATTTCATTCTAGGGAAACGTTGTATTTCCATAAGCATAAATTCAAGTATAAAAATCGTTCTCGAAATTCAATTTGTCACTCACAGCGTTACAACTAGAACTTTGGCCCGTATACTCGACCTATTTTCTCTTAGCCTGTCAAACAAACAAAAACCAAGCATTAGAACTTCGAGCTCATGAATTTCAACCTTAAGATTACAAAAACCATTATATCTATTTTCCAGCATTCTACAGATTTCATACCCTAACTTCACACACTCATAACTTCTTCATTAATTAGCCAAAAAGGATGTACTTTATACCAAACTCTTCCTTTTTGAACCCTCTAAAACTAATATGAAGAAATGAAATTGAAATACTCAAAGGGTTTGTCCGTAAATACCTCGAAAGTTGGTTCCTTAAAAATAAACTTCTGTTATTTCCAAATTCGTTTTCCTTCTGCACCCTGAACTTGACCTGAATTTTAACGCAACTTCCAATCGTTTTCTACTCACGATTGATTCATGAAAGTTATAGGAAATTAAATAAGCTTTCCAACCATACCTAATACACATTCTGATTCGAATTCTATAGATCAGAATGACTCAGAAACCAAAGATTTCCCAGATTTAACATCAAATTCTCTCCTCTGCCTTCCTCTTCACAAATCAGTAACATAAAGTCAGAATTTGCTCGAGCTTCCTTCACGAAATTTGTTCAAAAAAGGATTAATTTCATGAAAATAAAACCTCACCTCGTACCCCTTCTTTTGGAGCTCAAAACGATCCAAATATCAGAACTGAGCAGAATTGATCACAAAACTTGCCGTGCAACCTTGAATTGAACTTTCCCCCTTTCTTCTTCAATTCCAAACTCCAGCAGTTCGCCTTTCTTCTTCCTCTCACTCTCACAAAGCTCTCTAGTTCTCTTTCAAAGAATGGGAACAAATGAGAGTAAAATGGGTTAAAAGAAAGTGTTTGGCGGTTGTGGAGTTCCATTTTCCCTTTTTTTTTTTTTTTTTACTTTCCATTCCAACATTTCCTTTTCTTTCATTTTTTAAAAACACATTCTTTTTTCTTTTTTTTTTCCATTTCTTCAAACCAAACATATCTAAAACATTTTATTTTATTTTCTTTATTCCTGTTTTTTCCCTTTTTCCTTTATCTCTTTGTTTTTTTAAAAAGAAATTCCAAGGAGAGATCCCGGGTTTAAACAATGGATCCTCACAGTCATCATCACGTATGACGACTTGGGTTTCAACCAAACCCATGTAACGTTCATGCTGTCTAACAACCCTCTCACTATGTCAAGGCATTCTCAACTCTTGAAAAGGACGTACTTGACTAGACGAGCTAGGATCAACAACACTTGTTGATGTACTAGTACCATCAACAACTTTTGTTGATGTACTATCTATTTCGTTTAACACAACCTTACTCCTTGGGTTATGATCCTTGATGTGATCCTCCTCAAGGAATGTGGCGTTTGTCGACACAAACACCCTATTTTACTTAGGATCGTAAAATAGACCACCCCTAATTTCCTTTGGGTAACCTACGAAGAGGCACAACTTCGAACGAGGTTCTACCTTCTTCGGGTTTGACACCAACACATGGGTCAGACATCTCCAAATCATGAAATGACGTAAACTACCTTTATGACCATTCCAGAGTTCGAAAGGTGTTTTAGAAACACTTTTCGATGGAACGCTGTTCAAAATGTAAACCGCAGTCCCTACTGTGTAACCCCAAAACGAGTCAGGGAGATGAGCATAACTCATCATCGACCAAACCATGTCCAATAGGGTTCTGTTTCTCCTCTCTAATACACCATTCTTTTGTGGCATACCAGGTGCTGAGAGTTGGGACGTGATTCCATGTTCTATCATATAGTCCTTAAATTCGGTGTCCATATACTCTCTACCTCGATCTGATCGAAGTGTTTTGATCGTTTTACCTAATTGATTCTCAAGCTCAGTCTTATACTCCTTGAACTTTTCAAGAGCTTTAGACTTGTGATGCATTAGGTAAAGTACTCATATCTCGAATAGTCATCTATAAAAAAAAATGAAGCATTCGTAACCTCTCCGGGCTTTAACACTTATCAGACCACAAAGGTCAGAATGTATAAGCTCCAGAGGCTCTTTGACTCTATAACCTTTTCCACTAAAAGGTCGTTTGGTCATTTTCCCATCAAGGCACGACTCACAAAACGGTAAAAAATTTTCTTTTAACTCGCTTAGAAGTCCATTCTTCACTAGTCTCTCAATTCTATTGAGATATATGTGGCCTAACCTTAGATGCGAAAGATGGGCGTTTTTTTCGGAGAAACTCTTAACCTTTTTGTTCACGTTTCAACAGTTTTAAATAATTCAATATTCAAAACACTTTTGACCGAATTAGGTTTTAAAACGTACAGATTATTCTCAAGTGAAGCAGATAAAAATTGCAATGATACCCAAAAGGTTTAGAATGACCGCCACCGAAGGGTGGACAGATAAAAGAGTGTGAACTTAACGGAGATTTGTGGATGAAAAATTAAATGTATCTAACGATTTTTTTAGCACATCAACAATTGGGGGTGGGGTATTCGAACTCATGACCTCTTGGTTACAAGTCTTACTTAATGCCAATTGAGCTACGCTCTGCTATATTATAATGCTTGATCATTCATCAAATGAATAGTAAACTATATAATATACATACATCACATGTATAAATGCATGTCAATGTTTTTAATCTAAGAAATATAACACTTATATTAATTAAGTTAAAAAACATTCATTATATTATAACTCTTATAATGTAATTTTATAATGCATACTATATATTATAACTCTTATATACATGATGCATGAAATGCTTAACCTAGGGTGAGATTTTAATCTATATGACATACATTATGCACATAGAATAATAAATTTCATACATCACATGCATAAAATTAAATAAATAACAATATTGGACTAGTTTTTGCACCCAAGGAACTTTAATTAAATTAATTAATATCAATATAACATTTATATTAATATTAATTAATAAAATTAATTTATAAACACATTTTACAAATGAAATAAATTAAATAAAAAATGGTTGCTTCAGTCAGGGTTCGAAACCGCAACCTCCACGTCCCCATCTACCACTCGCGCGCGAAAAGCTCGCTGGAACCACCCACTACGCAACAGCGTTGCAACGCCGTGGCTAGCGTTGCAATGTTGTGGTGCCCAACGCCTTGGCAGCGTGCGCAATGTCACGGTCGCACCTTTGAAAGGGTCTCGACACGACCGTGCGGCACTTGCTCTCGCTCACGAGCAAGTAAGCCAACTCAAATCGGATCGCGCATGCACAACGGGCCTATGTCGCAACCTCCACCCCGTTCTTGAGAAAAGGTTTTAGAAAACGGGGTCAGAGAGAATTTGTGAAAACAATTTGGAAGACGTTTGTGAGAGTTTAGAAAGTTAGTTATACAGCTGACAAGCAATAATAAGAAAGCCACACTTATCTAGCATATAACTCTTGGTAGGGAGAATTGATGAATGTTCGCATCCCCCTATAGTACATTCTAGGAATTTTGGCTATGACTCCCTTGCACGTCATTTTGGCGAGGAGTCATACGCCCACAAAAATACATGAAAATGAAATAACAATGCTAAAGCAAAAGCATACATGAAAACACAATGAAAAATGATGGGGACGGCCATGCGGCCATGGGCTGCGCCTTGGACAAGCATGACCGTGACATTCTCCCCCACTTAATTGGTTGACGTCCTCGTCAACCGACACTCTTCGAACGGGATGGACCTGGGTTGGCAGTCTTCAAGTCTTCAGCTCGGTCCCAACGGACTTCTGCTCCCACGGCTTCCTTCCACATCTGCAAGAACTGCTGCACCTTCTCATATGGGGCAGCATCCGACTCCGTCCCTTCAGCTAGGACCTCAAAAGAGTTCTTCTCGTTTGATCGGGCGGGCTTGTCACGTCGCCGCCTTCGTACCACACGCCGTGATTGCGTCTTCCAAACCCCGTGGTAGTCCGACTCAGCACTACTGGGCTTCGCCCCGCTTTGGCTTCACTTCTTGGAGGGGCCTGTCTCTGACTGAGTCCCTCTACTTCGCGCCTCAGCGCTCTTTGTGTGCACTCTTGCACCTGAACTGTTCTTTCATCCCCTATTCTCGGGGAGGTGTACTTTCGATTGCCGCTTTTCTCGTCGCGATGAGTGCATTACTCGTGACATCTCGCCACAACATTCACTTGGGCTCGCTCACCGGTGCAAGGCCGATAACACTCGCGCGCCGGTAGGCTGCTTCAACTTCGCGGGCACTACGGCGGGATTTCCTCCTGTGATTACTAGACAACTCACTAGGGGCACAGGTATGACTTTGTGCTGAAGAAGGAACTCCATTCCCAACACAACATCGAAGTCGTCCATCCTGACGACGACAAGGTCTACGCGACCACCCGGGCCCCCCATCTTGACCGAGACGCCCTTTGCAATTCCTGAAATAGGTAGGTTGTTGAATTCACCAGCTTTCATCCTTCCCGGATCTCGGCTCCACGACAAGTTCAATCGTCTCGCTTCTGTCTCTGAGACGAAATTATGGGTGGCTCCCGAATCAACCATAGTGCTCTTGGTTGCTTTGTTGTTGACATGTGCGCCAACGCACATGAGCCCTACTTTGGATGGGCCCTTTGTCTCTCCCCACTCTTACGAAGAAGGGTCGACAGAATCTTATGGCGCCAATGCGCGGATTCTCTAGGTCTTCGTCTTGTACGGACTCAATTTCCGTATCGTCGACTTCCTTTCCTTTCTTTGCCTCATAGGACGCTTGAAGGGCCTTGAGGGCTATTTTACTCGGGCAGTCACTCACTCGGTGAGGGCCGTCACAAAGAACGCACTTCCGGTAGTTGTTGTTCTTGTTATGTGGTCTCTCGCCACGAATTTCCATTCCTCGGTGGGGACTTCCTGCTGTCCCTTCCTGAACTTCTAGGCCTATCTCCTCCCCCACTCTTGGGAGAGTTGGGCTGATGAGGTCGATCATCTCCTCGTGGGGAGGTTTTGCTTGTCTGCTTCTTGGGCTGTGCATTAATACTATCACCACTCAAAGTCAAAGCGATCGTTCACTCTGCTTGATATGCTTGGTCAAAGCGTTGTACTCATTGCTCGTACAACTTAGCCCTGCCCACACGTTTATAGCCGCTTCGACAAAGGAGAAGATCTTGTCCTTCTCGCTCATATCTCGGATGTCCAACATCAACCGACAAACTGTTTGACATATTCGCGGATGGCACCTTTATGTCTCAACTCTCGAAGCTTGCGCCTTGCAATTATCTCGACATTCTCAGGGAAGAATTGCGAGCGCAATTCTTGTTTCAATGTCTCCCATGTGTTAATGGTACATCTGCCTTCTTGGATGTCCATATAACGGGGCCTCCACCATAGTTTGGCATCGTCTTCCAGATGCATTGTTGCTAAGGTGACTCTTTCTTCGTCGATCCACCAGATCATTTGCTCGAAAGTATTGCTCCATATCGAAGATGAAATTTTCCAACACTTTGGCATCTCGAACCCCTGAGAAGGGTTTCGGCTCGGGGATCTTCTTCTTCCCCGACTTGGTCGCGCCTTGGTGAGGCTTGACTTCCATCGCAATCATGGTGAGATTTAGCTTTGCGGCCATCTCGCCTATCTCGCCCCTACAGATCTTAAGGGCATCTCACATCAACGAAAAGTCGAAACACATCGACCCAACTCTTTGTGGAAACTGTCCAGACCATCGACACGTTCCTCAATTTGGGCGACGCCGCCCGACGAGCTAGCACCACGCCCGAAGCTTTCACATCGGTTTACCCTGTCCTCGAGGGTCTCAACTCTCTCCATCAATTCATAGACGGACATTCCCTCGATGCGTCCAGCAATCGCATCAATCGCGTCGGTCTTGGCCGCAATCTCTTCCAGTCGAGATCCCAAGGACCGAATATTATCAAGGACTTCCGTCAGGAGAAGCAATTGCTCCTCGATCTCGGCCAACCGCTCTTTGTCCGACTTGTTTAATTTGTTTGCAGGCATGATTATCGTGTCTTGCCTTCCGAAGCCAACTAGGCTCGATACCAAACCTATCACGGCCGCACCTTTGAAAGGGTCTCGACACGACCAGTGCGGCACTTGCTCTCGCGCCACGAGCAAGTAAGCCAACTCAAATTCGGATCGCCGTGGCTGGCGGGCCTATGTCGCAACCTCCACCCCGTTCTTGAGAAAAGGTTTTAGAAAACTGGGTCAGAGAGAATTTGTGAAAACAATTTGGAAGACATTTGTGAGAGTTTAGAAAGTTAGTTATACAGCTGACAAGCAATAATAAGAAAGCCACACTTATCTAGCATATAACTCTTGGTAGGGAGAATTGATGAATGTTCGCATCCCCCTATAGTACATTCTAGGAATTTTGGCTATGACTCCCTTGCACGTCATTTTGGCGAGGAGTCATACGCCCACAAAAATACATGAAAATGAAATAACAATGCTAAAGCAAAAGCATACATGAAAACTCAATGAAAAATGATGGGGACGGCCATGCGGCCATGGGCAACACGCCTTGGACAAGCATGACCGTGACACGCAACACCCACAACGTCGCAACGTTGTGCTTGCAGCACACCCGGTTTCGCACGGACGACGTTGAGACACCGAAAAACAGCGTCTCAACACCATTGACAGCACAACAAACTTTTTTGTGGTTCTTCGCTATTTTTTGCCCATTTTCGCTCTGATTTCTTCACATCAACTCTTGTCACGAACGACACGGACTTACAGACTCGATTTACATACAATCTGCCCAAAACAACGGATCCTTACATTGATCACATCAACGAAAATGTAAATCTAAAAATAAGTGTCAAAACCGAAACATGCAATACGCAAACCATCAGTTCATCTCATGAATTAAAGCAAACCCACCTAATTTTAAGAAATACATAATGCACAACGAAATAGCCAACGATTGGCTCTGATACCAATTGAAGGGAATGTGAATCCCGTAGCGGAAACAACATGAAACGTCGTGGTGTTCGTTATGCTACTGATTTCTTAAAACCGAATTAAACTACTTTAATCCTAGGCTAAACATGCAAATTTTCAAGAAGAAAACAGAAAGTAAAGGATACTTAGAGCCTGTTTGGTAGGCAATCCAGATTCTGTTTTATGTTTTCGGATTCACTAAATTCAGTGAATACGTGTTTGGCAGACAAGTTTTCGAAAACTGTTTCCGGATTCTGTGATCCAAACGGTAGAAATTCTGAAAACAACATTTTTATGTTTTCATTATATCCAGATTCTTAATTTGAAATTTTAAAATGCAGAATTATATTAAACAAAGATAAAAATCTTAATATTTATACTATTTCATATTTATAAACTTAATTTACTTTTGTTAAATTAAAATATGTATAATATAATATATTCTAAATTATAAAATAATAATTATATAAAATTTATATAAAAAAACATGTTCATAAATTAATTAATAATGTCTTATATTTCACCTAATATTTAGTTTTGCAACTACAACTAATTTTATGATCTATAAATATATTATAGAACACACTTTTAAATTACTGTTTAAAATGAAATCAAATTTCTAAATCTGCTACCAAACACATATCTGAAAACATGAAATACAACTCTGTTTTCATTGAATCCCTTATTTTCAAATTTCTGTTTTCAGATTGCCTACCAAACAGGCCCTTACTTGTTGAAGAACTCTTCTTTAAGATTTTCTTCTCCGGTCACGAACCTCTTCGCAATTACGATCTCTACAATCACGATCTCTTGAACCAAGAACAGTGACACCTCTGAAAGGTCTTTTCGGTTGTTTTCGATTGGTTGAGGGAGAGTTGTGGGACTCCCTTTGGATTTTGGGTGGAGAGAATGAGAATTTAGAGAAGAGAAAAAGCTCTTTGGATGGAAATTCCATAAATGAGCAATTTGCCTTACCAAAGGCCTTTTGCAAAGCCTATATATAATGATGAGTGGTGAAGTTGAAATCTCCACCAAATCACCATTTTACCACAATCTTATAATATACAAATCATATTTGCATATTACATATAATAAGGTATCTCATACCTTATTATACAAATCTCATTTGTATAATTGTGGATTTTTAAATTGAATCACATTCAATTTAA
Source organism: Trichosanthes cucumerina (assembly GCA_036507285.1). Taxonomy (NCBI): domain Eukaryota; kingdom Viridiplantae; phylum Streptophyta; class Magnoliopsida; order Cucurbitales; family Cucurbitaceae; genus Trichosanthes; species Trichosanthes cucumerina. The sequence continues at coordinate 18,042,486 of CM071837.1, forward strand.
TTCCTCTCAATTCAATTTCTCCAAATTAGCCCTAGTTAATTCATTAGGCTAACCTATAGTTTATTATGAATCTCATTCACATCAAACTATATATTTGTTGGGATTTTTGTCCTAATCTCGTGTTTGTAATTTATTGTTTGAAATTAATAAGAGTTATTCATTTCATCACTTTGTGTCTCATAATATTTATAAACTTTTCCAATAAACTAAGCTCCGTGGTCATTGAATTTATGAGAGAACTAGAACTTGAGCGGTGTGTAGTGGACACACTGGGGGAGAATCACGTTCGAGTTAATGACCCGAAACGGTCTACGTGATATGGATAGGGTTGGAGACCTAATCTCGGATACACCGTGGATGCGCCCGCTTTGTATTAGATACAAGCGAAGTGATCGACTCGTTCATGTGGTTGACATGCGAGTGGGGGCATCTTGTGCAATGAGATTGTACAAGACCGGACCGTGATTTATTAGACCTCACGATGTAACACCGCTGTTGTGATGAGACTAATAACCGTAGATGACCATTAGTGACTCGACACGAATCCCGAGCGTGTTACGGACTCCGTCTGCGAGAGTGCATTCTTTGACTAGTACGGGTGAGGGTGGTCACAGTTACTCGCCCAATATGCCTATCTTCTCAGGGACAGAACCAAGTAGGGAGCTGGGAACTTAACTACGCGAGATAGAATTCACTCGTTCCCGCCTTTAGGGAAACTAGAGGGGTTGTTCCCTTGAGTGCTGTCTCCAGGGCTTGGACAACGGGCGCCCACCTTCTCACTGGCCCGAGAAGGGTGTTGTGTGTGGTTGGACCATCACAATATGTTGTTCATTAGAGGAGCGGTGGGGACTTAGGAGGAACAAGAGGTAGACATAGGGGTAAAGCGGTAATTTGACCCACCCGTGTCTCTGAACAACCCGTGAAGGGTCGACTCATGGGAATTGGTTATATCGGTGGACACGTAATATTCTCAGATCGACGGGAGTGCGGCTACGGGCTATAGTGGAGTGTTACCAGTAGCTAATGAATGTCGAGTTAGCAAGGTCAAAGAGTTTGGTAGGTTAATCTCGGATCATTGGAGCCCGTCACTTTGAGAGGTCCATTAGGTCCTCGGTTGGCTCCACTGTGTTAAAAAGAAGGGTTAATATTTTGGTATGAAATTGAAGTGTTCAATTTCACTTTAAGGGCATTTATGTCATTTATATGAGATATGAATGATATAATATATAGTTTAATGTGAATGAGATTCATAATAAACTATAGGTTAGCCTAATTGTTGAATTAGGGTTAATTGGAGAAATTAAATGAGAGAAATTAAATTGGATGTGATTCAATTTAATTAATCAACAATTATTGCAAATGAGATTTGCAATATGAGATATGAGATATCTTATATTATGTGGTTATGCAAATGAGATTTGCATTCCCTATGGTTGTGGTAAAGTGGTAATAATGTGGAGATTTTAACTCTCTCATTCCACTATTTAAACCCTTTCCAAGAAGGGTTTGATAGACTTCTCATTTTTTGTTTTTCACCAAAGAGAAGAAAAGAGAATTCTCTCTACTCTCTCATTTCTCCTCCCTCACCAAAACTCAAAACAAGTTCCCACCAACTTCCCTTCTCCAAAAGAGAACAACCAGAGAAGATCATTTGGTGGTGTTGAGAGATCGATTTGTGGGAAGATTCCGTTGAGATCGAGTAGCACGAAGAGTTCGTGACCCGAGGAAGAAATTGCTGAGTTTGTCTACAACAAGTAAGTAAAAACTCTATTTGCTGTAAATTTCTTCTTCTTCAAGCATGTTTAGCCTAGATCTAAGTGTTAGATTAATTTTAATAAACACAAGTTGCATAGTGATACCTCGACGATTCAATCGTCTTCCGCTGCGCGGGATTCTCATTCCCTTCAATTGGTATCAGAGCCATTTCGATGGTTCTTCATTTATACACTGTTTTGTTAAAATTAGGTGGGTATTTTGTCATAATTTCATGAGTTGATTGCTTGGTTTGCATTATGGATGTTTACGGTTTTTGGCACTAGATTAGATTTACAATTATGTTGATGAGATCAATGTAAGGGCCCGTTGTTTTTGGGTATTTGTTGTAAATCGAGTCTGTAAGTCCGGGTCGTTCGTGGCAAGATGCTGTGAAGAAATCGGAGCGGAAACAGGCGGAAATAGATGGAAGAATAGCAAAGTGTTTGTTGTTCTGTCGATGGCATTGAGATGCTGCCCAATGGCGTCTCAACATTGTTCTTGTGGGCGGAGGCATTGCTGCAGAGCAGCGTTGCAACGCCGCTGGTGTTGAGAACGCGGCTCAACGTTGTAGGCGACAGCGTTGCAACGCTACACGCGTTGAGGGCAGTTGCTGGAGGCAGTTTCGCGAGAACGTGGGATCAAGCATCATGGGCAGTTTTATTCGTTTTATTTAATCATTTTAATTATTTTAGTTTTTCTAAAATGTATTTTTTAATTTAATTTAATTATTTTATTAAATAATATTTATATAAATGTTATATTAATGTTATTTAATTAAATAATTGCCCCTAGGTGCCAAAAATCAATTCATTTTTGCTATTTAATTATTTTATGCATGTGATGTATATTTTAATTAATTTCTATGTGCATAATGTATGTCATATAGATTTAAAATCTCACCTTCCGTTAAACATTTCATGCATCATATTTATATTATAAGAGTTATAGTATATAGTATGCATGATAGGATTATATTATAAGAGTTATAATATAATGTATGCATGTTTTAATTTATTTAAATATAAGTGTTATATTTTTTTTAAATTAAAAGCATGCTCATGCATTTAATTCATGTGATGAATGTATGTTATAGTATAGTATTATTCATGTGATGGATGATCAAGAACTATAACATAGAAATGCATGCAACCTAAGTTAATTATTAGTTTTAAAGTGTTTAGAACTTGAATAATTAGACTTAGGTTTTCTAATTTTCTAATAAGATTAGAAATTTAGGAAATCAAATATAACCTTTGAATGGAGACTGATAAGTAACTCTGTCTAAGGAGGGTTTTGTAAAAAGGTGGGGTATTTAAGTTGACGCATGAACACCCTACACTGGAAACAGGCACCGGGAGTGAATTCGGTCAGATTCTTAGGTTATATTCTCGTGAGTGTCGTTAATTAAGTGTTAATTAATTTACTCACATAGACCTAAGTTAATAATGTGATTATAAACTTAGGTTAATACCATAAAAGAGTTATATTGGTAGACTTAGGTAAATTTTAGCCGGTTTATCTAGGTCAATCTCTATTAAAATTAAAGTGCTGAGTGGGAGGAAATATAGTGTATGAGATACATTTGAATTTCCAACCACAAATCTCCGTTAAAGTCCGCACCGTGAGATCTATACTCGGCCTCATGGCGCAAATGGGAGCGTTCCCCTTCGGATGACATTTGTATAGGTCAATATCATCGTGGATGGAGAGAGTACTTATAGTGAGTGGGAGCGAGACTTGTGAAAATGAGACCCACGGTCTCTTCTTTCGATTCACACTGTGAGACCCCTATGATCTGCCTGCTAGTTTGGCCTGGACCTGACAATCCCTTCGGAGGGCTTGATCATGGGAGTCGGAACACCGTGAATTCCCGAAAGGGATACAGTTTCCTGGTTGGTTTTCCTTCTTGGTTCACCCTTCGGTGGCTATTGTTTGGACGGATGCTTGAAAACTTAAAGATTGAGGGTGACACTCACAGAATTCGTTAAGTGTTAATGAATTCAACCGAACAATGGCAATTGGACGCCTAATGGAATAAAAGTTATTCTGGGATTAGCGTCTGATTGAGAAAGTCTCGTCCTAAAGGAGGAGTGTTCTGTTCACCCTTCGGTGGCGGTTATTCTAAACCTTTAGGGTATCATTGCAAAATTTTGAATGACTTAGGGATCATGAAACAATTTTTGCTAAAACTTGATTGGATTTCAAAAGTTTTTTGCGAGACTAATACAAAGTTTTCCTCATTTTTCAGCTAAAAATGTCTAGCGCAATAATAGCTTTACTCGCTTCGGATAAGTTAGTGGGAGATAATTACCAGAGTTTGAAAAAAACATTAATACAATTTTGGTACAAGACGACATGAAGTTCGTGCTATCTGAGGAGTGTCCTCAGATGCCGGGCTCGACCGCGTCGCGAAGTGTTCGCGATGCGTACGATCGCTGGATCAGGGCCAATGAAAAGGCCAAGGTCTATATAATTGCAAGCATGTCTGATGTCTTGGCAAAGAAGCATGAGCTGATGGTTTCCACTAAGGAGATCATGGAGTCCTTGCAGGAAATGTTTGGACAGCAGTCCTTTCAGGTCCGGCATGACTCGCTCACATACGTTTTCAATGCACGGATGAAAGAGGGGTGGTCTGTCCGTGAACACGTTCCAGACATGATGACCCACTTTCATCTGGCCGAGATGAACTGGGCTTCGATCGACGAGTCGAGCAGTCGATTTTATTTTGGAGAACTTCAAGAGTCTCCTTGATTCGTAGCAATGCTATTATGAACAAAATTAGCTACACTCTGACTACCCTCCTCAATGAGCTACAGAATTTCCAATCCTTGAACAGGGTCAAGGAATCTGAGGCAAATGTTGCCTACAAGTCTTATCACAGGGGTTCGACCTTTGGGACGAAACATGTTGCTCCTTCATGCCCGGAAGGGAAGAAGGGGATGAAGAGGGATAAAACTGACCGTGCTGCCGCCCACAAGGGAAAGAAGGTCAAGGAGGTTACAGAGAAAGGAAAGTGTTTCCACTACAATCGGGACGGTCACTGGAAGAGAAACTGTCTCAAATTCCTGGCCGAGAGGAAGAATCAAGGTAAATGTGATTTACTTGTGGCTGAAACATGTTTATGTTGGGATTTTTGTCCTAATCTCGTGTTTGTAATATATTGTTTGAAATTAATAAGAGTTATTCATTTCATCACTTTGTGTCTCATAATATTTATAAACTTTTCCAATAAACTAAGCTCCGTGGTCATTGAATTTATGAGAGAACTAGAACTTGAGCGGTGTGTAGTGGATACACAGGGAGGATCACGTTCGAGTTAATGACCCGAACGGTCCATGAGATATGGATAGGGTTGGAGACCTAATCCTCGGATACACTCGTGGATGCGCCCGCTTTGTATTAGATACAAACGAGGTGATCCGACTCGTTCATGTGGTTGACATGCGAGTGGGGGCATCCGTGCAATGAGATTGTACAAGGTCGGACCATGATTTATTAGACCTCACCGATGTAACACGATTGTGATGAAGGACTAATAAATTCGTAGATGACCATTAGTGACTCGACTTTGAACTCGAGCGTGTTTTGGACTCCTGTCTCATGAGAGGTCCATTCTTTGACTAGTATGCGGGTGAGGGTGGTCACGTTACTCGCCCAATATGCCTATCTTCTCAGGGACAGAACCAAGTAGGGAGCTGGGAACTTAACTACGCGAGATGGAATTTACTCGTTCCCGCTTTTAGGGAAACTAGAGGGGTTGTTCCCTTGATCGACTTTACCATGGCAACAGGTGAAAAGGTCTCCTCATAGTCAACCCCTTCAACCTGGGTAAAACCCTTTGCCACTAGTCGGGCTTTGTAGATTTGCACCTTCCCATCTACGCCACATTTACGCTTGTAGATCCATTTGCAACCAATAGGTTTTACCCCATCCGGTTGATCCACAAGCTCCCAGACAGAATTAAAGTACATAGACTCCATTTCTTGGTCCATAGCTTTAACCCATTCGTCTTTATCAACATCAGCCATTGCCTGATCATAGGTCAATGGATACTCACAGTCATCGTCTGGAACGACAACTGAGGTTTCAGCTAAACCCATATAGCGATCGGGCTGTCTTGCAGTCCTCGCACTACGTCGAGGCATTCCCAACTCGTGGGAACGGATTTGACTAGACGTGCTAGGATCAACAACACTTGTTGATGTACTAGCCCCATCAGCAACTCTCTGGCGATGAACCGCCCATTTCATTCAATACAATTTTACTTCTTGGTACATGATCCCTGACGTGGTCTTCCTCTAGGAAAATGGCGTTTGTCGACACAAGCACTCTATTTTCCTTGGGATCGTAAAATAGACCACCCCTAGTCTGTTTAGGGTAACCTACGAATAGGCACAATTTGAGCAGGGTTCCAACTTTTGGGTTTGACACTAACACATGGGTAGGACATCCCAAATTCTCAAGTGATGTAAAGCGCCTTTACGACCACACCCAGAGCTCAAGCGGTGTTTCACAAACACTCTTTGATGGAACATTGTTCAAAATGTAAACATGCAATCTCTCACTGCGTACCCAAAAAAAGAATCAGGGAGACGAGCATAGCTCATCATCGACCGAACCATGTCCAACAAGGTTCTGTTTCTCCTCTCCGATACACCATTCTGCTGTGGCATACCAGGTGCTGAGAGTTGGGATGTAATTCCGTGTTCTATCATATAGTCCTGGAATTTAGTGTCCATGTACTCTCCACCTCGATCCGATCGAAGTGTTTTAAGCGATTTACCTAAGAGGTTCTCAACCTTAGTCTTGTACTCCTTGAACTTTTCAAGAGTTTCAGACTTCCTATGCATTAGGTAAATGTACCCATATCTAGAGTAGTCGTCTATGAAAGATACAAAGTACTCATAACCGCCCCGAACTTTAACATTCATCGGACCACAGAGGTCAGAATGTACTAACTCAGGAGGCTCTTTGGCTCTATATCCTTTTCCACTAAAAGGACGTTTGGTCATTTTGCCTTCAAGGCATGACTCACATACTGGCAAAGAGTTTTCTTCCAACTCGTTTAGAAGTCCACTCTTTACTAGTCTCTCAATCCTATTGAGATTAATGTGGCCTAACCGTAGATGCCAAAGATGGGCATTTTCTTTTGGAGAAATTTTTGCTTTCTTAGTTCGTGTTTCATGATTTTAAACAATTCAAAGATTTAAAACACTTTTAAGCGAATTGGGTTTTAAAACATATCTGATTATTTTCAAGTGAAGTTTGAACAAATAACATTCCCTTTGAAAGAAATAAACGCTTTTTTAAGTCAAAAGAAACGGAAATACAATGTTCAATTAGGCAGGAAATAGAAAAAGGTTTCTAGTAAACCCTGGAACTATGTACAAATTGTCTAACAATAAGTACTTTCCGCCAAAATTCGACTTCACTGTGCCGATTCTTTGCAGAGAGACAAGCTCCGGATCCAACCCGTAGAGTCACTCTCACCCTCGCGGTGTGCCAGGAATCAATCCACGAAAAGAAGAACAAAGCGTGGTTAGTGGCGTACTCGAATCTAATATCCGGGAAGAGTCATTACTCTCCACTAAACATGTTTCTACCACAAGTAAATCACATTTACCTTGGTTCTTCCTCTCGACTCAGAATTTGGGACAATTTCTCTTCCAATGTCCGCTCCATCATGCAGTGGAAAAACTTTCCTTTTCTCGCAACCTCCTTGACCTTTTTGCCCTTCTCAGGCGGCGGCTCGGTCGGTTTACCCCTCTTCATCCTCTCTTCCCTTTCGGGCGTGAAGGAGCAACAGATTTTGTCCCGCAGGTCGAACCCCCGTGATAAGACACAGAGGCAACATTTGCCTCAGATTCCTTGACCTGTTCAGTGGTGAAATTCTCAGTAGCTCATTGAGAGGGTAGTCGATTGTGGCGATTTTGTTCATAACAACATTGCTCTTAAATCAAGGAAACTCTTGGAAGAGTCTCCATGATAAAATCGACTGGCTCGACTCGTCGATCGAAGCCCCATTCATCTCGGCCCAGATTAAAGCGGGTCATCATGTCTAGAAAATGTTCACGGATGCATTGACCCTCTTTCATCCGAGCATTGAAAATGTATTTGAGCGAGTCATGCCGGACTGAAAAAGGATCGTTGTCCAAACATTTCTGCTGAGGACTCCATGATTTCCTTAGCGGAAACCATCACTCATGCTTCTTTGCCAAGACATCGACATATGCGGCAATTATGTAGACCTTGGCCTTTTCATTGGCCCGAGATCCATCGATCGATGCGTATCGCGAACAACTCGCGATGCGGTCGAGCCAGTAATCCGAGGACACTCCTCGAGATAACACGAACTTTATGTCTTGATTACCAATATTGTATTGATGTTGTTTTTCCAAACTCAGTAATTATCTCCCACTAACTTACGGAAGCAAGTAAAGCTATAATAGCGCTAGACATTTTTATTTGAAAATTTAAGAAAAACTTTGTATTAGTCTCATAAAACCTTTTGAAAACAAATCTAATTTTAGCAAACATATTTCATGATCCTAGGTCATTCAAAATTTTACAATGATACCCTAAAGGTTTAGAATGACTGCCACCGAAGGGTGAACAAAACACTCCTCCTCTAAGACGAGACTTTCTCGATCAGACCCTAATCCCAGAATAACTCTTATTCCATTAGGCATCCAATGACCATTGTTCGGTCAAATTCATTAATACTTAACGATTGCGTGAGTGTCACCCTCAATCTTTAAGTTTCCAAGTATCCGTCGTAACAATAGCCACCGAAGGGTGAACTAAGAAGGAAAACCAACCAGGAAACTATATCCCTTTCAGGAATTCACTGTGTTCCGACTCTCATGATCATGCCCTCCGAAGGGATTGTCTGGTCCAGGCCAAACTAGCAGACAGATCATGGGTGTCTCACGGTGTGAATCGAAAGAAGAGACCGTGGGTCTCGAATTCACAAGTCCCGCTCCCACTCACTATAAGTACTCTCTCCATCCACGATGATATTGATCTATACAAATGCCATCCAGAAGGGGACACTCCCATTTGCGCCACGAGGCCGAGTATAGATCTCACGGTCATATGAGTTATCGGAGATTTGTGGTTGAAAATTTAAATGTATCTTATACACTATATTTCCTCCCACTCAGTACTTTAATTTTTAATAGGGATTGACCTAGATAATCGACTAAAAATTACCTAAGTCTACCAATATAATTCTTATATGGTATTTAGCCTAAGTCTATAATCACATTATTAATTTAGGTCTATGTGAGAAAATTAATTAACACTTAATTAACGGCGCTCACGTAAATATATCTAAGAATCTCTAGGACCGAATTCACTCCTGTGTCGGTTTCAGGTGTAGGGGTGTTCTGCAAGCGTCAACTTAAATACCCTGACCTTAGACAAAACCTTCCTTAGAAGCGAGTTACTAATCAGTCACCATTCAAAGATCATATTTGATTTCCTAAAATTCTAATCTTGTTAGAAAATTAGAAAACCTAAGTCTAATTATTCAAGTTCTAAACACTTTAAAACTAATAATTAACTTAGGTTTGCATGCATTTCTATGTTATAGTGCTTGATCATTCATCACATGAATAAGTATATACTATAACATAATTACCATTCATCACATGAATATAAATGCATGAGCATACTTTAATCTAAAAATATAATACTTATATTAATTAAATTAAATATGCATTTAATTACATTATAACTCTTATAATATAACCTATCATGCAAACTATATTATAACTCTTATAATATACATGATGCATGATTATGTTTAACCTAAGGGGGATTTTAAATCTATATGACATACATTATGCACATAGAATTTAATTAAAATCATACATCTCATGCATAAAATAATTAAATAGCAACATTGGACCGGTTTTTGGCACCTAGGGGTAATTATTTAATTAAATAAAATTAACATAACATTTATATTAATAATATTTAATAAAATAATTAATAAAATAAATTAAAAAACATTTTTATAAAAAAAACTGAAAAAATAAACTAAAAAATAGAAATAAAACGCTGCAGTTAAGACTTGAACCCACGTCCTCGCGCATTTACTTCTGCAACGTACACAGCATTGCAATGCTGTCGCCTACAACGTTGAGGCGCGTCCTCAACGCCAGAGGCGTTGCAACGCTACGCCCAGCGTTGCAACGCCATCGTGCTACAGCGCTCCGACCGCAAGGACGGCGTTGAGACGCCGTTGTGCAGCGTCTCAACGACATCGACAGAACAACACTGTTCTTGCTATTTTTCGTCCGGTTTTTTGCCTGTTTCCGCTCCGATTTCTTCACAGCAACTCTTGCCACGAACGACCCGGACTTACAGACCCGATTTACAACAAAATTGCCCAAAACAACGGGCCCTTACATTGATCTCATCAACATAATTGTAAATCTAATCTAGTGCCAAAAACCGAAAACATCCATTTCGCAAACCAAACATTCATCTCATGAAAATATGGTAAAATACCTACCTAAATCTTAATAAAACAGTGCATAGATGAATGACCATCCAAATGGCTCTGATACCAATTGAAGGGAATGAGAATCGCCGCGCAGCGGAAGACGATCTAATCATCATGGTATCATCATGCAATGTACTTATTAAAATCGATCTACCTATTAGATCTAGGCTAAACATGCTGAAAAGATTACAACGATGAGGGTAACTTACTTGTTGTAGATCGATTCAGCAACCTCTCCTTGCAGATCACGAACTCTTCGCGTTCCTCGATCTCCACGAACTCTTCCCACGAACGGATCTCAAACACTACCAATATAGATCTTCTTGGTTGTTCTCTTTTGGAGAAGGGAAGTTGGTGGGAACTTCTTTTGTGTTTTGGAAAAGGAGGAGAAATGAGAGAATGGAGAGAAAATCACTTAGCCTCCAAAGCTTAGTGTAGCTTAGGTTAACCTAAAACCCATCTATCAAAGGGTTTAAATAGTGGAATGATGAAGTTCACAACTTCACATAATTACCACTTTACCACAACCATATGTTATGTAAATCTCATTCACATAATTATATAAGATATCTCATAGTTTCAGGGTTTATTGTTGGACAATCAGAAGTACTTATTGTTGGACAATCTATACATAGTTTCAGGGTTTACTAGAAACCTTGTTTCAATTTCCTGCTTAATAGAACAATGTGTTTCAGTTTCTTTTGAATTGAATAAAGCGTTTATTTCGTTCAAAGGGAATGTTGTTTGTTCAGCTTCACTTGAAAATAATCTGTATGTTTTGAAACCCAATTCGGTCAAAAGTGTTTTGAATGCTGAATTGTTTAAAACTGCAGAAACACGAACTAAGAAAGCAAAAGTTTCTCCAAAAGAAAATGCCCATCTTTGGTATCTTTGGTTAGGCCACATTAATCTCAATAGGATTGAGAAACTAGTGAAGAGTGGACTTCTAAACGAGTTGGAAGAAAACTTTTTGCGGTGTGTGAGTCATGCCTTGAGGCAAAATGACCAAACGTCCTTTTAGTGGAAAAGGATATAGAGCCAAAGAGCCTCTTGAGTTAGTACATTTTGACCTCTGTGGTTCGATGAATGTTAAAGCTTGGGGCGGTTATGAGCATTTCGTGTCTTTCATAGATGATTACTCCAAATATGGGTATATTTACCTAATGCACAAGAAGTCGAGGTTGAGAGTACATGGACACTGAATTCCAGGACTATATGATAGAACACGAAATTACGTCCCAACTCTCAATACTGGTATGCCTGCAAACAGAATGGTGTATCGGAGAGGAGAAAGCAGAACCTTGTTGGACATGGTTGGTCGATGATGAGTTATGCTCGTCTCCCGATTCTTTTTGAAGTGCGCAGTGGAGATCTGCGGTTTATATTTTGAACAACGTTAGTCGAAGAGTGTTTGTGAAACACCTTTCGAGCTCTGGAGTGGGCGTAAAGGCGGTTTACATCACTTGAGGATTTGGGATGCCCGACCCATGTGTTGGTGTCAAACCAGAAAAAGTTGGAACCCGTTCGAAATTGTGCCTATTCGTAGGTTACCCCAAAGAGACTAGAGGTGGTCTATTTTACGATCCTAGGGAAAATAGGGTGCTTGTGTCGACAAACGCCACTTTCTTAGAGGAAGACCACGTTAGGGATCATTTACCAAGGAGTAAAATTGTATTAAATGAAATGGACAATACATCAGCAAGAGTTGCTGATGGGGCTAGTACGTCAACAAGTGTTGTTGATCCTAGCACATCTAGTCAAATCCGTTCCCAAGAGTTGGGAATGCCTCGGCGTAGTGGGAGGGTCGTGAGACTTTGATCGCTACATGGGTTTAGCTGAAACCTCAGTTGTCGCTCCTGATGATGACTGTGAGGATCCATTGACCTATGATTAGGCAATGGTTGATGTTGACAAAGACGAGTGGATCAAAGCTATGGACCAGGAAATGGAGTCTATGTACTTCAATTCTGTATTGGGAGCTTGTGGATCAACCGGATGGGGTAAAACCTATTGGTTGCAAATGGATCTACAAGCGTAAACGTGGCGTAGATGGGAAGGTGCAAACCTTCAAAGCCCGACTAGTGGCAAAGGATTTTACCCAGGTTGAAGGGGTTGACTATGAGGAGACCTTTTCACCTGTTGCCATGGTAATGTCGATCAGGATCCTTCTAGCCATTGCCGCGTATTATGACTACGAGGTATGGCAGATGGACGTCAAGACAACCTTTCTCAATGGCAAGCTTGATGAGACCATCTACATGGACCAGCCCAAAGGGTTCATTGCCCAAGGCCAAGAGCAAAAGGTTTGCCAGCTTCATAGGTCCATTTATGGACTGAAACAGGCTTCGAGGTCTTGGAATATAAGGTTTAATGAGGCGATCAAATCTTATGGCTTTGATCAAAATGTCGACGAGCCTTGTGTCTACAAGAAAATCGTTGACAAAACTGTCGCATTTTTGGTGTTGTATGTGGACAATATTCTTCTCATTGGGAATGAGGTAGAATTTCTTACTAACGTTAAGAAGTGGCTAGCTTCGCAATTCCAAATGAAAGATTTGGGAGAAGCTCAGTATGTTTGAGGTATCAAGATTGTCCGAAACTGGAAGAACAGAACGCTAGCCCTGTCTCAAGCGTCTTATATTGACAAGATGTTGTCTAGATATAAGATGCAGAACTCCAAGAAGGGATTGTTGCCTTTCAGGCATGGGGTTCACTTGTCTAAGGATCAGTGTCCTAAGACTCCTCAAGATGTTGAGGATATGAGACGGATTCCATATGCTTCAGCTGTAGGGAGCCTAATGTATGCCATGCTGTGTACTAGGCCCGACATCTGTTATGCAGTAGAAATTGTCAGTAGATATCAGTCCAATCAAGGATTAGATCACTGGACAGCCGTAAAGGTAATCCTCAAGTATCTTAGGAGAACGAGGAACTACAATTTAGTGTATGGTAGTGGGAATTTGATCCTTACGGGATACACGGATTCTGATTTTCAGACCGATAAGAATTCTAGGAAATCTACTTCGGGGTCAGCCTTCATTCTGAATGGAGGAGCTGTAGTATGGTGAAGAATTAAGCAGGGATGCATCGCTGATTCGACTATGGAAGCGGAGTATGTTGCGGCTTGTGAAGTTGAAAAGAAAGTTGTTTGGCTTAGGAAGTTCATAACAGATTTGGAAGTTGTTCCAAACATGAACTTGCCGATCACACTGTTCTGTGATAATAGTGGTGCAGTAGCCAACTCTCGTGAGCCTCAGAGCCATAAGAGAGGCAAACACATTGAGCGCAAGTATCATTTGATACGGGAGATTTTTCACCGCGGAGACGTGACGGTCACGCAGATAGCATCAGAGCACAACGTAGCTGATCCATTTACAAAGCCCCTCACGGCTAAGGTGTTTGAGGGTCACTTAGAGAGTCTAGGTCTTCGAGAGCTTTCTGACTAGGGCAAGTGGGAGATGTGTAAACGGGTATTCAATGCCTTAGTTTATTGTATTACTTCATTGTAATTTATGTACATTTCAGAAATGTATTTTCTCCACTAGCTTAGTCCAAGTGGGAGTTTGTTGGGATTTTTGTCCTAATCTCCTGTTTGTAATATATTGTTTGAAATTAATAAGAGTTATTCATTTCATCACCTTGTGTCTCGCAATATTTATAAACTTTTCCAATAAACTAAGCTTCAGGGTCATTGAATTTATGAGAGAACTAGACCTTGAACGGTGTGTAGTGGACACACGGGAGGATCACGTTCGAGTTAATGACCGAGCGGTCTCTGATATATGGATAGGGTTGGAGACCTAATCCTGGATACTGTAGATGCGGCCCGCTTTGTACTAGATACAAACGAGGTGATCCGACTCGTTCATGTGGTTGACATGCGAGTGGGGGCATCTTGTGCAATGAGATTGTACAAGATCCAGGACCGTGATTTATTAGACCTCTCGATGTAACACCGCTGTGTGAAGAGACTAATAAATTCGTAGATGACCATTAGTGACTCGACACGAATCTCGAGCGTTTACGGACTCGTCATGCTGAGAGTGCATTCTTTGACTAGTAACAGGTGAGGATGCTCACGATTACTCGCCCAATATGCCTATCTTCGAGTGACGAGAACCAAGTAGGGAGCCGAGAACTTAACTACGCGAGATGGAATTCACTCGTTCCCGCCTTTAGGAAACTAGAGAGGGTTATTCCTTGAATGTCGTCTCCGGGGCTTGGACAGGGCGCCCACCTTCTCACCGCCCGAGAAGGGTGTTGTGTGTGGTTGGACCATCACAATATGTTGTTCATTAGAGGAGCGGTGGGGACTTAAGGAACAAGAGGTAGACACGGGTAAAAAGCGGTAATATGACGCAGCCGTGCTCACGAACAACTTTGTGAAGGGTCGACTCATGGGAATTGGTTATATCAGTGGACACGTAATATTTTGCACTGACGGGAGTGCAGCTACGAGCTATAGTGGAGTGTTACCTAGCTAATGAATGTTGGTTAAAGGGTCAAAGAGTTTGGCAAGTTAATCTCGGATCATTGGAGCCCGTCATTTGTAGGTCCATTAGGTCCCTCGGTTGGCTCCACCTGGGTTAAAAGAAGGGTTAATGTTTTGGTATGAAATTGAAGTGTTCAATTTCACTTTAAGGGCATTTATGTCATTTATATGAGATATGAATGATATAATATATAGTTTAATGTGAATGAGATTCATAATAAACTATAGGTTAGCCTTGAAAAAGTCTAGATTAAGAAAGCGGAAGCAATTTTGGATCTTGAACACTCTAAGTTGATCAATTTTGTAAAATAAAAAACATGCTCAAAGTTGGAAAAAAGAGAGGATAGAAAACTCAACTTTGAAGATAAAATTCTCTTCACCCGGTTGATGGTTTTCAAGCCACGAACACTTCGTGGACAAATCGTTAGAGTCTTCCCTACTACCCTCGGGCCTTAGAACGGATTGTGGGATCCTAGATTGAGAGAATTTGGAAGAAAAGACCTCAAAGGTCACTAATTCGGGAATATTGAATTTTCTGTGTAATTCTCTTTAAACACCCCAAATCACCATTATATAAAGCTTCAAAAAGCTTCAATGGAGTGACAACTCAAGGGTGATGAGGATGTTTTGAGATGGAGGTGGCCAATTTTGGTGAATTTTGAAGATGAGTAAGATTGGGCAAGTTATAACTTGTTTTTCATGAAAATCATGAAAAACCCTCATTTTACATTTAATTTTAATTCAAAAATCAATATTAAATTGATTTTTAATTAAAATTAATATAATTAATTAAATAATTCAAAATTAATTTAATTAATTAATTTTTTAATTTAATTTAATATCAAATATTAAATTAAATAAATTGCCCGATCTCAATCGATTTTTTTAACATGAATCCTTATTCATGCTATAAACCGATCCCAATATTTTAATCATATTTAAATATATCCACCTCTTATTAATCATAGTTTAATTCATAATTAAGCTATGATTAGTTAAATATATCACATATAAATAACGCTTTCTCCCAAACTTGAATTTGAACAATTCAAATTCTTTTCTCTCAAAAAGTAATAAGGCTAAGTCCGAGCTAGTAAGGAGGACCTAATGGACCTACTGGATCATGAGCTTCAACGATACGAGATTAACCAAACCAAACTCTTTAGCCTAGCTAATCAACATTCGTTAACCACCGGACATTCCACTAAAGCCCAAAGGGTTGCACTCTCTCTCTTGTAGATATATTTATGTCCACTCGATATAACCATGATTAGTAAGTCGATCCTTCACGGGTCATTCGTAATTACAATTTGGGTCAAAATTACCGTTTTACCTCAGTAATTACCTCTTGTTCCTTAAGTTCCATCGATCCTCTAATGAACAATTGGTTTGTGGTCCAACCAAGAAACCAAATCCCTCTCGAGCCAATGAGAGGATGGGCCCATTGTTCAAGACCCGAGTCGATTTAAGGGAACAACCTTTCTACTAATCCCTAAAGCGGGTAGGAATGAATTCCATCTTGCCGAACTATGTTCCACTATCTACCCGGTTTTATCCTTGAAATGGCGGAGCTTATTGAGTCGGCAGTCTCGAGCCACACTCACCCATGTAAATCTAAGGATAATTCGAATAAACAGGAGTCCATAGAACGCTCGGAGATTAAGATCGAGTTACCTAGGTCATCGGATGAATATAGTCGATTAAGACGATGAACGGAGTTATAAAGTCTAAGTGACTATTGCGCTGTCCGATCTTATGCAAACTCATTGCATAGTAGCGCCCCACTCACATGTCTCCACATGAACGATTAAGGATCACATCGTTTGTTCTCTACAAAGTGGGCCGCGTCCATAGTGTCCCTAGGATAAGGTCCCCAACCCTATCCTTATACTATAGACTGTTCTGGCTATAACTTGAACTTGATCTACTTTTATGTCACACATAAAGTTCAAGTATTCATCCTATAGCCAAGGGTTCTTTATTGGATTAAGGTTACACAATACACAATAGTCAATAACACTTTGACTGAATAAATTTCAATAACAACTTTATTCTGATATAAAATATTCATCCAGTTTACAAAACCACGAGTTTTAGGACATAAAACCCAACAAGCCTAATTGTTGAATTAGGGTTAATTGGAGAAATTAAATGAGAGAAATTAAATTGGATGTGATTCAATTTAATTAATCCACAACTATTGCAAATGAGATTTGCAATATGAGATATGAGATTTCTTATATTATGTGGTTATGCAAATGAGATTTGCATAACCTATGGTTGTGGTAAAGTGGTAATAATGTGGAGATTTTAACTCCCTAATTCCACTATTTAAAGCCTTTGCAAGAAGTGTTTGATAGACTTACTTCTCATTTTTTTGTTTTTCACCAAAGAGAAGAAAAGAGAATTCTCTCTACTCTCTCATTTCTCCTGCCTCACCAAAACTCAAAACAAGTTCCCACCAACTTCTCTTCTCCAAAAGAGAACAACCGAGAAGATCATTTGGTGGTGTTCGAGATCGATTTGTGGGAAGATTCCGTTGAGATCGAGTAGCACGAAGAGTTCGTGACCCAAGGAAGAAATTGCTGAGTTTGTCTACAACAAGTAAGTAAAAACTCTATTTGTTGTAAATTTCTTCTTCTTCAAGCATGTTTAGCCTAGATCTAAGTGTTAGATCAATTTTAATAAACACAAGTTGCATAGTGATACCTCGACGATTCAATCGTCTTCCGCTGCGCGGGATTCTCATTCCCTTCAATATTATGTCAATTATATAACATATAAATGACATAAATACCCAAATAATGAATTTGAACACTTCAAATTCACACCAAACTGTAAACCCTCAATTTATCAAGTTTGAGCTAATTGAGGGACCTAATGGACCTACAGATGACGAGCTCCAATGATACGAGATTAACCTATCAAACTCTTTGACCTGGTTATTCAACATTCATTAGCTACAGTAACACTCCACCAAAGCCCGCAGCTGCAGTCCCATCACTTTAGGACAAGTTGTGTCCATCGATATACCCAATGTGTTGGGATATATGTCCTCATCTCGTGTAGTTTGTAATATTCCAAGTTGTAAATGAATAAGAGTTATTTATTTCAACATTGTGTAATAAATAAGAGTTATTTATTTAAACTTTGTGTCTCGCATTTTTCATAAACTTAATCCAATAAACTAAGCTCTAGGGTCATTGCATATGAGAGAAGTAAGAACTTGAACGGTGTGTAGTGGACACACAGGGAGGATCACGTTCGAGTTAATGACCCGAACGGTCTATAGTATATGGATAGGGTTGGAGACCTAATTCTGGATACACTGTGGATGCAACCCGCTTTGGATTAGATACAAACGAGGTGATCTGACTCGTTCATGTGGTTGACATGCAAGTGGGGGCATCCTGTGCAATGAGATTGAACAAGATTGGACCGTGAATTATTAGACTTACTGATGTAACACCGTTAACAGTATAGAGCTAATAAATTCATAGATGACCATTAGTGACTCGACCTTAATCTTGAGCGTATCACGGACTCCTGTCTGCTGGGGTCTGTCCTTTGACTAGTACGGGTGAGGGTGGCCTTTGTTGCTGCTCGCCCAATATGCCTATCTTCTCAAGGGGCGGGACCACGTGGGAGCTGGGAACTTGACTACGCAAGAAGGAATTCACTCGTTCCCGACTTAGGGAAACTAGAGGGGTTGTTCCTTATTCATGCTATAAACCGATCCCAATATTTAAATCATATTTAAATATATCCACCTCTTATTAATCATAGTTTAATTCATAATTAAGCTATGATTCGTTAAATATATCACATATAAATAACGCTTTCTCCCAAACTTGAATTTGAACAATTCAAATTCTTTTCTCTCAAAAAGTAATAAGGCTAAGTCCGAGCTAGTAAGGAGGACCTAATGGACCTACAGATCATGAGCTTCAACGATACGAGATTAACCAGCCAAACTCTTTAGCCTAGCTAATCAACATTCGTTAACCACCGGGACATTCCACTAAAGCCCGTGTGGTCGCACTCTCCTCACTGTAGATATATTTATGTCCACTCGATATAACCATGATTAGTAAGTCGATCCTTCACAGGTCATTCGTAATTACAGCTGGGTCAAAATTACCGTTTTACCCCTGTAATTACCTCTTGTTCCTTAAGTTCCACTGATCCTCTAATGAACAATTGGTTTGTGGTCCAACCAGCAAACCAAATCCCTCTCGAGCCAATGAGAGGGATGGGCCCCGTGTTCAAGACCCGAGTCGATTTAAGGGAACAACCTTTCTACTAATCCCTAAAGCGGGTAGGAATGAATTCCATCTTGCCGAACTATGTTCCCGACTATCTACCGGTTTTATCCTTGAAATGGCGAGCTTATTGAGTGGCGGTCTCGAGCCACTCTCACCCATGTAAATCTAAGGATAATTCGAATAAACAGGAGTCCATAGAACGCTCGAGATTAAGATCGAGTTACCTAGGTCATCGAATGAATATAGTCGATTAAAGCGATGAACGGAGTTATAAAGTCTAAGTGACTATTGCGCTGGTCGATCTTATGCAAACTCATTGCATAGGCGCGCCCCACTCACATGTCTCCACATGAGCGATTAAGGATCACATCGTTTTTGTTCTCTACAAAGTGGGCGCGTCCATAGTGTCCCTAGGATAAGGTCCCCAACCCTATCCTTATACTATAGACTGCATTCGGCTATAACTTGAACTTGATCCACTTTTATGTCACACATAAAGTTCAAGTATTCATCCTATAGCCAAGGGTTCTTTATTGGATTAAGGTTACACAATACACAATAGTCAATAACACTTTTCTTGAATAAATTTCAAGAACAACTTTATTGTGATATAGAATATTCATTCGATTTACAAAACCACGAGTTTTAGGACATAAAACCCAACAATCTCCTACTTGGACTAAAACGTCGTGAGGGTAAAACATCTTTGAGCAAAGAAAAGTCGCGCCTCTCTTGTACAACCCGTAGTCCTAGACTCTCTAGGTGTCCTCAAACACTTTAGCCGTGAGGGGCTTTGTAAACGGATCGGCAATGTTGTGCTCGAAAGCGATCTGCGTGGACGATCACGTCTCCTCGTTGCACAATCTCTCACGATGAGATGGTATTTGCACTATATGTGCTTTCGCGCTTATGGCTTCTAGGTTCTTTAGAATTTGCCTTTGCACCACTATTATCACAATAAAGGGTGATAGGCAAATTCATATTTGGAACAACTTCCAAATCAGTCAAGAATTTTCTAAGCCATCTGACCTCCTTCGCCGCCATAAGTCGCAACGTACTAAACCTCCATGGTGGAGTCAACAATACAACCTTGCTTTATACTCCTCCATACTATAGCTCTCCGTTAAGAGTGAACATCGATCACGATGTGGATTTCCTCGAATCCACATCGGATCAAAATCGTCAGTCGGTGTATCGTGCAAGGATCAAATCCTTTGCACCATACACAAGCATCTGATCCCTCGTTCTCCTAAGATATTTGAGGATGTTCTTAACTGTGGCGATCCGATAATCATATCACGGATTAGATCGATATTCGCCGACTATTCCCTTTGCATAGCATATGTCGGGTCGAGTACATAACATGGCATACATCGGACTACCGGAAGCGGCGGATGCATAGGAATGCGTCTCATATCCTCAACTTCTTGAGGTGTCTTAGGACATTGTTCCTTAGACAAATGAATTCCATGCACGAAAGGTAATAAACCCTTCTTGAATTCTCGCATCTTATATCTAACCAACATCTTGTCAATATAAGATGCCGTGACAATGCTAGCGTTTTGTTCTTGCGATTAGAACAATTTGGATTCCAAGAACAAACCGAGCCTCTCCCAAATCTTTCATTTGGAATTGGGTCGCTTAGCCATTGCTTAACGCCAATCAGAATCTGCATTATTCCCAATGAGCAAGATATCGTCTACATATAGAACTAAGAAAGCTACGAGTGGTATTGACTATCTTCTTGTAAACACAAGGCTCGTCAATATTCTGTTTCAAAGCCATAAGATTTGATCGCGATATCAAATCTTATATTCGAGATCTAGAAGCTTGTTTCAATCCATAGATGGATCGTTTAAGCTTGCAAACCTTTTGCTCTTGACCCCGAACTATGAACCCATACGGTTGATCCATATAGATACTCTCTTCAAGATTGCCATTTAGAAAGGTTTGTCTTGACATCCATTTGCCAAATTTCATAGTCATAAAGCGTGGCAATGGACAAGAGTATTCTAATGGACTTAAGCATGGCAAACAGGGGAGAAGGTTTCTTCATAGTCCACCCCTTTCCTTTGGGTATAACCCTTTGCCACAAGTCGAGCCTTAAAGGTTTGCACCTTACCGACTTGATCTCGTTTCCTCTTGTAGATCCACTTGCAACCGATAGGTCTTTCACCATCGGTTGATCTACAAGTTTCGATCGAATTGAAGTACATTGACTCCATTTCAAGGTCCATGGCTTTAATCCACTCGTCCCTATCTATATCATTCATTGCTGTTTATAGGTCAATGGATCCTCAACGCCATCATCGGTATGACGACTTGGGTTTGGTCAAACCCATGTAACGGTCGGGTTGTCTCTAACATCCTCCCACTACGTCGAGGCATTCTCAACTCTTGAGAAGGACCAACTTTATCAACAACAATTGTTGATTTATACGTAGCTTCCTGGAAATTTCACTTAAGACAATCCTACTACGAGGTTGATGATCTCTCATGTGGTCTTCCTCCAAGAACGTGGCATTTGTCGACACAAGCACCTTGTCCTCTTGAGGATCATAAAAGCAGACCACCTTTCGTTTCTTTGGAGTATCCTACGAATAGGCATAATTTTGAACGATGTTCCAATTTCTTTGGATTGGACACTAGCACATGTGCTTAGGACATCCCCAAATCTCAAGTGGCGTAAACTACTTTTACGCCCTTTCCATAACTCATAGGGTGTGTCAGAAACACTCTTGAGGGAACCATGTTCAAAATATATACAAAGACAACTTCTACTGCGTATCCCAAAACGAACTAGGCGGTGGCGTAGCTCATCATGGATCGAACCATGTCTAACAGGGTTCTATTTCTCCTCTCGAGATACACCATTCTCATTGAGGTGTACCTGGGGTCTTTGAGAGTTGGGATACGATTCCATGTTCTATCATATAGTCTTGGAATCTCAAATCCATATACTCTCCACCTCGATCGATCGAAGTGTTTTAATCGTTTTACCTAATGTATTCTCAACTTCGCCTTATATTCCTTGAACTTTTCAAGGGTTTGGACTTATGGTGCATTAGGTAAAGATAACCATACCTAGAATAATCATCAATAAAACTGATGAAGTATTCATACCCTCCTCGTGCCTTGACATTCATAGGACCACAAAGATCCGAATGCACGAGTTCCAAGGGTTCTTTGGCTCTATAACCTTTTTCAGAAAAAGGTCTTTTAGTCATTTTTCCTCAAGACGGGACTCACATGGTGGTAGAGAGTTGTCTTCTAATCGACTTAGGAGGCCACTCTTGACCAATCTCTCAATCCTATTGAGATTAATGTGGCCTAGTCTCAAGTGCCAAAGATAGGTACTAGGAGAAAGTTTCTGCCTTTTATTTTGAGTATCAGCTGTTTTAAACATCTCGGTGTTTAAGATAGCTTTTACTCCTGTTGGTCTTAACACATATAAGTTATTTTCCAGTTTAGCAGAACATATTCGTACACCTCTTTTGCAAATGAACGCTTCATTATGATCAAAAGATACTTTATACATATGTTCAAGCAAACAAGAGATAGATACAAGATTTCTTTTGATTCTAGGAACCAAAAGTACATTTTCTAATAAAATAAATCTATCTCTAAACAACAACTTCATCGCTCCCCTTTGCTTTGCATTTGAGACAACCTCTCCCGTTCCAACCACGAGAGATATCTCCCCATCAAGAAATTCTTTGCCAGAACTAGTTTCTGAAAAGAAGAAAAAACATGGTTAGTGGCTCCTGAATCTAATATCTGTGCGGCGGAATCATCATGTTCCACTAAACATGTTTCAATAACAAGTAAATCATATTTACCTTGTTTTTCTTTCTCAGCTTTCTTTTCTGCAAGGTACTTTGGGCAGTTCCTCTTCCAGTGCCCGTCTGCACCACAGTGGAAACATTTTCCTGTGGCTTTGGCCTCATGTGTGGGAGCTGTCCCTTCCCTTTGTCCCTTCTTCTTCTTTTTCGAATACCCTTATTTTTAGAAAAGGAAGGACCGGACTTGGTCCCAGAGGACGATCCTCTTAGGAACTTCTTCGAAGTGACAACATTTGCCTCCTTCTCTTTTCCTTTTGATTTCATGAGGGACTCAAAAGTCCGTAGCTCGTTGAGGAGAGTAGTTAGGTTATACTCTATTTTATTCATCACGCATTTGTGCGGAATGGCAGAAACTCTTGGAAGAGATTCCATAATAAAGGTTACGACTTCTCTCATCAATGATCGCCCCATTTACTTGACCACGTTGAAGTGAGTCATCATGTCAAGGACATGTTCCCCTATGAGGCTCCCTTCTTCATACGGGAGTTGTAAAGCGTATTTGACAAAGATCATAATGGACCGATGAGGGCGGTTGTCCAAACATCGTCAGAAACGATCCCATGATCTCCTTTGCGGTGACCATGGTCTCATGTTTCTTAGACAACACATCGGATATCTTTGGCTAAGATATAGACTCGGAGCCTTCTCATTAGCCCTAATCCATCTTTCATAAGCATCCCGAACCATGGTGTTTTGCAATCAGTGGGAGGAAGGACATTCTTCCGTTAAGACGAACCTCGGATCATCAAGAACAAGAATCGTATTCAAGTTTGATTTCCGTGTTCCATAATTATCGCGCTAAGTTTATTGAAGGCGTAGTAATTGGATAAAAGAGTTCGACATCTTTGAAAAAGAATGAATTCTATTAGTGAATTGTTTGTAACCTATCTAATTTAAGAATTTAGCAAAAGTAATAATGTACCCATAAACTCATTATTGTTTTTGTAACGATACTTCAGTGAGTCGAGCAACCGCTACTGAGGAGGCGATCAATCACTCCTTCATCGAACCAAGACATTCTTGACTAAATGTTAATACAGGAATAACTCTTATTCCTATAACATTCTAGTTATCGCAACTTTGGTCAAGAACTTACTAACATTTAACAATTCTTGTAAGTGTGACCCACCATTTTCAGACCTCAGAGGTCGGCCCCAACAATGCTACCGAACTGGAGAAACAAAGTGGGAATGGACCTAAGAGACCCTATCCATTTACGGAGTTTGAGTTGTTTGAATCCCATGTTACATCCTCCGAATGGATGGTGCTACTTAGGGCAACTGCGCGCAGCGCAACATGGGAATCTCACGGTCCAACCTAATGGAGGAGACCGTAGGATGTGTTGACACACTTCCTTTACTCACTTACTATAAATACTTTCTCCATTCACCTTGCTCTTGATTTATGCAAACACCATCCGAATGGGGATGCCCTATTGACATCACGAGGTCGAGCATAAATCTCACGGTGTGAAGTTCGTGGAGAGCATAAGAGGAAATTGATATATTATATATACCGTTTCACTCCCCACTAAGTATTTTTAAGCAGTTTGGGTATACTTTTACTTAGGCATATTAGGCTAAAACAATATAACCTAAGTCTACCAATATAACAATTATCTTTGGAATTACCTAAGTCTATTGACCTTTTTAATAAACCTAGGTCTATGAGTTTAATTTATTAACTTTTAATAAACGCCACTCACGAAAGATAATTTATAAACCTATGGATTAAATTCACTCCCAGGTCAGTTCCCAGGTAGGGGTGTTCCGTTTCCATCAGCTTAAGTACCCCAACCTAGCCAGAACCTTCCTTAGTCAGAGTCCCTCTTTAATCAAAGTTTATAAATTATTGGTTTCCTAATTCTAATCTTATTAGAACTAGATAACCTAAGGTCTAATTAATTTCCAGTTCTAAAACCATTTTAAAACTAATTAATTAACCTTAAGTTACATGCATTTCTATGTTATAAACAGATTGAACATTCATCACATGAATAAACATACATTTATAACAAATCCATCACATGAAAAATGCATAGTTATTATATGTTTAATTTTTAATTAATATAACCCTTATATTAATTATAATTAAAGCATATAATATTTGTTTCATAAATTAATATAACACTTATATTAATTCTTATGAAACCAATAAACATGCATACAATATATTATAACACTTATAACATACTTTCAATGCATGGAGCATGCTTCCTATGGTGGGATTTTAAAATCTATATGGCATACTTTATGCACATACAATCAGGGATTTTAATTAAAACATACATTCACAATGCATAATTAATTAAACACACTAAAGTGGACTGGTTTTGGCATCTAATGCAAGCAAACTACTAAATTATTACAATAATAATCTAGAATTATCATCGAACCACTTGAACTCTTGAATTTGGGTCGAACCGTCTTACAAATGTGTGAACAGGACCTTCAAAAGGTTGAATCGGGCTGTAAATAGCTGAATCGGGCCTCCAAATGATAAACGGACCTCAAAATGGAAAAACCGGCCTCGAATTAGTCGAGGCAGGTCTAAAACCACCGAACAGGACCAAAAAGCAGAGCGAACCGGTCCAAAATTGATTGAAGCCGGTCCAAGTCAACCAAAAGCTGGTCAAAGTCAACGGTCCACATTTGGTCAACTCTTTCTTCTTAAAAGCACGGGCGGGAGGAAATTTTCTTTGTAGCAAAATTTGAAAAAAAATTCAGCAATTTACTCTGTTTCGATTTTTAGGACCTCTTGACTTCAAACGTCAAATTGAAGGCCTTCCAGAACTCCAATCGATCAAGAAATTTTTATAGCTTATTCTATATTACACGTTAATGCTCAAACACACTTGAGCAATTTGAAAATAAAGCACAAATTGATGCTCAATTTAAATGCCAAAGTCAGAAGAACACTTTAGATGCCCGGAAAAATTGTATTTCATAAAACACCACACCACAGAACACAATTGATCAAATTGAGTGCTCAAAATTGCTCACGATACCAATTGAAAAAGTCTAGACTAAGAAAGCGGAAGCAATTTTGGATCTTGAACACTCTAAGTTGATCAATTTTGTAAAATAAAAAACATGCTCAAATTTGGAAAAAGCAGAGGGATAGAAAACTCAACTTTGAAGATAAAATTCTCTTCACCCGGTTGATGGTTTTCAAAGACGAACACTTCGTGGACAACCGTTAGAGTCTTCCCTACTACCCTCGGGCCTTAGAACGGATTGTGGGATCCTAGATTGAGAGAATTTGGAAGAAAAGACCTCAAAGGTCACTAATTGGGAATATTGAATTTTCTGTGTAATTCTCTTTAAACACCCCAAATCACCATTATATAAAGCTTCAAAAAGCTTCAATGGAGTGACAACTCAAGGGTGATGAGGATGTTTTGAGATGGAGGTGGCCAATTTTGGTGAATTTTGAAGATGAGTAAGATTGGGCAAGTTTATAACTTGTTTTTCATGAAAATCATGAAAAACCCTCATTTTACATTTAACTTTAATTCAAAAATCAATATTAAATTGATTTTTAATTAAAATTAATATAATTAATTAAATAATTCAAAATTAATTTAATTAATTAATTTTTAATTTAATTTAATATCAAATATTAAATTAAATAAATTGCCCGATCTCGATCGATTTTTTTGAACATGAATCCTTATTCATGCTATAAACCGATCCCAATATTTAAATCATATTTAAATATATCCACCTCTTATTAATCATAGTTTAATTCATAATTAAGCTATGATTCGTTAAATATATCACATATAAATAACGCTTTCTCCCAAACTTGAATTTGAACAATTCAAATTCTTTTCTCTCAAAAAGTAATAAGGCTAAGTGCAGAGCTAGTAAGGAGGACCTAATGGACCTACTGGATCATGAGCTTCAACGATACGAGATTAACCAAACCAAACTCTTTAGCCTAACTAATCAACATTCGTTAACCACCGGGACATTCCACTAAAGCCCAGTGGTTGCACTCTCCTCACTGTAGATATATTTATGTCCACTCGATATAACCATGATTAGTAAGTCGATCCTTCACAGGTCATTCGTAATTACAGCTGGGTCAAAATTACCGTTTTACCCCTGTAATTACCTCTTGTTCCTTAAGTTCCACCGATCCTCTAATGAACAATTGGTTTGTGGTCCAACCGAACAAACCAAATCCCTCTCGAGCCAATGAGAGGATGGGCCCATTGTTCAAGACCCGAGTCGACTTAAGGGAACAACCTTTCTACTAATCCCTAAAGCGGGTAGGAATGAATTCCATCTTGCCGAACTATGTTCCCACTATCTACCCGGTTTTATCCTTGAAATGGCAAAGCTATTGAGTGGCAGTCTCGAGCCACTCTCACCCATGTAAATCTAAGGATAATTCGAATAAGCAGGAGTCCATAGAACGCTCTGGGATTAAGATCGAGTTACCTAGGTCATCGGATGAATATAGTCGATTAAGGCGAGAAGCGGAGTTATAAAGTCTAAGTGACTATTGCGCTGTCGATCTTATGCAAACTCATTGCATAGGGCGCCCCACTCACATGTCTCCACATGAACGATTAAGGATCACATCGTTTGTTCTCTACAAAGTGGGTCGCGTCCATAGTGTCCCTAGGATAAGGTCCCCAACCCTATCCTTATACTATAGACTGTTCTGGCTATAACTTGAACTTGATCCACTTTTATGTCACACATAAAGTTCAAGTATTCATCCTATAGCCAAGGGTTCTTTATTGGATTAAGGTTACACAATACACAATAGTCAATAACACTTTTACTGAATAAATTTCAATAACAACTTTATTGTGATATAGAATATTCATTCAGTTTACAAAACCACGAGTTTTAGGACATAAAACCCAACGTTACAAAACCACCCTAATCCTTTGACTAGTACGGGTGAGGGTGGCCACTGTTGCTCGCCCAATATGCCTATCTTCTCAGGGGCAGGACCACGTGGGGAGCTGGGAACTTGACTACGCAAGAAGGAATTCACTCGTTCCCGACTTAGGGAAACTAGAGGGGTTGTTCCCTTAAGTGTTGTCTCCAGGGCTTGAACAACGGGGCCCCACTCTCTCATTGGCCTTAAAGGGTTGTTGTTTATGGTTGGACCATGCAACGTAGTTGTTCATTAGAGGAGCAGTGGGACTTAAGGAGCAAGAGGTAGACATAGGGGTAAAACGGTAATTTGACCCAACTGTGAATACGAACAACCTGTGAAGGGTGGACTCGGTATTGGTTATATCGATGGACACAACTTGTCCTACGGTGATGAGAGTGCAGCTACGGGCTTTAGTGGAGTGTTACCGTAGCTAATGAATGTTGAATAACCGGGTCAAAGGGTTTGACAGGTTAGTCTCGGATCATTGGAGCTCATCACGTGTAGGGTCCATTAGGTCCCTCTGTTGGCTCAAATTGGACAAATTGAGGGTTTACAGTTTGGTGTGAATTTGAAGTGTTCAAATTCATTATTTGGATATTTATGTCGTTTATATGAGATATAGATGACATAATATATAGTTTGATGTGAATGAGATTGATAATAAACTATAGTGTAGCCTAATTGATTAATTAGTGCTTTTGGAGAAATTGAATTGAGAGAAATTAAATTGAATATGATTCAATATATAATTCCACATTTATGCAAATGAGATTTGTATAATAAGGTATGAGATATCTTATATAATATTATATGCAAATGTGATTTGTATATTATATGGTTGTGGTAAAATTGTGATTTGGTGGAGGTTTTAACTCCATCACACAATAGTATTTAAAGGCTTTGCAAGAAGCCTTTGGTGTGCCATTTGCCAATTTTTGGATTTCCATCCAAAGAGGGCAAGGCAATTCTCTCTAGAATTCTCTCATCTCTCTAAGATTTCTCCTCACCCAAAACCAAAGGGAGTCCCACTCACTCTCCCTCATCCTCCCGAGAATAACCGAGAAGTCGTTTTGGTGGTGTCTCCCTGTTCGGATCGAGGATCGTGTTCGAGGAGAACGTTGGATCGAGAGAGATCGTGACCGGAGGAGAAGAGGATTGAAGAAGTGTTCTTCAACAAGTACCATTTTTCCTTACTGTTTTCTTCTCCTATTTGCATGTTTAGCCTAGGATCTATGAGATATATTCAATTTTAAGACACGTTTTACACAACGGATCAACGACGTTTCACAACGTCTTCCGCTGCGGGAATTCAAAATCCCTTCACAATGCCCGTGAGTCGACCCTTCACAAGTTGTCCGTAGTCACAACTGGGTCAAAATTACTATTTTACCCCTGTGTCTACCTCTTGCTCCTTAAGTCCCACTGCTCCTCTAATGAACAACTACGTTGCATGGTCCAACCATAAACAACATCCCTCTCGGGCCAGTGAGAGGGTGGGTGCTCGTTGTCCAAGCCCTGCATACAACACTTAAGCGAACAACCTCTCTAGTTTCCCTAAATCGGGAACGAGTGAATTCCATCTCGCGTAGTCAAGTTTCCAGCTCCCCACGTGGTTTTGTCCCTGAGAAGATAGACATACTGGGCGAATAACTGTGACCACCCTTAACAATACTAGTCAAAGGACAGACCCCCGCAGAAAGAAGTCTACGCTCAGGATTAAGGTCGAGTCACTATTGGTCATCTACAAAGTTATTAGTCCTATACTGTTAACGGTGTTACATTAGTAAGTCTAATAATTCACGACCCGGTTTTGTACAATATCATTGCACAGGATGCCCCCACTTGCATGCCAACCACATGATTTTTGTACAAATCCGTTGGGAATCTCAATTTCATTTCTTCATATGATTTTTAGGGGTTCAAAAAGGAAGAGTTTGGTATAAAGTACATCCTCTTTGGCTAAGTAATGAAGAAGTTATGATTGTCTGAAATCAGGGCATGAAATCTGTAAAATGCTGGAAAAATGATAGAGTCGTTTTTGTAATTTTAAGGTTGAAATTCATGAGCTCGAGGTTCTAATACATGGATTTGGTTTGTTTGACAGGCCAAGAGGAAATAGGTCGAGTGTACGGGCCAAGGTTCTAGTTCTAACACTGTGAGTGACAAAACGAACCTCGAAAATGGTTTATAGGCTTGTATTATGCTTATGAAAATGAAAGGTTTTGCTAAAACGAAATGGTTTCAATGCTTATTGTTTTCCTTTGAACACATGTTTATGATTATTCATATTTTCTAAGAAATGATTTCAAGTGCTCGTTGTGAGTGTAAATGTCTTGATGAAATTTATACGTGAGCATATGTTCTTGATTGTCGAAATTTATGAAAAAGTTATGATTTCGAGCAAGTATGTATTAGCAACTATGATTTAAAGATTTCCAGTTTTTATGAACAAGCTGAGTAAGCTTGAGTTTTACGAAAGAAAAGATAAGCAGGCATGTTCAAATGTTTTTATGTGTTTTTCTAAGTCTTGAATGCGTAAATGACTAAGACATTGAGCCCGAGGCTATATAGTACCGTGTGCACACAGGTCATTTTCTGTTGTCGACGTTGAGTGTACTCCGTGATAATAATGCTGTCGTGAGTGCTGCGCAGGCCCCACTACGACAAAGACTATGGGAGTGTTGGGCGGACCCCAGTACATCGTAGAGTAAACGTTGGTTGTACTGGGTGTGTCCTATACAACGTAGATTGTCATACGGTCTTAAATGGTTAGTAGTATCTATATGCCTTGCGAGATTTTAATGACGTACTTGCTGGATTTCTGAAAAACTATTATGATTACATGTGTATTTTTAACTCTTGATTACAGATGCATATGCTCATAAGTTTCTAGCTGATATGATTTATGAGTCATTAGATCTTAACATCAGTCACTCACTGAGTTTCATAGCTCATTCTTTCAGTGTTTTCAAACTTTTCAGGTAGAGATCGAGCTCCCGGTGCCTGATAACCTGTCATAGTCTTCTGGAAGCTCTACGAGTTTGATATTTTGTACGTGGTTGGAGTTGTATAACAAGTCTATATGTATTGTAGGAGCACTATGTAGTTATGTTTGTGTGTACATTCTAGGTTGTGGCTTTGTAAACCATGGTGGGGTATGTTTTTGGTTGTGATGCTCATACCTGTTTCAGTTTTCTAAGAGTCTTAAGTAGGGTTACTCGTTACGTAGGTTTCGTAATAGTCAATATTCCGTTGTGTTATGTTTAAAGTGTTTCTTATACAAGTATGAAATGCTTATCAGGTAAAACAAGGTCAACAAGTATCGTTAGAGAGGTGAACGATGTCTGTTGGCTTCACGCCGTTTGTCGGGCTAAGTTAGTAGGTAGGTCGGTAGGGGGTATGACAACTTGGTATCAGAGCAGTTTGCTCCATGGGAAATGAGATAGGGCAAGTTAGCTCTAGAAGAAACTAAAAAAGTTAATAACAAGTTATTGAGTTAATTCAATAGAACTAGCAGAGCATGGTCCAAGTAAGGATAAGAGTAAGTTCAGTCAGGACTAGAATGTGAATACAAGTCTAGAATTGTGCATTTGAGTTAAGTATTCATTACATGTCTAGTATGTTGATATGTTATAGAAGTCATGCCACCACATACTAGCAGACAGTGCAGGCAGGATCAGGACGAGACGCAGGATCCTACCCAAGCCCAAGCTGAGAGGGGATCTAGTGCCCCGAGAGTCCAAATAGGGGCCAGAATTAAGCAGTATGCTAATTCCTCACAGGAGGTAGGTAAGCCATAGAGAGCAGGGTTAAGTGATCCAAACAAGACTTATAGAATAAAACACCTAAAAGAATTAGGAGCCATAGTGTTTGAGGGTTCCATAGATCCAGCTGACGCTGAGGTTTGGTTGGATATGCTTGAGAAATGTTTTGATATGATGATTTGTCATAACGAGCGGAAAGTCAAGTTGGCCACATTCCTGCTATAGAAGGAGGTAGAAGGATGATGGAAATCAGTATTAGCCAGGTGTAGTGATGCAAATACTTTAGACTGGCAAACTTTCAGAAGCATATTTGAGAACAAGTATTACCCTATCACGTATCGCGAGACAAAGAGGAATGAATTTTTAGAACTGAAGCAAGGGTCACTTTCAGTGGCTGAGTACGAGAGAAGGTATACCGAGTTGTCAGGGTATGCTGATGTGATTATGGCATCTGAGAGTCACAGGTGTCGAAGGATTGAAAGAGGATTACGTTCTGAGATACGTACCCAGTTACAACTATTTCTAAGTGGACTGATTTTTCTCAGCTAATAGAGCCTGCTCTATGTGTTGAGTAGAGTATAACAGAGGTAAAATTAGTAGTGGAGCCTAGTTGCGTGGCTTCGACAACAAGCAGTTACCGAGGTCGTGAACAGAGGAGGTTCACACCTGGAGTAGATGTTTCCAAGTCAATAAGACTTTAAGAATCGAGCTAGTAACCAGGCATCGAGGCAGATGAATGTGGGTAGTGGCTATCTAAGGTAAAGTTAGAGAGCATCTAGTTAGACTGTTTGATCAGCAACAAGATTGCAGAGAGGGCAAGAGTCTATTGCCAGTATATCAAGGAAAACCCCATGTGTGATTTGTTGCAAGAATCATCGAGGTCATTGTCTTATGAGTGTTGGTACGTGCTACCAGTGCGGACAACGAGGACATGTAAAGAGGGATTGTCCACAGCTGAGGACAGGCGCATAGAGGGACCAGGGAGTTAAGTCCCAGACAGTTGAGTAGCCGAGAGTTCCAGTAGCTGCAGGAGAGGGCACCAACGGTGCTAGACAGAAAGGAGTTATAGGGTGACCTAAGCAACAGGGGAAGG
The DNA here is from genome assembly GCA_036507285.1 of Trichosanthes cucumerina. NCBI lineage: Eukaryota > Viridiplantae > Streptophyta > Magnoliopsida > Cucurbitales > Cucurbitaceae > Trichosanthes > Trichosanthes cucumerina. The sequence goes on from CM071837.1 coordinate 18,075,111, forward strand.
TCTACGCTATGACTCAACAAGAAGCGAACGATGCACCAGATGTGATTACTGGTATGATTGCCATTTGTAATGTACCTGTACGTGTTTTAATAGATCCAGGTGCTACACATTCCTTTGTTTTTTAGTATGTTCTTAAGTAAGTTGAATGGGAAGCTAGAACCTTTATGTGAATGGGTAGTTGTATACACGCTAGTTGGTGATGCTTTACTAGTTGATGCAGTGTTGCAGAATTGTGAGGTCTTAGTAGAATGTCTCAATATGTTAGTGGATCTTCTTCCACTAGAGTTGTAGGTGGGAGATGCAATCTTAGGGATGGATTTCTTATTCACTATGCTTCCATGGATTGTCATAGAAGGAAGTGGTTTTCAAGAAACCAAGTTTGGCTAAGTGGTTTTCAGGGGTGAAAGGAAGAGTATTCCTACGAGTTTGATTTCACCATTAAAAGCTGAGAAGTTGTTGAGGAATGGTTGCACGGCGTTTCTTGCACATGTAGTAGAGGTGCAGGAGGAAAAACTAAAACCAGAAAATGTTCTTGTTGTGAATGAATTTCTTGATGTTTTTCCAGCAGATCTGTTAGGGTTGCCGCCTGATAGGGATGTTGAGTTCACTATTGAATTGCTACATGGAACAACACCTATTTCGCAAGCGCCGTATAGACAATGGCTCCAAGTGAGCTCAGGGAGCTGAAGATGCAGTTACAAGAACTAGTTGACAAGGGATACATCAGACCTAGTGTATCGCCTTGAGGAACTCCAGTGTTATTCATAAAGAAGAAAGATGGTACCCTAAGATTATGCATTGATTATAAATAGTTAAACAAGGTCACGATACATAACAAGTATCCTTTACCCCAAATAGATGACTTGTTTGACCAGTTACGAGGGGCATCAGTGTTTTCTAAGATTGATTTATGATCAGGATACCATCAGTTAAAGGTCAGGGGATCAAATATTCCTAAGACAACATTCAGAACGAGGAAAGCCCATGAGGAACACCTGAGGATTATTCTAGAAACACTACGTGATAAACAGTTGTATGCTAAATTCACCAAATGTGAGTTTTGGTTGAATCAGGTAGTGTTTTTGGGGCATGTTGTTTCAACAAATGGAGTTAGTGTTGATCCACATAAAGTGAAAGTTGTGGTCAACTGGGAGAGACCAGCTAGTGCGACAGAGGTACGTAGTTTCCTAGGCTTGGCATGATACTACAGACGATTTGTTGAGATTTTCTCACGATTAGCATTGCCCTTAACAGCTTTAACAAGGAAGAATGCTAAGTTTGATTGGTCAGATAAATGTGAATAGAGTTTTCGGGAGCTGAAAAAGAGATTAGTTACAGTACCTATTCTAACACTACCTTTAGCAGGGAAAGAGTATGTGTTTTACTGCGACGCTTCGAGGCAAGGATTAGGGTGTGTCCTCATGCAAGAAGGAAAAGTAATGGCTTATGCGTCAAGCAAATTGAAAAAGCACGAGTGTAATTACCCTACCCATGATCATGAGCTAACAGCAGTTGTTTTAGCATTAAAGATCTGGAGGCATTATTTATTTGGTGAAAGGTGTCACATTTTTATAGATCATAAGAGTCTGAAATATATCTTTGACTAGAGGGAGTTGAATATGAGACAGAGAAGATGGTTAGAACTGATTAAAGATTATGATTGTACCATAGAATACCATCCAGGTAAGGCGAATGTGGTAGCAGATGCTTTAAGCAGGAAGTCAAGACTTCCTAAGGATGCCTTGTGTGGTATTCGAGCAACCTTTTTAAGTATTCTAAGGGATTCTAAAGCAGTTGTGACTGCAGAGAATTCAGGGGGCCTCTTAGCTCAATTCCAAGTCAGGTCTTCGCTCGTAGCAGAGATTGTGAGAAGACAACCAGAGGATAGTAACCTGCAGAAAATGTTTGGAAAGTCCAAAAAGGGCTCAGAAGCAGAATTTAAAATGAGACCAGACGGAGCCATAGAGAGGCAAGGAAGACTATGCGTTCCAAGTTTTAGTGAGCTTAAAGATGCTATTTTAGGAGAAGCTCACATTTTAGCTTACGTTATGCATCCAGGAAGCACCAAGATGTAAAAAACACTGAAGGGGACTTATTGGTGGCCTGGGATGAAGCGGGAGATAGCTGATTATGTTGATAGATGTTTGATCTGCCAACAGGTTAAACCAGTTAGACAGAGGCCAGGAGGACTCCTTAACCCACTTCCAGTGCCAGAATGGAGGTGGGAACACATCTTATTCACCATGGATTTTCTGTTTGGATTACCACGTACTTCAAGTGAACATGATGGTATTTGGGTAATAATGGATAGACTCACTAAGACAACAAGGTTTATACCGATTAAAGCGACGTCTACACTTGATCAGCTTGCTAAGTTATACGTCGACAGAATTGTGAGTCAATACGGAGTGCAAGTGTCCATAGTTTCGGATAGGGACCCGAGATTTACTTCTAAGTTTTGGCCTAGCTTACAGAAAGCTATAGGGACAAAGCTTAATTTTAGTACAGCATTCCATCCTCAGACAGATGGTCAGTCAGAGAGGACCATCCAGACCTTAGAGGACATGGTGAGAGCATGTGTCCTTCAATTTAAGGGAAGTTGGGATACACATCTATCACTTATGGAATTCGCTTACAATAACAGCTATCAGTCGAGTATTGGCATGGCATCATTTGAGGCTCTGTATGGAAGACCGTGTAGAATGCCTGTATGTTGGAATGAAGTAGGAGAGCGGAAGCTAATCGGTCCTGAGTTGGTACAAATTACTACGGACAATATTAAGGTAATCAAGGAGAATTTGAAGGTTGCACAAGATCGTCAAAAGAGTTACGTAGATAAGCGACGAAAATACTTAGAATTTCAGGTCGGAGATCAAGTTTTCTTGAAGTTATCTCCGTGGAGAGGTGTCCTTCGCTTTGGTAAGAAAGGTAAGCTGAGTCCTAGGTATATTGGTCCTTATAAGATAGTGGAACGAGTTGTGCCAGCAGCCTACAGACTAGAGTTGCAGCAGAGCTATCTCGAGTACATGATGTTTTTCATGTGTCCATGTTGAGGAAGTATATTCCAGATCAAACTCATGTGTTGCAAGCACAACCAGTTGAGTTGAAAGTTGACATAAGTTACGTAGAGGATACAATTCAAATCCTCGACAGGAAAGAACAAGTTTTGTGAAACAAGACAATCTCACTCGTGAAGGTTCGTTGGAGACATCACGGAGTGGAGGAGGCAACCTGGAAATTAGAGGACCAAATGAGGAAGAAGTATCTGACAATTTTCACTTAAGGACTACTAAATTTCTAGGACGAAATTTCTTAAGGGGGAGGTAAGTTGTAAACCTGGGATCTCTCATTGAAATTTTTCTTAAAAAAAAAACAAAAGAAAAGAAGAAAGGAATTTTTAAATAGTTGGTCTTCTTTGTTTTAAAAGGAAAAGAAAAGAAAAGAAAAAGAAAAGAAAAGGAAAATGAATAAAGAAAAAAGGGAAAAAGTAAAAGGGAAAAAGGAGAAAAAAAAAAGCCCCACCGTCTAACATTCTTCTTTTATTTTTAAACCCATCTTCTCTCCATTTCCTTCACGAATTTTATGAAATAAAAGCAGAGGCCTTCGTGGGAGAGAACTTAAGGAAGAAGAGGGGAAGAGGGTTCTGGTTTTGGGATTGAAGAAGAAGAGAGAAGGGTTACTCAAGTTCCATGGAAATTCTTAATCAATTCAACCATGTTTTAATGTTTTGATCATTTCGAGCTTAGCAAGAAGAGGTAAGAGTTGAGGTTTGGTTTTCTTGAAAGTTAATTAATTTTTTAACAAAGTTCGTGAAGGAAGCTCGAGCAAATTCAGATCTTAAGTTACTGATTTGTGAAGAGGAAGGAAGAGGAGAGAACTTGCTGTCAAATCCGAGAAGTTTCTGATCTTTGGGTCGTGTTGATCTGTGAGTTGGGGTCGGAAGCTCAAATAGGTATGGTTGGAAAGCTTATTGAATTTCCTACAACTTTCATGAAAAACTCGTGAGTAGAAATCGACTGGAAGATGTTTAAAATTTCAGGTCAATTTCGGGCTGCAGCAGGGAAACGAATCTGGAATAGCAGAAGTTTGTTTTTGGGGAAGAAGCTTTCGAGGTATTTTCAAACAAATCCGTTGGGAATCTCAATTTCATTTCCTCATATGATTTTTAGAGGGTTCAAAAATGAAGAGTTTGGTATAAAGTATATCCTCTTTGGCTAAGTAATGAAGAAGTTATGATTGTCTGAAATCAGGGCATGAAATCTGTAAAATGTTGGAAAAATAATAGAGTAGTTTTTGTAATTTTAAGGTTGAAATTCATGAGCTCGAGGTTCTAATACATGGATTTGGTTTGTTTGAAAGGCCAAGATGAAATAGGTCGAGTGTACAAGCCAAGGTTCTAGTTCTAACACTGTGAGTGACAAAACGAACCTCGAAAATGGTTTATAGGCTTGTATTATGCTTATGAAAATCCAAGGTTTTGCTAAAACGAAATGGTTTCAATGCTTACTGTTTTCCTTTGAACACATGTTAATGAGTATTCATATTTTCTAAGAAATGATTTCAAGTGCTCGTTGTGAGCCTATGAGCATATGTTCTTGATTGTCGAAATTTATGAAAATGTTATGATTTCGAGCAAGTATGTACTAGCAACTATGATTTAAAGATTTCCAGTTTTTATGAACAAGCTGAGTAAGCTTGAGTTTTACGAAAGAAAAGATAAGCAGACATGTTCAAATGTTTTTAAGTGTTTTTCTGAGCCTTGAATGCGTAAATGACTGAGACATTGAGCCCGAGGCTATATAGTACCTTGTGCACACAGGTCATTTTCTGTTGTCGACGTTGAGTGTACTCCGTGACAACCATGCTGTCGTGAGTGATGGGCGGGCCCCACTACGACAAAGACGATGGGAGTGTTGGGCGGGCCCCAATATATCGTAGAGTAAACGTTGATTGTACTGGGTATGTCCTATACAACGTAGATTGTCATACGTTTTTAAATGCTTAGTAGTATCGATATGCCTTGTAGATTTTAATGACGTACTTGTTGGATTTTTGAAAAACTATTATGATTACATGTGTATTTTTAACGCTTGATTACAGATACATATGCTCATAAGTTTCCAAGTGATATGATTTATGAGTCATTAGATCTTAAACTCAGTCACTCACTTAGCTTCATAGCTCATTCTTTCAGTGTTTTCAAACTTTTCAGGTAGAGATCGACCTCCTGGTGCCTGATAACCTGTCATAGTCTGCTGGAAGCTCTACGAGTTTGATATTTTGTACAGGGTTGGAGTTGTATAACAAGTCTATATGTATTGTAGGAGGACTATGTAGTTATGGTTGTGTGTACATTCTAGGTTGTGGCTGTGTAAACCATGGTTGGGTATGTTTTTGGTTGTGATGCTCATACCTGTTTCAGTTTTCTAAGAATCTTAAATAGGGTTACTCGTTACGTAGGTTTCGTAATAGTCAATATTTCGTTGTGTTATGTTTAAAGTGTTTCTTATACAAGTATAGTATACTTATCAGGTAAAATAGGGTCAACAGGTGAACGATGTCTGTTGGCTTCACGCCATCTACCGGGCTAAGTTACCAGGTAGTTCGGGAGGGGGTGTGACAAAAATGGTAATTTGACCCGGCAGTGACTACGAACAACCTGTGAAGGGATGACTCACGGGCATTGGTTATATCGATGGACACAACTTGTCCTATAGTGAGGAGAGTGCAACTACGGGATTTGGTGGAGTGTTACCGTAGTTAATGAATGTTGATTAACCGGGTCAAAGAGTTTGATCCGTTAATCTTGTATCATTGGAGCTTGTCATTTGTAGGTCTATTAGGTCCCTCGGTTGGCTCAAATTGGACAAAAAAGAAGGTTTACAGTTTGGAGTGGATTTGGAGTGTTCAAATTCATTAAAAGGGTATTTATGTCATTTATATGTGATATGATTGACATAATATATAGTTTAATGTGAGCCTAATTATTTAATTAAGGCTAATTTGGAGAAATTGATTTGAGAGAAGTTAAATTGAATATGATTCAATTTAAAGTTCCTCAATTATCCAAATGTGATTTGTATAATAACGTATGAGATACCTTATATTATATGATATGCAAATATGATTTGCATATTATATAGTTGTGGTATTTTACTGAATTGGTGGAGATTTTAACTCCACCACACACCATTATAAATAGGTGGATTGAAACTCATTTTGCAACATTCAATCTCATTTTTTAGAATTCCACCAAAAGAGTGAAGAGTTTTCTCTAAACTCTCTCTCAAATCTCTACACACTTATTCAACCCCGAAATCCAAAGGGAGCCCTGCCACTCTCCCTCATCCTCTTGAGAACAACCTTGAAGATCAAGTTGAGGTGTCCCCTTGATTTCGTTTGTGGTACGTTCGTGATTGGAGAGGTCATTGGTGAAGGGAATCGAAGTCCCGCAGCGGAAGCGATTGCGAATCGCGCGCTCTTGATTTAGTTACAACGATAAATTCAAGAACAAATATAACAAGATTAAGCATGTAAAACAGAATGGACAACAAGAAAATTACCTTTGAAGAACCTTTCTTCAAGTGCTCCACTCTCCCACGATCACGATCTCAGCAACAGGAACTCCAACGTACGAAGACACGACCACCGGATCTTCTCCATTGTTCTCTAGGTGAGGGAGGAAGGTGGGTTCCCTTTAGGAGAGGTGAGGTATTTTGAGAGAGATGTGTGCTTTGGAACTCTTCCAACAACACAACAAGAGAGAGCTTGTAATTCCTTAGAATGACCTCTTCTAGTTGCATCTCATGCAATCATATATATAGGGGAATGGGATGGAAATGACCATCCTACCCCTCCTTTATTCTCTCTTTAGTATATAGTTTATATATGAATCTAATTCACATTAAAACTATATATTATATCAATTATATCATATATAATTGATATAACACCTCATGTATGAAATTGAACACTTCAATTTCACTCCTAACTTTATACCCTCAATATTACCATATTGAGCCCAGAGGAGGATCTAATGGACCTACAGTTCATGAGCTCCAATGATGTGAGATTAACTAATCAAACTCTTTGATCCAGTTAATCAATATTCATTAACTACAAGTCACTCCACTATAGATTTGTAGCTGCACTCTCCTCACTGTAGATAATATTGTGTCCACTGATATAGTCACTACCCATGAGTCGACCCTTCACAGGTTGTTCGTAATCACAGCTGGGTCAAATTATCGTTTTACCCCTGTGATTACCTCTTTGCTCCTTAAGCACCACTGATCCTCTAATGAACAACAAGTCTAAGGTCCTACATTAGACTCATACCCTCATAGAGGGTGAGGCCCCGTTGTTCAAGACCTGGGGTCAATTCTTAAGGGAACAACCTATCTAATTCCTTAGTAGAGGAATGAGTGAATTCCATCTTGCACAGTTAAGTTCCCAGCTACCTACGAGGTTCTGTCCCTGAGAAGGTAGGCTTATTGAGTGGGCTACAGGTCACTCTCACCCATACTAGTCTAAGGACAAACCCCTATAAGCAGGAGTTCTTAACTTGCTCAGGATTCAGGTCGAGTCACTAATGACCATCTATAAATTACTAGTCTTATCTTGTTAACGGTGTTACACTTGTTAGACTAATAATTTGCGATCCAGTCTTGTATGAACTCTTCATACAGGATGCCCCCATTCGCATGTCAGCTACATGAATGAGTTGGATTACCTCATTTGTACTAATTACAAAGTGAGCCGCATCCATGGTGTTACCAGAATGAGGTTTCCAACCTTATTCTTATACCATAGACTATTTAGGTTATATTATTGAACTCAACCTAAATAGTGTCCACTACACTGATGTTCAAGATAAACGTTATAACCTTGGAGCTTAGTTTATTGGATTTATAAAGCAAGACTGTAATTTTATCAAAACAAATAACACTTTATTTAATTGATCAAAATTACACAAGTTTAGGGCATAAATCCCAACAAATGGATCGTGAGATCGTGACCGGAGGAGGAAACGTGAAGAAAGGTTCTTTAAGAGGTAAGTTCGAAAGTCGTGCTGTTTTCTTCTCTATTTGTATGCTTAGCCTAGTTAGAATGTGATTTTTTCAATTTTAAGAAAAGTAGAACAACAACGAAACAACGATGATTCAAATCGCACTTCCGTTGTGGGAAATCCATTCCCTTCACTACAGACATTCAAGTCCTTGATGCGAGTAAAGGGACAAGAAGCTAAGACAAATGTTGCCTTCAGGACCTGTTGTAGGACCGTATGGCAACACTAGAGGGGGGTGAATAGGGTTGTCTACCAACTTTTTGATTTGTTAAAAAATTAATTTCAACACTTTTTAGGCACTTTTTCACACAATGAGAAATTTAAGAAATTTGCACTCAATTAATTTTAATACAACAAACTTTAAACAAAAAGTATTTCAATGATAGAAAGATTGCAGACAAAACAATTAAGAGAAAAAAAAAATCCTAAATCATGCAATCTAAAAAAAATGCTAGAGTAGAAAGTAAAGTGCAGAAATTAAAAAGTTAAGGAAAAGAGGACACCGAAAATTTTATAGTGGTTTGGAAAATTGCCTACTCCACTCCCCAAGCTCCTCTTGGGTATTTCACTAAATTCGATCATCTTGCGGGTGAAAACCAAATCGTCACGACCCTCTTTTTCCTAAGCTAAAGAGAAACCCAAATCCTTTTTCTGGTCCAAGATTAAACCAATTGAATTTTCACATAACCCAATGTGTACCCACACCTCAATACAATATTCCAAAAAAAAAAATTGAACAAAAGAAAAGATTGATTCAAAAAAGCAAGATTACACAAATTTCAGATCACACTTCAATTCCAAAATTCTCACAACAATTGCAGGATTAGAGCCTTTTTGGAGACTTTTTTTTTATGGCTTTTTGGTTGTAGGAAAAATTTCAAAAAGTGAGTGAACGATGATGTTTTTAGGGTTAAAAAGGATTTTGAACAAATGGAAGATAGGCCATTGGATTTAGGTCATAAAGGATGGATGGTTGTCATTGAATGGTTGAATTTTGGAACGATTAAAGTCCATTATTGGAGAGAAGAGGAGAAAATATTATTCTCCAAAATGTCCATGTGTGACATTCTTTCCTTTTTTTTTGTTTTGTTTTGTTTAATTCATTTGAATTTCCAAAACTTGAATTTTTGAAAGCTTCTCGCCACATGTACCCTTTTTATTCGTCCACGTATGTCACGTCAATCACCATCGTCAGCTACCACATCATCACCACATCAGTCGTCGCCACGTCAGCACAGTGCCACATGCCACTGCTTTATTAGTTTCCCTTTTCAAACTTGTTTTGCTCATATCTCCTTCGTTTGAGCTCCGATTTGAGTGATTCAAATTGTCTTGTACGCGTCTCTTCGAGCTTTACAAGATATACCCTTTGAAATACTAAAAAAAGATTAGTACAAAAATTTGAGTTTGTTATCATCAAAATATTTAGTTTGATTAAAGCCTTAAAGTTAACACCTTTCACAGGGGTTTGACCTCTGGGACAAAGTCTGTGCGTTCATCTTTAGGCCGAAAGGGAAGAAGCAGAAGTTGAAGAAGGTTAGGAAAGTTGACCGCGTTGCTGCCCAAAAGGGCAAGAAGGTCAAGGAGGTTGCAGATAAAAGAAAGTGTTTCTACTGCAACAGGGACGGACACTGGAAGAGGAACTGCCGAAAATTCCTTGCCGACAAGAAGAAGGAAGGTAAATGTGATTTACTGGTTACAGAAACTTGTTTAGTGGAGAGTAGTGACTCTGTCTGGATACTTGATTCAGGTGCCACTAACCATGTTTTCTCTTCTTTTCAGGGATTTATTTCCTGGCAGCGACTACAGGAGGGAGAGATAACACTCAGGGTTGGATCCGGAGAAGTTGTCTTGACTGCAACTGTGGGCACGGTGAAGCTATGCTTTGGCAGGAAGTCAATTTATTGGATAACTTGTACATAGTTCCAAGATTTACTAGAAACCTTGTTTCAATTTCCTGTCTTATTGAACACTGTATATCCATTAATTTTGAGAATAATAAAGCATTTATTTCTGTCAAAAGCAATGTATTGTGTTCTGCTTTGCCTTAGAATAACTTGTATGTTTTATAACCTAATTCGGTCAAAAGTTTTTTGAATACTTAATTATTTAAAACTGCAGAAACGGGAACTAAAAGGTTAAGAGTTTCTCCTAAAAAAACGCCCATCTTTGGCATCTAAGGTTAGGCCACATAAATCTCAATAGGATTGAGAGACTAGTTCAGAATGGACTTCTAAGCGAGTTAGAAGAAATTTTTGTACCGGTTTGTGAGTCATGCCTTGAGGGCAAAATGACCAAACGACCTCTTAGTGGAAAAGGTTATAGAGCCAAATAGCCTTTTGAGCTTATACATCTGACCTTTGTGGTCCAATGAGTGTTAAAACTCGGGGATGTTACGAATACTTCATCTCTTTTATATATGACTATTCGAGATATGGGTACCTTTACCTAATGCATTGTAAGTCTGAAGCTCTTGAAAAGTTTAAGGAGTACAAGAATGAGGTTAAGAACCAGTAAGGTAAAACGATTAAAACACTTTGATCAAATCGAGGTGGAATTCCAGGACTATATAATAGAACATGAAATTACGTCCCAACTCTCAGCACTCGGTATGCCACAACAGAATGGTGTATTAGAGAGGAGAAACAGAACCCTGTTGGACATGATTCGGTCGATGATGAGTTATGCTCATCTCCCTGACTCGTTTTGGGGTTATGCAGTGGAGACTGTAGTATACATTTGGAACAACGTTCCGTCGAAGAGTATTTCTGAAACTCATTTCGAACTCTGGAATGGTTGTAAAGTTAGTTTACGTCATTTCAGGATTTGGAGATGCCCGACCCATGTGTTGGTGTCAAACCCGAAAAAGTTGAGACCTTGTTTGAAGTTGTGCCTCTTCGTAGGTTACCCAAAGGAAACGAGGGGTGGTCTATTTTTGGATCCTAAGTAAAATAGGGTGTTTATCGACAAATGCCACATTCCTTGAGGAGGACCAGATCAGAGATCAAAAACCAAAGAGTAGGGTTGTGTTGAATGAAATTTGCAATTCATCAGCAAGAGTTGGTGATGGTGCTAGTACATCAACAAGTGTTGTTGATCCAAGCTCGTCTAGTCAAGTACGTCTCTCTCAAGAGTTTAGAAAGCCTCGACGTAGTGAGAGAGTTGTGAGACAGCCTGAACGTTACATGGTTTTGGCTGAAACCCAAGTCGTCATACCTAATGAATACTGTGAGGATCAATTGACCTATGATTAGGCAATAAATGACATTGACAAAGAAGAATGGATTAAAGCCAGGGACTAGAAAATGGAGTCGATGTACTTCAATTTTGTCTGGGAGCTTATGGACCAACCGGATGGGGTAAAACCTATTGGTTGCAAGTGGATCTACAAGCATAAATTTGGTGTAGATGGGAAGGTGCAAACCTTCAAAGTCAGACTAATGGCAAAGGGTTTTACCTAGAGAGAAGGGGTTGACTATGAGAAAACCTTTTCTCCTGTTGCCATGGTAAAGTTTATCAGGATCCTTCTGTCCATCGTCGCATATTATGACTATGAGGTATGGCAGATGGATGTTAAGACGACTTTCTGAATGGCAATCTTGACAAAACCCTCTACATGGACCAGACCAAGGGGTTCATTGCTCAAGGCCAAGAGCAAAAGGTTTGCAGGCTTCAAAGGTCTATTTATGGACATAAACAAGCCTCTAGGTCTTGGAATATAAGGTTTAATGAGGTAATTAAATCTTATGGCTTTAATCAGAATGTTGATGAGTCTTGTGTCTACAAGAAAATCATCAACAACACGATCACATTTCTGATATTATATGTGGATGATATTCCACTCATTGGGAATGATGCAGGTTTCCTTACTGACGTGAAGGAATGGTTAGCTTCGCAATTCCAATTGAAAGATTTGGGAGAAGCACAGTATGTTCTAGGTATCCAGATAGTCTGGAACCGGAAGAACAAGTCGTTAGTCATGTCTCATGCATCTTATATCGACAAGATGTTATCACGATATAACATGCAAAACTCCAAGAAGGGTTTGCTGCCTTTTAGGCATGGGGTTCACTTGTCTAAGAAACAGTATCCTAAGACACCTCAAGAAGTTGAGGATATGAGACGGATCCCTTATGCTTTAGCTATAGGGAGCTTGATGTACGCCATGTTGTGTACTAGGCTCGACATCTATTATGTAGTTGGGATTGTCTGTAGGTATTAATCCAATCCAAGATTAGATCACTGGACAACCATAAAGGCAATCCTCAAGTATCTAAGGAGAACGAGGGACTACATGCTTGTGTATGGAAGTGGGGATTTAATCCTTACGGGATACACAAATTCTGACTTTCAGACCGATAAGGATTCTAGGAAGTCCACATCGGGGTCAATGTTTACTCTTAATGAAGGGGTTGTAGTGTGGTGAAGCATCAAGCAGGGATGCATCGTTGATTCCACGATGGAAGTCGAGTATGTTGCGGCTTGTGAAGCTGCTAGGGAAGCTATTTGGCTTAGGATGTTCATGTTAGATTTGGAAGTTGTTCCAAATATGAACTTGCCAGTGACCCTATTTTGTAACAATAGTGGTGCAGTAGCCAACTCAAGAGAACCTCGGAGTCATAAAAGAGGTAAGCATATTGAACGCAAGTATCACTTGATAAGGGAGATTGTGCATCGCAGAGACGTGACCGTCATGTAGATAGCTTCCGAGCACAATGTTGTTGATCCATTTACAAAAGTCCTCACGGCTAAGGTGTTTGAGGGTCACCTAGAGAGTCTAGGTCTGCAAGTGGGAGTATTGTAAAGGGGTATTCAATGCCCTAGTTTATTGTATTACTTCATATTTGGGAAATGTATTATGTACTCCACTAGCTTAGTTCAAGTGGGAGTTTGTTGGGGTGTATGCCCTAATCTCGTATAGTTTTTAATACGTGTTGAAATAATGAATAAAGGTTATTATTCAAACTTTGTATCTCGCATTTTATAAACTTAATCTAATAAACTAAGCTTCAAGGTCATATTTGAGAGAAATTGAAACGGTGTGTAGTAGACACACGAGGAGGATCACGTTCGACTTATTGACCCGAACAGTCTGCAGTATATGGAAAGGGTTGGGAACCTCATCTTGGCAACATTGTGGATGCGACCCGCTTTGTATTAGATACAAACAAGGTGATCCAGCTCGTTCATGTGGTTGACATGCGAGTGAGGGCATCTTGTGCCATGAGATTGTACAAGATCGGACCGTGAATTATTAGACCTATTGATGTAACACCATTAACAGTATAGAACTGATATATTCGTAGATGACCATTAGTGGCTCGTCCTTAATCCTGAGCGTGTTACGGACTCTTGTCTACGGGGGTTTGTCCTTTGACTAGTAAGGGTGAGGGTGGCTTGAGTTGCTCGCCCAATATGTCTACCTTCTTAAGGGCAGAACCACGTGGGGAACTGGGAACTTGACTACGCAAGATGGAATTCACTCGTTCCTGAGCTAGGGAAACTAGAGGGGTTGTTCCCTTAAGTGTTGTCTCCTGGGCTTGAACAATGGGGCCCCACCCTCTCACTGGCCCAAGAGGGATGTTGTTTATGGTAGGACCATGCAACAAAATTGTTCATTAGAGGAGCAGTGGGATTTAAGGAGTAAGAGGTAGACATAGAGGTACAACGATAATTTGACCCAGCTGTGACTACGAACAACCTGTGAAGGGTCGACTCACGGGCATTGGTTATATCGATGGATACAACTTGTCCTACAGTGAGGAGAGTGCAGCTACAGGCTATAGTGCAGTGTCCCTGTAGTTAATGAATGTTGATTAACCCGGTCAAAGAGTTTGATCTGTTAATCTCGTATCATTGGAGCTCATGATCTGTAGATCCATTAGGTCCCTCGGTTGGCTCAAATTGGACTAAATGAGGTTTTACAGTTTGGAGTGGATTTGAAGTGTTCAAATTCATTAAAAGGGTATTTATGTCATTTATTTGTGATATAATGGACATAATATATAGTTTAATGTGAATGAGATTCATAATTAACTATAGTGTAGCCTAATTATTTAATTAGGGCTAATTTGGAGAAATTGATATGGGAGAAATCAAAATTGAATAAGATTCAATTTTAATTCCACAATTATACAAATGTGATTTACATAATAAGGTATGAGATACCTTATATTATATGATATGCAAATATAATTTGCATATCATATAGTTTTGGTATTTTGGTGAATTGGTGGAGATTTTAACTCCACCACACACCTTGCTAAAATTTGAGAAAATTAAGAAATGAGTAAAAATTAGTGGAAAACAAGCTAATTTGATGTATTTTTGTAGGAAAAGAACAACATAAAAAAATGCCAAGGAAATTGCAGCTGCATTTTATCCAGCAAAGTAACCATACAAGCAAGACAAAATGCTAGACAAATTGTTGGACAAAATTGGTGACAAAAATTCCAGATTTTAGAAACACGCCTCAAATTTTGGGAATCTCAAGATTTGACCAAATCTTTCTCATTTTTGGAAAGTTTAAAGCCTAAAATCATGCCCAAATGATTTCTCATGGATTGAGAATGAATTTAGAAAGAAACCCTAGTTTGCATTGCCTATAAAAAGTAGACGTTTTCATGGGTTTTCTTTAAAAAGCAAGAAGGATTGGAAGAGACATTTTTGGAACAGAGTTTTCTTTCATTTTTCTTTATTTTTCCAGCACTTCTTATTCATATTTTAGTCATGTAATCTTCCTAAAATTGATCCCTCTTTCACGAAAGTGAGGAGGTGAAGGTCCATAACCTATTCACGGGTTGTTGGAATCGATCAAACAAGGAAGTTAGGATTTTTAGCTATTGTTTTATACTTTAACTTTTTCAATTTAGTTGCTGTTTTTTTTATGAGAATCGTTTCTTTCATTTGTTGTTGTTTTTATGTTAATTTCCGCTATAATCAAAGTAGGATTAAGTTCTTGTACTTTCTCTTCATACGCAATAAAGTGTTCGTGAGTCTTTAAGGATTTTTTTATGTATTTTATTTTCTTTTTTATTTTTACTTACTATTTACTTTTTATCACTTAAGATTTAAGCTTTTTCAAGTAGCATTTTCAAAATATTAAGTAGAATAGTGTTTATTCACTTTCCTTCTTTTTTGTTATTTGTTTTCTTTTCAGAATTTCCATGAAGTTTTCATAAAATAAAATGATGTTTTTCTTAGTTTCCATTATGAGCTAAATCTTCTCTAGGGGTTCAAGTTGTGAATTCCCTAAAAGAGAGATTTCAAGCTTAAATAAGCAAAGGAGTAGTGCCATTAACCAACTCTATGTTTGTTTTTATTGAATAAAATTTGGGCAACCCTAGCCCATCAATAGGTCTTGTCCATCAAGCTCGAACTTGATATTGAAAGGCTCAAGGGACAACGAATCTCGTAAAAACAATGGAGGAAAGGACTTAGACATAAAATCTGAAAGTTTGACCTAGACATAGGGCGAGACTCCGAAATTAAGAGGGTTGTGTGCGCAAACCATCTAAGCTCAATTATCCACAAACATGTAGGTTTAATTGCTTAGTTTCCTAAAAGATTTGGGAGGAAAACCGAATAGGAATTGAACCCGATTTACTTAGATTTGGAATTGCTGACACAATTGATGCAGCATTTTCAGGAGCATTTTCTCCGAAGGGGCAAAAACACTTGAATTCCCTTATTTTAATTCATTGATTTTTTTCTTTCATTTACAGCAGCTTAAAACACCCCAATTCATCCTTTTATAGCTTTGGTTACCTTACTTGCATTTTCACCAGCATTTCTTGTTTTTTTCGATTTAACTTGTAAACTCGTTCCTTGTGGGTTCGATACTCTAGAATATTCTAGTTTGATATTACTTCGATCACGTGCATATTTGTGTAGCGTCATCAGACACCGACTCAATAAGCCTACCTTCTTGGGGACAAGACCGCGTGGACAACTAGGGACTTAACCTAGCAAGATGGAATTCATTCCTTCAATATCTTAGGGTAAGTATATGAGTGTTCCCTTAACTGGTGGCTTCGAGACTTGAACAAAGGGCTCAACCCTCTCACTGACTCTAGCCCGAGAGGGATTACTGTTTATTGGTTAGACCATATACAGGTTGTTCATTAGAGGAGCACTGGTACTTAAGCCCATAGATGTAACCCATTGGTAAAATGGTAATTGACCTAGTTGGCGTTACGAACACTCGTGAAGGATTGACTTGTTATTATTAGTCTTTTATCCATGGACACAAAAAAATATCTGCAGTGAGAAGAGTACAGTTGCAAGTCTTTAGTGGAGTGTATCCGCAGTTAACGAATGTTGATTAAGCGGTTAATGAGATTAACCTATTAATCTTGTATCGTTAGAGCTCCTGATTTGTAGGTCCATTAGGTCCACTTCCTAGCTCGTAAAGGGTTCTAAAATTGCTAGATCTTGATTAGAATTTGAAATGTTCAAATTTACTTTGGGAATCAATTTATTGTATGGAGATACATTATAATATAAAGTTTTTATGTGCATTAAAACTTTATTATATATATTTAATTTTGGATATGATCCAAAGTTAATTTACGAGAGAATTAAATATTTGAAAGAGTTCAAATATTGTTTTAATGTGAATATGATTCATATTAAAAATTATAGATTAATTTTTAATGGCCATTAGATATACATTAAAACTATAGGTTAAAGGGAGATTGATTAAATATGATTTAATTATCATAACTACAATTAAATATATGATATTTAATTCATGAATTAATTAATTATAAAATTAATTAATTTATAATTTTAATTAAATTAATTAAATTTGATTTAATTGAATTAATTAAAACTATAGGTGATGTGAGATTTGTGCAATTTAATTTAATTAAATGTTAGTTACATTAATTAATTTATTCATTTATTAATTAATGGAGAACGTGTGATGGACATGTTCTCTCACTCTCCCTCATCCTTCTACCTCTCTGTCGATAAAAACAGAGAGTGTTGGGAGAAAAGGTTTATCGATCGATTGATTTATTCTTTTCTCTCCATCCCTATGTGTGAATTCTAAAAGGAAATCAAGAATAGTTTCTCACAAAACATCAGTCTTAAGAATTTAGAGAATATGGAGTTTTCCCATTTGATGGTGTCTTGAAGTTTCTTCCAGAAGGAGGTTTTTGGAGTTGGAGTTCTATACGTGATTCACAGTAAGGTGTATACTGCATCAAGATTTACCAAAAACTAAAGGTAAAAATTCTCATGCCCTTTTCATTTAGAAAATGTTTCAGCATGCTTCTTTATTTACAAATCCTATACTTTTATGTTTATCGTTAAATTTAGCCAATGTACTGATATTTTAGTTTGCCAAATGAAAAACGAATTTTCGATTTAATTGAGCTCTTGCTGTGCAATTGGAATTTCGATTCTATCACCCAAGATAAGGTACCCAACTTTATCTCTATACTATAGACTGTTCGGGCTATAACTTGAACTTAATCCACTTTTATGTCACACATAAAGTTCAAGTATTCATCCTATAGCCAAATAGAATTACACAATACACAATTCACATAACTCAATAACACTTTTATTGAATAAACCTCAATAATATCTTTATTGCAATATAAAATGTACATTCACTTTACAAAACCACGAGTGTTAGGACATAAACCACGACAATAACACTCATAAAAATGGTTACCAAAATCAATCTCTTATCTCATGGAAGTTTTTTTTTTTAAAAAAAAAACAAAATGGTCCTCTGCGTCCTAGAAAAAGATTATTTTTTAATTTTTCTTAATGTCTCATTTTTTCATATGTTAAACGAGCGTAAAGTAAGCAATTGACTTTAGTGATTGAGGTTATTAACCGCTTTAATTGTTATACAGTATTAGAGTTGTTCTCATAGCATTAAGAAAAACTCCTCACCTCAAGAACTTGAGAAGGTTGTTTCCTTTCTAAAATCCCTCCTAGGAATAATTTAAATTTTTTTGTTAAAATTTTTTTAGAAAATAGATTGTTAGGAACTTTAGAAGTTCAAAATGTATTGAAATAGTCCTGAGTAATTTAGTGAAAGGGCTTGATTTTTATAGCAAGAAAATAAAGTAACTTAAAAAGTTTCGGTATTTTGAATTTTTTTCGGATTCCATGAAAAAGAAAAGCTTAAAAAGAAAATTACCCTAAGATTGTTTCCTAGCGTTAAGACATTGGAGTCCATAAAATATATTACTTGAGCCTCAATTCAAGTAAAAAAAACATAAACTCTTGTGTGTAAGCTTTTATGGATCAATTACGTTTTTGTTGATGGTAACCTCTTTCAACCAAATATACACTTGTACACTTTTTGGAACTCAAAATGAAGAAAGTTTTCTATGTTTTTCAGATATTAGAGTTCCTCTGCATTTTGGACTCTTACTGTTTCTTTTAAAGGCAATATATAAGCTAGATGATGAAGTCACCCTTACCTTTTTTTTTTCTTCCCTCCTCACTCTCTTCTTTTTTTTTTTCCTTCTCTAATTCTCCTCTTTCTCCTTTCCCTCCATGGTTTTGAATACAATTTATAAGCCAAAGATTATGAATTTGAAGTTTGATTCTATCATTGTTATCCTATACATAAAGTTCTTTCATGTGATTTTACCGGTACTCAATTGCACATACAATAGACAACTATTAGGAGATGAAGAACCTTATAAGAGAAGGATGAATTATGGATTTTATTCCATAATTTATACCAATTTCTTGATGTGATTCTTTACGTTCTCAAATGCATATTAGGGTAAAGAGTCATTGGGAGATGAAGAGACTTATGCGAGAAGTCTTTTTATTTATTTATTTTTTATTACCTTTTTGTAATCTGAAAGGTACACAATTTTTTTAATCATTTTAAAAGGTTACCACTTGTTATAAGAAGAAAGTATGATTAGAAAAAATGAAATGCTTAGAAAAAAAAAGATTAGAAGGTCGGACAAAATATGGAGTCTAGAGGTAGATCCAGATCCTAATATTTAGAGACCGATAAATTATTTTAATAAATATAATTAAAAAAAGGTTAAATTACAAGTTTAGTCCCTGAACTTTGAAGTCTGTGTCTATTTGGTCACTAAACTTTGAAAAGTGTCAAAATCAATTTTATATATAATAGATCGCTTAATTTTAAAAAAAAAAATTGTTAATATGTTGGGGACCGGACCTATTAGAAGTTCAATGACTAATTAGACATTTTCAAAGTTCAGGGATTTATTAGATACAAAATTGAAAGTTCATGGACTAAATAGACACAAACCTCAAAGTTCAGGGACTAAACTTGTAATTTAACCTAAAAAAAATATCAATCATGAATAAACCATTTAATATCAGAGCCAAGTTTCAATCCTGGGACCTGTGGGTTATGGGCTCAACACGCTTCCGTTGAACCACTCTGATATATAATAAATTAATTCAAACAAATATTTTATATACAAATGATGCTTCAGAACCTTTTGAGAAAAAAAAAAAAAAGAAATATGTGAACATAACAATTTAAGAAACTCAATATCAGAGCTAGATTTCAATCTTGAGACCTGTAGATTATAGGCTCAACCCGCTTCCGCTACACCACTTTGATATATGATATATAAAACAGAACAAAAGTTATATAGCTAATACTACAGGATCTTTAGCTCTTCAAGAGACGATCAACCATACGTGATAGATGGTTATCTCTTCAAGAGACTATCATTCGTGCGATTGTCGTCATCTTTCACCAATACCCATTGCTGTTTTTTTTAATAAAATTAGTTGGAAATTTATATATCTTTCCTTTGTTATAAAAGATGTGTTAGTTTTATATTTTCTTCACGATATGTTAGATGGATTTTTTTAAAAAAAACCAATTCATTGGATTTATTTTTAAACCATTTTTTTAACCGATACAAAAAAATCCTCTCATCTTTTTTTTAAACCATTTTTCTTAATTCATTTTGCTTTTCTAATTTTCTCAATCCATGCTTCTTTTTTCTTAATAGTGTTTTAAACTATTTTTCTTAATTCATTTTTCAGTTATTTTAGAATATGATTTTTTTTTGTTAATTTGAATGTGTTTATACAAAATACAAATAATTTAATTGCTAAGTAATGAATACTACATAAATAACTCACTTTGGTTTAATATTTTTATCTACTATTCATTACTTAGCAATTAAATCCAACCTAACAAATCTTATATATTATATATAAATATAAAACTAACAAAATATAAAATATAAAACTAATAAATCTTTTATTACAAATAAAATCTTTTTATAAATCTCTAACAAATCTTAAAAAAAAAATCAGGTAACATGGCGAAAGATTGTTGAACCCACGTGCCCAATTTTTTTAAAAAACTGCACGTCAAGATGACCGACGTATGGTTGATCATCTCTTCGAGAGGCGACCATCTTCCAGTTAACTAACACAACAATATTCTTATAATAAATTTGAAAAATTTAATATTTTTATAAAAACTTTCCAAATATACAATAATAATTAAAAAAAGTCCATGATAATACTATATATTGTTATTTTTTTTAAAAAAAAATATACATTATTGAATTCAAAAATTTGGGGGCATGGACCCTCTAATTATCATGTAGATCCGTAACAATTATCATCCTAAACTCGATATGATTTGATTATCCACCCTACAATCCTTGAACTAACAAAAGGACAAAATTGTTTTGTAAAAGTGTAGCTGTTATACCACTAAAAGAGATTGGCTTAATAATAAGAAAAATCTTCCTCTTAAGAGATCATTTTCTAACATTGGGATATTTTGTCACAACATTTTATAAAATTATCCAGTCAAGAGATGATTTAAGAACTATTGGAAAAATCATCTTTTGAAGAGATAGATGTTGATTAAAGCTACAATATTTCACAAATACGTTTCAAAGGCAGTCTATTTTAAAAATAAGTTTTTAAAAACTTCCATGTAAAATCTCGCTTTTATTTGTCAAATTAACAAAATATGTGTGTTACAAATAGTCTAGTGGGTGTGTCGGAGAGGTTATCGGGCATGACTAGAAATCATGTAGGCTTTGCCTACGCAGGTTCCAATCTTGTCGCTCACGCCTTTTTTATATGCAAAAAATTTAATTTTATTAATTTCAATATATAGAGAGTGAATTTTATGGTATAAAATTTACATAATTTTTAATTTGTTATCAGTAATTCATTAATTTAATTTATAATTAATTAAAATTTTGGTGACGCATTAAATTACACATGTTTTTTTCTCTCAACAAAAGAAATATAGACTTGTAAATGAAAAAAAAATATTTTTCAACTAATATTTTAGACTAAAGAACAATACAACATTATAAATGAATGATAAAAAAATAGTAATAAAAAATCTAAAGTTTATAAAATTACATTCATTTCTTAACATTCATTTGTGACAAATATTGGTAGGCAAATACTATTAAGTTTCATCGAAGTTGAATTGTAAAGTCACAAGCGTAGCATCTAGGATAGAGATTCGACACGTCATCTCTTGCAATTTGAATGTGCCACCAAAACTCATGCAACCCTTACAATTTGAACATACCACCAACACATCTTTATATTTTGAAGATTGAAGAGCCTTTGAGATAGACAAAAGAGAACAAAAATAAAGAAGGAATGAAACTCCAAGTGATGGTGGAGAAAATAGTGAAGAAATCTCATTTTTATAATAGTAGAAAATGAGAATTACAAAATCTTTTGAATTCTATAACTTCTAAAATTAAATTAAGGATAATAATTAAAGAAAGTTGTAGGAAAAATATTTTACATTCCAACATTTTAGATGATCACATATATTTATTATTATTGATTATTAGTTATTAGTTGATTAATTTACCATTTATAATTAATCATTAATGGCATATTTTGTAAATTAGTATATTAAAGAAATGACAAAAGTGTCCAAAAATATTTTTCTAACATTTTCAATTTTTAATATAGTATAGATATAGATATATCTCAATTTTCATTTATTATTTTTTTATTATCTTTTTTGTACGGATGACCACCTTTCGGTTGGTTTATCGATAATAGACCCACATTTTGCATTTAACTACGGATAACCCTTTGACGTCGTCATCCACTCTCGATCTGGGCACAACATTGGTTATTTTGGCGTATTAAATATTGGGGTGTATGCCCTAAACTCGTGAAGTTTGTAACCATTTGATGTTTATAAATAAAAGTTATTTTTCCATCAAATCTTGTATTCTTGCAATTTAATTAAACTTAATCTAATAAACTAAGCTCCAGGGTCATAGATATGAGATCTTGAACGGTATGTAGTGGACACACAGGTAGGATCACGTTCGAGTAAATGACCCGAATGGTCTATAATACATGGATAAGGTTGGGAACCTTTTCCTGATAACACTATGGGTGCGACCCACTTTGTATTTGATACAAACGAGGCGATCCAACTCGTTTATGTAGATTGGCATGCGAGTGGGGGCATCCTGTGCAATGAGATTGTACAAGACCGGAACATTAATTATTAGACTACTGTAGTAATACCGTTAACAGATTAGGACTAATAATTCGTAGATGACCATTAGTGACTCGACCTTAATCCTGAGCGGGTTACAGACTCATGTTTGCGGGGGGTTGTCCTTTGACTAGTACAGGTGATAGTGGTCAGAGTCGCCGACTGAATAAGTCTACCTTCTCAGGGACAGGACCACGCGGGTAGCTGGGAACTTAACTACGCAAGAAGGAATTCACTCGTTCTCGAGCTAGGAAATCTAGATAGGTTATTCCCTTAAGGGTTGAACCCAGGTCTTGAACAACGGGGCCCCACCTTCTCACTGGCTCGAGAGGGACGTTATTTATGATAGAACTATAAACAAATTTTTCATTAGAGGATCAGTGGTGCTTAAGGTACAAGAGGTAGTCACAGGGGTAAAACGATAATTTTGACCCAACTGTGACTACAAACGACCTGTGAAGGATTGACTCACGGGCATCGGTTATATCAATGGACACAACTTGTCCTACAGTGAGGAGAGTGTAGCTACTAGTCTATAGTGGAGTGACTCGTAGTTAATGAATTTTGATTAACGCGATTAAAGAGTTTGATCAGTTAATCTTGAATCATTGGAGCTCATGATCTGTAGGTACATTAGGTCCCTCGGTTGGCTCAATATGAAATTATTGAGGGTTTAGCGTTTTTAAATGAATTTGAAGGGTTCAAATTCATATAAATGGTTATTATGTCAATTATATGTGATATAATTGATATAATATATAGTTTGGTATTCATAATGAACTATAATATTGCCTAATTATGGAATTAAGGCATAGTTTGAGAAATTAATTTGAGAGATATGAAAATTGAATATGTTTCAATTTAATTCCACATTATGCAAAATTTGATTTGCATATTTAGGTATATGATACCTTATATTATACAAATATGATTTGTATAATATATGGTTGTGGATTTAGTGGGCTTAATGTGTGGAGAAATTCTCTCCATCCTCACCCACTATAAATAAATGCTTAATGAAGCATTTGGCAAGGGCGTGATCTCATTTTTGGAATTTGAGACTCAAAAAGCCAATCTTCTCTCAAAACTCTCTCTAGCATTTATCTCCAAAAAGAATCCCACCATTCTCCCTCTTCCTTGAAAAAAACCGAGAAGGCATTTTGGAAGTGTCCGGTTCGCGGGTTCGGGATCTTGAGATCCTTGAGAACATTGAGATCGCGGGAGGGATTACAAGAAGAAGTTGGTTCTTTAAAGGTAACTTCCACTCTCTTTAATGCTTAACCTAGCAAAGCATGTTATGTATGTTTTTTGAGTTAATTTTGTTACACAATCGGGGAAGGCGATTCAATTTGCTTCCGCTGTGGGATTCAATCCCTTCATGGTGTATTAAAGGGGTTACCGGTCTCGTTCTCCCGTCAACCCCCAATCCATTTTAACGGGACGTTTGATGAGGCCGTAATATCGATTACGTTGACAACCCGTTTACCTTTGTCGTCTCAGTTACCGACCGCATCTCTCTGAAGGGATCGAATCTCGCAGCGGAAGCGATTGTTAATCACGTGTTCTTAATTTTGTTACATGGATATCATAAACAAGAACTACATCTAAAATTAAGCATACTTCTATAAGATGGACAACAAGAAATTTACCTTTGAAGAACTCTTTCTTCAAGTGCTCCTTCACCCACGATCACGATCTCAGCAACTCGAACCCGAACGATCACGGACACTACCACCGGATCTTCTCCGTTGTTCTCTAGGTGAGGGAGGAAGGTGGGTCCTTTTAGGGTGAGATGAGATGATCTTGGAAAGATGTACTTGGAACTCTTTCTAACGATATGAGAGAATGCACTAGGGTTTCTCAAAAGAGATTGGTCTCAAAGTTGCATCTCATGCAACTATATATAGGGAAATAGGATGGAAATTACCATCTGATCCCTCCTTTATTCTCTCATTAGTATATGGTTTATATGTGAATCTCATTCACATTAAAACCATATATTATATCAATTTTATCATATATAACTGATATCACACCTCATATATGAAATTGAACACTTCAATTTCATTCCTAACTTTATACCCTCAATATTACCATGTTGAGCTAACGGAGGGACCTAATGGACCTACAGTTCATGAGCTCCAATGATGTGAGATTAACTGATCAAACTCTTTGATCTAGTTAATCAATATTCATTAACTACAATTCACTCCACTATAGACTTGTAGTTGCACTCTCCTCACTGTAGATTATATTGTGTCCATTGATATAATCATTACCCATGAGTCGACCCTTCACAAGTTGTTCGTAATCACAATTGGGTCAAATTACCATTTTACCCCTGTAATTACATCTTTGTTCCTTCAGCACCACTGATCCTCTAATGAACAACAAGTCTAAGGTCCTACCATAGACTCGTACCCTCTTAATCGTTTAGAGGCGGGGCCCCGTTGTTCAAGACTGGACTCGCTTCTAAGCTTAACAACCTATCTAATTCCTTAGTGTAGGAATGAGTGAATTCCATCTTGTATAGTTAAGTCCCCAGCTACCTACGAGGTTTTGTCCCTGAGAATGTAGGCTTATTGAGTCGGCTATAGGCCACGCTCACCCATACAGGTCTAAGGACAAACCCCTATAAGCAGGAGTTCTTAACTTACTCAGGATTCAGATCGAGTTACTAATGACCATCTATAAATTATCAGTCTTATCCTTTTAACGGTGTTACACTGGTTACACTAATGATTTGTAGTCCGGTCTTGTATGAACTCTTCATACAGGATGCCCCCACTCGCATGTCAATCACATGAATGAGTTGGATTACCTCATTTGTACTAATTACAAAGTGGGTCGCATTCATGGGGTTACCAGAATGAGGTTTCCAACCTTATTCTTATACCATAGACCATTTAGGTTATATTCTTGAACACAATCCAAATAGTGTCTACTACACTGATGTTTAAGATACATTATAACCTTGGAGCTTAGTTTATTGGATTTATAAAGCGAGAATATAATTTTATCAAAACAAATAACTCTTTATATATTTGATAAAAATTACACAAGTTAAGGGCACAAATCCCAACAATCTCCCACTTGACCTAAAGCTTGTGGAGTACTAAAACATTACAGTAATGTAAATACAATAAACTAGGGCATTTAAACCCTTTGTATAGAATACTTCCACTTGCCCTAGTTGGGGAACACTTGTAAACCTAGACTTTCTAGGTGACTCTAAAAAACTTTAGTCGTGAGAGCCTTTGTAAGGATCAGCAACGTTGTGCTCCGAGGCTATCTTCGTGACGATCACGTACGTCTCCTCAATGCACGATCTCCCAGATGAGATGATATTTCCGCTCAATATGCTTTCCCCTTTTGTGACTTTGGGGTTCCCTTGAATTTGCCACGACACTACTATTATCACAATACAGTGTGATGAGCATACTCATATTTGGAACAACTTCAAAATTCAGCATGAATTTCCTTAACCAAACGACCTCTTTAGTTGTTTTACAAGCTGCTACATATTCGGCCTCCATGGTGGAATCAGCGATGCATCCCTACTTGACGCTTCGCCATATTACAGTTCCTCCGTTAATAGTGAATACTGACCCTGATGTAGATTTTCAAGAATCTTTACCAGTTTGAAAGTCAGAATCTGTGTATCCTGTAAGGATCAAATCCTTAGCCCCATACACAAGCATATAGTTCCTTGTTCTTCGTAGATACTTAAGTATTGTTTTAACCGTTGTTCAGTGTTCAGGTCCTGGATTGGATTAATACCTACTGACCATTCCAACTGTAAAACAGATGTCTGGTATAGTACACAACATGGCGTACATCAGGCTCCCAACAACTGATGCATAAGTAATCTGTCTCATGTCCTCAACTCCTTGAGGTGTCTTGGGACATTGTTCCTTAGACAAATGAACTCCATATTTGAAAGGCAATAAGCCATTTTTGGAGTCTTGCATCTTAAATCTCGACAACACTTTGTCTATGTAAGATGTTTGAGACAAGGCTAGTGTTTTATTCTTGCAGTTTCGGACAATCTGGATCCCAAGAACAAACTATGCTTCACCCAAATCTTTCATTTGAAATTGCATAGCTAGCCAATTCTTAATGTCAGTAAGATGTCCTACATCATTCCCAATGAGTAGGATATCATCCACATATAGAACTAGGAATGCGACAGAACTATTGATGATTTTCTTGTAGACACAAGGTTCATCATCATTCTGATCAAAGCCAAAAGATTTGATTGCCTCATCAAATCTTATATTCCAGGACCTAGAGGCTTGTTTTAGTCCATAAATTGACCTTTTAAACCTGCAAACCTTTTGCTCTTTTCCTGGTGATAGCACACAAAATGTGTTATCCTTAGGCTTAATTATTGCTAGTTTTATGATGATTTCAGGGTTCTTACGTGTTTAAATCATTCAATTTCAGGATAAGAGCGTAAACAGAATAATTGGACACATTTTGGATCACTCGGGATCGAAACAAGGCTATTTGGAGCTAAAAATAACATCATTTAGAAGAAAAAAGATTAATCCAAGCTTGAAGACCCGAGGAGATGGCGTTGCAACGTCGTGCTTGCTGTTTAGAGGCTTTGAAGACCCCAGACGATAGTGTTGCAACGCTGCCTTGCAGCGTCGCAACGCTATCTCGATAAGAAAGCATGCATGAGGTGTCACACCCCCTCCCGAACTACCCGCTAACTTAGCCCGAAAAGTGGCGTGAAGCCAATAGACATTGTTTACCTCTTAACAATACTGCGATACTGCTTTACACGATAAACATACTATGTTAAGCTAAGGAACACTTTAACATAACACAGCGGAAACTTGACAACTACTAAACATACATAAGGAGAAACTCTTCATAAGTCTCTCTTGAAAACTAAAACGAGAACTTAAAACATAACAACCACTGTTTATACAACCACTAATGTACAAATGGCTATAACTACATAGTCCTCTCAAAATAAACTATAACACATAAGGACTTGCTATACTACACCGACCCACGCACAAAGTATCAAGACTTAAGGAGCTTCCAAAGCAGCTATGGCGGGATATCGTGTACTGTGAGCTCGATCTCTACCGAAAAGTTTGAAAACATTGAAAGAATGAGCTATGAAGCTCCAAGTGAGTGACTGAGTATAAAATCTATAACTCATAAATCATATACCTGGCAACATATGAGCATAAGCATCTCAGAGCAAAGTTTTAAAAGTAAACGTGTAATCATGGTAGCTTTTTTGTAAATCCAAAGAAGCATGACATTAGATTTCATAAGGCATATCGATATTAATAATCCTTATAATAACATATAACAATCCACAAAATGTAGGGCACGTCCAGAATAACCACATTTGCTCTACGATGTAGTGGGGCCCGCCCAGCACTCCCATCGTCTTTGTCGTAGTGGGGCTCGCCCAACACTCACGACAGCATTGTTGTCATGGAGTACACTCAACGTCGACAACAGAATATGACCTATGTGCACACGGTACTATAAAGCCTCGGGCTCAATATCTTAGTTATTTACTCATTCGAGTCTCAGAAAATAACATAAAAATATTTGAACACGCCTGCTTATCTTTTCTTCCCTAAATCTTAAGCTTACTCAGTTCATCGTAAAAACTTGAAATCTTTAAATCATACTTACTAGAACACACTTACTAGAAATCATAACATTTCCATAAATTTCGGTAAACAATAAACATATGCTCATGTATAAATTTCATCAAAACATTTAGGCTCATAATGAGCACTTGAAATCATTTCTAGGAAAACATGAATGCTCATAAGTAGGTGTTCAAGAAAACAAGAAACATTGAAACCCTTTCATTCTAGCAAAACTTGTATTTCTCCAAGCGTAATTCAAGCATATAGATCGTTTCCAAAGTTCGTTTTGTCGCTCACAGTGTTAAACTAGATCCTTGGCCCGTACACTCGACCTATCTCCTCTTGGGCTGTCAAACAAACCAAATCCATGTATTAGAACCTCGAGCTCATGGTTTTTAACCTTAAAACTACAAGAAAACACTCCAACCAATTTTCCACCATTTCACAGATTTTCTGCCATGTTTTAACACTTAATTAACGACACTCACGAGAATATAACCTAAGAATCTCCGGACCGAATTCACTCCTAGGTCGGTTACCAGGTAGGGGTGTTCCGCAAGCGTCAACTTAAATACCCCAGCCTTAGACAGAGTTACTTATCAGTCTCCATTCAAAGGTCATATTTGATTTCCTAATTCTAATCTTATTAGAACTAGAAAACCTAAGTCTAATTATTCATGTTCTAAAAAATTTAAAACTAATAATTAACTTAGGTTACATGCATTTCTATGTTATAGTGCTTGATCATTCATCACATGCATAATACTATACTATAACATACATTCATCACATGAATTAAATGCATGAGCATGCTTTTAATTTAAAAAATATAACACTTATATTAAATAAATTAAATCATGCAAACATTATATTATAACTCTTATAATATAATTCTATCATGCATACTATATATTATAACTCTTATAATATAAATATGATGCATGAAATGTTTAACCTAAGGTGGGATTTTAAATCTATATGGCATACTTTATGCACATAAAAATAATTAAATCATACATCTCATGCATAAAATAATTAAATAGCAATATTGGACCGATTTTTGGCACCCTAGGGACATAAAATTAAATTAATTAACATTAATATAACATTTATATTAATATTAATTAAAATAATTAAATAAAAAATATTTTTACAAAGAAATAAATAAAATCGATGGTTGCACCAGCACGGGCTCGAACCGTTGCACACGTACCACGTCCCCGCAAATCTCGCGCTCCTTGCACCACTACGCCATGGCATTGCAACATTGTTATTGTGTTGCAACGCTATAATCTATAGCGTCGCGCCCAGCATTCTCAACGCTGTGGCGTAGCAACGCCACCGCTAGCGTCGCAACGCTGCACTGCAGCAGCCTCCAGCAGCATGGATGGCGTCGCAATGCTGATGAACTTCAAGCAACACCACTTTTGCTGTTTTTCACCGAAATCGCCCGTTTTTGCTCCGTTTTCTTCACGGCAACTCTTGCCACGAACGACACGGACTTACAGACTCGATTTACAAAAAACAATGCCCAAAACAACGGGCCCTTACATTGATCTCATTAACTTTAATGTAAATCTAAAAAAAAAAAGTGCCAAAAATCGAAAACATCCAAAATTGCAACCCATTAACATTCATCTCATGAAAATTAATGCTACCCACCTAATTTTAAGAATTCCCAGAATACACAACGAA
The DNA here is from genome assembly GCA_036507285.1 of Trichosanthes cucumerina. Taxonomy (NCBI): domain Eukaryota; kingdom Viridiplantae; phylum Streptophyta; class Magnoliopsida; order Cucurbitales; family Cucurbitaceae; genus Trichosanthes; species Trichosanthes cucumerina. The sequence goes on from CM071837.1 coordinate 18,104,995, forward strand.
GAGCAACAACCTGGCTCTGATACCAATTGAAGGGATTTTGAATTCCCGCAGCGGAAGACGTTGTGAAACGTCGTTGATCCGTTGTGTAAAACGTGTCTTAAAATCGAACCTATCACATAGATCCTAGGCTAAACAAGCAAATAAGAGAAGAAAACAGTAAGTATAATGGATACTAACCTCTTGAAGAACACTTCTTCAACGTTTTCTCCTTCTTTGGTCACGATCTCTCTCGATCCAACGTTCTCCTCGAACACGAACCACGATCCGAACAGGGAGACACCTCCAAAGGGTCTTCTCGGTTGTTCTCGGGAGGTTGAGGGAGAGTAGGTGGGACTTCCTTTGGTTTTGGGTGAGGAGAAGTTTTAGAGAGAATTGAGAGAGAATGAGAGAAAGACACTTGCTCTTTTTGGATCAAAATCCAAAAAATGGCAAAAATGCATACCAAAGGATTCTTGCAAAGCCTTTAAATACTATTGTGTGATGAAGTTAAAACCTCTACCAAATCACAATTTTACCACAACCATATACTATACAAATCACATTTGCATATTATATAATATAAGGTATCTCATACCTTATTATACAAATCTCATTTGCATAAATGTGGAATTATAAATTAAATCACATTTAATTTAATTTCTCTCAATTCAATTTCTCCAATTAGCACTAATTAATCAATTAGGCTATACTATAGTTTATTATGAATCTCATTCACATCAAACTATATATTATGTCATCTATATCTCATATAAATGACATAAATACCCAAATAATGAATTTGAACACTTCAAATTCACACCAAACTGTAAACCCTCAATTTGTCCAATTTGAGCCAACCGAGGGACCTAATGGACCTACACGTGACGAGCTCCAATGATTCGAGACTAACCTATCAAACTCTTTTACCTGGTTATTCAACATTCATTAGCTACGGTAACACTCCACTAAAGCCCGTAGCTGCACTCTCATCACTGTAGGACAAGTTGTGTCCATTGATATAACCAATACCCATGAGTCGACCCTTCACAGGTTGTTCGTAGTCACAGGTGGGTCAAATTACCGTTTTACCCCTGTGTCTACCTCTTGCTCCTTAAGTCCCACTGCTCCTCTAATAAACAACTACGTTGCATGGTCCAACCATAAACAACAACCCTCTCAGGCCAATGAGAGAGTGGGCCCCATTATTCAAGCCCTCGAGACAGCACTTAAAGGAACAACCCCTCTAGTTTCCCTAAGTCGGGACGCAGTGAATTCCTTCTTGCGTAGTCAAGTTCCAAGCTCCCACGTGGTCCTCGCCTTGAGAAGATAGGCATATTGGGCGAGCAACAGTGGCCACCCTCACCCGCATTTAGTCAAAGCGACGGCACTTCGTGATACGTGGAGTCCGTGACACGCTCAGGATTAAGGTCGAGTCACTAATGGTCATCTACGAATTTATTAGCTCTATACTGTTAACGGTGTTATATCAGTGAGTCTAATAATTCACGGTCAAGTCTTGTACAATCTCATTGCACAGGATGCCCCCACTCGCATGTCAACCACATGAACGAGTCAGATCACCTCGTTTGTATCGAATACAAAGCGGGTCGCATCCACAGTGTATCCAGGATTAGGTCTCTAACCTTATCCATATACTGTAGATCGTTCGGGTCATTAACTCGAACGTGATCCTCCCTGTGTGTCCACTACACACCGTTCAAGTTCTTACTTCTCTCATAATGCAATGACCCTGGAGCTTAGTTTATTGGATTAAGTTTATGAAAAATGCGAGACACAAAGTTCAAATAAATAACTCTTATTTATTACACAATGTTGAAATAAATAACTCTTACTCATTTACAACTTTGAATATTACAAACTACACGAGATGAGGACATACATCCCAACACATATATGCCAGCCGCTTAGGGTACAACGTTGCAACGTTGTCCCTAGCGTTGCAACGCTGTACCGATTGAGCCTATAAATAAAACATGTTGTTCTCATTACAAGGGGAGTCAAATTTACTATGTTTTTGGGAGCCAAAGCATTCGTGGAGGTTCGAGATCGAAGACGGGAGCTCTGAGACGAACGACAGGCATCGACACATAAGTTCAATTTCCTTTTCTTTCAGATTGTAACTCCATTTGAGACGTTTTCTACATGTTTAGTTTGATTTTCATGTGATTTAGAGTAGCTAAATGTTGTTGTTAGGATTTGATTTACTTGTTAAGACTTTCTTACTATGAATTGAAGCATGTTTTATTCTTATTTTTGGCAATTCACTCTTAACTCTTAAATTGTTGGTTTAAGTGGACTCGAGAGATAAAGCTTGAATTAGAGCAAAGTTGTCAAAACCCTTAGAAATCTGGCATGAGAATGACCTAGAAATTGTAGGGAAATACATAAAGAAGTTGTTTAATGTCGTGCATGTCGTAGGTTCATATGGAGACTATGGAGTTTATTGCATGTGTGAGGCTCACTAAGAATCGAGAGATTTTCTTGAGTATTCTACTTCTTGTTTATAAATTCATCTCATTGGTTCATTGCATGTGTGAGTTGAGTCATTAACTTGTAAAATCACTTTCCTCAAATCTATCAATTCATGTCTCCACATGTTTCTTTGTTTGCTTGTCTTTATTTTTAATCACCTATCCATGTTATGTTTCTTTAGCTAAAATTGAGAATTAGTATCTTAGTAATTAATTAATCTAGAAATCCATTCCTGAGGACGATACTTGGACTCTAAAATCACTATACTAAAACTTGACCCGTACACTACGGTATTGCATTAATATTATTTTGCAACAAGTTTTTTGCGTCGTTGCCGGGGAATGACGATTATTTAGATTAATTAATATTAGGAGAAATTTTGAAATTTTAGACTAAAGGTGTTTGTGTGTCTTCCCTTATTTGTTTTTGTGTGTTTGTTTGTTCCTTATTTGTTTTTATTTTAGTTTTGTGTGTTTTTGAGTCTTTGTCCCCTGTTTTTGGTTGTGTTGATATTGTGTAGAAGTCTTGATCTGAATTATTAATTTTTCAAGCATGACTTTGCATGATTTTGATTCTCCATCTTTCTATTGTCCCTCCCAGGACCCTAGGCATGTGCATCATGATTTCTCTGAATTTCATCTGTCTAATTTTCACCATTCTGTACCTTAAATTGATAAACATTCATGTAATGGTAGTGATCTAGGCAGTTGGAACCATAGTTTTTCGTACCTTGACCAACCCATAGAAAAATCTTCTCTTGTGGACCAATTGATGGATTATACCTTAGAATTGAAAATTAAAAATTTTGTTCATAATGAATTAGAAAAGTTGAATAGGTTAGAAACCGAGGTGGTAGGACTTTGGGAAATAGTACAAGATAAAACTCAATATCTTAACCAGCTAGTAATTTCCCTTAAGGCCTTATAGGAACAATTTCTTATCCTTACCACTCAGGAGGTGCCACCTAGGAGGATTTGTTCATATGATAGTGAGGATAGTTTGGGGGAGGCAGACCATAATCAGGTTAGTGAGTTAGACAATGATGAGATAATCATTTCCACATGGGAGATTCAGGTGATAGAAGTAGAGGCTGAGAAGTCCTTTTCCCTTTTATCCCCAGAAATGTTTTTTATTCTTGATGGCCATTTGTCCTACACTCACGAGTCTTGTTTTGATTTCTGTTCTTTTGTGTTATTAAACAAAAATACCAAAAATAATTTTCTGTCTAGAGCTCAAAAAAAGCAAAATAGTCTTTTAAACTTAGAAGGCTATATCGATTCAAGCAAAAAGGGCCCAAAGAAATATGAGCAGTTTTATGTGCCCTGATAAGTCACCGTCTAGCTAAATACGTTAAAGAAAGCTCTTCTTGGAAGGCAACTCAAGCTTTATGTTTATATCTTTATTTTTTTTTTATTTTTCTTTCTTTTATATTTTATTTTCTAGTTCTTTTTGTGTGCCCTGTGGCCTTAGCCTTGCGTGTGGGAGCTGGTCCCTTCCCTTTGTCCTTCTTCTTCTTTTGAATACCCTTATTCTTGGTAAAAGAAGGACCAGACTTGGTCCATGAGGACAATCCTTTTAGGAACTTCTTCGAAGTGAAAACATTTGTCTCCTTCTCTTTTCCCTTTGATTTCATCAAGGATCCAAAAGTCTGAAGCTCATTGAGGAGAGTGGTCAGGTTATATTCTATTTTATTCATCACCGCATTGGTGCGAAATGGCAGGAAACTCTTCGGAAGAGATTCCATAATAAAGGTTACTTAACTTTTCTCATCTATGACAACGCCATTTACTTCAGTCACGATGAAGTAGACCATCATGTCAAGGACATGTTCCCTAACAGAGGCTCCCTCCTTCATATGGGAGTTGTAAACGTATTTGAGAGCATCATAATGGATTGATGAGGACGGTTGTCCGAACATCGCCTGTAACGATCCCATGATCTACTTCGCAGTTACCATGCTCTCATGCTTCTTAGACAGCACATCAGATATGCTTGCTTAGATGTAGACTCGGGCCTTCTCATTAGCCCTAATCCATCTGTCATAAGCATCCCGAAAAATTCGGTTTGCTGTCGAGCTGGGAGGGGGACGACATTCCTCCGTTAAGACGAACCTCAAATCATCAAGAACAAGAATCGTATTCAAGTTTGATTTCTAGGTTCCATAATTATCGCCGCTAAGGTTATTGAAGGCAAGTAACTGGATAAAAGAGTTCGACATGCTGAAAAAGAATGAATTCTATTAGTGAATTGTTTGTAACCTATCCAATTTAAGAATTTAGCAAAAGTAATAATGTACCCATAAACTCATTATTGTTTTTTCAACGATACTTCAGTGAGTCAGAGCAACCGCTATCGAGAGGCAGTCAATCACTCCTTCACTGAACCAAAACATTCTTGACTAAATGTTAATACCGGAATAACTCTTATTCCTATAGCATTCTAGTTATCGCTACTTTGGTCAAGAATTTACTAACACTTAGCAATTCTTGTAAGTGTGACCCGCCATGTTCAGACCTCAGAGGTCGGCCCCAACAATTCCACCAAATTAGAGAGACAAAGCTGTGAATGGACCTAAGAGATCCTATCGATTTCTGGAGTTTGAGTTGTTCCGAATCCCATGTTACATCCCTCGGAATGGATGTTGCTACTTCGGGCAACCTGCAGGCAGAACATGGGAATCTCACGGTCCAACCTAATGGAGGAGACCGTAGGATGTGTTGACACACTTCCTTCTCCCACTTACTATAAATACTTTCTCTATTCACCTTGCTCTTGATTTATGCAAACACCATCCGAATGGGGATGCCCTATTGACATCACGAGGCCGAGCATAAATCTCAGATGTGAATTTCGCAGAGAGCGTAAGAGGAAATTGATATATCATATATACCTTTTCACTCCCACTAAGTATTTTAAACAGTTTGGGTATACTTTTACTTAGGCCTATTCCGACTAAAATAATATGACCTAAGTCTACCAATAATACTGGAATTACCTAAGTATATTAACCTTTTAATAAACCTAGGTCTATGAGTTTAATTTATTACATTTTAATAAACGCCACTCATGAATGATAATTTATAAACCTATGGATTAAATTCACTCCGAGGTCAGTTCCCAAGTAGAGGTGCTCCATTTCCGTCAACTTAAGTACCCCAACCTAGCCAGAACCTTCCTTAGTCGGAGTCCCTCTTTAATCAAAGTTTATAAATTATTGGTTTCCTAATTCTAATCTTATTAGAACTAGATAACCTTATGTCTAATTAATTCCAGTTCTAAAACCATTTTAAAACTAATTAATTAACCTTAGGTTACATGCATTTCTATGTTATAAAGTGTTTCATCATTCATCACATGAATAAACATACATTTATAACAAATTCATCACATGAATAAATGCATAGCAATTATATGTTTAATTTTTAATTAATATAACCCTTATATTAATTATAATTAAAACATATAATATTTGTTTCATAAATTAATATAATTCTTATTTTAATTCATATGAAACCCAATAAACATGCATACAATATATTATAACACTTATAACATACTTTCAATGCATGGAACATGCTTCCTATGGCGGGATTTTAAAATCTTTATGGCATACTTTATGCACATACAATCAGGGATTTTAATTAAAACATACATTCACAATGCATAATTAATTAAACACACTAAAGTGGACTGGTTTTGGCATCTAACGCAAGCAAACTACTAAATTATTACAATAATAATCTAGAATTAACATCGAACCACTTCGAACTCTTCGAATTTGGGTCGAACCAGCTTGTAAATGTGTGAACCGGACCTTCAAAAGGTTGAACCGAGCTGTAAAAGGCTGAGTCGAGCCTCCATTGATGAAATGGACCTCCAAAATAGAAAAACCGGCCTCGAAATAGTCAGAACCGGTCTTAAACCACCCGAACCGGACCGAAAACGAGCTGAACCAGCCTAAAATAGTTGAATCGATCAAAGGCAACTGAACCAGAAGTCAAAAGTCAACGGTCAACAAAAAGTCAACTTCATCTTCCAATTTTGAAAACACGGGCTGGAGCAATTAATTACTGTAGCAGATTCAAAAAACAACATCCTCTGTTTCTAGATTTCTTGACCTTTCGAGCTTCTTTCTTAAAATTGAAGGTCTTCCCGAACTCCGATTGACCCGAAACTTTTACTGATTATTCTTCACACATAAATGCTCAAACACACTTGAGAAATTTGAAAATAAAGCACGAATTTATGCTCAATTTAAATGCCAATTCCAGAAATTCACTTTAGACACCCAGAAAAAATAGATTTCAATAAACACCCACCACAAAACAAAATAGATCAAATTGAGTGCTCAAAATTGCTCTGAAATAAATTTAAAGAGTCTAGATTAAGAAAGTTGAAGCAATTTTGGATCTTGAACACTCTAAGTTGTTCAATTTTGTAAAATAAAATGCATGCTCAAAGCTGGAAAAACAGAGGGATAGAAAACTCAACTTTGAAGATCAAATTCTCTTCACCCGGTGGATGGTTTTCAACACGAACACTTTGTGGACAACCGTTAAGTCTTCCATACTATCTTCGGGCCTTAGAACGGATTGTGGGATCCTAGGTTGAGAGAATTTGGAAGAAAAGACCTCAAAGGTCACTAATTCGGGAATTTAGAATTTTCTGCCAAATTTTCTCAAATTACCTCAAATCACCATTATATAAAGCTTCAACAAGCTTCATTAGAGTGACAACTCAAGGATGATGAGGATGCTTTGAGATGGAGGTGGCCAATTTTGGTGAATTTGATGATGAGTAAGATTGGGCAAGTTGCCAAGTTGGGTTTCATGGAAATCCTTGATTTTTCATTTAATTTTAATTCAAAAATCAATATAAAATTGATTTTTAATTAAAATTAGTATAATTAATTAAATTATTAAATAATTAATTTAATTAATTAATTTTTAATTTAATTTAATATCAAATATTAAACTAAATAAATTGCCCGATCGCGATCGATTTTCTGAACACGAATCCTTATTCATGCTATAAACCGATCCAATATTTAAATCATATTTAAATGTATACACCTCATTTTATTCATAGTTTAATTCATAATTAAGTTATGATTCGTTAAATATATCACATATAATTAACGCTTTCTCCCAAACTTGAATTTGAACAATTCAAATTCTTTTCTCTCAAAATGTTACAAGGCTTCGCCCGAGCTAGTAAGGGGGACCTAAAGGACCTATAGATCATGAGCTCCAACGATACGAGATTAACCGGTCAAACTCTTTAGCCTAGCTAATCAACATTCGTTAACCACCGGGGCACTCCACTAAAGCCCAGTAGCTGCACTCACCTCACTGTAGATATATTTTTGTCCACTCGATATAACCATGATTAGTAAGTCGATCATTCACAGGTTGTTCGTAATTACAGATGGGTCATAATTACCGTTTTACCCCTGTAATTACCTCTTGTTCCTTAAGTCCCACTGACCCTCTAATGAACAATTGGTTTGTGGTCCAACCAGCAAACCGGATCCCTCTTGGGCCAATGAGAGGGGTGGGCGCTTTGTTCAAGACCCGGAGTCAGCACTTAAGGGAATAACCTCTCTACTAATCCCTAAAGCGGGTAGGAGTGAATTCCATCTTGCAGAACTATGTTCCCAGCTATCTACCCAGTTTTATCCCTGAAATGGGAGGCTTATTGAGTCGGCAATCTCGAGCCACTCTCACCCATGCAAATCTAAGGATAATCTGAATAAACAGGAGTTCATAGAACGCTCAGGATTAAGATCGAGTTACCTAGGTCATCGTATGAATATAGTCAGTTAAGACAGTAAACGGAGTTATAAAGTCTAAGTGACTATTTCGCGGTCAAGTCTTATGCAAACTCATTGCATAGGACGCCCCCACTCGCATGTCTCCACATGAATGATTTAGGATCACATCGTTTGTACTCTACAAAGTAGGTCGAGTCCATAGTGTCCCTCGGATAAGGTACCCAACCCTATCCTTATACTATAGACTATTCTGGCTATAACTTGAACTTGATCCACTTTTATGTCACACATAAAGTTCAAGTATTTATCCTATAGCCAAGGGTTCTTTATTGAATTAAGGTTACACAATACACAATTCACTTTATTCAATAACGCCTTTACTGAATAAATCTCGATAACAACTTTATTGCAAAATAGAATATACATTCAGTTTACAAAACCACGAGTTTTAGGACATTAAAACCCAACAAACTCCCACTTGGACTAAAACGTCTGTGGGGTAAAATATGCTGAGTAAAGAAAAACTTCCCTACTGTACAACCCGTAGTCCTAGACTTTCTAGGTGTCCCTCAAACACTTTAGCCGTGAGGGGCTTTGTAAACGGATCAACAATGTTGTGCTCCGAAGCGATCTGCGTGACGATCACGTATCCTCGTTGCACAATCTCCCTGATGAGATGATATTTGCGCTCTATGTGCTTTCCGCGCTTATGGCTTCTAGGTTCTTTAGAATTTGCCACTGCACCACTATTATCACAATAAAGGGTGATAGGCAAATTCATATTTGGAACAACTTCCAAATCAGTTAAGAACTTTCTAAGCCATACAACCTCCTACGCTGCTTCGCAAGCTGCGACGTACTCAGCCTCCATGGTGGAGTCAGCAATACAACCTTGTTTTATACTCCTCCATACTATAGCTCCTCCGTTAAGAGTGAATACTGATCCTGATGTGGATTTCCTCGAATCTACATCAGTCTGAAAATCAGAGTCAGTGTATCCTACAAGGATCAAATCCTTTGCGCCATACACAAGCATATAGTCTCACGTTCTCCTATGATACTTGAGGATGTTCTTAACGGCAGTCCAGTGATCATATCCTGGATTAGACTGATATCTGCTGACTATTCCCACTACATAGCATATGTCGAGTCAAGTACATAGCATGGCATACATCAGACTACCGACAGCAGATGCATAGGGAATGCGTCTCATATCCTCAACTTCTTGAGGTGTCTTAGGACACTGTTCCTTAGACAAATGAATTCCATGCCTGAAAGGTAATGAACCCTTCTTGGAATTCTGCATCTTATATCTAACCAACATCTTGTCAATATAAGATGCTTGAGACAGTGCTAGCGTTTTGTTCTTGCGATTCCGAACGATTTGGATTCCAAGAACAAACTGAGCCTCTCCCAAATCTTTAATTTGGAATTGGGTCGCTAGCCATTGCTTAACGCTTGATCAGAATCGCATCATTCCCAATGAGCAAGATATCGTCTACATATAGAACTAAGAAAACAACAGTGGTATTGACTATCTTCTTGTAAACACAAGGCTCGTCAATATTCTGTTCAAAGCCATAAGATTTGATCGCAGTATCAAATCTTATATTCCCGAATCTAGAAGCTTGCTTCAATCCATAGATGGATCGTTTAAGCTTGCAAACCTTTTGTTCTTGACCCTGAACTATGAACCCCTCTGGTTGATCCATATAGATACTCTCTTCAAGATTGTCATTCAAAAAGGCTATCTTGACATCCATTTGCCAAATTTCGTAATCATAAAACGTGGCAATGGACAAGAGTATTCTAATTGACTTAAGCATGGCAACAGGGGAGAACGTTTCTTCATAGTCCACCCCTTCCCTTTGAGTATAACCCTTTGCCACAAGTCGAGCCTTAAAGGTTTGCACTTTACCGGCTTGACCTCGTTTCCTCTTGTAGATCCACTTGCAACCGATAGGTGTTTCACCATCTGGTTCATCTACAAGTTCCCAGACTGAATTGAAGTACATTGACTTCATTTCAAGGTCCATGGCTTTAATCCACTGGTCCCTATCTATATCGTCCATTGCCTGTTTATAGGTCAATGGATCCTCAATGCCATCATCAGGTATGACGACTTGGGTTTCAATCAAACCCATGTAACGGTCGGGTTGTCTAACATCCCTCCCACTACGTCGAGACATTCTCAACTCTTGAGAAGGACCAGTTTCATCAACAACTCTTGTTGATTTATCTGTAGCTTCCCTGGAAATTTCGCTCAAGATAATCCTGCTTCGAGGTTGATGATCTCTCATGTGGTCTTCCTCTAAGAACGTGGCGTTTGTCGACACAAGCACCTTGTCCTCTTGAGGATCATAAAACAGACCACCTTTCGTTTCTTTGGAGTATCCTACGAATAGGCATAATTTTGAACGATGTTCCAATTTCTTTGGATTGGACACCAGCACATGTGTCGGACATCCCCAAATCCTGAAGTGAAGTAAACTACATTTACGCCCTTTCCATAACTCATAGGGTGTTTTTGAAACACTCTTAGAGGGAACCATGTTCAAAATATATACAGCAGCTTCTAGTGCATATCCCCAAAACGAACTAGGCAGCTAAACATAGCTCGTCATAGATCGAACCATGTCTAACAGGATTCTATTTCTCCTCTCAGATACACCATTCTGCTGAGGTGTATCGGGCTCTGAGAGTTGGGAAACGATTCCATGTTCTATCATATAATCTTGGAATCTTAAATCCATATACTCTCCACCTCGATCTGATTGAAGTTTTTAATCGTTTTACCTAATGTGTTTTCAACCTCTGCCTTATACTCCTTGAACTTTTCAAGGGTTTCAAACTTATGATGCATTAGGTAAAGATAGCCATACCTAGAATATTCATCAATAAAACTGATGAAGTATTCATACCCTCCTCGTGCCTTGACATTCATAGGACCACAAAGATCCGAATGCACGAGTGCTAAGGGCTCTTTGGCTCTATAACCTTTTTCAGAAAAAGGTCTTTTAGTCATTTTTCCTTCGAGACAAGACTCACATGGTGGTAAAGAGTTGTCCTCTAACTGACTTAGGAGGCAACTTTTGACCAATCTCCCAATCCTATTGAGATTAATGTGGCCTAGTCTCAAGTGCCAAAGATAGGTACTAGGAGAAAGTTTCTGCCTTTTAATTTGAGTATCAGCTGTTTTAAACATCTCGGTGTTCAAAATAGCTTTTACATCTGTTGGTCTTAACACATATAAGTTGTTTTCAAGTTTAGCAGAACATATTCGTACACCTCTTTTGCAAATGAATGCTTCATTATGATCAAAAGATACTTTATACATATGTTCAAGTAAACAAGAGATAGATACAAGATTTCTTTTAATTCCAGGAACCAAAAGTACATTTTCTAATAAAACGAATCAATCTCTAAACAACAGCTTCACTGCTTCCACTGCTTTGGCTGAGACAACCTCTCCCATTCTAACCCTAAGAGTTATCTCCCCATCTGCAAGCTGCTACCAGGAACTAGTTTCCGGAAAAGAAGAACAAACATGGTTAGTGGCTCCTGATCTAATATCCAAGCGGAATCATCATGTTCCACTAAACATGTTTCAACAACAAGTAAATCATATTTACCTTGTTTTCCCTTCTCAGCTTTCTTTTATAAAAGGTACTTTGAGCAGATCCTTTTCCAGTGCTCGTCACCACCACAATGGAAACATTTTCCTGTGGCCTTAGCCTTGCGTGTGGGAGCTGGTCCCTTCCCTTTGTTCTTCTTGTTCTTCTGAATACCCTTATTCTTGGTAAAAGAAGGACCAGACTTGGTCCCGGAGGACAATCCTTTTAGGAACTTCTTCGAAGTGACAACATTTGCCTCCTTCTTTTTTTCCTTTGATTTCATCAAGGATTCAAAAGTCTGAAGCTCATTGAGGAGAGTGGTCAGGTTATATTCTATTTTATTCATCACCACATTGGTGCGGAATGGCAGGAAACTCTTCGGAAGAGATTCCATAATAAAGGTTACTTGACTTTTCTCATCTATGACAACCCCATTTACTTCAGCCACGTTCAAGTGGACCACCATGTCAAGGACATGTTCCCTAACAGAGGCTCCCTCCTTCATACGGGAGTTGTAAATGTATTTGAGAGCATCATAATGGACCGATGAGGACGGTTGTCCGAACATCGCCTGTAACGATCCCATGATATCCTTCGCGGTGACCATGCTCTCATGCTTCTTAGACAGCACATTAGATATGTTGGCTAAGATGTAGACTCGGGCCTTCTCATTAGCCCTAATCCATCTGTCATAAGCATCCCGAACATTCGATTTGTTATGGAGCTTGGAGGGGGAGGACATTCCTCCGTTAAGACGAACCTCAGATAATCAAGAACAAGAATCGTATTCAAGTTTGATTTCTAGGTTCCATAATTATCGCCCCTAAGTTTATTAAAGGCGAGTAACTGGATAAAAGAGTTCGACATGCTGAAAAAGAATGAGTTCTATTAGTGAATTGTTTGTAACCTATCCAATTTAAGAATTTAGCAAAAGTAATAATGTACCCATAAACTCATTATTTTTTTTTGCAACGATACTTCAGTGAGTTAGAGCAACCGCTACCGAGGGGCAGTCAATCACTCTTTCACTGAACCAAGACATTCTTGACTAAATGTTAATACCGAAATAACTATTATTCCTATAGCATTCTAGTTATCTCTACTTTGGTCAAGAATTTACTAACACTTGCAATTCTTGTAAGTGTGACCCGTCATTTTCGGACCTCAAAGGTCGACCCCAACAATGCCACCGAATTGGAGAGACAAAGCTGTGAATGAACCTAAGAGACCCTATCCATTTTTGGAGTTTGAGTTGTTCCGAATCGCATGTTACATCCCTCCCAATGGATGTTGCTAGTTCGGGCAACCTGCATGCGCAACATGGGAATCTCACGGTCCAACCTAATGGAGAAGACCGTAGGATGTGTTGACACACTTCCTTCTCCCACTTAGTATAAATACTTTCTCTATTCACCTTGCTCTTGATTTATGCAAACACCATCCGAATGGGGATGCCCTATTGACATCACGAGGTCGAGCATAAATCTCACGATGTGAATTTCGCGGAGTGCGTAAGAGGAAATTGATATATCATATATACCTTTTTCACTTCCACTAAGTATTTTAAACAGTTTGGGTATACTTTTACTTAGGCCTATTCCGACTAAAATAATATGACCTAAGTCTACCAATAATACTGGAATTACCTAAGTCTATTAACCTTTTAATAAACCTAGGTCTATGAGTTTAATTTATTAACTTTTAATAAACGCCATTCACGAAAGATAATTTATAAACCTATGATTAAATTCACTCCCGTGATGGTTCCGTGTAGGGTGTTAGATTTCAGTCAGTTTAAGTACCGAACCTAGCTGAACCTTCATTAGTGAGTCCTCTTTAATCAAAGTTTATAAATTATTGGTTTCCTAATTCTAATCTTATTAGAACTAGATAACCTTAGGTCTAATTAATTTCAGTTCTAAAACCATTTTAAAACTAATTAATTAACCTTATGTTACATGCATTTCTATGTTATAAATTGTTTCATCATTCATCACATGAATAAACATACATTTATAACAAATTCATCACATGAATAAATGCATAGCAATTATACGTTTAATTTTTAATTAATATAACCCTTATATTAATTATAATTAAAACATATAATATTTGTTTCATAAATTAATATAATTCTTATATCAATTCATATGAAACCCAATAAACATGCATACAATATATTATAACACTTATAACATACTTTCAATGCATGAAGCATGCTTCCTATGGTGGGATTTTAAAACCTATATGACATACTTTATGCACATACAATCAGGGATTTTAATTAAAACACACATTCACAATGCATAATTAATTAAACACACTAAAGTGAACTGGTTTTGGCATCTAATGCAAGCAAACTACTAAATTATTACAATAATAATCTAGAATTAACATCGAGCCACTTCGAACTCTTCGAATTTGGGTCGAACCAGCTTGCAAATGTGTGAACCGGACCTTCAAAAGGTTCAACCGAGCTGTAAAAGGCTGAGTCAGGCCTCCAATTGATGAAATGGACCCCCAATATGGAAAAACCGGCCTCGAAATAGTCAGAACCGGTCTTAAACCACCCGAACCGAATCGAAAACGAGCTGAACCGATCAAAGCCAACCGAACCAGAAGTCAAAAGTCAACAGTCAACAAAAAGTCAACTTCATCTTCCAATTTTTAAAACACGGGCTGGAGCAATTAATTACTGTAGCAGATTCAAAAAACAGCATCATCTATTTCCAGATTTCTTGACCTTTCGAGCTTCTTTCTTAAAATTGAAGGCCTTTCCAAACTCTGATCGACCCGAAACTTTTACAGATTATTCTTCACACATAAATGCTCAAACAAACTTGAGCAATTTGAAAATAAACCACGAATTGATGCTCAATTTAAATGCCAAATCCAGAAATTCACTTTAGACACCCAGAGAAAATAGATTTCAAAAAACACCCACCACATAACAAAATATTCAAATTGAGTGCTCAAAATTGCTCTGAAACCAATTTAAAGAGTCTATATTAAGAAAGCGGAAGCAATTTTGGATCTTAAACACTCTAAGTTGATCAATTTTGTAAAATAAAATGCATGCTCAAATCTGAAAAAACAGAGGGATAGAAAACTCAACTTTGAAGATCAAATTCTCTTCACCCGGTGGATGGTTTTCAACACGAACACTTCATGGACAACCGTTAGAGTCTTATCTACTATCCTCAGGCCTTAGAACGGATTGTGGGATCCTAAGTTGAGAGAATTTTGAAGAAAAGAATTCAAAGGTCACTAATTCGAGAATTTAGAATTTTCTGCCAAATTTTCTCAAATTACCTCAAATCACCATTATATAAAGCTTCAACAAGCTTCATTAGAGGGACAACTCAAGGGTGATGAGGATGCTTTGAGATGGAGGTGGCCAATTTTGGTGAATTTGATGATGAGTAAGATTTGACAAGTTGCCAAGTTGGGTTTCATGGAAATCCTTGATTTTCATTTAATTTTAATTCAAAAATCAATATTAAATTGATTTTTAATTAAAATTAATTTAATTAATTAAATTATTAATTTAATTAATTTAATTTAATATCAAATATTAAATAAAATAAATTTCTCGATCCCGATCGATTTTTTGAACATGAATCCTTATTCATGCTATAAACCGATCCAATATTTAAATCATATTTAAATATATACAACTCTTTTTAATCATAGTTTAATTCATAATTAAAGCTATGATTCGTTAAATATATCACATATAATTAACGCTTTCTCTTAAACTCGAATTTGAACAATTCAAATTCTTTTCTCTCAAAATGTTACAAGGCTTAGTCCGAGCTAGTAAGCTCGGACTAAGCCTTGCTCCAACAATACGAGATTAACCGGTCAAACTCTTTAGCCTAACTAATCAACATTCGTTAACCACCGGGGCACTCCACTAAAGCCCAGTGGGTGCACTCTCCTCACTGTGGATATATTTTTGTCCACTCGATATAACCTTGATTAGTAAGTTGATCCTTCACAGGTTGTTCGTAATTACAGCTGGGTCATAATTACCGTTTTACCCCTGTAATTACCCCTTGTTCCTTAAGTCCCACTGATCCTCTAATGAACAATTGGTTTGTGGTCCAACCAGCAAACCGAATCCCTCTCGGGCCAATGAGAGGGGCGGGCCCTTTGTTTAAGACCCGGAGTCAGCACTTAAGGGAACAACCTCTCTACTAATCCCTAAAGCGGGTAGGAGTGAATTCCATCTTGCAGAACTATGTTCCCAGCTATCTACCCAGTTTTATCCCTGAAATGGGAGGCTTATTGAGTCGACAATCTCGAGCCACTCTCACCCATGAAAATCTAAGGATAATCTGAATAAACAGGAATTCATAGAACGCTCAGGATTAAGATCGAGTTACCTAGGTCATCGTATGAATATAGTCAGTTAAGACAGTAAACAGAGTTATAAAGTCTAAGTGACTATTTCGCGGTCCAGTCTTATGCAAACTCATTGCATAGGACGCCCCCACTCGCATGTCTCCATATGAACGATTTAGGATCACATCGTTTGTACTCTACAAAGTAGGTCGCGTCCATAGTGTCCCCCAGATAAGGTACCCAGCCCTATCCTTATACTATAGACTATTCTGGCTATAACTTGAACTTGATCCACTTTTATGTCACACATAAAGTTTAGGTATTCATCCTATAGCCAAGGGTTCTTTATTGAATTAAGGTTACACAATACACAATTCACTTTATTCAATAACGCCTTTATTGAATAAATCTCAATAACAACTTTATTGCAAAATAGAATATACATTCAGTTTACAAAACCACGAGTTTTAGGACATTAAAACCCAACACTGGAAGGTAAGACCAAGACCATTCTAGATGCCATTGCTGGAGGGGCTTTCATGGCAAAGACTGTGCCAGAAGCACGTGCCCTCCTAGAGGAAGTGTCAACTGCCAACTACCAGTGGCCTACGGACAATGACAGATCTAAGCCAGTAGCTGGATTATATCAACTGGATGAGGTAACCTCTCTTAAATCTCATATGGCATCTCTCACTCATGCGCTGAATAATTTTGCAGGATCACTACAGACAGGGATGTCCTCTTAATGCTTCCAGCCTAATGGAGAATCCACTATGGAGCAATTGCACTACCTGAATAATAGAAGCAACAACTATGGAGGAAATCAGACTCAGAATAACCTCCCAACAAATTATAATCAAGGTTTGAGGTATCATGAAAATTTCTCTTATTCTAACAATAATAATGTGTTGAATCCTCCTACAGGGTATGCTTCTTCATCAGAGAGGAAACTATCGCTAGAAGAGACATTGCACTCCTTTATAGCTGAATCCAAAAGTCGATCCAACCAGCTGGAGAATGCAATCACCAGTTTATCTGGTATTGTCAGTCATGGAACTGCAATAAAGAATATAGAGACCCAGATTGGCCAAATGAACACATCACTCCAGGCACTGCAAGCAAGGAAAGAAACACCATGATGGAGTACAGTCTAGCTAAATACGTTAAACAAAGCGCTTCTTGGGAGGCAACCCAAGCTTTACTTACTTTTGTTTTTCTGTCTTTAGCTTGCTTTAGTTTGTTTGAGTTGTTTTTCAGTTCTTAGCTTATTTACTAGTTTGTTTGTTTTGCTTTGTAGGTTGTGATGATGTCATCCTTCGTTGAAATCCATGCTCTCGTTCTAAGGAACTCCAACACACATGCCTTGGCTATCCAAGGAACTCAAAAAGATCTCCATAACTCAGGACAGTATTGTTCACTCTTACCCTTATACTTAATTTATGCTTATTTCTGCAAACATTAGGGACAATGTTTAGTTTAAGTTTGGGGGTGGGATGTTGTTTATTTGTTGTGACTGTTATGAGTATGTGTTGAATTGTTGATTGATCTCTTACATAAGTATGATCATGATAGCCTAGGATGAGATTTAATTGAAAATTCTTGTGATTCTGCTGAAACTTGAGAGCATGATATGAATTCGAGTTATTTTAAAAAAAATTGATAAAAAGTGAGTTAGTGCTGAGTAGAGTTATTTAATTCTTGAATGTGGGGAGGCTCAAAGATTAGTAATTAATACCAGGGTAGGGGAAAGTTGAATGGAGAGTCTAATAAAGTTGATCCGGGCTTAGTAAAAATGAAGGGAACATGGCTAATCACACACACACGTAAGAATACTTAGGAAAAGTTTTAAATTGCTTGTTGAAGTGTTATGTTTGAGTGTTTCCTGTGGTTACTAGATTTTCCCTTAAATTTTTTAGGCTTGAATCAAATATATGTTCAAGAACAATCTAATATTTAACTCTGTTTTTGCTCGGGACTAGCAAAAGTTTAAGTTTGGGGTGTTTGATAGCACACAAAATGTGTTATCCTTAGGCTTGATTATTGCTAGTTTTATGATGATTTCAGGGTTTTTACCTGTTTAAATCATTCAATTTCAGGATAAGAGCGTAAACAGAACAATTGGACACATTTTGGATCACTCGGGATCGAAACAAGGCTATTTGGAGCTAAAAATAACATCATTTAGAAGAAGAAAGATTAATCCAAGCTTGAAGACCTGAGGTGATGGCGTTGTAACGCCAAGCAGAGTGTTGAAACGCCGTGCTTGCTGTTTAGAGGCTTTGAAGACCCCAGACGATAGCGTTGCAACGCTGCCTTGCAGCGTCGCAACGCTATCTCGATAAGAAAGCATGCATGAGGAGCCGCACAGAGGGCATTGCAACGCTGCCTTGCAGCGTCGCAATGTCAGATCGATAAGGGGTGTGCGCGTTAGGGTAGCGGCATTGCAACGCTACCTTCAGCGTTTTAACGCCATCGAGACATTCCATATATGCCGCCGCCTAGGGTACAGCGTTGCAACGCTGGCCCTATCATTGTAATGTTGTACCGATTGAGCCTGTAAATAGAACATGTTGTTCTCATTATAAAGGGAGCCGAATTTGCTAGATTTCCACCCTATTTTCGAAATACACTTTGTAAGAAGAGAGAAAATATCGTTTTTCGGAGCCAAAGCATTCGTGGAGGTTCGAGATTGAAGACGGGAGCTTAGAGACGAAGGACCGACATCGACACATAAGTTCAATTTCCTTTTCTTTCAGATTGTAACTCCGTTTGAGATGTTTTCTACATGTTTAGTTTGATTTTCATGTGATTTAGAGTAGCTAAATCTTGTAGTTAGGATTTGATTTACTTGTTGAGACTTTCTTACTATGAATTTAAGCATGTTTTGTTCTTATTTTTGGCAATTCACTCTTAACTCTTAAATTGTTGGTTTAAGTGGACTCGAGAGATAAAGCTTGAATTAGAGCAAAGTTGTCAAAACCCTTAGAAATCTAGCATGAGAATGACCTAGAAATCTTAGGGAAACACATAAAGAACTTGCTTAATGTCGTGCATGTCGTAGGTTCATATGGAGACTATGGAATTTATTGCATGTGCGAGGCTCACTAAAACTCGAGAGATTTTCTTGAGTATTCTACTTCTTGTTTATAAATTCATCTCATTGATTCATTGCATGTGTGAGTTGAGTCATTAACTTGTAAAATCGCTTTCCTCAAATCTATCAATTCGTGTCTCCACATGTTTGTTTGTTTGCTTGTCTTTATTTTTAATCACCTATCCATGTTATGTTTCTTTAGCTAAAATTGAGAATTAGTATCTTAGTAATTAATTAATCTAGAAACCCATTCTCGAGGACGATACTTGGATTCTAAAATCACTATACTAAAACTTGACTCGTACACTGCGGTATTGCATTAATATTATTTTGCAACAAGTTTTTGGTCAATAAACCCTCTGGGTTGGTCCATGTAGATGTTCTCGTCAAGGCTGCCATTCAAAAAGGTTGTCTTGACATCAATGTGCCATACCTCATAGTCATAATATGCGGCAATGGCTAGTAGGATACGGATAGACTTTACCATAACAACAGGTGAAAAGGTTTCCTCATAGTCAACCCCTTCAACCTGGGTATAACCCTTTTCTACTAGTCTAGCTTTAAAGATTTGCACCTTTCCATCTACACCACGCTTTCTCTTGTAGATCCATTTAAAATTTATAAGTTTTACCCCATCAGGTTTATCTACAAGATCCCAAACAGAATTGAAGTACATAGAATCCATTTCTTGGTCCATGGCTATGATCCATTTTTCTTTGTCTTTGTCAACCATCGCTTGAATAAAAGTCGATGGATCCTCACAGTTGTCTTCTGGTATAACAACTTGGGTTTCAGATAAACCCATGTAATGGTCAGGTTGTGTTATAACTCTCCCACTACGTCGAGGCATACACAACTCTTGAGATGGACTCTCTTGACTAGACAAGCTAGTATCAACAATTCTTGTTGACGTACTAGTTTTATTAGCAACCTATACTATTGTTCCGTCTAACTCGCTTAACACAATTTTACTTCTTGGTTTGTGGTCCCTTATGTGGTCCTCCTTTAAGAAAGTGGCATTTGTCGACACAAAAACCTTATCTTTCTTAGGATCATAGAATAAACCACCTCTTGTTTGTTTTGGGTAGCCTACGAATAGGCACAATTTTGAACGTGAATCCAACTTCTTTGGAATTATCACAAGCACATGTGTTGGACAACTCTAAATTCTAAAATGACATAAACTACCTTTACGTCCTTTCTAGAGTTCAAAAGGTGTTTAAGAAACACTTTTTGATGGCACATTGTTCAAAATGTATACCGAAGTCTATACTACGTAACCCCAAAAGGAACTAGGGAGATGAGCATAACTCATCATTGATCGAACCATGTCCAACAGGGTTCTATTTCTCCTTTTCGATACACCGTTTTGTTGTGGTGTACCGGGAGCTAAGAGTTGGGATGTTATTCCATGTTCTATCATATAGTTCTGGAATTTTAAATCCATGTACTCTCCACCTCGATCTGATCGAAGTGTTTTAATCATTTTACCTAATTGTTTTTCAACTTCAGTCTTGAATTCCTTGAACTTTTCAAGTGCTTCAGACTATTGATGCATTAGGTAAATATGCCCAAATCTAGAATAATCATCTATAAAAGAGATGAAATATTCATAACATCCTCTGGCTTTAACAGTCATTGGACCACAAAGGTTTGAATGTATAAGCTCAAGAAGTTCTTTGGCTCTATAACCTTTTCCACTAAAAGGTTTTGTAGTCATTTTGCCTTCTAGGCAGGATTCACATACAGGTAAAGTATTTTCTTCTAACTCATTTAAAAGTCCATTCTTTACCAACCTCTAAATCCTATTAAGATTAATGTGACCCAATCTAAGATGCCAAAGATGAGCATTTTCTTTAGGAGAAATTTTACGTTTCTTAGTTTGTGTGTTTGCAGTTTTAAATAATTCAGTGCTCAAAACCATTTTGACTGAATTAGGCCTTAAAACATACAATCCATTTTCTAATGAAGCTGAACATATTTCCACACCTTTCTTTAAAATAAATATTTTATTCAAAGAGAAAGAAATATAAATACATTGTTCTATAAGGCAAGAAATTGAAATACGATTTCTAGTAAACCCTGGTATCACTAATATATTGTCTAACAACATATATTTCTTGCCAAAATAAAGCTTCATCGTGCCTATTGCTACAGCTGAGACGATTTCTCCATTACCAACCCGGAGCATTATCTCTCCTTTCTGTAGTTGTTGCCAGGAATCAATTCCCTTGAAAGAAGAACAAACATGATTAGTGGCGCCTGAATCAAGTATCCAAGCAGTTTTATCATTATCCACTAAACAAGCTTCTAAGCAAAGTAAATCATATTTACCTTCCTTCTTCTTTTCAGCAATGTACTTCGGACAGTTTCGTTTCCAATGCCCATCTTCATTGCAGTGGAAACGCTTTCCTTTGTCTGCAACTTCTTTGACTTTCTTGCCCTTCTGGGTGGCAGCTTTGTCAGCTCGTTTCCCTTTACCAACCTTCTTCATGTTCTTCTTCTTCCCTTTAAGGTTAGAAGAAGATGAAGCCACTGTTTTTGTTCCAGATGTTGAACCTCTATGATAACTCCTACTAGCAACATTTGCCTCACCTTTCGATCCCTGAATTTTGATCAAAGATTGAAAGGTCTGGAGTTCATTCAGAAGGGAGGTAAGATTAAAACTAACCTTGTTCATAACATCATTACTTCTAAATTGTAGGAAACTATATGGAAGGGTTTCCAAAATGAAGCTGACCTGACTCGATTCATCGATGGAAGCACCATTCGACTCTGCGATGTTAAAGTGTACCATTATATCCAGGACATGATCCCGAACAGATGAACCCTCTGGCATCCTCGAGTTGAATATGTACTTGAGGGCATTGTGTCGGGCATGTGTAGACTGTTGTCCAAACATACCCTGCACTGAATCCATGATTTCCTTCGCGGTCATCATGCCCTCGTGCTTCTTGGCTAATTTGTCAGATATACTTGCCAGCATGTAGACCTTGGCCTTATCATTGGTCTTGATCCATCGATCATATGCATCACGAACATTTCGTGAAGCATTCGATCCTGGCGCCTGAGGACACTCCTTAGTTAGCACAAACTTTAGATCGTCCACTACCAATATAGTGTTGAGTTTGTTTTTTCACGTCATCATATTCTCTCCGGTTAACTTTTTCGCACCCAATAAGGAAATTATAGAGCTAGACATTTTGCTGAAAATTAAAAACAAAACTTGTATTAGCTTCTTGCTACGATTTTCTAATCCAATCATGTTTTAACCAATTATCAAATGATTCTTAGGTCATTCATAATTTGCAATGATACTCCAAAGGTTTAGAATGTATGACACCGAAGGGTAATAAAAAACACTCCTCCTTTGGATCAAGAAACTCTTGACAAAAACCTAATGCCAGAGTAACTCTTATTCCTATAGGCTTTAGTTACCATTATTCGGTTAGGATATATACACTACTTATGTACCTTGTGAATGTAACTCTGTCTTTAGACCCCAGAGTCCCCATCCAATAAAATCCACCGAATGGAGGATTAGATTGAAAAACAAACTAAGAAAATCTTTATCCCTTTTCGGGTGTCTACTGTGTTCGATCCCCTATGATCAAGCCCTCCGAAGGGATTGTCTGGTCCATGCCAAACTAGCAGGATGACCATAGTGAACTTACGGTGTAAACCGATAGAATAGACCATGGGTTTTGTTTTCACTAAACCTGCTCCCACTCACTATAAGTACCCTCTCCATTCACCTTGATGTTGACACATACAAACACCATCCGAAGTGGGACGCTCCCGTTTGCGCCACGAGGCCAAGTATGAGTCTCACGGTGTGAACTTCCCGGAGATACGTAGGTGGAAAAATATGTATCATATTCACTTTTCCTCCCACTGAATACTTTAAATCTAAAGGAAATTACTTAGGCTAAACCCGGCTAATGGTTTTACCTAAAGTTATCAATATAACTCTTATATTGATAATCCATATAACTCTTATATTGATAATCAATATAACTCTTATATTGATTTTATCCTAAGTTTGCTAATATAACTCTTTATATTAAGCCTAGGATTTCTAGTTTATTAATCCCTTAATAAACTCGCTGACGCTACTGTAATTTATAAACTCTTTGATTAAATTTCACTCCCACGTCAGTTCCCAAGTAGGGGTATTCCATTTCCGTCAGCTTAAATACCCCAGCCTAGACAGAACCTTCCTCAGACAGAGTTCCTCTTTTAATCATTGTTTATTAATTACTTGGCTCCTAATTCTAATCTAATTAGAACTAGATAACCTAAGGTCAATCATTTCCAAGTTCTAAACATTTTAAAACTAATAATTAACCTTAGGTGACATGCATACTATGTCATAGTTCTTGATCATTCATCTCATGAATAATAAAACATACATAGCATAATCATCTCATGAATTATAATGCATGTCAATGTTGTCCATAAATTAATATAACTCTTTTTATTAATTATACCTGCAATTTATATAATATAACACTTTATATTATAAATGATGCATGGAAATGCTTAACCTAAGGTGGGATATCTAAATTAAAAACATACATTATGCATGGCAATAATTATACAACAATTGCATAATTTAAATAGCAAAATTAGACCATTTTTGGCACCCTAAAAATAATTTTAATTAATATAATCTAATTATACTAATTAAAATTAATAAAATTAAATATAAATAAATATAAAACATTTTTATATTTATTATATATAATAAAAAACATTTCTGCCCGTTGCTCCTTTTCGTGAAACGCGGCTTTGCATTTGTCTCTCTACGCTCGTTGAAGCGCGCCTCAGCTCCAGCGTTGCAATGCCGAGGACAACGTTAGTTTATTGGATTTATAAAGCGAGAATATAATTTTATCAAAACAAATAACTTTTTATTTGTTTGATCAAAATTACATAAGTTTAGGGCACAAATCCCAACACTCTCTTCATCTCGTGCATCTGCATCGTAATGGACATCGTACGCACTCCCACTCTCGTGCGGATAATAATTGTTAACGGACGACCACCTCTCTCGTTCTGGTGAACATGATCGCACGCTCGAACTCAACCAACGACAATTAACCCGTTTGGACTACATACTCTTGATGTATAGTCGACAGAAAGTTGAACAACCCCGCTCATGTTTTTTTAAGAACGACCCTTAACCTTAACTGTACCTTAATAGGGTTCGATCTGACTCGGTGGAACAGCTGACTATCTCCGGCGATGGGCGGATTCTTTCATCTCCTACCTCGAATCGACTGTATCGGAACGGATCGAGTATATAGATGAGGCGACGATATAGTATCTATAATTAATTAATATTAATTACCTCAACTAACCTGCATTGTAATAGGCGACTAATTTAATTGAAACTTAATGCAAGAACAACTGTAAAACTAACTTATATATATATATATATATATAAACTTATTAACTGCATGGAAAACCCTGAGCGAGAGTCTCGTTGAGAGTTGAGATCGAGAGTCTCGTTGGGAGTATTCAATAAAAAAATGAAACGAGATTCTCATTGGGAGTCAAGATCCGGACTAGATCGAGAGTGTCATTCTCCGAATTATATGTTATGTATGACTGTTTAGCTGACTTATGTATATATATAGCCATAGTTACACACTATCATATAAGTTATAATATATTATACTATAATAAAAATCTTGGTATACCAAAAAAAAAAATCACAAATTGAATGCATATACGAGGTACTTTACATACCATGAATTGATTGTGAATATAATGGGGGATTACATGTAAGGCAAATATGTTACTAGTAGGAATTGAATTGATTGGTTGACAATGTGAGATTACATGTCTGCCGACTATGACCAGCATTCCCACACCTGCTGCATCTTTGATTCAACCGTCATTCACTAGCAGATGGGATCCTGTTAACTCGTCTCCAACCAACCCTCGGTATTCTTGTTGGTGGAAGTATAACCAATGGATTATAATCTGGATGTCTCTTCCACTGCGTAATATGTCCAACTGGATTGATCGACTCTGCATACACTGAACGTAATGCATCGATCCCATATTTCGGGTTACATAGACTATGTAGATTTATGTTGCGGTATTTGGTTGTCGTTATAGCATGTGCATATGGTATCTCTAAATATTGAAACTCCATGCAAGTACATGTACACATGCTCAGATCGACGATACTGCCAAACAAACCATCGTTCACGTTAAATCGATAATAGTCTATGGGTTCAACAAGGAATTGTTTGCCCATATCACACTGCTTCGACATCCGCTCCTCAACGTAGTCATAAAATGCAGCATTGCGGGAGTTCCAAAACGTTCTGCGATCATGAAACTTCTGCTAGAGGTTGTTTCGGATGTATTCAAGTAATGAAGTAAAGGGTAGGAATCGTGCATCCTTGGTCAATGAATTAAAGCATTCTGCTGCATTGTTAGTCATATTATCATACCGACGATGAAGGGAATAAAACTCTCGCAGCGGAAAGAACGATTGAATCGTCGTGGTTTCGTTATGAAAAACGTTTTCTCAAAATCATTTCTATCCTATAGAAACTAGGCTAAACATGCATCTAAGAAGGAAAAACAACAAGATATAACACTTACTTGTTGAAGAACCGTTTTTTGCGATTTCCTTCTCTTGTCACGAACACTTCGCGTTCTCAATCTCAACGATCACGATCTCATGGAAATTCGAACAATCAGACACCTCTGATAAACCTTCTCAGTTGTTCTCCTTCAGTAGAAGGAGAGTTATGGAACTCCTTTGCTGAAAGGGAGGCGAGAATTTGAGAGAGGAAAGTTGAGAGAATTTGTCAGTTTCTTTTTGGTGAGATTCCAAAAAAATGAAACAATACCTTACAAAAGCCTGTTTATATAATGGTGATAATTAGAGTTAAAATCTCCACCTTTTTACCATTTTAACACAACCATAGGTTATGCAAATCATATTTTCATAACCACATATAATAAGATATCTCATATTTCATTATACAAATCACATTTGTATAATTGTGGATTTTAAATTGAATCACATTCAATTTAATTTCTCTCAATCCGATTTCTCCAAATTAATTAGCCCTAATTGAACAATTAGGTTAACCTATAGTTTATTATGAATCTCATTCACATTAAACTATATAATATGTCAATCATATCTCATATAAATGACATAAATACCCTTTAAATGAATTTGAACACTTCAAATCTACACCAAACTGTAAACCCTCTATGTATCCAGTTTGAGCCAACCGAGGGACCTAATGGACCTACAGGTGACGAGCTCCAATGATCCGAGACTAACCTGTCAAACTCTTTAACCCGATTAATCAACATTCATTTGGTACGGTAACAGTCCACTAAAGCTCGTAGCTGCACTCCCATCATTGTTAGAAAAGTTGTGTCCACTGATATAACTAATGCCCATAAGTCGACCCTTCATAAGTTGTTCCTAGACACTACTGGGTCAAATTATTGTTTTACCCCTGTGTCTACTTCTTGCTCCTTAAGTCCCCACTGTTCCTCTAATGAACAACAATGTTGCATGGTCCAACCATAAACAACACCCTTCTCGGGCCAGTGAGAGGGTGGGCGCCCGTTGTTCAAGGCCTAGAAACATCACTTAAGGGAACAAGCCCTCTAGTTTTCCTAAAGTCGGGAACGAGTGAATTCCATCTCGCGTAGTCAAGTTTCTAGCTCCCCACGTGCTCCTGCCCCTAAGAAGATAGGCATATTGGGTGAGTAACTGTGACCACCCTCACTCGTACTAGTCAAAGGACAGACCCCCGCAGACAGGAGCCCGTAACACGCTCAGGATTAAGGCCAAGTCACTATTAGTCATCTACGAAGTTATTAGTCCTACTGTCAACGGTGTTACATCGATAGGTCTAATAATTTACAGTCCGGTCTTGTACAATCTCATTGCACAGGATGCCCCCACTCGCATGTCAACCACATGAACGAGTCAGACCACCTCGTTTGTATCTAATACAAAGCGGGCCGCATCTACAACGTATCTGTTGGGGTTTGTGCCCTAAAACTCGTAGTTTGTAATTATGTTCTAATTAATGTAATAAAGTATTATTGTTTCAATAAAGAATTATTGTTCATTTTTTGCGATATTGCCTTTATTTAAACCCTAAATCCAATAAACTAAACATCCAAGGTTGTAAAATGTATCTTTAACTGAATGTAGTGTACATATAAAGGACCTCGGTTCAAGATGCAGCCTAAAGGGTTTATAGTTAGGAGATAAGGTTTGGGTACCTTACCCTAGTAAAACTATGGATGTGGCCCACTTTGTAAATGATACAAACACTGTGTCCTAACGTGTTCGTGTAGATGACATGTGAGTGGGGATATCCTATATAATGAGATTACATAAGACCGGGCCATGAAATAGTAACATCTAGCTGTAACTCAGTTGACTAGTTAGGTTTCTATTTCACTAGGATGACCTTGGCAACTTGATCTCAATCCTGAGCAGGTTACGAACTCATGTTCGCGAGGGATTTTCCTTTCACTAGTATGGGTGAGAGTGGCCAGATTTGCCGACTCAATATGTCTACCTTCTTGGGGACAACACCGAGTGAACGACTGCGAACTTAACTTAGCAAGATGGAATTCACTCCTTCCCGCCTACTAGGTGATAGCACACAAAATGTGTTATCCTTAGGCTTAAATTGTGTTAGTTTTATGATAATTTCAGGGCTTTAATGTATTTAATTTGTTGAAATTCAAGTTAAAGAGCAATATGAGAATGGATGGAGAATTATGGGTGAAAAATGAGCCAAAATTGACATTAAACGGAAGAAGTAAGGCCAAAACAAGCCATCAAATCCGAGGAGATGGCGTTGCAACGCCATTCGTGGCGTTGCAGCGCTCGTGTGCGAATATTCAACCATAGGAATCCATGTCGATAAGCGTTGTAACGCCGCTGCGGCGTTACTGCGCGCCAAAGACGCAGCAGCCTACGTCTTGAAGATCCGTGGCGATGGTGTTGCACGCCGCCTTGCGGCGTTACTGTAACGCCGCTTCGATAGCTAAGCGGCGTGCGCGGGTAGCGGCGTTGTAGCGCTTTCCTCAGCGTTACGCGGCGCACGATATTTTCCATATATGAATTATTCGCTAGGGCACGGCGTTGCAACGTCGTCCTATTGATATAAAAAGGAAAATATGCATCTTGGATGAGGAGGCCTTTTTGGAGAGATTTTGACACCATTGTTTAAACACTATTGTGAGAGATTGTAAGAGGATTTTTGAGAGATTTCAAGAAGGAGACTTTTTGGAGCTCGGGGTTCGTGATAGGTGTCGGGATCGTTGTTGTTCACGCCACGAGAGTTCTTTCTTCGTTCTTTTCACTTCTATTGTTGAACTATGGTTTTGTATTTGAGTTTAGTAGGATTTATAGTGGACATGAGTAGCTAAACTTGTCATCTTAGGGATAGATGTAGCCTTTTAATTATGTTATTTTGTTGAATTGACTGCCTTTGGTTTATTGTAATGCTTTTATTCGTGCAATTGCATCCTTAATGCTTATAGACTCTTGATCACGATTTATTTGTTCTTAGGTCTTAATTTATTCTTGAGAAAGATACTTTAGATCTGATCTCTTTTGCATGACTGATAGTTACTTTGACATGAGAATGATTGAAGTGCTATTAGAAACCCATAAGAATTGAACTTAGTGCCATGTTAGATTTTTAGGTTGAACAGAGATGTTTAATTTTATGTCTTGCATGAGATTCACTTGCCTCGAGAGAGGTTATTTGTTATCTTAGTTTCTTGGTTTATAAAAGCAGTGCAATAATCCATTAGCATGATCTCAATAAAATAGTTAATTAATTGGTGAAATCTAGTCCCTAAGATATTTGTCTCTCCTGATTGTTCTCAACTTTCACTCTTTGATTTTGTGTTTTCACCTCACTTTAAAGTCTAATTTTCTAGATAAAATTGAGTGGTGTTATTGATAGGAATTAATTGAATTAAATATCCAATCCTGTGGACGATACTCGTACTCAAATTCACTATATTAAAACTTGACCCGTACACTTACAGTATTGCAAAATTTACGCAACAAGTTTTTGGCAGCGTTGTCGGGGATTGGCGTTTATTTAATTCTTTTGATACTATTGAGAAGTCACTTAGTCTTAATCTAGAGTTTGTGTTTCTTTTTTGTGTTTGTTTTTTTGTTGTCTTTGTTTATTGTGATTTTATGTTAAATTTTGTGTTTCTTTTAGTTTTGTGTTGTTTTTGTTAGTTTTAAATTTTTCTTTGTGTTGTGTGTTGCATGCGAAGTAACTCAGAAACTGATCTAGTTCCTTTTGATCCTGAAGTTGACAGAACTTTCAGGAGGAAACTTAAGGAGACTAAGTACAAGGTCAGAATCATGGAGGAGCAACAGGGAGAGTATAAGCCCATTAGGGAGCACTTCCAGCCCACTTTTGCTGGAAACCAATCTGGAATTATTTATGCTCCAATTCAGGCTAATAATTTTGAGATAAAGACGATTCTCATCCAGATGGTTCGAGAGAATGCTTTCAGAGGACATGCCACTGAGGATCCCAATCTGCATCTGAGATCTTTTGCTGAAATCTGTGGCACGGTAAAAATTAACGGTGTATCCCCTGATGCTATTCGCTTACGATTGTTTCCTTTTTCTCTGCAGGATAAGGCAAAATTCTGGTTGGAGTCTTTACCCCTTGGTAGTATTAGCACTTGGGAGGAATTAGCCCAGGCATTCTTGGCTAAATACTTCCCACCTGCCAAGACTACGAGGTTGCGCACTGAGATTGGCACTTTCTGCACGGCGCAGGATGGAGAGCATGATGTTTGAGGCTTGGGAAAGATATAAAAATTTACTTAGAAAATGCCCACAACATGGTTATCCTGACTGGTTGCAAATTCAATTATTTTATAATGGATTATCTGGTAATAATAAATCTCTTCTGGATGCATCTGTTGGGGGATCAATATTTTCTAAGTCTATAGAGGATGCCCGTACTTTGCTTGAGGAGATGGCTGCCACAAGTTATAATTGGCATTCTGAAAGATCAACTGCCAAACCTGTGGCAGGGATGTACGAGATAGATGAGGTAAGTTCCATCAAGTTCCATATGGCTTCCCTAACTAGTGCTTTGAATAAACTTGCAGGTATAGGTAACAGTGAATCCATAGCTGCAGTGGAAACTTCTAACAAACTTACAGGTGTTGAAGGTCTGGAACCTGAGCAGGCTCAATATGTCAACAACAGAGGTTATGGGTACCGTGGAAATCAGAATCAAAATCAGTTGCCCACTCATTATCATCCAGGTTTGCGTAGTCATGAAAATTTTTCTTATGCTAATAAGAAGAATGTTTTGTAGCCTCCTCCAGGTTATGCATCTACATCTACAGCTGAGGGTAAACCATCCCTGGAAGACATGGTGAGTTCATTCATCACTGAATCCAGGAATCGAACCAACCAGTTGGAAAATGTAGTGCTAAGTCTGAGTAGCACGGTGAACTCACATGGAGCATCCATCAAGAACATAGAGGTACAAATCAGTCAGATGGCAACCACCCTAAACACGTTGCAGAAAGGTAAGTTTCCTAGTGACACTGAGGTGAATCCTAGGGAACAGTGCAAGGTTGTGACCTTAAGAAGTGGTAAGGAGCTTGCTGAAACTGAAAAGGTAAATTCTGAAGAGCAACTCAATTCTGATGCCAAGGAGGATACGGAGGAAGTAGTAGAGGAAGCGAGCACATCGAAACCAACAGAGAAAATTTCTGATTTCTTTATTCTTATTGTTCCTAACTCTATTCCTTATCCTCAGTGCTTTCAAAAGAAAAAGACTGACTCTGATTTTGCTAAATTTCTTGATATATTTAAGAAACTGCATATTAATATTCCTTTTGCAGATGCCTTGGAACAAATTCCCAAATATGCAAAGTTCATGAAAGAAGTCCTATCCAGAAAGAAGAAGTTTGACAAATATGAGACAGTCAATCTCACTGAAGAATGCAGTGCTGTACTCCAGAGAAAACTACCACAAAAACTGAAAGATCCAGGGAGTTTTACTATTCCTTGCAATATTGGTAGTATTTTTGTTGATAGAGCTCTATGTGATCTAGGGGTGAGTATTAATTTGATGCCTTTATCTGTTTACAGGAAACTAGGTCTTGGGGAGGTTCAACCTATAACCATCTCACTACAGTTGGCTGACCATTCTATCAAATATCCCAGAGGTATTGTAGAAGATGTGTTGGTAAAAGTTGAACAATTTATTTTTCCTGCAGATTTTGTGATCCTGGACATGGAGGAAGATTCTGAGGTCCCAATTATTTTAGGACGACCTTTCCTAGCCACTGGAATAGCATTGATAGATGTGCAGGATGGTAAGTTAACTCTAAGGGTCGGTGAGGACAAGGTTGTATTTGACATATTTCGATCCTTGAAGTACCTGAGGTAAGTACCTGTCACATGATCAATATTTCGGATGCTGCTGTTGATTCATTTAAGGAGTTAGTTTTATTTGTTGATCCCTTAGAAACTTGCATGACAAATTCAATGTTAGATCAGTTAGGGACATTGGACCATGAAATCACTTACTATAATAAATCACTGAATCAATTGCCTACACTCCAATATGAACAATTCTCACAATTGCATGTCAATAATGTGGAAGAAATAAAACCTCCTGTTCTAGAATTGAAACAATTACCTGCACACCTTCGCTATGCTTTCTTAGGAGATTCATCTACTTATCCT
Source organism: Trichosanthes cucumerina (assembly GCA_036507285.1). Classification (NCBI taxonomy): domain Eukaryota; kingdom Viridiplantae; phylum Streptophyta; class Magnoliopsida; order Cucurbitales; family Cucurbitaceae; genus Trichosanthes; species Trichosanthes cucumerina. The sequence continues at coordinate 18,137,061 of CM071837.1, forward strand.
GTGATTATTTCTGTTGATCTGAATAAAGAAGAGGAAGAAAAGTTGTTGAGAATCCTGAGAAGTCATAAGTCTGCTTTAGGGTGGTCAATTAGTGATATTAAGGGTATCAGTCCATCTGTAGTCATGCATAAAATATTAATGGAAGATACCATTAATCCATCAGTTGAACACCAAAGGAGGCTTAACCCAACAATGAAGGAGGTAGTTAAAGCTGAGGTACTCAAACTGTTGAATGTAGGAATTATTTATGCTATATCTGACAGTTCTTGGGTGAGAGCCACAATGCGTGTGGTTCCAAAGAAAGGGGGGATGACTGTCATAAAAAATGACAAGAACGAGTTCATATCCACCAGGACAGTCACTGGATGGCGTGTCTGTATTGACTATAGGAAGTTGGAGAAGGCTACACGAAAAGATCACTTTCCCTTTCCTTTTATTGATCAGATGCTTGATAGACTTGCTGGTTATCCTTACTATTGTTTTCTTGATGGTTATTCAGGTTATAACCAGATTGCTATTACTCCTGAGGACCAAGAGAAGACTACTTTCACATGCCCTTATGGAACATATGCTTTCAGGAGAATGCCATTTGGATTGTGCAATGCACCTGCCACTTTCAAGCGTTGCATGATGGCAATATTCCATGACATGATTGAGGAGATAATGGAGGTTTTTATGGATGATTTTTCTGTCTTTGGTTGTTCATTTGATATCTGTTTGCATAATCTCGCTCGTGTTTTACAGAGGTGCCAGGAAACTAACCTTGTTTTGAACTGGAAAAAATGCCATTTTATGGTCAAGGAAGGTATAGTCCTAGGGCACAAAGTCTCTGAAAAGGGACTAGAGGTGGATAGAGCTAAGATTTCAGCCATTGAACAACTACCACCTCCAATTAATGTTAAGGGAGTACGCAGCTTCTTAGGACATGCAGGGTTTTATAGACGGTTCATACAAGATTTTTCAAAAACTGTGAAACCCCTGTGTAACTTGCTAGAAAAAAATTCTCTTTTTGTATTTAGTGATGACTGTTTAGTTGCTTTTGATCTTTTAAAGAAAAAGCTAACTTCTGCTCCCATTATTTTTGTGCCAGATTGGAGTCAACCCTTTGAGATCATGTGTGATGCTAGTGACTACGCTGTAGGCGCAGTGTTGGGTCAACGTCGAGAAAAGATTTTCAGAGCCATTTATTATGCAAGCAAAACTTTAGATAGTGCACAACAAAATTACACTACCACTGAAAAAGAGATGCTTGTTGTTGTGTTTTCTTTTGATAAATTTAGGCCTTATCTGTTAGGGACTAGAGTAGTTGTACACACTGATCATGTTGCACTTAGATATTTATTTGATAAGAAAGATGCTAAACCTCGCCTGATTAGATGGATTCTTTTGTTGCAGAAGTTTGACTTTGATATCAGAGATAGGAAAGGATGTGAAAATGTGGTAGCAGACCACCTATCCAGGATAGAAAAGGAGGATAATTCACCTTCCCTCCCTATCACAGAAGATTTCCACGATGAAAGACTTTATCAGTGCAGGATAATTTGCCATGGTTTCTTTGATTATGTGAATTATCTTGCGGGAGGATTAATCTTTGCGATCGACTTCTCAAAGAAAAGAAGAAATTCTTACATGATGTGAAGTCCTATCTATGGGTTGATCCACTACTCTTCAAGGTTGGTGTGAGATCAACTTATCGGAAGGTGTGTGCATCGAGAGGAAGTGGGCAAAATCATACATGATTGTCATGCCTCCCTTATGGAGGACATTTTGGGCCCACTCGAGCATTTGCCGCTAAAGTATTACAATCAGTGTTTTTATTGGCCTACTCTTTTTAAAGATTGTTATACTTTTGTACGAACTTGTGATCGATGCCAACGCACAGGTAATATTTCACGTCAGCATGAACTTCCTCTTACCCCTATTCTTGAAGTTGAATTATTTGATGTCTGGGGAATAGATTTTATGGGGCATTTTCCATCTTCACATGGTTATTTGTATATCCTGGTTGCAGTAGATTATGTCTCTAAGTGGGTAGAGGCTATTGCCACTAAGAAAAACGATGCTCGTGTTGTCATTAAGTTTTTACACAAAAATATTTTCATGAGATTTGGCACCCCTCGAGCTATTATTAGTGATGAGGGCACTCATTTTTGCAATAAACTGTTTGATTCTATGTTAGCCAGGTATGGAGTTAGGCATAAGGTCTCATTAGCATATCATCCTCAGACAAATGGCAAAGCTGAGATCTCAAATAGGGAGATTAAACTCATTCTCGAGAAAACAATCAAGACCAAAAGGAAGGATTGGGCCCACAAATTGGATGAAGCACTATGGGCATATCGCACGGCCTTCAAAACACCGATAGGTGCATCAGCGTATCGATTGGTGTTTGGCAAGGCCTGCCACCTACCTGTGGAGCTGGAACATAAAGCCTACTGGGCCATTAAAACTCTTAACTTTGACCTTCAAAAGGCGGGCGAGCAAAGATTGTTGCAAATCAATGAGATGGAGGAGTTCAAGAATCAAGCCTACGAGAACGCCAAGTTATATAAAGAGAGAACAACTCGTTGGCATGATCAGCAGATCAAAAATAGAACATTTTCTCCTGGTCAGCAAGTTCTTCTTTTTAATTCCTGTTTACGTTTGTTTCCAGGTAAATTGAAATCAAGGTGGTCGGGTCCATTCAATGTGAAGGAAGTATTTCCTTATGGGGCAATTGAGTTGCAAGGCAAGGATGGAGCATTGTTCAAAGTCAATGGGCAACGTGTGAAACATTATTGCGGTGACGAGGAGCGACATCTGGAGAACATTGTCCTTACTGATGGAAATGTCACATGACCCAACTATAGGTGGTCTAGCTGAAAGACGTTAAAGAAAGCGTTGAACGGGAGGCAACCCGTTGTTTTTTTTTTAATTCTGTTATTTCTATTTTATTTTATTTTATTTCATTATGTTATTTTATCTTATCTTATTTTTTTTTATTTTCTTTATTATTTTATAATTTATTAGTTGGTTGACTTTTTGTGTGTTTTCTGTTTTCAGGTTAAAAAAAAAGGGGTTCGAAACGGCGTCGCAACGCTTATCAAAGCGTTGCAACCTCGCATTTGGCGTTGCAGCAGCTGCGCACTTTTTATCAGCACGTGACCCATGAGGATGCGTAGCAGTAATTTGTCGAAATCTGGAATTTTAAAGTTCAGATTTTCACAAACATTTCTGAAATTTCACTTTCTCTTCTATTTTCTCCCTTCTTTCTTTCAATCTCCCTCACTATTTCCTCAAGAGGGTTCACTTTAACCTTTTCCCACTCATTATTCTTCCTATTTTGTGCTAGATTGGGCATTTTTGGGCAAGTTTCATACCCATTTGAAGATAAATCGTGGGTAACTATTTCTCTACCATTTTCTTTCCGATTTTTGTGATGTTTCTGTGATTAGGCCTAAGATTGGTTGTTTGTGTTGTTGTATTATTGTTTAGGATGATGAATCTTGGGCTTAGATGAATTTTCATAGCATATTGTTGAGATTAGGAGATTTGGGTAGTTTAATGGAAGTGCCCTAGATGTGTTTTCATGGTAAATTAATGTTGGTTTTCAATTTTTTCCATCTTTGGGCACTTTACTCCTTAAAGCTTGAATCTTAAGTTTGGGGTATTGAATTCATTGATTTTGGTAATATAAGTCCCTCTTCCTTAGTTGTGCATTTTGATAAATACATGATTTGGTTGTGTGGTTATATCTTTGCTCATTAATTTTGAAAAGACAAGTTCTTGATCATTAGGCGCATTTTGATCTTGGTAAGACACTTCCTTGCTCTTTAGTGGTGTTAGTGCTTTCTCTTTGGACTACTCTTCCTACATGAGCATGAGATGAGTTGATTGACCTTGTAGTTGAATTAGTATGTCAATTTGGGCATTTGGATGTCTTCACTTACTAATTGGGAACTTATTCTTATTGTTGGATGGGGCATGGATAATTGTTTTGCTTGGATTGTCTTTGGGCTTATGCTTATTTTTCCCTTGCCCCTAGTATGCATATGATGAAGTGGTCCACTTTTATATATGGCCTTCTTGTGTTGTATTTCCACTTCTTGTTCATGATTGATAGGTGGCGAGAATCATTGGGTTCTTATCTTTCTCACCCATTTACATCATCCTTGGGTAGAGAACTTCAAAGTTTATTTTCATTTATACTTCATGCACCATCCATAGGGCATCTCCTTGTTTTCCCTGTTACTTTGCACTAACTTTGTTACTTGCCCTTGTCTAGTTCTTTCTTTTACACTGATCACATATGGCACCAAAAAGGGCAAAGACAACGATGATCTAGTTCGGATATGATGTACAACGATTCGTGGATCTTTGAAAGCCGTGAGTCGCTACGAGTTATGTGGTGCATCGCGCTCAGTTCTGGCGGGGCATTGTTCGATGACTCCCATCACCGGGACATCTACACTATCATTCAAATGGCGACATCGGGAGTTGTTGGTGCAACAACCCGGCGAGAGTGGCCCGCCATGCGGGAATTTTACGCTAACATGCCTTTGGAGGCTTACCATACCACTGTGCGAGGGAAACGCATCCCGTTCGACGTTGGGTCCATTAACAGGTATTTTCACTTACCTGACTATGAGACTGATGAGTACACTATCTATGCCAGGACACAGTTCGACTCTGCACAGGTACTTGTTACGCTAGCACGACCTGAGGCTCAATGGGTAACAAGGAGAGGCGAGGTCTCCAAACTCCGGACAGCGGACCTCACCGTGTCCGGCAGAGTGTGGCACGATTTTATCTCTGTGCTAGATTCCGGCCGGTTGCACACATGAGTGACGTGACGAAGGAGCGCGCCATCCTCTTGTACGCCATTGTCACTGGCAAGACGATTGATGTAGGCAAAGTCATCAGTCGATACATCAGGCACGTGCGGCGAGGCACGACCACGGGCGGACTAGGCCATCCCTCTCTCATCACCGCCCTGCATGCGTCTTGCGAGTCACTGGACATCCAGGAGGAGGCGATTCACCCCGAGGGGTGATGGATAAAACTACATCATGGGACTTCGAGGATCATGATCAAAGCGGCACTGCGAGGATGCAAGCGAGCGAGCGAATTTTTCCTTGACGCGATCGAGGGTGTGATGGGAGAGAGAGGAGGCGGCATGAGTCACCACGGCGCCCGCCCCACAGGAGTACCGAGGATCTGTTTGGGCCATGGCTAAACTCGGCGGCGGTTCAACCAAAGCATGAGACTCAGAGTCGTAGGGAGGAGCGTCGGATCACGAGACATCTGCAGTACAGTGAGGCCTCACTGTCTCCGGCACATTCATGGTGCAGATCCTTCATTCTCGGGCCCTATGCCTTCTTACGCCTCTTCTGATGAGGAATGAGACTTTTTCATGTTCAGGGCAGTACAGTTCTTTTCTCTCCCCCGTTGTTTCTTTAGCTAATTTGGATGTTATTTTCTTATCTGTATTTGCACATTGAGGACAATGTTGTTCTCAAGTTTGGGGGGTGATTGTATGACTTTTAATCACTTTATTTCTTTGCATGAGATTTATCTGACTCCATTCCATTTCCATTATATTCTTTTCTCATTGTGTGTTTTTAGTGCATTTGATCGATTTGAGGTTAATGGAATGGACTACCATTTGTAAGTTTTTCCTACTTTGGCTATGATAACCACTGATGAAATTTAATTGAGAATTGTGAATAATGTTCATCAGCCTAGAGAACTTGATTAAATTCCAATTTTAGGATGTTTAAAATTGATTAGATAATTCCTTGAACCTAATTGCACTTAGCCAATCCGGAAAGGTCACGAATGCTTAGGCAAGTTTATTTTGTCAGAAGAAAATCGTTGTCACCTCGATAGGCGTAGGAACTAATGAAAGAGCAAGTTTGCTTAATTGAAAATTATACTTTTTTTTTTAAGTTTTTCCACTAAAAAAAAAAGTGTTAAATAAGAGGGTACTCCAACATCCTAAGTATTGTGACCAATACTTGTCTTTTGAAGGATTAAACATAGGATGCAAGTAGTCTTTGACAATCTGTATGGTGTCTGTGCTCGTAGTCAGTTATTTTCACCACAAAGTGTTAATATGTTGGAGCGAAGGTGTAGACGACTGAAGGATTCCCTCCAAAAAAAAATAATAATAAAGTTAAAGTTTAGGGGTGAAAGAAAAACAGTGATAAAAGGTAAAAATTTTCTCATTATGTAAATGAGCTGAAGATTTGGAGCCTAGGGCCAGTGTAGAGGGAAAATGAATAGAGGACTCAATAAGGTTATCTTGGGCTTATAAGGACTAAATTGGAAAAGGCTATCACACACCCACTCAAGGAATAATTTGATTTAATTTTAAAATCTTATTATGTAGTTTTAATCAATGTTACCCTTTTGATGAATTTATTCTTCGATTCATACAATTCCTGAGGTTTGAGTCTGTAGTATGAAACTTACTCTGATATGATCCGTCTCTTTCTTATTTTTGCTCGAGGACTAGCAATTGTTTAAGTTTAGAGGTGTTTGATAGCACACGAAATGTGTTATCCTTAGGCTTAAATTGTGTTAGTTTTATGATAATTTCAGGGGTTTAATGTATTTAATTTGTTGAAATTCAGGTTAAAGAGCAATATGAGAATGGATGGAGAATTATGGGTGAAAAAGGAGCCAAAATTGACATTAAACGGAAGAAGCAAGGCCAAAACAAGCCATCAAATCCGAGGAGATGGCGTTGCAAGGCCATTCAGGCGTTGCAACGCTCTGTGTGTAGATATTCAACCATAAGAATCCATGTCGATAGTGTTGCAACGCTGCTTTGCAGCGTTGCAATGCCCAGCACGCAGCAGCTACGTCTTGAAGATCCGTGACGATGGCGTTGCAACGCTGCTTCAATAGCTAAACGCCCGCGAGGGTAGCAGCGTTGCAACGCTTCCCTCAGCGTTGCAATGCTGCCTGATATTTTCCATATATGAATTATTCGCTAGGGCACGGCGTTGCAACGCCATGCCCAGCGTTGCAACGTCGTCCTATTGATATAAAAAGGAAAATATGCATCTTGGATGAGGAGGCCTTTTTGGAGAGATTTTGACACCATTGTTTAAACACTATTGTGAGAGATTGTAAGAGGATTTTTGAGAGATTTCAAGAAGGAGACTTTTTGGAGCTCGGGGTTCGTGATAGGTGTCGGGATCGTTGTCGTTCACGCAGCTAGAGTTCTTTCTTCGTTCTTTTCACTTTTATTGTTGAACTATGGTTTTGTATTTGAGTTTAGTAAGATTTATAGTGGACATGAGTAGCTAAACTTGTCATCTTAGGGATAGATGTAGCCTTTTAATTATGTTATTTTGTTGAATTGACTGTCTTTGGTTTATTGTAATGCTTTTATTCATGCAATTGCATCCTTAATGCTTATAGACTCTTGATCACGGTTTATTTGTTCTTAGGTCTGAATTTATTCTTGAGAAAGATACTTTAGATCTGATCTCTTTTGCATGAAGTGCTATTAGAAACCCATAAGAATTGAACTTAGTGTCATGTTAGATTTTTAGGTTGAACAGAGATGTTTAATTCTATGTCTTGCATGAGATTCACTTGCCTCGAGAGAGGTTATTTGTTATCTTAGTTTCTTGGTTTATAAAAGCAGTGCAATAATTCATTAGCATGATCTCAATAAAATAGTTAATTAATTGGTGAAATCTAGTCCCTAAGATATTTGTCTCTCCTGATTGTTCTCAACTTTCACTCTTTGATTTTGTGTTTTCACCTCACTTTAAAGTCTAATTTTCTAGATAAAATTGAGTGGTGTTATTGATAGGAATTAATTGAATTAAATACCCAATCCTGTGGACGATACTCGTACTCAAATTCACTATATTAAAACTTGACCCGTACACTTGCGGTATTGCAAAATTTACGCAACACTAGGGGTAAGTAGAGGAATGTTCCCTTAAGTGGTGTTTCTGGGACTTGAACAAAGGCCCGACCCTCTCATTGGCTCGAGAGAGACTCTGTTTGTTAGTAGGACCACAAACAAATTGTTCATTAAAGGATAACTGGTAATTAAAGTACAAGATGTAAACCAGGGGTAAAATGGTAATTTGACCCAGCTGGTGTTACGAACATTCGTGAAGGATTGACTTGCTGTTATTGGTCAATATCCGTAGACACAGAAATATATCTGCAGTGAGAAGAGTGCAGCTGCGAGACTTTAGTGGAATGTTCATGATTTCACGAATGTTGATTGAGAGGTTAATGAGATTAACCGAGCAATCTTGCATCGTTGGAGCTTCTGATCTGTAGGTCCATTAGGTCCACCTTCTAGCTCGTAAAGGGTTCTTAGATCATTTGAATTTGAAATGTTCAAATTTATAAGGGAATAAACTTAATGTATATAGATACGATATAATATATTGTTTTCGAACTATATATTACAAATTTAATGTGAATATGATTCATATTAAATTATATGTGAGATAATTAAATATTTGAAAGAGTTCAAATATTAAATTCAAATGTGAATGTGATTCATATTTGAAAACTATAGATTATAATTTAATGTGCATTAAAACTATAGGTTAGAGGAAAAATTGATTAAATGTGATTTAATCTAAATTAAATATATGATATTTAATTGATTTATTAAATAATACAATTATTTATTATTTAAAATAAAAATAGGGAACGTGTCAGGAGGACACATTCCCCATCTCTCCCAACTCCCTAATTGATAGGGAATGGGAGATGCCCTCTACAGAGTCTTTCTTCTCCCAGTGAGATGAAGACAAATTGATCGATCGATTGTTTTTGGAATTACTCAGAAGAATTCTCTCTCTCTCTCAATTCCCTTTTTCCTCCAATTGTTGGATCCTTCCCACCTAAGGAAGATCTAAGTTCTAAGTAGAACTCAGAGAATAGAGGGTTTTCCAAGTGGTAGTGTCTTGCTGGAGAAAACAGAGTAATTCTTGTGTTGTTGTGTTGTAGTACGATAAGCAAGGAGTTGTTGTTGAGGAAAATCTACAAAGGTAATCTCTTTCCTTCTTTTTAGTTTAATAGTTAAACTTAGCATGTCTGCATGATTAATCTCCATGTCTAATTAGATTAGAGATACATGTTTATTATGTTTTTATCAATGTGTTGGTTTTTTTATTTCAACCAAAACGAACTTGCAAATTACGATTCCAAACACGTTTCCGCTGCTCAAAGAGATCGGATCTCCATCAATTGGTATCAGAGCAATGCTTGATTTGTTTTGGTTGAAACAAAATTGCATTTATTTGGTGGGAAATGCATTTGGTTTGCTGTAAAACTATTTAGGAGTATTTGGCCTTAGTTATTTCTTTGATTTGATCAAATTAAGTGTAAAGACCCCTGTGTTTTTGGGCATAAAGTGCATTATCGAGTCTGTAATTGAGTTAAGAGTCGTTCGGGACCAGTTTCATGCATTTTGGTTAAGAATCGAAGGAGAATTTGAAGTTGGAAGTTGTTGTGTTCAAAGGAGAAGGTTGTTGCCGAAGCAACAACGCGTTAACGCTTACTAAAGAAGCGCTGGTAACGCCCTTCATCACCGTTGCCTTATTTGAAAAGCGATGTTGTCGCAACGCTATCCCTTCCTATCGACACGGGAGTTCCAGGGGTCAGCAGCGTTGTAACGCTGCTCCTCAGTATTGCAACGCTACCCCAATAGCAGGCGTGGGCACGGACAAAGTCGGCGTTGCAACGCCGTGATGCCATTTCACAAGCTGCAGACCGGTTCAGCATCTTTGTTGGTTTTCAGTCGAGTTCGAGCGGTTCGAGCCCAATTCAAGGAGTATTGGACTGATTTATGTAATAAAATTAGAGTAATTTTATTATTTTGCACTTTATGAGCCAAATTATTCCTGTTTTACAGCTGTATTTCTTTATGAATGTCATTTAGATTTTTTCCCACCTTAGGATAAGCATGTTCATGCATTTTATTTGTATAATTGTTATATAAATATGGTTTAGATGCATGATTAATTTATTTTTCATGAGTAATTAATTATAATTGTTATAATTAGATTATATGGAAAATAAGTTGCATGGAGCATGAAATTACTTAGTTTAAAATAAATGTTATTTTATTTAAGTATTTTTCAATTATTCAATTAGTTGAATACTTTATAATTCCAATTTGAAAAATAATTGTTGGTTTTATAATATAGTTCTTTGTCATAGGTTAATTATTAAAATTTATAAATGTTATAAATTGAGGGGTTTTAGAAACCATAACCTATAATAAAGAATTACAAATTGTGAGCCTATTAGTGTAACACCGTTAAACAAGATAGGTCTAATAATTTATAGATGATCATTAGTACTTTGACCTAAATCCTGAGCAAGTTACGAACTCCTGCTTATGGGGGTTTGTCCTTAGATTAGTATGGGTGAGAGTGGTTTGTAGCCCACTCAATATGTCTACCTTCTCATGGACAGAACCTTTTAGGAAGCTAGGGACTTAACTCTACAAGATAGAATTCACTCATTCCTGAATTAGGGAATCAGATAGGTTGTTCTCTTAATAATTGAATCTAGGTCTTGAACAACGGGGTCCCGCCCTCTTACTGACCTAAGAGGGATTAAGTTTATTGACCATATACTTGTTGTTCATTAGAGGATTAGAAGTACTTAAGAAGCAAGAGGTGATCACAGGGGTAAAACAGTAATTTGACCCAGCTGTGATTACGAACAACCTGTGAAGGGTCAACTCAGGGGTATTGATTATATCAATGGACACAACACAGACTACAGTGAGAAGAGTGCAGCTACGAGTCTATAGTGGAGTGACTCGTAGTTAATGAATGTTGGTTAATTAGATCAAAGAGTATGATCGGTTAATCTCGTATCATTGGAGCTCATGATCTGTAGGTCCATTAGGTCTCTTCGTTGGCTCAACATGGAAATCTTGAGGGTATAAAGTTTGTAGTGAAATTGAAATGTTCAATTTCATATATGAGGGGAAATATCAATTATATGTGATATATTTGATATAATATAGTTTAATGAGAATTTGATTCACAATAAACTATATACTAAAATGAGAGATAATTTATCAATTATGTAAATATGCAAATATGATTTGCAAATACATAATAATAGCACTATAGGGATAGGATGGTAATTTCCATCCTATTTTCCTATAAATACATGCATAAGATGCACATTTTGGCTAAGGCATTTGTGAAAAACCCTAGTGCTTATTGTAAGTGTTGTTGGAAATGTTCGAAGACACTTGTTCTCTAAAAAACTCTCCCAGCTCCAAAAGTGGAATCCCACATTCCTCTCTCTCCTAGAGATACAACGGAGAGGATTTAGTGGTAAGATCGGTTGCATCGAGGTCGTTGAGAACGTGTTGATCAAGAGGAGCAAGAAGCACTAGAAGATTAAGATCTACAAAGGTAACATGCTTGTTGTCCATAGTTTAATATATGCTTAATCGTTGTTAATTTATGTTGTTGATTTGATCTACGTAACGGATTTCAAGAACACGCGATTAAACTCGCTTCCGCTATGGGATTCGATCCTATCAGTGAATTTATGTACCCATGAGGGTCAAGAACATCATCATCTTCTTCGTCGTCATCACCGTCATCGTCTTTATCATCATCATCTTCATTGTCCTCACCATCATTATAATCGTCGTCATCGTCGTCTTCATCTTCATCATCATCGTCTTCATCATCCACATCATCCTCATCACCCTCATAATTGTCACCATCGTTGTCATCGTCGTCATCATCTTCCACCAATGACGGCGACCGAATGGACGTTTCCTCTGAAGTCAGAGGTTTTTCCTGGCGACTGCACTCATCACTCGAATATTCGGTAGTGTTGAGGGTTCCCCCATATCTGTACGAATCACCATCCAAAGAACGAGATAGTGGTTCGTCGGGTAGATTGAAGAAACTATCATCGGATGAAGATATGATTTCTTTGTAGTGTATGGTATGTTGGTTGTGTATTAAATGTTGGGATGTATGTCCTAATCTCGTATTTGTTTGTAATATTCACTATTGAAATAAATAAGAGTTATTTTTTCATCATTTTGTGTCTCACATATTTATAAACTTTGTCCAATAAACTAAGCTTCAGGGTTATTGAATTATGAGAGAACTAGAACTTGAACGGTGTGTAGTGGACACACAGGGAGGATCACGTTCGAGTTAATGACACAAACGGTCTACAATATATGGATAGGGTTGGAGACCTAATCCTGGATACGCTGTGGATGCGGCCCGCTTTGTATTAGATACAAATGAGGTGATCCAACTCGTTCATGTTGTTGACATGCGAGTGGGGGCATCCTGTGCAATGAGATTGTACAAGACCGAACCGTGAATTATTAGACCTACTGATGTGACACCGTTAACAATATAGGACTAATAACTTCGTAGATGACAAATAGTGACTCGACCTTAATCCTGAGCGTGTTACGGTCTCCTGTCTACGGGGGTCTATCCTTTGACTAGTACGGGTGAGGGTGGTCACAGTTACTCACCCAATATGCCTATCTTCTCAGAGACAGGACCACGTCAGGAGCTGGGGACTTGACTACGCGAGATGAAATTCACTCATTCCCGACTTAGGAAAACTAAAGGGGTTTTTCCCTTAAATGTTGTCTCTAGGGCTTTGACAACGGGTGCCTACCCTCTCACTGGCCCGAAAGGGGTGTTGTTTATGGTTGGACCATACAACGTTATTGTTCATTAGAGGAACAGTGGGGACTTAAGGAGCAAGAGGTAGACACAGGGGTAAAACGGTAATTTGACCCAGCAGTGTCTACGAACAACCTGTGAAGGGTCGACTCACGAGCATTGGTTATATCAATGGACACAGCTTGCCCTACAGTGATGGGAGTGCAGCTAGGGGTTTAGTGGAGTGTTACCATAGCTAATGAATCTTGAATAATCGGGTCAAAGAATTTGACAGGTTAGTCTCGAATCATTGGAGCTCATCATCTGTAGGTCCATTAGGTCCCTCGGTTGGTTCAAACTGGATATATTGAGGGTTTATAGTTTGGTGTGGATTTGAAGTGTTCAAATTCATTAAAAGGATATTTATGTCATTTATATGAGATATGATTGACATATTATATAGTTTAATGTGAATGAGATTCATAATAAACTATAGTTTAGCCTAATTGATTAATTAGTGATAATTTAGAGAAATTGGATTGAGAGAAATTAAATTGAATGTGATTCAATTTAAAATCCACAATTATACAAATGTGATTTGTTTAATAAGGTATGAGATATCTTATTATATGTGTTATGCAAATATGATTTGCATAATCTAAAGTTGTGGTAACATGGTAAATAAGTCGATATTTCAACTCCACCTATCACCATTATATAATGCCTTTGTGCGAAGGCTTTGGTAAGGTTAATTGTCATTTTTCGGATTCTCACCAAAAGGAGAACTCTCTCTTCTCTCAAATTCTCTCTAGAATTTCTCTCTACCCCTAAACCAAAGGGAGTTCCACCACTCTCCCTCAACCGTTCGAGAACAACTGAGAAGATCAATTGGAGGTGTACAATTCGTTCTTAGTTCGAGTGTTCGTGATTATAGAGATCGAGGACACGAAAAGTTTGTGATCGAAGAAGGAGATCTTGAACAAGTAAGTAACACTAACTCACTGTTTTTCTTCTTCTCAAGCATGTTTAGCCTAGAATCTATGAGATAGGTTCGATTTTAAGAAAAGATTTTTCACAACGAACATCACGACGATTCAAAGTCTTTTCCGCTACGAGAGTTTTATTTTCTTCATTAAAATGTCAGGCTGACTACAAGGGTTGAAGGAAGAGGTTGAATGCTAGTGGGTATTCATCGAATGCAATCAGGCCCTCCGTTTTTCAACGGGGGTTGTAAGTAGGACTAGCAACTGATATCAAATTGGGAAATCCGACCACTGAATACTCTGGCTCCATAATGTCATCGGTTAGACAACGATATTAGTGAATCCAAATGACACAACCGATCCAGTTGGATTGCCAAAATTGGTGGCAGAAAATCCGAGACTTTCGATATCGACTCCCCACGAAAGGGAATACCATTGAAACTCTCGTTTTAGTTAATATAGATTACTCTTATCCTAAAGAACCACATTTATGACCCTGCACCAAGTCTTTCATCATGTACCCAACAAATCGAGTCTCTCGTATCTAGACTGACAACATAACGAAATTCAATCAATCCAACAATTTTTTATTTTATTTTTCTTGTTTGGTGAAGGTAACGTAAGTATAATATATATTATCATAAACCATATGATAGTGTGTTCCCGTGACTACATATAAACAAGTTTATAAGAAAGATATATATAAAAGTTAGTTTTATAGTTGTTGTTCCATTATGTTTGATTAAAATTAAATCCTCATTTAATATATTGAAATTTGGCATTAATGTGAGAGTTAATCATAAGGAATACGAGACCGATGACCTAGAGTGATAGTTCAACATAATATGCATTCTTATATTGTTCGGTAACTTCGACTAGATCGATAGTCGTCCATTACGATTGAGGTTGGTTGAGGTAATTAATAGTCATTAATGTAAAAAGCCCACGTTCATCTTATATTAATTAATTATATATACTAAGTCGTCGCCTCATCTGTATACTCGATCCCTTCCGATACAACCGGTTCAAGAGTAGGAGATGAAAGAATCCTCCAACCGCCGAAGATAGTCAACTGTTCAGTCGGGTCAGATCAAACCCTATTAAGGTATGGTTAGGGGTTATTCTTAAAAAAACATGAGGGTGGTATTTCAACTTTCAGCCCACTATACATCGAGAGTATGTAGTCCAAACGGGTTCGTTGTCGCTGGTTGAGCTCGAGCGTGCGGTCATGTTCACCAGAACGAGAGAGGTAGTCACCCGTTAACTATTATTATCTGCACGAGAGCAGGAGTACGTACGACACCCATTACGATGCGAATGCACATGATCGAGAGAGTATGCAGTCGATAATTGAGACGGCAAAGGTAAACGGGTTGTCAACGTAATCGATATTACGTCGTTATCAAACACCCCGTTAAAATGGATTGGGGGTTAACGGGAGAATGAGACCAATAACCCCTTTAATACGCCAAAATAACTAATGTTGTACCTAGATCGAGAGTGACTGACGACATCAAAGGGTTATCCGTAGTTAAATCCAAAATGGTACAAAAAA
Organism: Trichosanthes cucumerina; assembly: GCA_036507285.1. Lineage (NCBI taxonomy): Eukaryota > Viridiplantae > Streptophyta > Magnoliopsida > Cucurbitales > Cucurbitaceae > Trichosanthes > Trichosanthes cucumerina. Next base: position 18,152,246 of record CM071837.1, read on the forward strand.
CTCATTATTATTATTATTATTATTATTATTATTATTATAATATGTTTTTGTAAAGTTTTGGTATCAATTTTTTCTCCAACTTTCACAACACCAACAAATATTTTTGTAAAAATTAAAATTTCAACATATGTATGGACTCGGCATTTTGAACCTTTGTGGAAAATGATATTTTGAATGTAATAAAAAAGAAAAACATAAAATCCCGAAGCTGATGCTTCTCATCACAATTACAAAGCAGTGGCCCCGAAATGCAGAGAGTTAACACGTAGATAAAATTCAATTCACCCAAATCTCCGCTACAAAGTGTTCTTCTCCGTTGGCCATCAAATTCCAAATTCCAATTTCAAATTTCAAATCCGAAATCCCCCTTCACAAAAATCCAATCTCTGTTTAATTTCTCTCGTCTTCCCTCAATCGAAATTCAAAATTAGGAATCAATTTAATTTAGGGTTTTCAGACAAAGAAGATGAAAGCGTCTCTGAAATTCCGCGAAGACCAGAAACCACTAATGAGAGCTAAAGTTCCTCTCAGCATTTTGGGCCTCCCTTTCCAATCCGCCATAGCCGCCGGCAGCTCCAAAGACCTCACTCTCAACCTCTCAACCCTCTTCGATTTCGGCCCCTCCTTCAACCTCTCTTATCGCCCCAATGATTCTTCCAATCCGTTCTCACTCATCGTCAAAACCGGCATCGGCCACTTTGGCTCTCCGATCTCTTCTCCCATGCTCATGAGCGCCGAATTCAACCTCATCGGCGCTGGTAATCCCTCCTTCATGCTCCATTTCAAGCCCAAATTCGGCGATTTCTCCTTCAAGAAATCTCAGTCCTCCTCCACCATCTTCCATAAGGTTCTCAAATCTGACGACGAATCTGCGGATGTTACAACTGCTGTTTCTAAGGCGTTTTCTGCTTTCAATGTCGCGGCGAGTACGGCGGTCCCGGTTTTGCGTTGCGCCGCCGTGAGGTTTCGCTGGGGGCTTAGGGTTCCGTCGGAGGGGATGAAGATGAGTGCTAGTGGTGGGTTTTCGTTTCGGGAGGCTCCGTTTATGGTGCTGGATAAGATCGGGATCGAACACGTGGACGGTGGGGATTCCAATTTGAAGGAGGGTAGTTTGGGAAATAAAGATTTGGAATTGGAATTGGGTTGTTTTGGTGTGAAGCGTCAGTTTGAAGTTTTGGAAAGGGAGAATGGGTTAATGAAGAAGGGCATTGAGGATCTGAGGAAACAAATGAAATTGTTTTCCAAATCCGGCGACTTTGACCGGACGGGTGGCCGGCGGTTCACGGACAGAAAAGCGCCGGAATACGGCGGTTTAGATGGGCTGCCGGCGGAGGAGGCGGCGGATGAGGAGTTGAGGAAGGCGGCGCTGTGCGGTGCCTGAATTCGTCGACACGGCAAGCGTACAATTTTAAATGTATAAACCGAGTTTTTTTTTTCCTGTGTTTTGTTCTACCAATTGTGTTCTGTTTTACTTCTACCATCTATACAACTTTTTCTGATTTTTTTTATTTTGGTCTGAAATTTATTGAAATTGTTTAGTACGTACTTCTAGGTTATTTTCTGGCAATGGTTTTGTTTCGTAATGTTATGGCAGTAAATTTGGGCAAAATTATGATAGTTTAGGGTGTGTTTGGTTAACCCTGTGAAAATAGAAATTTGAAAACAAGGAATTTAATAAAAATAGAGTTGTATTTTTTCAGATGTGTTTGGTAGCGGATTTAGAAATCTGATTCTATTCTAAACTAAAGTGTGTCCTATAACATGTTTATAAATTATGAAATTAGTTTTAGTTGCTAAACTAATTATTAGATTGAATATAGGGCAAAATACACTTTTGGTCTCTGATGTTTGAAGTTCATGTCTAATTAGTTCCTGAAGTTTCAAAATAAACACTTTAATCCGTGAGGTTTGGAAAATAGTTCTAAATAGTCCCTAGAGTTAAGTTGACCGTTAATTGACTAACGGAAAAATGATGTGGCATGTTGAATTGACAATTTTTAGATGAGGTGTTAAAATTAATATTATTTCAACATTATATGGTTATATTTTTAAATTTTATTTTTACTTTTTTTTCATCTTCTATCTTATAATCTCTTCTCATTTTTCTCTATCTCCATTTCTTCTAGCATTGCTATTTTTTTATTCTATTTTTATTTCTTGGCTCCAACACCATTATTGAAAAAATGACGATGACAAGAAAACTTTTTCGTCGCGCTTGATGTAGCGCATTACTCATCCACCATTCTTAATCTTTAAAGCGTGCGCTTTGTCCACAACTTTTGAAATCTACTCATGTGTTAATTTTTCTTTAATTGATTCAATTTTTTCGATGAGTTTCTTATTTTTTCTGTGGTTCTTTATTATGTAGACTTGTGGTTTGATAAAAAGAAAAAAATAAAATTCATAGGTAAGAAATGGAATACCGGAAAAATTGCACATGAGAAGTCCCAAAAGAAAAGAAAAGAAATAATCTTAAATATAAATAAAAAAAACTATATAATCTTAAATATAAATTTTGACACATCATTTTTTCGTTAGTCAACTAACGGTCAACTAACTCTAGTGACCATTTAAACTATTTTACAACCTCGGGACTAAAATGTTCATTTTGAAACTTTAGGGACCAAATAGACATCAACTTCAAACCTCAGGGACCAAAAATGTATTTTGCCCTTGAATATAAGTTATTATTAATTAATTTATGAAATGATTTTGTAAATTTTATAAAATTATTATTTTATAATATAATATTATATAATTTATGATATATTATATTATACATATTTAAATTTAACATAAGTAAATTGAGTTCATACCATGAGATATTGTATTTATTAAGATGTTTATCTTTGTTTAATATAATTCTACATTTTAAAATTTTAAATTCAGAATCTGGATACAATGAAATCATAAAAATGTTGTTTTCAGAATTTCTACTATTTGGATCCAGAATCCAAAACATTTAAAACGCGATCCGCTAAAACACATATTCACTGAATTGAGTGAATTCGAAAACATAAAACAGAATCCAGATGACATACCAAACATGCTCTTAGTTAATTTGATTCCATGGGTCTAAAAAAATTCAAATTTTTTCACATAGTTTGTGTTGGATTCAATTTGGACTAGGCATTTGGTTAATTGGATAAATATTAATGAGTAGATTTAACCCTATAGACATTTAGAAATGGTAGATTCGAACATTTGACTTTGTGATCGAGTCAATGTTACATACCAATTACGGTTAAACCAAGCTCAATTGACACTTTTCTTTGTTTGAATTCAACCATCTATGGAGTCGAAGGTTTGAATATTTTATCTCTGAATTTTTTTTTATTTTTTCGAGTTCAACAATATTTAGATTTGGGGATTTGAACCCATGATCTCTTAGGCAAGTGATAGTTGAGGTATGTTCTACTAGTTAACATTTTATCTCTTAATTGAGGATGGTGTTCACTTTTGACTTTTATACGATGCATTTTCACATTTCATATATGAGATCTATGAAAATATTAATTTTTTTAGTTTTAATTGAGAATTAATTATACCGAACGTTTGTAGTAGTATCAGATTGTGACGAAGTTAAGAATCTGTTGCGCAATCAAGTTTCGAATCTGATTAAAATTAAAATTAAAATCCTTCGTTTTTCTTCCCTACTTTGCATGTACGAATAAGATTTTCTTTTAAAAAATTTAAATTGTAGGCCACCAATATATTTTTATGTATTAACTAATTTTTTTTAACTATTTATTTTTCTGGTGTACACTTTTTATTGGAAAAAAAAATACATTTTTTTCCTCAAGTTTGAGTTTTCGTCATTTTGATTTGACTTTTATGGCCCTGGTTCATAACTTCAATAACTCTTGGATTTTTAATTTTTGGTCTTCCAAAATTATGTTTGATTTTTCATAATCTCTTTTTCTCTACAATCATTTTCATCTTTGTTGAATAATCATTTGAGTTTCCAATCAAATTTAAAAAATAAAAATAAAATATTGAAAACTATTTTTTTTTAGCTTTTAAAACTTAGCTTCGTTTTTTAAAACATAAGTAAAATGTAGATAAAAAAAACATAGATACTCATAGGTGGAAGTAGTACTTTAGGCTTTATTTTCAAAAATCAAACGTTATCAAATGAGACCTTAATTTTTCGTTATTCGTTTTTGAAAATTAAGCGTAAGAATACTACTTTCACCTAGGAGTTTTATGTTTCTTTATTCAAATTTTATAAATATATTTTTTTAATGTTATCTTAATACATTAATTATTTTAATATTTAATGTATCAAATAAAATAAATATATTTTCTTTGTTATATTTAATAAATATGATATATTAAATATTAATTTGAACATTTAAAATTTTTCTTTCAAGTAAATTGATTCATATTTGTTCATATGAGCTACCAAGGGAACCTTATGGACATATAGATTATAATCTCTAATGATACAAAATTAATTAATTAAACTCTTTAATTAATAAATTTTCATTCATTAACTTTAGGTCACAACACTATAGACCTAGAGTTTCAATCTTATGTACTGTAAGACAAGTTGTGTCCATGGATATAACCATTACATGTAAGTTGATTCTTCACGAGTTTTTCGTAATTACAGTTGAGTCAAAAGTCTGTTTTACCCCTGTAATTATATCTTGCATCTTAAGTACCACTATCCTATAATGAACAATTTATTTATGATTCAACCATAAACTACCCATTATTCAAGTCTCAAAATCAACACTTGAAGGAACTACTCATTTACTTGCTCTATATGAGAATGAGTGAATTTCATCTTGTGAGATTATGTTCCCAACTCCCTAATTAGTCAAGTCCCCAAAATGGTAGGTTTATTGAATCAACTAAAAAAGCCACTCTCGTCCATGCAAATCAAATGACATATCATCAATGGCAGGAGTTCATCACTCACTCAAGATTAAGATCGAGTCGAATATGATCATCCTAATAAAATATTAATCTTCTCAATTAACATTTTTATAAAGAAAAATTACAGTCTAGTCGTACACAAACTCATTGTATAAGATACCTCCACTCACATGTCTCCATATGAACGAATTAGATTAAATTATTTGTAACTATTACAAAGTGAACCATATTAATAATGTAGTGAGGATAAGGAATGCAACCTTACTCATGTACTATGACCTTTTAGGTTATTTCTTGAACATGATCCTCGTTATGTCAACCACATACTCTTCAAGATTACAATCGATAAAGTACTCATCGAAGGCCCTAGCAAATAAATAAATTTATTTTACCTAGACCTCTTAAATTTGTAATAAAAGTGGTCATGATCGATCTCAGGAATTGGATTTCTTAGAATAATTAAGTAGCACAATTAATTATACCCAATTTCATTTAGTGAACTGAACTTTGAAATTAAGAATGAATAAAATCTAACTAATATGTACATACTTTGGAGTCCAATTTTGAGAACAAACATGATCGAGTTTATCACAATCAAATTGAATTGAATTATAACTTAATTATATCCCGACAATCTTAACCAAGAATTTCTAAATAATCAATTGACTTTTCCAAGCCCAATTGAACTTATGCATAGCAACAAATCAACCTTTCGGTCTATTTTCATTGCTAAGCGTGACATTAAGTTGTTGTTCTTACGCTCTATGATAAATTTACTCATTCTCATGCAATAAATCAAACCTAGTCATGCATCTAATGTTCTATAACTAAACATACAAAACTTTGCCCTAAGGTAAAAATATTCAAGCAAGATGCATAAAAGATGTCTATATACAAATTAAATTATAATCAACCAAGATTTACATGATATACAACCATGTGTCAAAACACAAATATACAATAACATTGCAATACCAAAAACTCCAAAACTTGGGACAAAAGATAAAGGAAGTAGAGAAAAACTTAAGTCACTTGCAAAACACTGTTCCAGATGCGTTGTTCACGATCTCGAGTCTTGAGTCCCCTCCTTTTCTATCCAAAAATATCCTCCAACTCCTTATGTAAGCCCTAAACTCTCTTTTGATCTTATTGCACTCATATATGATGTTTGATACATGTAAATTGATATAGGTTGTACTAAGGAATGTTGTGGTAGAATTTGGGAATCTTTTGAGTTGTGGACTATAACGTGTACAAAACTTCATAAGGTGATAGGTAAGCCATTGAAATAAGCATAGTAAGAGTTGAGTTAACGTAAATTAAGGTCATGAACAAGTTTGTTTACACATTAGGTGTATTATGAGTTGAATGTAAAAGTTTTCCTTTTTAATTAACTTAAGTAAGTTCGTTAAATTGATTAGGTATATTTATTTAGATGTTTTGGTGAATTAGAAAAGGATTAAGATGCAATGGAGGAAGTAGGAGCTGGGCAAAGGCAAAGGAGACACGATTTAACATTGGGAAATAGGTGTTGTCCATTTCTTGTTAAAGTAGAAAACCAACTGGAAGCTCTAGGAAGAAGGTCGCATTCAAACAACCATATCTCTCAATATACTGAACCAAATTCGATAATTTTTTTTGTCTAAATCTCATAAATTGAGCGTAGAATACGACAGTAGTTGGCTAGTTCAAAAATACAAAGAGCAAGGTAGTGAAAATTATAGAAAATAGAGAGGTGTTCCCAGTTTTCGGGTAGCAGAACAATGTGTAGAAATAAGTAGCTTTTAGGTTATTGAGGGGGATTTAGAAGCTCAAACTTTGAGGTAAGTAAGTTAAAACATTGTATATGAGGTTTATAAAATAAAAATAGGATTGTTGTTTTTCTTAATTGTGAGGAACTCTAGCTGAAAGTTGAACCTTGAATTTTAGGTACAAAGGAAAAGATGCTAGAAAGGAATTTAAGGAGATGTGCTGATATACCTTACAACCAAGTGTGTATGGTTATTATGATTTTTAGTTATGAGACTGAATTAGATCTATTTTTGGGGTGAAGTAGCAAAAGAATTAATGTTATGGAATGAAGGGAATAAAAGTCCCACGTAGCGGAAGACGATTAAATCGTCGTGGTGAAAATGTGCAACTATAGTTTCATTAAAATGATCTAACACTTAGATCTAAGTTAAACATACAATTCTATGGAAGGAAAACAGTAAGAAAAACCATACTTACTTGTTGAACACTCTCTTCAAAGTTTCTTCCAATTGGTCATGAACACTTCGCGAATCTCGAACATCTTGAACTTCTCGATCAAGCACGGACACCACCAATCGGAATCTCAGATGATCTTCTTTTGGAAAGAAGGAGAATGGTGGGATTCTTTTATTTTTTGGTGAGGAGAGAATTAGAGAGAAAATGAAACTCTTCTCTTTGGTGAAATCCAAAAAATGAGAGTGTGATAGTATTTTCCTTCTTGCAAGAAGGGATTAAATAGTGGAGTTAAAATCTCCACATTATTACCATTTTACCACAACCATAGGTTATGCAAATCATATTTGCATAACCATATAATATAAGATATCTCATATCTCATATTGCAAATCACATTTGTAATAATTGTGGATTTATTAAATTGAATCACATCCAATTTAATTTCTCTCAATTAATTTCTCCAATTAGCCCTAATTCAACAATTAGGCTAACCTATAGTCTATTATGAATCTCATTCATATTAAACTATATATTATTTCATTCATATCTCATATAAATGACATAAATGCCTCTAAATGAAATTGAACACTTCAATTTCATACCAAAACTCTAACCCTTCTTTTAACAAAGATGGAGCCAACCGAGGGACCTAATGGACCTAAAGTGACGGGCTCCAATGATCTGAGATTAACCTATCAAACTCTTTGACCCGGTTAATCAACATTCATTAGCTACGGTAACACTCCACTATAGCCCGTAGTTGTACTCTCATCAGTGCATAATATTACGTGTCCACTAATATAACCAATGCCCATGAGTCGACCCTTCACAGGTTGTTCGTAGACACGACTGGGTCAAATTACCGTTTTACCCCTGTGTCTACCTCTTATTCCTTAAGTCCCCACTACTCCTCTAATGAACAACATATTGTGATGGTCCAACCATACACAACACCCTTCTCGGGCCAGTGAGAAGGTGGGCGCCCGTTGTCCAAGCCCTGGAGACAACACTTAAGGGAACAACCCCTCTAGTTTCCCTAAAGGCGGGAACGAGAGAATTTAATCTCGCGTAGTTAAGTTCCCAGCTCCCTGCTTGGTCTGCCCCTAAGAAGATAGGCATATTGGGCGAGTAACTGTGACCACCCTCACCCGTACTAGTCAAAGGAAAAATTCCCGTAGACAGGAGTCCGTAACACGCTCAGGATTCAGGTCGAGTCACTAATGGTCATCTACGAATTTTATTAGTCCTTACTATCAACGGTGTTACATCAGTAGGTCTAATAATTCACGGTCCGGTCTTGTACAATCTCATTGCACAGGATGCCCCCACTCGCATGTCAACCACATGAACGAGTCAGATCACCTCGTTTGTATCTAATACAAAGCGGGCCGCATCCACAGTGTATCCAGGATTAGGTCTCCAACCTTATCCATATACTGTAGACCGTTCGGGTCATTAACTCGAACGTGATCCTCCCTGTGTTTCCACTACACACCGTTCAAGTTCTAGTTCTCTCATAAATTCAATGACCTTGGAGCTTAGTTTATTGGAAAAGTTCGTAAATATTGCGAGACACAAAGTAATGAAATAAATAACTCATATTAATTTCAAATAGTAATTTACAAACACGAGATGAGGACAAAAATCCTAACAAACTCCCACTTGGACTAAGCTAGTGGAGAAAATACATTTATGAAATTTACATAAATTACAATGAAGTAATACAATAAACTAGGGTATTCAATACCCGTTTACACATCCCCCACTTGCCATAGTCAGGAAGCCCTCGAAGACCTAGACTCTCTAGGTGACCCTCAAACACCTTAGTCGTGAGGGGCTTTGTAAATGGATCAGCTACGTTGTGCTCGACGCGCTTCTCTGCGTGGATCATCCACGTCTCTGCTGTGCACAATCTCCCGTATCAGGTGATACTTCCGCTCAATGTGTTTACCTCTCTTGTGGCTCCGAGGCTCTGCAGGTTGGCTCTTCGCACCATGTTATCACGAGCGGTGTGATCGACAAGTTCATATTTGGAACAACTTCCAAATCGTCATGAACTTCATAAGCCAAACAGCTTCCTTTGCAGCTTCACAAGCCGCAACGTACTCCGCTTCCATAGTGGAATCGTCGATGCATCCTTGTTTGATGTTTCGCCATACTACAACTCCTCCATTCAGAATGAAGGTTGACCCCGAAGTGGATTTCTGAGAATCCTTATCGGTCTGAAAGTCAGAATCCGCGTATCCCGTAAGGATCAAATCCCCACCGCCACACTAAGCTGTAGTTCTTCATTCTCCTAAGATACTTGAGGATTGCCTTTACGGATGTCCAGTGATCTAATCCTGGATTTGATTGATACCTACTGACAATCCCTACTGCATAACAGATGTCGGGCCTAGTACACATCATAACATACATCAGGCTCCCTACAACTGAAGCATATGGGATCCGTCTCATATCCTCAACCTCTTGAGGGGTCTTAGGACACTAATCCTTAGACAGGTGAACCCCATGCCTGAAAGGCAACAAGCCCTTCTTGGAGTTCTGCATTTTATATCTAGACAACATCTTGTCAATATTAGACGTCTGAGACAAGGCTAGCGTTCTGTTCTTCTAGTTCCGGACTATCTGGATACCTAGAACATACTGAGCTTCTCCCAAATCTTTCATTTGGAATTGCGAAGCTAGCCACTTCTTAACGTCAGTAAGAAATTCTACCTCATTCTCAATGAGAAGAATATCATCCACATACAAGACCATAAGATCTGATCAAAGCCATAGGATTTGATCGCCTCATCAAACTTTATATTTCAAGACCTCGAAGCTTGTTTCAGCCCATAAATGGACCTATGAAGCCGACAAACCTTTTGCTCTTGGCCTTGGGCAATGAACCCTTTGGGCTGGTCCATGTAGATGGTCTCATCAAGTTTGCCACTTAGAAGGGTTGTCTTGACGTCCATCTGCCATACCTCGTAGTCATAATACGCGACAATGGTCAGAAGGATCCTGATCGACTTTACCATGGCAACAGGTGAAAAGGTCTCCTCATAGTCAACCCCTTCAACCTGGGTAAAATCCTTTGCCACTAGTCGGGCTTTGAAGGTCTGCACCTTTCCATCTACGCCACGTTTACGCTTGTAGATCCATTTTCAACCAATAGGTTTTATCCCATCCGGTTGATCCACAAGCTCCCAGACAGAATTGAAGTACATAGACTCCATTTCCTGGTCCATAGCTTTAATCCACTCGTCTTTGTCAACATCAACCATTGCCTGATCATAGATCAATGGATCCTCACAGTCATCATCAGGAGCGACAACTGAGGTTTAAGCTAAACCCATGTAACGATCGGGCTGTCGCACAGTCCTCCCACTACGTCAAGGCATTCCCAACTCTTGGGAACGGATTTGACTAGACATGCTAGGATCAACAACACTTGTTGACGTACTAGCCCCATCAACAACTCTTGCTGATGTACTGTCCATTTCATTTAACACAATTTTACTCCTTGGTAAATGATCCGTGACGTGGTCTTCCTCTAGGAAAGTGGCGTTTGTCGACAAAAACACCCTATTTTCCTTCGGATCGTAAAACAGACCACCCCTAGTCTCTTTAGGGTAACCTAGGAATAGACACAATTTCGAACGGGGTTCCAACTTTTTCGGATTTGACACCAACACGTGGGTCGGGCATCCCCAAATTCTGAAGTGATGTAAACTACCTTTACGTCCACTCCAGAGTTCGAAAGGTGTTTCACAAGCACTCTTCGGACTTTAACGTTGTTCAAAATATAAACCGCGATCTCACCTGCGTAACCCCAAAAAGAATCGGGAGACGAGCATAGCTCATCATCGACCGAACCATGTCCAACAAGGTTCTGTTTCTCCTCTCCGATACACCATTCTGCTGTGGCATACCAGGCGCTGAGAGTTGGGACGTAATTCCGTGTTCTATCATATAGTCCTAGAATTCAGTGTCCATGTACTCTTCACCTCGATCCGATCGAAGTGTTTTAAGCGATTTACCTAAGAGGTTCTCAACCTCAGTCTTGTACTCCTTGAACTTTTCAAGAGTTTCAGACTTCCTGTGCATTAGGTAAATATACCCATACCTCGAGTAATCGTCTATGAAAGACACGAAGTACTCATAACCGCCCCGAGCTTTAACATTTATCGGACGACAAAGGTCAGAATGTACTAACTCAAGAGGCTCTTTGGCTCTATATCATTTTCCACTAAAAGAACGTTTGGTCATCTTGCCCTCAAGGCATGACTTCACACACCGGCAAAGAGTTTTCTTCCAATTCGTTTAGAAGTCCACTCTTCACTAGTTTCTCAATCCTATTGAGATTAATGTGGCCTAACCGTAGATGCCAAAGATGGGCATTTTCCTTAGGAGAAACTTTTGCTTTCTTAGTTCGTGTTTCTGCAGTTTTAAACAATTCAGTATTCAAAACACTTTTGATCGAATTAGGTTTCAAAACGTACAGATTATGCTCAAGTGAAGCAGAACAAATAAGATTGCCATTTTTGGAAATAAATGCTTTAATACCATAAAATGAAACGAAAATACACTGTTCTAAAAGGCAGGAAATAGAAACTAGGTTTCTAGTAAACCCTGGAATTATGTACAAATTGTCCAACAAAATGTAGTTCCTGTCAAAATGTAGCTTCACCGTGTCGATCGCTGCAGCAGAGACAAGCTCCCTAGATCCACCCATAGAGTTACCTCACCCTCTCGCAGCGGCTGCCAGGAATCAATCTCTTGAAAAGAAGAACAAACGTGGTTAGTGGCGCCAGAATCCAATATCCAGGCAGAGTCACTACTCTCCACTAAACAAGTTTCTGTCACAAGTAAATCACATTTACCTTGATTCTTTCTCTCGGCCAGGAATTTGGGACAGTTTCTCTTCCAGTGTCCACCCCCATTGCAGTGGAAACACTTTCCTTTCTCTGCAACGTCCTTGACCTTCTTGCCTTTGTGGGCGGCAACTCGGTCAGTTTTACTCCTTTTCATCCTCTTCTTCCCTTTCGGGCGTGAAGGAGCAACAGGTTTCGTCCCAGAGGTCGAACCCCTGTGATAAGACCTGTAGGCAACATTTGCCTCAGATTCCTTGACCCTGTTCAAGGACTGGAAATTCTGTAGCTCATTGAGGAGGGTAGTCAGAGTGTAGCTAATTTTGTTCATAACAAAGATTGCTATTTGGCGAAGGAAACTCTTCGGAAGAGTCTCCAGAATAAAACTGACTTGGCTCGACTCGTCGATCGAAGCCCCGTTAATCTCAGCCAGATTAAAGTGGGTCATCATGTCTAGAACATGTTCACGGACAGACGACCCCTCTTTTATCCGTGCGTTGAAGACGTAGTTGAGCGAGTCATGTCGGACACAAAAAATTTGTTGTCCAAACATTTCCCGCAAGGACTCCATGATCTCCTTAGCGGTGACCATCAGCTCATGCTTCTTTGCCAATACATCAGACATGCTGGCAATGATGTAGACCTTGGCCTTTTCATTGCCCTGATCCACCGATCGTATGCATCGCGAACACTTCGCGACGCAGTCGAGCCCGACATCTGAGGACACTCCTCAGAACGAACTTTATGTCGTCAGTTACCAAAATTGTGTTTATGTTGTTTTTCCAACTTTGGTAATTATCTCCCTCTAATTTATCGGACGCGAGTAGAGCTATTATTGCGCTAGACATGTTTAAGCTGAAAAATCAAGAAAACTTTGTGTCAGTTTCGCAAAAAAAAAAAAACTTTTTGAAATCCAACCAAGTTTTAGCAAAATTATTTCATGATCCTTAGGTCATTCAAAATTTTGCAATGATACCCTAAAGGTTTAGAATGACCGCCACCAAAGGGTCAACAGAACACTCCTCCTCTAGGACGAGACTTTCTCGATCAGACCCTAATCCCAGAATAACTCTTATTTCATTAGGCGTCCAATTACCATTGTTTGGTCGAATTCATTAACACTTAACGAATTCTGTGAGTGTCACCCTCAATCTTTAAATTTCCAAGCATCCATCTAAACCATAGCCACCGAAGGGTGAACCAAGAAGGAAAACCAACCAGGAAACTGTATCCCTTTCGGGGAATTCACGGTGTTCCGACTCCCATGATCAGGCCCTCCGAAGGGATTGTCTGGTCCAGGCCAAACTAGCAGACGGATCAGAGGCGTCTCACGGTGTGAATCGAAAGAAAAGACTGTGAGTCTCGTTTTCACAAGTCCCGCTCCCATTCACTATAAGTACTCTCTCCATCCACGATGATATTGACCTATACAAATGCCACCCGAAGGGGGACGCTCCCATTTGCGCCACGAGGCCGAGTATAGATCTCACGGTGCGGACTTAACGAAGATTTGTGGTTGGAAATTTAAATGTATCTCATATACATTACTTCCTCCCACTTAGCACTTTAATTTTAATAGGAATTAACCTAGATAAACCGGCTAAAATTTACCTAAGTCTACCAATATAATTCTTATATGGTATTAACCTAAGTCTATAATCACATTATAACTTAGATCTATGTGAGTTAATTAAAACACTTTTAATTAGCGACACTCACGATAAGTATAATCTAAGAATCTCCGGACCGAATTCACTCCCTGTCGGTTTTGGGCCAGTAGGGTGTTCATGCAAGCGTCAACTTAAATACCCCATCCTTAGACAAAACCTTCCTTAGACAGAGTTACTAATCAGTCTCCATTCATAGACTAAACTTTGATTTCCTAATTTCTAATCTCATTAGAAAATAGAAAACTAAGTCTAATTATTCAAGTTCTAAACTCTTTAAAACTAATAATTAACTTAGGTTGCATGCATTTCTATGTTATAATGCTTGATCATTCATCACATGAATAACTATATACTATAACATAATATAATTCATCACATGAATATAAATGCATGAGCATACTTTAATCTAAAAATATAACACTTATATTAATTAAATTAAACATGTATTTTAATTATATTACAACTCTCATAATATAACCTATCATGCAAACTATATATTATAACTCTTATAATATAAATCATGCATGAAATGTTTAACCTAAGGTGAGATTTTAAATTTATATGACATACAATATGCACATAGAATTTAATTAAATCATACATCTCATGCATAAAATAATTAAATAGCAAAATTGGACTGGTTTTTGGCACCTAGGGGCAATTATTTAATTAAATAACATTAATATAACACTTATATTAATATTATTTAATCAAATAATTAAATAAATGAATTAAATACATTTTACAAAACAAATAAAAATAAAAAACTGAAGAAAACTGCCCCACTAACTCCATTTGCCCACGAACTTCGCGAAACCGCCCATGAACTGCCCACTACGCGTGCGGCGTTGCAACGCCGTCGGCAGCGTTGCAACGCTGCTGCGTCCAGCGTTGAGGCCAGCGTGCTCCACGCTGTGGTGTTGCAACGCTGCTCTGTAGCCAAGCCAGCGCCCGCAAGGATAGCGTTGAGACGCCGATGAACAACGTTTCAACGCCATCGACAGAACAACAAACACCTGTGCTGTTATTCATCGATTTTCGCCCATTTCCACTCCGATTTCTTCACATCAACTCTTGCCACGAACGACCCAGACTTACAGACTCGGTTTACAACAAAATGCCCAAAAACAACGGGCCTTTACATTGATCTCATCAACATAAATTGTAAATCTATTCTAGAGCCAAAAAACCGAAACATCCATTTTGCAAACCAAAAATTTATCACATAAATTAAGGTAATTTACCCACCTATTTTAACAAAAACAGTACATAACGAAGAACCATCGAAATGACTCTGATACCAATTGAAGGGAATGAAAATTCTCGCGCAGTGGAAGACGATCGAATCGTTATTGTATCATTACGCTACTCGAGTTTTGTTAAAACTAGATATTAGATCTAGGCTAAACATGCTAGAAAGGAAGAAATTACAGCAAGATAAAAGTACTTACTTGTTGAAGACTCTCTTCAAGGTTTCTTCCTCAGTCACGAACACTTTGTGCTTCTCGATCTCAACGAACGCTTCCCACGAACAAAATTCGAACACTACCACTTGGAGTCTCGGTTATTCTTCCTTTGGAAAGAAGGAAGATTGTGGGATTGGTTTTGGATAGGGAAGAGAATTGAGAGAGTAGAGAGAATTTTGATCTCTTCTATTTGATCAAAATCAAAAAAATGAGAGAAAGCTTACCAATCCCTTCTTGAAAAGGGTTTAAATAGGAGAATGATGGAGTTAAAATCTCCACATTATTACCACGTTACCACAACCATAGGTTATGCAAATCTCATTTGCATAATCACATAATATAATATATCTCATATCTCATATTGCAAATCTCATTTGTAATAAATGTGGATTAATTAAATCGAAGCACATCCAATTTAATTTCTCTCAATTAATTTCTCCAATTAGCCCTAATTCAACAATTAGGCTAACCTATAGTTAATTATGAATCTCATTCACATTAAACTATATATTACATCATTCATATCTCATATAAATGACATAAATGCCCTTAAAGTGAAATTGAACACTTCAATTTCATACCAAAACATTAACCCTTCTTTTAACCCAGATTGAGCCAATCGAGGGACCTAATGGACCTACGATGGACGGGCTCCATGATCCGAGATTAACTGTCAAACTCTTTGACCCGGTTAATCAACATTCATTAGCTACGGTAACACTCCACTATAGCCCGTAGTTGCACTCCCGTCAGTGCAGAATATGTTGGGTTTTATGCCCTAAACTTGGGTAATTTTGATCAATTAAATAAAATGTTATTTGTTTTGATAAGATTACAGTCTTGCTTTTATAAATCCAATAAACTAAGCTCCAAGGTTATAACGTTTATCTTGAAATCAGTGTAGTGGACACTATTTGGGTTGAATTCAAGATTATAACCTAAATAGTCTATGGTATAAGAATAAGGTTAGAAACCTCATTCTGGTAACACCATGGATGCGACCCACTTTGTAATTAGTACAAATGAGGTAATCCAACTCATTCATGTAGTTGACATGCGAGTGGGGGCATTCTGTATGAAGAGTTCATACAAGACTGGATCGCAAATTATTAGTATGACCAGTATAACACCGTTAACAGGATAAGACTAATAATTTATAGATGGTCATTAGTGACTTGATCTGAATCCTAAGCAAGTTAAGAACTCCTGCTTATAGGGGTTTGTCCTTAGACTAGTATGGGTAAGAGTGGCACATGAGCCGGCTCAATAAGCCTACCTTCTCGGGGACGAGAACCTCGTGAGGTAGTGGGAACTTAAGCTGTGCAAGATGGAATTCACTCATTCCTCTCTTGATGAATTAGATAGGTTGTTCCCTTAAGAATTGACTCGTGTCTTGAACAACGGGGCCCCGCCCTCTATGAGGGTATGAGTCTAAGGTAGGACCTTAGACTTGTTGTTTATTAGAGGATCAGTGGTGCTTAAGGAGCAAAGAGGTAATCACAGGGGTAAAATGGTAATTTGACCCAGCGGTGATTACGAACAACCTGTGAAGGGTCGACTCATGGGTAATGACTATATCAGTGGACACAATAATATCTACAGTAAGGAGAGTGCAGCTACAAGTCTATAGTGGAGTGAGTTGTAGTTAATGAATATTGATTAACTGGATCAAAGAGTTTGATCAGTTAATCTCACATCATTGGAGCTCATGATCTGTAAGTCCATTAGATCCCTTCGTTGGCTCATTATGGTAATATTGAGGGTATAAAGTTAGGAGTGTAATTGAAGTGTTCAATTTCATTCATGAGGAGTTATATCAATTATATACGATATAATTGATATAATATATAGTTTTAATGTGAATTAGATTCATATATAAACTATATACTAAAGAGAGATTAAATAAGGGGTAGGATGGTCATTTCCATCATATTTCTCTATATATATGGTTGCATGAGATGCAACTAGGTTAAGGTTTTTGATAAGCTCTTTTGTTGTTGTTGGAAGAGTTCCAAGACAACAAAAACATCTCTCTCTCAAAATACCTCACATCTCCTAAAGGAAACCCACCTTCCTCCCTCACCTAGAGAACAACGGAGAAGATCCAGTGGTCGTGTCTTCGCACGTTCGAGTTCTTGTTGCTGAGACCGTGACCATGGAGAGAGGAGCACTTGAAGAAAGGTTCTTCAAAGGTATATACTTGCTGTCCAAACTCTTATTTTATGCTTAATCCATGTTTTCGTTCTTGAATTTTCTGTTGTAACTAAATCAAGAGCGCGCGATTCGCAATCGCTTCCGCTACGGGGACTTCGATTCCCTTCAGAATATTACGTGTCAACTGATATAACCAATGACCATGAGTCGACCCTTCACAAGTTGTTCGTAGACACGGTTGGGTCAAATTATCGTTTTATCCCTGTGTCTACCTCATGTTCCTTAAGTCCCCACTGCTCCTCTAATGAACAACATATTGTGATGGTCCAACCATACACAACACCCTTCTCGCCGGTGGAAGGTGGGCGCCGTTGTCCAAGTCACGGAGACAAGACTTAAGGGAACAACCCTCTAGTTTCCTAAAGCGGGAGCAGTGAATTCTATCTCGCGTAGTTAAGTTCCCGGCTCCTACTTGGTCGTCCCCGAGAAGATAGGCATATTGGGCGAGTAATCGTGACCACCCTCACCCGTACTAGTCAAAAGATTGACGGACCCCATGCATGTAAGATGCAATACGCTCATTATTCAGGTCGAGTCACTAATGGTCATCTACGAAGTTATTAGTCCTTACTATCAACGGTGTTACATCAATAGGTCTAATAATTCACGGTCCGGTCTTGTACAATCTCATTGCACAGGATGCCCACACTCGCATGTCAACAACATGAACGAGTCAGATCACCTCGTTTGCATCTAATACAAAGCGAGTCGCATCCACAGTGTATCCAGGATTAGGTCTCCAACCCTATCCATATATTGTAAACCGTTCGGGTCATTAACTCAAACATGATCCTCCCTATGTGTCCACTACACACCGTTCAAGTTCTAGTTCTCTCATAAATTCAATGACCCTGGAGCTTAGTTTATTGGAAAAGTTTGTAAATATTGCGAGACACAAAGTGATGAAATAAATAACTCTTATTAATTTCAAACAGTAATTTACAAGCACGAGATTAGGACAAACATCCCAACAGAACAAAACATAAAGCATTATGCGGTTATGTTTACAAAACTATGCGTTGAGAATATGAAAATTTGGCATCGTCATTGGATTCTCTTTTAATCATATAAAAAACTTAAGCTTTTGTGAGGCACTGGAAGTTTGGAAACCTGTCTTAGAAAGAAAATATGCACTTTAGGGGCCAAATTATTCCGGTTTTAGAAACCATAACCTATAGGGGTAATTTTATTATATGATTAGTGTAATAATATTATTAAAATATAAAGTTATAAATTCTGGTTCGGTTGGTTTTCGGTCCGGTTCGAGCGATTTGAGCCCGGTTCAAGGAGTTTTGGACCGACTTTGTAATAAGATTAGTGTTATTTTATTATTTTGCACTTTAGGGGCCAAATTATTCCGGTTTTACAACTATTTTTCTTTATGAATGTCATTTAAAATTTTTCCCACCTTAGGATAAGCATTTTCATGCATTTTATTTGTATAATTGTTATATAAATATGGTAGAAATGCATGATCTATTTATTGTTCATAAGTATTTATTTATAATTGTTATAATTAGATAATAAGGAAAATAAATTGCATGGAGCATGAAATTACTTAGTTTAAAATAATTGTTATTTTATTTAAGTAATTTAATTATTCAATTAGTTGAATAATTTTATAATTCCAATTTGAAATTAATTGTTGGTTTTATAATATAGTTCCTTGTCATAGGTTAATTATTAAAATTTATAAAAGTTATAAAATAAAAGGGTTTTAGAAACCATAACCTATAACAAAGATATGTATGCGAACATAGGAACTTGGGTTAAAATTAAATTAGTTTTAAATTGTTTAAAATTAATTTTGACCTAAGTTTTAATTTCTAATAGGATTAGAAGTTTGTCTTACATAGTATTTTAAATAGTTTAAAATATAGTAGGACATTAGAACTATGGTTATAAGGGAACTCTACTGGTGAAGTTCTGTCTAAGGTTGGGGGTACTTAAGCTGATGGTTAACAGAACACCTCCTACCTGCAAACTGACCCGAAGCTTGAGTTGAATTAACCATAGTCCGGATTATTTCTAGGTAACTAAAAATGTTTATTCACCTAGACATAAGGTTAAAGACCTAGTTATAATAGTTATATTAGGCATAGATTTAGATAGATTCTTTTAGCCAGAATCCGACTAAGTTAAATCTACACCCTAATCTTAGAAGCTTCAGTGGGAGAAAACAAGATGTTCGCATCGAGTTTACTCTCATGTCCTCAAGAGTTCACACCGTGAGTTCCATGCTCGGCTACGTGGCGTCAATAGGGTGTCCCCATACGGTAAGTGTTTGCATGGTTCAATACCAAGGTGAATGAGGAAAGTATCCATAGTAAATGGGAGCAGGACGCGTGCCAACGTATCCTACGGTCTCCTCCATTAGGTCGCACCGTGAGATTTCTATAGTCCGCCTGCTAGGTTGTCCTGGAACAGCCAAACCCTACGGAGGGCCTGACTATAGGGATCGGAACAACGCGAACTCCAGAAATGGATAGGGTCTCTTAGGTAATTTGCCAACAGTTGTCTTTCTTAATAGTAGCCTGTTGGCTCGGACCTATTGGATCTGAAAATGGTAGGGTCACATTTACGGGATAAGTTAAGTTAGTTAACAAGTCGTTGACCAAACAAACAGTAGCTAAGGATCATTGGGACATGAGATGTTCTGGTAGTGAGAATTGGTTGAGATAGTCTCAATTCAGGGGAGGAGCGACCGACCACCCAACGGTGGCTTTTGTTCTAAACCCTTGAAATATCGTTGCAAAATTAAAGGTTTAATTTAAACACTAGGGTTCTTTAATAATTTTGGTAAAATTGATTGGTTTATAATGGGTTAAAGACATAAATAATTAGAACTACTTTTGAAATTTCAGCATGTCGTCCTCAATTATAGCTTTACTGAAAAGCGAACGTTTAACTGGTGAAAACTATACTACGTGGAAGTCCAACCTGAATACGATTCTTGTTGTTGACGACCTTCGGTTTGTACTAACTGAGAAATGTCCTCAGGTCCCTGGTCAAAATGTTCCTCAATCTGTTAAGGATGCATATGACCGCTGGATCAAGGCCAATGACAAGGCCAAGGTCTACATTTTGCCTAGTGTTTCTGAAGTTCTAGCCAAAAAGCACGACGACATGGTCTCAACTCATGAGATCATGAGTTCGTTGTAGAATATGTTTGGACAACCGTCTGGAGAGCTTCGACACGAATCCCTTAAGTACGTTTATAACTCCCGTATGAAGGAGGGATCGTTGGTGAGAGAACACGTTCTCAATCTGATGGTCCACTTCAACGTGGCTGAAATGAACGGGGCGGTCATAGACGAGCAAAGTCAGGTCTCGTTCATCCTAGAATCTCTTCCGAAGAGTTTCCTACAATTCCGCAACAATGCGGTGATGAACAAAATAGAGTATAACCTGACTACTCTCTTTAATGAACTACAAATTTTCCAGTCTCTTATGAAGAATAAGGGACAGGCTGATGGAGAGGTAAATCTGTTTGCCCATTCCAGAAGGTTCCAATAAGGGTTCATCCTCTGGGACTAAGTCCTGTAGTTCATCTTCTGGGCTTAAGAAGACCCAAAAGAAGAAGATATCAGGGAAAGGGAAAGCACCTACTGCTGATGAGGGCAAGGGAAAAGCCAAGGTTGTAGACAAAGGAAAGTGTTTCCACTGCAACATGGACGGACATTGGAAGCGAAACTGCCCAAAATACCTTGCTGAGCTCAAAGAGAAAAAAGGTAAATCCGATTTACTTATTCTTGAAACTTGCTTAGTGGAAAATGATGATTTTACCTGGATACTTGATTCAGGAGTCACTAATCACGTTTGCTCTTCTTTTCAGGAAACTGGTTCCTTCAAGAAGCTCGAAGAGGGTGAGATGACGCTCAAGGTCGGAACAGGAGACGTCGTCTCAGCTCGTACAGTCGGAGATGCCAAGCTATTTTTTAGAGATAGATTTATCTTTTTAGAAAATCTGTATATAGTTCCTAAGATTAAGATGAACTAAATTTCTATCTCTTGTTTAATTCAACTTGGCTACTGTCTTACCTTTTCGTTTAATGAAGCGTTCATTTTAAAGAAAGGTGTCAATATTTGTTCTGCTAAGTTAGAAAACGGCTTGTATGTACTTAAACCGAATCGAACTAAAGCAATTTTGAATCATGAGATGTTTAAAACTACTAATACTCAAAGTAAAAGGCAAAGAACTTCTCATAATAATACCTATCTATGGCATCTTAGACTTGGTCATATAAATTTCAACAGGATTGAGAGACTATCTAAGAATGGACTTCTAAACAAGTTAGAAGACGATTCTTTACCTCCTTGCGAATCCTGCTTGGAAGGTAAAATGACTAAGCGAACTTTTACTGGAAAAGGTTATAGAGCCATGGAAGCCTTAGAACTCATACATTCAGATCTTTGTGGTCCGGTGAATGTTAAAGCTCGAGGAGGGTACGAATATTTCATCTCTTTCATAGATGATTATTCGAGGTATGATTATTTATACCTAATGCATCATAAGTTTAAGGCTCTTGAAAAGTTCAAAGAGCATAAGGCTGAAGTAGAGAATTCATTAGGGAAAACCATTAAAACACTTCGATCCGATCGAGGTGGAGAGTATATGGATTTGAGTTTCCTGGACTATTTGATAGAACATTGAATTAAATCTCAACTCTCAACACCTAATACACTACAACAAAATGATGTGTCAGAAAAGAGAAATAGAACCTTGTTGGACATGGTTCGTTCTATGATGAGCTATGCTCAATTACCTACTTGTTTTGGGGATACGCAGTTGAGACTATAGTGTTCCATCAAAGAGCGTTTCAGAAACATCTTTTGAATTGTGGAAGGGGCGTAAACCTAATTTACAACACTTTAGGATTTGTGGTTGTCCAACACACGTGCTAGTGACAAACCCAAAGAAATTGGAACCTCGTTCAAGATTATACCAATTTGTTGGTTATCCCAAAGAAACGAGAGGTGGTCTTTTCTACGATCCACAAGAAAACAAGGTGATTGTATCGACAAACACCTCTTTCGTAGAGGAAGATCACATGAGGAACCATAAACCACATAGTAAACTAGTACTAAATGAAGGTACAGATGAACCAACAAGAGTTGTTGATCAAGATGGACCTTCATCAAGAGTTGATGAAGAAGCCAGCACCTCAAGTCAGTCCCGTCCTTCTCAATCATTAGGAATGCCTCGACGCAGTGGGAGGGTTGTTTCCCAACCTAACCGCTACTTAGGTTTAGCTGAAACTCAAGTCATCATACCTGATGATGACGTAGAAGATCCATTGTCTTATAGGCAAACAATTAATGACGTAGACAAGGATCAATGGATCAAAGCCATGGACCTTGAAATGGAGTCAATGTACTTCAATTCAGTATGGGAACTTGTAGACTAACCTGAAGGGGTGAGACCCATAGGGTGTAAATGGATCTACAAGAGAAAGAGAGATGCAACCAGAAAGGTACATACCTTTAAGGTTAAACTTGTAGCAAAGGATTTTACCTAAAGGGAAGGAGTTGACTATGAGGAAACTTTTCTCCTGTTGCTATGCTTAAGTCTATTAGGATACTCTTGTCCATATCCCCATTTTATGATTATGAAATTTGGAAAATGGACATCAAGATTGCCTTTTTGAATGGTAATCTTAACGAGAGCATCTATATGTCTCAGCCCGAAGGGTTCATAACCCAAGGTCAGGAGCAAAAAAGTTTGCAAGCTCAATCGATCCATTTGTGGGTTGAAACAAGCATCCAGATCTTGGAACATAAGATTTGATACTGTGATCAAGGCTTATGGCTTTGACCAAAACGTTGATGAGCCTTGTGTTTAAAAGTGGATCATCAACAACAAAGTAGCTTTCTTAGTGCTTTATGTGGATGATATCCTACTCATTGGGAATGATGTAGGATACTTACTGACATAAAGAATTGGCTGGCGACCCAATTCCAAAAGAAAGATTTGGGAGAGACACAGTATGTTCTTGGGATTCAGATTTTCAAGAATCGCAAGAATAGAACGCTAGCTCTGTCTCAAGCATCATATATCGATAAAATGTTTTCCCGATATTCTATGCAGAATTCCAAGAGGGGTTTATTACCCTTCAGACATGGAGTTCATCTGGCTAAGGAACGTGTCCTAAGACACCTCAAGAGGTTGAGGATATGAGACGTATTCCTTCTGCCTCTACAGTAGGTAGCTTAATGTATGTTATGATGTACACGAGACCAAACATTTGCTATGCAGTGGGAATAGTCAGTAGATACCAATGCAATCTAGGGTTAGACCACTGGACTGCAGTTAAAAATATCCTCAAGTATCTTAGGAGAACGAGGGACTATACGCTTGTGTATGGGACTAAGGATTTGATCCTTACTGGATACATTGATTCTGATTTTCAGACCGATAAGAATTCTAGGAAATCCACATCGGGATCAGTTTTCACCCTTAACGGGAGAGCTATAGTATGGCGAAGCATTAAGCAAGGATGCATCACCGACTCCACGATGGAGGCTGAGTATGTCGCTGCTTGTGAATCAGCTAAAAAGGTTGTTTGGCTAAGAAAATTCCTTAATGATTTGGAAATTGTTCCAAATATGGAATTTCCCATCACCTCATACTATGACAACAGTGGTGCGGTAGTAAATTCGAAGGAACCTCTCAACCATAAGCGAGGCAAGCACATCGAGAGAAAATATCACTTGATACGAGAAATAGTGCAACGAGGAGATGTGACAGTCACGAAGATCGCTTCGGAGCACAACATTGCTGAGTCTCCGCAAAGTCGTAAGACCATGTATGAAGTGACGCCGCCCGATCTTGGGAAGGTCGAGTTATCGCCGCCGTTCTGGGGCTTCCATTCAAAGCTTATAACACTTCTCCTTCCGACCTTCCAAAGACCGGGCGGGTGTCGGACTCTATACATCGTGTTACCACTTAGCGAGTCTTGTGTTTTTAATAAACGGTCGCTACCCCCTGGTATGTGCCGCTTTCCTAATCAAAAGATAGGAGAGCACCCCTTCTCCCGAAGTTACGGGGTCATTTTGCCGTTTACAAAGACTATTTTAGATATGTAATGGGTATATGGATGCCCTAGTTTATTGTATATGTATCTCTGTAACCACTGTTTTAGATTATGATGTGCCCCACTAGATTTTTAGTTCAAGTGGGAGTTTGTTGGGGTTTGTGCCCTAAATCTCGTAGTTTGTAATTTTTTTCTAATTATTGTAATAAACTGTTATTACTTCAATAAAGTGTTATTGTTCGTTATTTACGATATTATCATTGTTTTAACCCTAAATCCAATAAACTAAACATCCAAGGCTGTAAATGTATCTTTAACTGAATGTAGCATACATATAAAGGAACTCGTTTCGAAATATAGCCTAAAGGGTCTATAGTGAGGGGATAAGATTTGGGTGCCTTACCCTGGTAAAACTATGGATGTGGCCCACTTGGTATATGATACAAAAACTATGATCCTAACGTATTCGTGTAGATGACATGTGAGTGGGGATATCCTATGTAATGAGATTACATAAGACCGGACCACGAAATCGTAATCACTAGATGTAACTCCGTTGACTAGTAAGGTTTCTATTTCACTAGATGACCTAGGCAACTTGATCTCAATCCTGAGCAGGTTACAAATTTCTGTTTGCGAGGGATTGTCCTTTGACTAGTATGGGTGAGAGTGGCCAGATTCGCCGACTCAATATGCCTACCTTCTTGTTGACAAGACCAAGTGAGTAGCTGGGGACTTAGCCTAGCAAGATGGAATTCACTCCTTCCCGCCTATTAGGGTAAGTAGAGGAATGTTCCCTTCAGTGGTGTCTCCGGGACTTGAACAAAGAGCCCGACCCTCTCATTGGCCCGAGAGGGACTCTGTTTGTTGGTAGGACTACAAACAAATTGTTCATTAGAGGAGCACTAGTACTTAAGGTACAAGATGTAACTCAGGGGTAAAACGGTAATTTGACCCAACTGGTGTTACGAACATTCGTAAAGGATTGACTTGCTGTTATTTGTCAATATCTGTGAACATAGAAATATATCTGCAATGAGAAGAGTGTAGCTGCGAGACTTTAGTGGAGTGTTCCCGCAGTTAATGAATGTTGATTAGGAGGTTAATGAGATTAACTGAGCAATCTCGTATCCTTGGGGCTTCTGATCTGTAGGTCCATTAGGTCCACCTTCTAGCTCCTAAAGGGTTCTTAGATCGTTTGAATTTGAAATGTTCAGATTCATTAGGTAATAAATTTAATGTATATAGATACGATATAATATATAGTTTTGGAACTATATATTATAAATTTAATGTGAATATGAGTCATATTAAATTATATGAGAGAATTAAATATTTGAAAGAGAAGAAATCTGTAGTTGTTGTGTTGCTGCACATTTGGAGCAAGGAGTTGCTGTGAAACTACAAAGGTAAATTTCGAAATCCCTTTTAGTTTAGTTTAATCCTAAAGCATGTTTGCATGTTTATATCCATGCCGAATTAGATTAGGAAATGTATGCTTTTTCTGTATTTTTCCCTATGTACTGGTTTTTATTTTTCAACCAAAAAGAACTTGCAATTACGATTCCAAAACACGTTTCTGCTGCTCAAGGGGATCCGATCTCCATCAGAACGTATCTTGCAGGTGTGCAAATGAGTGCTCAAAATTTTCTTTGTCACATGAGTTGCATTGCAATAAATTTCCAGGTTAAAATTGGGATGGGCGGCGAGTGCCAGTAAGTGGGTTGGCATTCTCTGTCTTCGCATCTCTCCCTAGGTTAGGCATGTAGGATGGGTAGGGGTGTGACACCTGAGATAGTTGTTAAATCGAATCTAGGTTCTTTGGTCTCTTAAAACGACTACCTTTACATGAAGGTGAAATGCCTTATTTATACATAGGTAACAACGTTGCAACGTTGTCCTATTTTGATTTCCTTTTTTTTTACAAAGCATCGAGGTAGTGTTGCAACGCTACCCTCACGGGTCAACATGCTTCATCTTCACTTCTTTTCTCGCCCAAATGCCTACTTATGCCTCCAAAATGGCTCTTTTTCCCTCGTTTCTTCTTCTTTGAAATGTTTACTCTTGAATGCTCGATTCCTGAAAAACAAACACTAAATTTCATGAAAGTATTGTATACCATCTCCAAAAGTGCAGTAAAAAAACCCTATAATTGCATCGTGAATTACACTATATTGCAGAATATTCGTGGTACGAAATATAAATTTTATTTGACGCACCTGACAAGCGTGATTAGCACGCTACAATCTATGCCTTCGATTAGTATCGTCCTCAGGTTACGATTGATTTTAGGTTTAATTAGCATTTAGACTAATTAAACTACACTAGGAGTAGCCAGAAGCTCTTTCGCTTGCTTTAGGGTAGGTGAAACATTCGAAGCATGAAATTATTTTTAGTTAAACAGTGATTAGCTTTATTACACCTACCTTCTTGGGGACAACACCAAGTGAGCAGCTGGGGACTTAGCCTAGCAAGATGGAATTCACTTCTTCCCGCCTACTAGGGTAAGTAGAGGAATGTTCCCTTAAGTGGTGTCTCCGGGACTTGAACAAATGGCCCGACCTTCTCATTGGCCCGAGAGGGACTCTGTTTGTTGGTAGGACCACAAACAAATTGTTCATTAGAGGAGCACTGGTACTTAAGGTACAAGATGTAACCCAGGGGTAAAACGGTAATTTGACCCAGCTGGTGTTACGAACATTCGTGAAGGATTGACTTGCTATTATTGGTCAATATCCGTGGACATAGAAATATATCTACAGTGAGAAGAGTGCAGCTGCGAGACTTTAGTGGAGTGTTCCTGCAGTTAACGAATGTTGATTAGGAGGCTAATGAGATTAACCAAGAAATCTCGTATCGTTGGAACTTCTGATCCGTAGGTCCATTAGGTCCACCTTTTAACTCCTAAAGGGTTCTTAGATCGTTTGATTTGAAATGTTCAGATTCATTAGGGAATAAATTTAATGTATATAGATACGATATAATATATAGTTTTGGAACTATATATTATAAATTTAATGTGAATATGATTCATATTAAATTATATGAGAGAATTAAATATTTGAAAGAGTTCAAATATTATTTTAAATGTGAATGTGATTCATATTTGAAAAACTATAGGTTATAATTTAATGTGCATAAGATGTACATTAAAACTATAGATGAGAGGGAATATTGATTAAATATGATTTAATCATATTTAAATATATGATATTTAATATAATTTTGGTTAAATGTGATTTAATTGAAATTAATATTAATTTATAATTAAATAGGATTTAATTTTTAATTAAATCAATTTAATTTATTTATTAAATTAATTAAAGAGAACGTGTCATGTTGACACGTTCCCACCTTCCCTCTTCCTCTCCCTATCGACAGTTAAACAGGGAGAGGGGATATGGATTTCAGATGATCAATCGATTGATGGGTTGGTGATTTTTGGTGAAAAATCAATTTCTATGTACTCTCTCTATTCCCTAAACTTCCAAAAGTTGGAATTCCTTCTCACCAAAGGAATTGATCTAAGTAGTACTTAGAGGATAGAGGGTTTTACTCGTGGTGCTGTCCTGTTGGAGAAAACAGAGAAGGTGGTTCAGTTGTTGTGCAATCTTGGAGCAAGAAGTTGCTGAGAAACAACAAAGGTAATTATGAATTCATTTTTTTATAGTTAATTTCTAAAGCATGTTTGCATGTTTACTCCATGTCTAATTAGATTAGAATACATGTTTGTTTTGTTCTTTTTCCAATGTAATGGTTTTTTCTTTTCAACCAAAAACGATCTTGCAATTACGATTCCAAACACGTTTCCACTACTCAAGGGGATCAGATCTCCATCATTTCTGTCTTCAATTTTGATGTTTAACCTTTCCCTAGTCCGTGTCATTAAAAAAACCAAACTGAAAGAGATCTAATTTTAGTTCGGTTCCCTGTGGTTCGACCCGGTCCACTATTAAGTACTACAAGCATTTAATTTTAGATCGGTTATTATAAATGTATTTGTTGGAGCCTTCTGGTGTGCCTCGTTGCGTTGATGGTGGCATCTCATACGTGAATCTCGTCAATGCTCTCTCTCCTCATAGTTGGAAGTGTTTCTCCTGCCTTTGAAGTCTCTTCTGTTGTCTCCTATACCTCGCATCCATGGTTGTCATCACCTTGTAGATGCTTTGATAATCCGGTGATATAGGTTGTGGGTAAACTTCTTCAAGTCTCATCTCGCCCTATCTTTCTCATTGCATTCTTCTGTGTCTTCATCTCCTCCTCTAAGGCCCATGATATAATTTTTGTCAATAAGTCCCTTAGGCTTAGGGTGAACTAACTCTTCATCAGGAGTCCAGGTGACTCCTACATTTCTGCACAAAGCAGTGATGAGCAGATAGAATGGTAAATTACTTTCCCCACATCTACCCTCCTCCCAGTAGCAATAGAAAAGAGAAGAATGACCATCTCTTTTGCAATATTACTCATGTGGGCCACGAGTTGCAGTTTGACACAAATAAAACTATGTCATATCTCATCTTTTAATTACCCAACTCTCTTGGCTATGGTAATACTGAGATCATTTATTCTGGGTTGACCTGCTCACTAGCATATCAAAGTTAAGCAACCCATAAAACCTGTTTTTGGTTGTGGAGTCAAAATTAATCCGTTGTCCTCTCACAAAAGAGTGAGATTCACTCTTCTTCTTATTAGCATGAAGCTCCTAACCACTGGTACAACCCTACAACCCTAGCTTCAGGTTGTTGTACCAACGACTGCCATTCTTATTAGCATGAGAATCATCAGGGAGTTATTCCTCTATCCAGCACTAGGGTACGAGAGACCACATAACCTTCGTATCTCTCCAATTTCTCTATTTATGAATCTATGGGGATCAAAACTCCCACTGAATGATGATGACCAAACTCATCTTCCTCTTCATGTTCAACAAATTCTTCACCAAGCTGAAAGATTCACAACACTCCCAAATTTATCTCCACACCACTTCTTCAAACTTTTCTTTAATCACAAAAATCAGCAAGCGCACTCCAATTTTTTTTTTTTTTTTTTTTTCTAATTTAACACTTCAAAATCACAAAAGCACAAATCTTCTTCTTTACAAATGTAAATCAATCAACCCAACTTCAATTTTTTTTCTCAACTCAACCAATGATATTTAGCCCAATCAAGTCTCCATAACAACACTCTAATGGCTCACAAAATCGCTAATTTTTCTCTCCAACAATTTCTAGATCTAACAACAACTCATCCATGAAATGTAGATCTATAATTCAAGAATGATTTCTAATCTTCTTTAGGTTAAATGGGAAGAAGAAAAGATATCAAACTCCCTCAACCAAAGAATGAAAAATACCCACAGATTTAGGTAGATCTTGCCTCCAAATATTGTTAATCTAGCAAAATGTGGACAAAATCAGAGATTATAAGTGTTGGGTTAGTGAAATATTGAAGAAATTAGAGATAGTTGGGAGATATTTGAGTATGAGAGGAGAGAGGAAGAGGGAAGCTCTCGCGTAGGGCATAGAAATTTCTATCCTCGCATGCGAAATCTGGGATTCTAATCCTAGATTTTGCAAAAGCGTTGCAATGCTATCCTCTCGGTAGCTATTTTTATTTTATTTTTATTTATAAAATAACCAAAACTAATTACAAAATTTACTCCGAGCTCTTGCTCCTCTCATCCCCTCACATTGCAAAACATGAAAAAAAGATCTTTAGTAATTGGAAAAATCAATTCAAACTGAAGATAGAGCCAACGAAATAAAAATAAACCAAAACACAATACCAACCAAACTTACTTACTGCTTACAAAACTTAATTTACAGGGTATGAACTTACATACTACACACGAGTATAATAATATACATATTTCACACGTAACTTACCTTAATTACACAATTTACACATAATTTACAAAATATACCTATTTACACTCTAAACTAAAATCAGGTACTTTCACCATGATTTTAGTCAACCTAAAATACTTCAATCCCTGACAACAGTGCCAATTTGATAAAGGGGTTGTCGAAGGTCCTATAAAATAAATAAATTTATTTTACCTCGACCTCATAAATTTGTAAGAAAAGTGGTCAGGATTGATCTTAGAGACTAGATTTCTTAGACTAATTAAGTATCATAATTAATTATACCCAATTTTATTTAGAGAACCGAACTTTGGAGTTAAGAATGGATAAAATCTAACTAAAATATACATGTTTTGGAGTCCAATTTTGAGAACAAACATGATTGATTATATCATACTCAAATTAAATTGATTAATAACTTAATTATATAGTCACAATCTTAACCAAGAATTTCTAAATAATCAATTGACTTTTTCAAGCCTAATTGAGCCCATGATAGCAACAAATTAACCTCTCGGTCTATTTTCGTTGCTAGGCATGAGATTTAGTTAGTCTTTTTAGGCTCTATGATTAATTTACTCATTTCCATACAATAAATCAAATCTAGTCATGCATCTAATGTTCTATAACTAAATTTACTTTTCAAGCTAAAGTTAGCTAAACATACCAAACCTTGGTCTTAGGTAAAGATATTCAAGCAAGTTGCATAAAACATGTCTATATACAAATTAAATTATAATCAACCAAGATTTACATGAGATACAACCATACACGTGTTGAAACACAAATATACAATAACACTGTAGTACTGAAAACTCCTAAAGTCAAGAGAAAAGATAAAGGGAGTAGAGAAAAATTTAGAACGCTTGCCAACACTCGTTGTCCACGATCTCGAGCCTTGAGTCCCCTTCTTCGCTCTCCAAAAGTCTTCTCCGCCAGCTTTATAGACAATGATTGAATCAAATCTAGGATTTTTGATCTCTCAAAATGGCTCTCTTGACACAAAGGTGAAACTTCCTATTTATACATAGGTGACAGGATTGCAACGTTGTCATGCTAGGGAAAACATTGCAACGTTGTCCCGAACTCTTCGTGCTCTCGATCTCTACGATCACGAACCCTCCGAACAATCGAACGACACCTCCAAAAGGCCTTCTCGATTGTTCTCCTTTGGTAAAGGAAGAGTGGTGGGACTCCTTTGGTGAAGGGGAAGAGAGATTTTTTAGAGAAGAGTTGAGAGAATTTGAGAGAGTGATCTTGAATGGAAATCAAAAAATGGCAAATCACTTGATAATGCCATCTCACAAAGACATTATATAATGGTGATAGGTGGAGTTGAAATCTCCACCTATTTACCATTTTACCACAACCTTAGGTTATGCAAATCATATTTGCATAACCACATATAATAAGATATCTCATATCTTATAATACAAATCACATTTGTATAATTGTGGATTTAAATTGAATCACATTCAATTTAATTTCTCTCAATCCAATTTCTCTAAATTAGCCTTAATTAAGCAATTAGACTAACCTATAGTTTATTATGAATCTCATTCACATTAAACTATATAATATGTCAATCATATCTCATATAAATGACATAAATACCCTTTTAATGAATTTGAACACTTCAAATCCACACCAAACTGTAAACCCTCTATGTATCCAGTTTGAGCCAACCGAGGGACCTAATGGACCTACAGATGACGAGCTCCAATGATCGGAGACTAACCTGTCAAACTCTTTGACCCGGTTAATCAACGTTCATTAGATACGGTAACACTCCACTAAAGCCCGTAGCTGCATTCCCATCATTGTAGGATAAGTTGTGTCCATTGATATAACCAATGCCCATGAGTCGACCCTTCACAGGTTGTTTGTAAACACTGCTGGATCAAATTATCGTTTTACCCCTGTGTCTACCTCATGCTCCTTAAGTCCTCATTGCTCCTCTAATGAACAATAACGTTGTATGGTCCAACGATAAACAACACCCCTCTCGGGCCAGTGAGAGGGTGGGCGCCCGTTGTCTAAGCCCTGGAGACAGCACTTAAGGGAACAACCCCTCTAATTTCCCTAATGTCTGGGACGAGTGAATTCCATCTCGCGTAGTCAAGTTCCCAGCTCCCCACGTGGTCTTGTCCCTGAGAAGATAGGCATTTTGGGCGAGTAACTGTGACTACCCTCACCCGCACTAGTCAAAGGACAGACCCCCGCAGATAGGAGTCCATAACACGCTCAGGATTAAGGTCGAGTCACTATTGGTCAT
The DNA here is from genome assembly GCA_036507285.1 of Trichosanthes cucumerina. NCBI lineage: Eukaryota > Viridiplantae > Streptophyta > Magnoliopsida > Cucurbitales > Cucurbitaceae > Trichosanthes > Trichosanthes cucumerina. Next base: position 18,184,717 of record CM071837.1, read on the forward strand.
CTACGAAGTTATTAGTCCAATATTGTTAACGGTGTTACATCAGTTGGTCTAATAATTCACGTTCCGGTCTTGTACAATCTCATTGCACAGGATGCCCCCACTCGCATGTCAACCACATGAACGAGTTAGATCACCTCGTTTGTATCTAATACAAAGCGGGTCACATCTACAGCGTATCCAGGATTAGGTCTCCAACTCTATCCATATACTGTAGACCGTTCGAGTCATTAACTCGAACGTGATCCTCCCTGTGTGTCGACTACACACCGTTCAAGTTCTAGTTCTCTCATAATTCAATGACCCTAGAGCTTAGTTTATTAGAAAAAGTTTGTAAATATGTGAGACACAAAGTGATGAAAAAATAACTCTTATTTATTTCAATCATGAATATTACAAACAAGTACGAGATTATGACATACATCCCAACATTTATTACATCAAATCCCATCGCGACCCTCTCGAACCGGTACCTAAGTGCTATCTTGTCCCTATCATTTACTGCTTTTATATCTTTTTTACTTCAATTTTGATGTTTAAACTTTCCCAAGTCTGTGTCATTAAAAAAATAAAGAGGTCTAATTTTAGTTCGGTTTCCTGTGGTTTGACCCGGTCCACTATTAAGTACTACAAGTATTTAATTTTAGATTGGTTATTATAAATGTATTTGTTGGAGCCTTCGGCAAGCTCTCTTCACACTCATATAAATGCTGATGGTGTGCTTCGTTGCGTTGATGGTGGCATCTCATACGTCAATCTCGTCAATGCTCTCTCTCCTCATAGTTGGAAGTGTTTCTCCTGCCTTTGAAGTCTCTTCTCTTGTCTCCTATACCTCGCATCCATGGTTGTCATCACCTTGTAGATGCTTTGATAATCCGCTGATATAGGTTGTGGGTAAACTTCTTCAAGTCTCATCTCGCCCTATCTTTCTCATTGCATTCTTCTGTGTCTTCATCTCCAAATATTATAAGTGTACAAATATTGTTAATCTAGCAAAATGTGGACAAAAGAAGTTAAATGGGGAGAAGAAAAGATACCAAACTCCCTCAACCAAAGAATGAAAAATACCCACAGATTTAGGTAGATCTTGCCTCCAAATATTGTTAATCTAGCAAAATGTGGACAAAATCAGAGATTATAAATGTTGGGTTAGTGAAATATTATAGAAATTAGAGATAGTTGGGAGATATTTGAGTATGAGAGGAGAGAGGAAGAGGGAAACTCTCGCGTAGGGCATAGAAATTTCTATCCTCGCATGCGGGATCTGGGATTCTAATCCCAGATTTTGCAAAAGCGTTGCAATGCTATCCTCTCCGCAACTGTAGCTATTTTTATTTTATTTTTATTTATAAAATAACCAAAACTAATTACAAACTTTACTCCGAGCTCTTGCTCCTCTCATCCCCTCACATTGCAAAACATGAAAGAAGATTTTGTTAGTAATTGGGAAAATCAATTCAAACTGAAGAAAACTAGAGCCAACGAATTAAAAATAAACCAAAACACAATACCAACCAAACTTACTTATTGCTTACAAAACTTAATTTACAGGGTATGAACTTACATACTACACACGAGTATAATAATGTACATATTTCACACGTAACTTACCTTAATTACACAATTTACACATAATTTACAAAATATACCTATTTACACTCTAAACTAAAATCATGTACTTTCACCACGATATTAATCAACCTAAAATTCTTCTGTCGCTGACAACAGTGCCAATTTGATAAAGGGTTTGTCGAAGGCCCTATAAAATAAATAAATTTATTTTACCTCGACCTCATTAATCTGTAAGAAAAGTGGTCAAGATTGATCTCAGAGACTAGATTTCTTAGACTAATTAAGTATCATAATTAATTATACCCAATTTTATTTAGAGAACCGAACTTTGGAGTTAAGAATGGATAAAATCTAACTAAAATATACATGTTTTGGAGTCCAATTTTGAGAACAAACATGATTGATTATATCATACTCAAATTAAATTGATTAATAACTTAATTATATAGTCACAATCTTAACCAAGAATTTCTAAATAATCAATTGACTTTTTCAAGCCTAATTGAGCCCATGATAGCAACAAATTAACCTCTCGGTCTATTTTCGTTGCTAGGCATGAGATTTAGTTATTCTTTTTAGGCTCTATGATTAATTTACTCATTTCCATACAATAAATCAAATCTAGTCATGCATCTAATGTTCTATAACTAAATTTACTTTTCAAGCTAAAGTTAGCTAAACATACCAAACCTTGGTCTTAGGTAAAGATATTCAAGCAAGTTGCATAAAACATGTCTATATACAAATTAAATTATAATCAACCAAGATTTACATGAGATACAACCATACACGTGTTGAAACACAAATATACAATAACACTGTAGTACTGAAAACTCCTAAAGTCAAGAGAAAAGATAAAGGGAGTAGAGAAAAATTTAGATCGCTTGCCAACACTCGTTGTCCACGATCTCGAGCCTTGAGTCCCCTTCTTCGCTCTCCAAAAGTCTTCTCCGCCAGCTTTATAGACAGTGATGGAATCGAATCTAGGATTTTTGATCTCTCAAAATGGCTCTCTTGACACAAAGGTGAAACTTCCTATTTATACATAGGTGACAGGATTGCAACGCTGTCATGCTAGGGAAAACATTGCAACGTTGTCCCGATTTCGTTTTTTTTACAAAGTATCAGTGTAGCATTGCAACGCTACTATTGCTTATAAAGGGGTGTGTGATTTTGTAAACAATAACACATTGTTCTGTGCAAGTGTACACAGTTTATGCAGTAAGTGATAAATAATTTAATCGTCTCCTCAGGGATTAGTATGGTGAAGTCTTACTGTCTTGAGTTAGTTTTAGTGAAGAGTGAGGGTAACCAAATATTTAAGTGGAATTTAAACACTATAAAAATAAACTAACAGGATGTGTTAAAGGACATTGAACCAAGTGAACTAACAACGAAACAACTTAGATCAAATGCTTACGAACAGGGGTTTGAATTAGGGAAAGATTTATGCTTCATCAATCCAAATGCTACAACATAAACATTACTCCAACACTTCATGCACGTTCAACACAGATTCTTCCTAGAAATCTTACTTAGAGGCAACTAATTCCCATTATATTACCTCCCAATTTTCTCTCCTTGCATTCATTAGGTGAGTTACTATCTATAGTATATTCAATTACCCGAGAGCTTGCTCCTAATCAGAACTAATGTTAATCAATGAACTTAGTCTACTCCTTCTCTTCCCAAATTCAAGATAAACGCAACTAAAATTGGTTGGCCAGGTGGATTTATGTCAATCTTAAACACACAAAGATTAGAAGTGAGGATTATGCAAGTCATGTTGTATCATTTAACTCATCTCCACATAAAATTTCCTAATTCTGACCCCATAGAGCAATTAGTTCATAGCAAAGAAGAACAAACAGGAAATGAAACTGAAATTAAACTAAAAAGACATTATAAGGTCTAAATGAAAAACAAGGAATTTTAAAAGAGAAACTGAAATAACACAACAAAATTGAGGAAGAGATGGAGTTGCAGCTTCCAATGGTTGAGGGAAATCTTCTTTTCCAAGAGCCTCTCTCTTCAATCAACAACCTTTACTCCTTTTGATCTTCTCCTCTCTTCTTCACAAACTCTTCCCTAATCTCTTGCTATCGTAAAAAGAGTCCTCACTAAGTAACTTTTCTGCCTCCTCCTCAAAATGGCAAAAAGAAGCTTAAATACTTCTTTCCCAAATTGGAACTAGGGCTTAGTGGCATAATGACCCCTCGTGGTAGCCTCCAATTAGCCCAACTAGGGATAGCGAATAGCTTCAATAAATGAGGTGGCTCCCACAGGCTCCTTTTGCTTCACCTTCCAACTGGTTGCTTAAGACAAAGCCACTGCTTCAACATTCTTTACATTTTTGCTCCAACAATAAAAATGCTCCAACATTTTAGTTCTTAACACTTGGCCATTATGCTGCAACAATACTACCTTCAAAGATTACATTATACACAAATCAGTCAAAAATTCCACTTAGAGCAACATCAAGAAGACTTCTAACATTCAAAGAACTTTGCTACTCCATTTTACTAATTAACAAACTTTGGTTGAATAAAACAATAATCTACTTTTAATCTACTTAATAGCTCTCTTTTGCAAAGCTATCAACTACCAACAATGTTGCAACGATACCATTATGGGTCAACATGCTTCCTGTTAACTTTTTGATCTCTCGCCTAAATGCCTACTTGTGCCTTAAAAATGACTCTTTTGCCCTCGTTTCTTCCTCTTTGACAAGTTTACTTTTGAATGCTCGATTCCTGCAAAACAAACACTAAATTGAATGAAAGTATTCGATAATATCTTTAAAAGTGCAGTGAAACAATCCTAGAATTGCATCGTATTTAACTTATCAACACTAATAACTTTGGATTTTTCCTATAATGGATAATATTATATTACAAATAAAATAATCAAAATTATTAAATAAATCATTAATTACAAGACTTTAGGGTATAAATCCCAGCAGTTGCAACACTATAAGGAGCGTTGAAATGTTATGCCCTTAGGCCCAAATGTCTTGTTCTTCAAAACTTGAATCCTTAAATATAGCCTTAAGTTGCTTAAATTTGTCCAAATATCTCACAATTCTCTGATTTTTCTCTAAATACTCGGTTTCTGAGAAATATAGATAAATTACATGAAAGAACACATAATAATAGCAAAACTAACATTGGATCGTCTTTCATTTTATTTAAAATTAAACTAAAAATATATAAGATTAAACAAAAACTTACATTAGAATAAATATGGAGATATTTATATATAGTGGGTCTTTAATCTTCTTACAGGATCACAAACAAGGCTGAAACTCCGATTATATAAACCCTACTTGCTATGATTCAAAAATAGGACTAAGACTTGTGGGAGCCTCATGAAAGAAAATCCATAAAGGATTTGAGAGGAAAGTCTAGAAGTCTAGAGAGAATTCTAATTCTCTATTGAGGAGATGTGTAAAAAATCACTATATGACACCACACCTAAGGTACTTATGGGCTAGGGGAAATAATTAAATAATATATTTTAATATTTAATATATTAAAATATATTTATCTAACAAATTTGAATCATATTCAAATCTTTTCAAATTCTCCTACCACATCTATTTCCTAATTTGAATATAATTCAAATTTAATAAATATTTTTTATTGAATGTATCTTAATACATTAATGATTTAATATTTAATGTATCAAATACAATAAATGTATTTTTCTCTTTTATATTTATTGTATCTAATATACTAAAAAATAGTTTGAGCACTTCAAATTAAATAATAATTTGAACATTTCAATTTTTCTTTCAATTAAATTGATCCTTATTTGTTCATATGAGCTAGCAAGGAGACTTTGTAGAACTACAAATTATAAACTTTCAATGATACAAAATCAATTAATTGAACTCTTTAATTAATTAATTTTCATTCATTAATTATATGTTACTCACTATAGACCTAGAGTTGCACTCATATGCACTATAGGACAAGTTGCGTTCATTGATATAATCACTACATGCAAGTTGATCCTTCACGAGTTGTTCATAATTATAGTGGGGTCAAAAATATATTTTACTCCTGTAATTACATCTTGCACCTTAAGTACCACGGATTCTCTAATGAAAAATTTATTTATGATCCACAAATAAACTAAGTCTCTCTCCAGCTAGTGAGAGAATTAGACCTCATTATTCAAGTCCCAAAATCATCACTTGGAACTACTCATCTACTTACCCCATGTGAGAAGGGAGTGAATTCCATCTTGTGAGATTATGTTCCCTGTTGGTTTCTTGCAGAAAACATGACTTTGTAATTCCCATGGCCTTCGTAGCGCATTCCCATCATCTGCCCTGTATGCCCTTGCATTTACCTGAAAACGTTCTTAAAAGAAAAGGTGAGTATTATAAAATAATACTCAGTAAGTGACCCTACTACCGGAGTTGGGAGATGCAATCACATGGAACATGACTTTTAAACTGTAACTTTAAAATATTCATTTATGGGACCTAAAAATTTGTTTTCATAAAATCATGGCCTTTCTCTTCGGCTTAGTGTAGACAATTAGTTCATCCTGATAAAATCAGTATGGGTCCTCTCAAACCCTTAAGTCATATGGGTCCTCTCAAACCCTAAAAAAATCATTTAAGGTCCTCTCAAACCCCAAGCCATTTAGGAGATTAATTGTCACAACCTTCGTAATCATTTTCATGGAAAAACAGTATGCATGGGATCCCAATCATTCATTCACATATACACATATATATTTACAAATGACACTGCAAATCATGGTAGTCATATAGGCATAATCATAGTTCAAAATTCATATACTTACATTATTCACAATTACCTAACAAAATCTCTAATCAAGTAAATATTATAAATTTCTAAGAGTGAAGTAAAATTCCTTTCTAAATTATTTTAAAATCAATTCATCACAAAACGGGTCTTCAACACAAATCCTTTAAAATCATCTTTCCTCCTGATTTAAAACTCGGCGTAAGATCCCTTACGTTAGCTTTAGTCCCGAAATTCCTAAAATTTCGTTTTTACTTCAACGTTTCTCTCAATTTTGTTCAACAATTGAACTCCTAAATCAATTTCAGTAAATTCCTCGTTAGTTCATCCATATAAAATTTATTTGAGAAATCTTGTAACAATTAAATCAAATTACCACTAATGGGGTTGTAAATAAAGTTTGGGGTCGAAATTGTCTAGACCAAACGAACTCCGGGCAGAGGCGCGTGGATCGGCGGCGGCGACGCGTGGACCGGTTGTAGCTGCGCGTCAAGGCGCATGCGGCTCAATTTGGGAGTGCTCGACTGTCGATATATCCGAGACCGGTCGATTTGCTACGAAAACCGGCCAAAACGAGGCAGTCTGACTGCGACTGTGGGCGGCAATTCAAAATCGCGAGCAGGGCGTTTGATTCCGGTATGTGGCGCAGCAGTTCGATTCGTGAATACCGGAGGTGTGCGATTTCAGATCCGACGGTTGCAGACGCAAACAACAGTGGTTGGGCAACGACGCAGAGAGTTGCTGCGACTGGTTTGCTGGGTGAATGATCGAGTGGCGTGGCGCAATTCAGTTTGACGACATCGGCTGCAACCTGGACCAGCGGCAGCTTGCGACGGCAAGGAGCACTGACCAACAGCGAGACGACTGGAGCTTGGCTTGTCGGACGACACGCGAGAAGAAGAAAGCTAAGTTGCAAGCGGCTGATCGTGAAACAAGGGAAGGAAGAAGATGAATAGTACCTCAAATTTTGTGCCCTAATAAGACAAAAGGACTTTCAAACCCTTATTTGACTTGTCTTTTCCATATTTACTGTCCTTCTTTCAAATAAACTACAACCAAGCCACTACTAATTCTTAAATTTCTAAAATGCAAGATCCAACATTAAAATTCCAAATTCCAACTTTAATTCTAACTAAATTTTCATATTAATAGGAATCAAGCATGAAATTATAGCTCAAACTTAATTAGTTTTCCAATAATTTTAATCTAATTCTCAAAATTAACCATGCCTTAAATCCTCGGGCGTTATAATCTTCCCACCTTAAGAACTTTCGTCCTCGAAAGTTGTTAACCATGAAAAAGCTCAGGATATTTAGTACGCATTTCCTCCTATCACTCTTAAGTAGCATCCTTTACCCGACGGTTTCGCCACAACACCTTTACTATACGAATCCCTCAATTGAAAGGAGATTTCTTGTCCCTCACGAGATTTCGCACAGGTTACTCATGAAGGCGACGCACGGTGGCATATAAACCTATTACTAAAGGTCTTGTGACTATAACTTGAGTTCCTTTCACTCTATTGGATCTTTCTATAAAGGCATGAAAATAACAGATACTCTTGACTTGAATTCTATGCTCGAGTCTATCTTCTGTGCTGGTGGTAACCCTGAGAGGCCCAACTTACATATTTAACACCAACACATTAACATTTTTTCCTTTCAATCAAATTGAGAACTTCTCTAATTTGTTGTGCTAATTTGGTCTTAGAGTCAAATATTTATTTAAACCACTATTGACTTACAAGCTTTAACCAATTCAGTAGCTAACAGACTCACCTTCGTCGAGGGGGTGACAGGTAAGGCATAAGACAATAACTCTTACTCTAGCTTGGCTTGTCTCACAAAAATGCAGAAAATAAAGAATGCATATTGTGGGGTTTATACCCAAAAACTCGTAGTTTGTAAATTTGTAATTTGTTCCAATTTTGTCAATAAAGTATTATTGCATTCATTCAATAAGTGTTGTTGAATTTTATATTAGTTTTGCTTTAAAATAACCTTAAATCCAATAAACTAACATCCTAGGTTATATTATGTGTCTTGAATAGTATGTGGAGACACACAGGGATCAATGTTCAAGAAATAACCTAAAGAGTCTATAGTATAAGGATGAGGCTGGGTAACTTATCCTGGTGACACTATGGATACAATCAACTTTGTATTTGATACAAACACAATGATCCAACACGTTCGTGTAGGTGATATGCGAGTGGGGGTATCCTATGCAATGAGTTTGCATAAGACCAGACCGCAAAATAGTTATTGGGGTGTATGCCATAAACTCGTGTAGTTTGTAATGTTCCAAGTTGAAATAAATAAGAGTTATTTTTTCAATACTTTGTGTCTCGCATATTTCATAAACTTAATCCAATAAACTAAGCTCCAGGGTCATTGTATTATGAAAGAACTAAGAACTTGAATGGTGTGTAGTGGACACACAAGGAGGATCACGTTCGAGTTAATGACCCGAACAGTCTACAATATACAGATAGGGTTGGAGACTAATCCTAGATACACTGTGGATGCGGCCTGCATTGTATTAGATAGAAATGAGGTGATCCAGCTCGTTCATGTGGTTGACATGCGAGTGGGGGCATCCTGTGCAATGAGATTGTACAAAACCGGACCGTGAATTATTAGGCTTACTGATGTAACACAATTAACAGTATAACACTAATAAATTTGTAGATGACCATTAATGACTCGACCTTAATCCTGAGCGTGTTACGGACTCCTGTCTGCGGGGTCTGTCCTTTGACTAGTACGGGTGAGGGTGATCACAGTTACTCGCCCAATCTGCCTATCTTCTCAGAGACAAGACCACGTGGGGAGCTAGGAACTTGACTACGCGAGATGGAATTCACTCGTTCCCAATTTAGGAAAACTAGAGGGGTTGTTCCCTTAAATGAAGTCTCCAGGGCTTGAACAACGGATCCCCACCCTCTCACTGGCCCGGGAGAGTTGTTGTTTATGATAGGATGCAACGTAGTTATTCATTAGAGGAGAAGTGGGACTTAAGGAGCAAGAGGTAGACACATGGGTAAAACAGTAATTTGACCCAACTGTGACTACGAACAACTTGTGAATGGTCAACTGACGGGCATTGGTTATATCGATGGACACAACTTGTCCTATAGTGATGTGATTGTAGGTACGAGCTTTAGTAGAGTGTTACTGTAGCTAATGAGTGTTGAATAACCGGGTCAAAGAGTTTGATAGGTTAATATCGGATCATTGGAGCTCGTCATCTGTAGGTCAATTAGGTCCCTCGGTTGGTTCAAATTGGACAAATTGAGGGTTTACAGTTTGGTGTGAATGTGAAGTGTTCAAATTTATTATTTGGGTATTTATGTCATTTATATGTGATATAGATGACATAATATATAGTTTGATGTGAATGAAATTCATAATAAACTATAGTATAGCCTAATTGATTAATTAGTGCTAATTAGAGAAATTGAATTGAGACAAATTAAATTGAATGTGATTCAATTTAAAATTTCACAATTATGCAAATGAGATTTGTATAATAAGGTATGAGATACCTTATATTATGTGATATGCAAATATGATTTGCATATCATATGGTTGTGGTAAAATTGTGATTTGGTGGAGATTTTAACTCCACCACACACTAATATTTAAAGGGCTTGCAAGAAGCCTTTGGGGAGCCATTTTTGCCATTTTTTGGATTTTCATTCAAAGAGAGCATCTCACCATTCTCTCATTCTCTCTCAATTCTCTCTAGAATTTCCCTCACCCAAAAACCAAAGGGAGTCCCACAACTCTCCCTCAACCTCTGGAGAACAACTGAGAAGACATTTTGGAAGTGTCTTACCGTTCGGTTAGAGGATTGAGTTCGTAGAGTTCGTTGGTTCGAGAGGGATCGTGATCGGAGGAGGAAAAGCTTTGAAGAAGGAGTTCTTCAACAAGTAACGAGTTACTCACTGTTTTTCTTCTCTTTGTGCATGTTTAGCCTATAATTAAAGTAGTTTAATTCAATTTTAAGATATGAATTACATAACGAAACAACGACGTTTCACAACGTCCTCCGCTGCGAGAATACCAGATTCCTTCAATTGGTATCAGAGCCAATCGTTGTTCTTCGTTGTGTATTATGTGATATCTTAAAATTAGGTGGATAACATTAATTTTCATGAGATGAATGTTAATGGTTTCCATTTTTGGAAGTTTTCGATTTTTGGCACATAGTTTAGATTTACATTAAAGTTGATAAGATCAATGTAAGGGCCCGATTATTTGGGCATTTTTTTAATGTAAATCGAGTCTGTAAGTCTGTGTCGCTCGTGGCAAGGGTTGCTGTGAAGAAAACGGAGCGGAATCGGACGAAAAACGACGAAGAACAACAAAGGAGTTTGTTGTTCTGTCGACGACGTTGAGACGTTGTTCTTCGGCGTCCCAACACTGTCCGTGCAGATCCAGGTGGTGTTGCAGGTCAGCGTTGCAACACTGAGTTTGTTGTTCTGTTGACGACGTTGAGTCGTTGTTCTTCGGTGTCCCAATGCTGTCTGTGCGGATCCAGGTGGTGCTGAGCGTTGCAACGCTGAGGCGTTGGGCGCGTGAGGTGCAACACTGAACGTTGCAGCGTTGCAACACTGCCGCGTAGTGGGCAGTTCCAACGAGAAAATCGTGCGTGTAGTGGCTAGTGGGGTCTGCGGTTCGAGCTGGGCTTGACGCAACTACCGTTTTTTAATTTATTTATTTGTAAAATGTATTATTTTTATTAATTAATATTAATATAAATTTTATATTAATGTTAATTATTTTAATTAATGCCCTAGGGTGCCCAAAATCGGTCTAATTATGCTATTTATTAAATTATGCAGTTGTTGTATGATTTATTTTGTTTTACTATGTGCATAACATATGTCATATAGATTAAAATCTTACCTTAGGTTAAACATTTCATGCATCATTTATATTATAAGAGTTATAATGTATAGTATGCATGATAGGATTATATTATAAGTGTTATAATATTATGTTTTTTTAATTTAATTAATATAAGAGTTATATTTGTTAGATTAAAAGCATTGACATGCATTTATATATGAGATGTATGTATGTTATATAGTTTAATTATTCATGTGATGAATGATCAAGCACAAAAACATAGAAATGCATGTAATCTATGTTAATTATTAGTTTTAAATTGTTTAGAACTTGAATAATTTGACTTAGGTTTTCTAGTTCTAATAAGATTAGAATTAGGAAATCAATATGACTTATGAATGGTGACTAATTAGTAACTCTATCTAAGGAAGGTTCTGTCTAAGGCTGGGGTATTTAAGCTGACGCTTTGCGGAACACCCCTACTTGAGAACTGACCTGAGAGTGAATTTAGTATGGAGATTCATAGGTTATATTCTCGTGAGTGTCGTTAATTAAGAGTTAATTAATTTAATCACTTAGACCTAAGTTAATAATGTGATTATAGACTTACGCTAATCCAATATAAGAGTTATATTGGTAGACTTAGGTAATTTTAGCCGATTTATCAAGGTCAATCCCGATTATTTTAAAGTGCTGAGTGGGAGGAAATAAAGTGTATGAGATACATTTAATTTTTCATCCACAAATCTCCATTAAGTTCACACTGTGAGATCCATACTCGGCCTCGTGGCGCAAATGGGAGCGCCCCTCTACGGGTGGTATTTGTATGGGTCAAAATTCAACGTGAATGGAGAGAGTACTTATAGTGAGTGGGAGCGAGACCTGTGAAAACGGGAACCCGCGGTCTCTTTTTTCGATTCACACCGTGAGACGCCTATGATCCGCCTGCTAGTTTGGCCTTGACTAGATAATAACGTAGGGCCTTGATCATGGGAGTCGGAACACCGTGAATTTCCGAAAGGGATACGATTTCCTTGTTGGTTTTCCTTCGTAGTCCTCCCTACGACGGCTATTGTTGTGACAGATACTTGGAAATTTAAAGATAGAGGGTGACACTCACAGGATTCGTTAAGAGTTAATGAATTCAGACCGAAAAATGGTAATTGGATGCCTAATAGAATAAGAGTTATTCTGGTATTAGGGCATGGTCGAGAAAGTCTTGTCCCAGAGGAGGAGCGGCTATGTCTACCCTACGGTGCGGTTATTCTAAACCTTTGGAGTATCATTGCAATTTTTAATGATCTAGGGATCATAGGATAAAAATTTGCAAGAATCTGATTGGATTTTCAAAGTTTTAGCGAGACTAATACAAAGTTTTTCATTTTTTCAGCAACAAAATGTCAAACGTTTTTAATGCTCCTTTAGCTTCTAATAAGTTATTCGACGATATTTTTTTTCAAGAGGCTTTTTGGCTCTATATCCTTTTCCACTAGAAGGACATTTGGTCATTTTGCCTTCAAGACATGACTCACAAACCCTACTTGGACCATCACAATATGTTGTTCATTAGAGGAGCAGTGGGGACTTAAGGAACAAGAGGTAGACACAGGGGTAAAACGGTAATTTGACCTAGCCGTGTCTACGAACAACCTGTGAAGGGTCGACTCATGGGCATTGGTTATATCAGTGGATACGTAATATTCTACACTGACGGGAGTGCAGCTACGGGCTATAGTGGAGTACGGGCTATAGTGGAGTGTTACCATAGCTAATGAATGTTGGTTAACCGGGTCAAAGAGTTTGACAGGTTAATCTCGGATCATTGGAGCCCGTCACTATAGGTCCATTAGGTCCCCTCGGTTGGCTCAATCTGGGTTAAAAGAAGGGTTAATATTTTGGTATGAAATTGAAATGTTCAATTTCACTTTAAGGGCATTTATGTCATTTATATGAGATATGAATGATATAATATATAGTTTAATGTGAATGAGATTCATAATAAACTATAGGTTAGCCTAATTGTTGAATTAGGGCTAATTGGAGAATTTGATTGAGAGAAATTAAATTGGATGTGGTTCAATTTAATTAATTCACAATTATTGCAAATGGGATTTACAATATGAGATATGAGATATCTTATATTATATAGTTATGCAAATGAGATTTGCATAACCTATGGTTGTGGTAAAGTGGTAATTATGTGGAGATTTTAACTCCATTAATTCCACTATATAAACCCTTCTTGCAAGAAGGAATGAATATCATTCTCTTATTTTCTTGATTTTCATCAAAGATGAGAAGAAGAATTCTCTCAACCCTTTTCTCTAAATTCTCCTCCCTTTCCAAATCAAAAAGTCCCACCACTTTCCTTCTTCCTAAGGAAGAACAACTGAGAAGGTCGTTGGTGGTGTTCGTTTTGAACGAGAGAAGCGATCGTTGAGAAGCACGAAGAGTTCGTGATCCGAGGAAGAAATTCTTGAAGTTTTTCTACAACAAGTAAGTAAACTCCTTCTTGCTGTAAATTTCTTTCTTTTCAGCATGTTTAGCCTAGGTCTAAGTGTTAGATCATTTTAACAAGATCAAGTAGCATAATGATACCTTGACGATTCGATCCTCTTCCGCTGCGTGGGGGGTTTTTCATTCCCTTCACATCCATATACTATAGACCGTTCGGGTCATTAACTCGAATGTGATCCTCCCTGTGTGTCCACTACACACCGTTCAAGTTCTAGTTCTTTCATAAATTCAATGACCCTCAAGCTCAGTTAATTGGACAAAGTTTGTAAAATTGCGAGACACAAAGTGATGAAAGAAATAATTCTTATTTATTTCAAATGGTAATATTATAAACAAAACGAGATTAGGACATACATCCCAACAATTCCAATTTCGGGGAGAATTTGCAAAACTGTTGGGGTTTGTGCCCTAAAACTGGTAGTTTGTAATTTTGTTATAATTATTGTAATAAAGTGTTATTATTTCAATAAAGAGTTATTGTATGTTATTTACGAGATTGCGTTCTATTTTAACCCTAAATCCAATAAACTAAACATCCAAGGTTGTAAAATGTATCTTGAACTGAATGTAGTGTACATATAAAAGATCTCGGTTCGAGATACAACCTAAAGGGTCTATAGTAAGGGGATAAGGTTTGGGTACCTTACCGTGGTAATACTATGGATGTGACACACTTTGTATATGATACAAACACTGTGATCCTAACGTATTCGTGTAGATGACATGTGAGTGGGGATATCCTATGTAATGAAATTACATAAGACCGGACCGCAAAATAGTAAGCACCAGATGTAACTCCGTTGACTAGCTAGGTTTCTATTTCACTAGGATGACCTAAGCAACTTGATCTCAATTTTGAGCAGGTTACGAACTCCTGTTTGTGAGAGATTGTCCTTTGACTAGTATGGGTGAGAGTGACCAGATTCGCTGACTCAATATGCCTACCTTCTTGGGGACAAAGTCTAGTGAGCAACTGGGGACTTAGCCTAACAAGATGGAATTCACTCCTTCTCGACTACTAGGGTAAGTAGATTAATGTTCCCTTAAGTGGTGTCTCCGGGACTTGAACAAAGGGCCCGACCCTCCATTGGCCAGAGAGGGACTTATGTTTGTTGGTAGGACCAACAAACATATTGTTCATTAGAGGAGCACTGGTACGTAAGGTACAAGATGTAACCCATAGGTAAAACAGTAATTTGACCTAGCTGGTGTTACGAACATTCGTGAAGGATTGACTTGTCGTTATTGGTCAATATCCGTGGACACAGAAAAATATCTACAGTGAGAAGAGTGCAGTTGTGGGACTTTAGCGGAGTGTTTCCACAACTAAAGAATGTTGATTAGGAGGTTAATGAGATTAATCGAGTAATCTCGTATCATTGGAGCTTCTGATCTGTAGGTCCATTAGGTCCACCTTCTAGCTCGTAAAGGGTTGTTAGATCGTTAGAAATTAAAATGTTCAAATTAATTAGGGAATATATATTTATGTATATGGATACATTATAATATAAAGTTTTGGAACTTTATATTATAAATTAATGTGAATATGATTCATATTAAATTATATGAGAGAATTACATATTTGAAAGAGTTCAAATATTAATCTAAATATGAATGTGATTCATACTTAAAAATTATTGGTTAAAATTTAATGTGCATAAGATGTGCATGAAAACTATAGATAAGAGGTGAGATAGATTAAATATGATTTAATCTTATGTTAATTAAATATATGATATTTAATTATATATGATTTAATTAATTAATAATTGATTAATCGATTAAAGGGAACGTGTCAGAAGGATACGTTCCCTCATTCCCCACTTACTCCCTATCGATAGGGAGTGGGGGGAAGGACATCTCTTCCTTTAAGTTCTTAGTATAGAGAACTTGATCGATGATGAAAAATTAGAGCAATTGTTGAATTGCTGGAAAAATTCTTTCTCTCAAATCCCTTTCTTCTTCCAATTATTGGAATCCTTCCCACAAAGGATTGGATCGAAAGAAACTCAGAGATATAGAAGGTTCTCCATTTGGTTGTGTCCTGTTGAAAGAATAGAACATAGAAGTTCTTGCTGTGTTGCTGTCAATTTGGAACAAGCAGTTGCTCAAAATTGAAACTACAAAGGTAAACTTCGTATTCCCTTTAATTTTAATTAAGTGCACAAGATGTTTGCATGTTTAATTTCCATGCCTAATTAGATTAAGAATTGTATGCTTATCTCTGTACTTTACACAATGTACTGGTATTTGTTTTCAATAAAAAACAAACAAGCAAAATCGATCTTTTAACCACGTTTCCGCTGCTCAAGGGGATCGGATCCCCATCAAAAACTCCATTTCCATCAAGAATTGAATGGAGTTTTCTTGTATTTCGACCGAAAGATTGCTAGATCGACCCATTCCGCCATAAGTACCTCCATATTACGCTGAGTGGGGTTCGACAATAGGTTTGAGTCAATGATTGGAAAACTACATTTTCTCGATCTTGATTCGCGTAGAAATTCAGGACCTATCCCGCAAAAGTCAAGGGTCTCCCTGATATCTTTTCTCAACAAAAAAGTGAAAGTAGGTGAAAAAAATTCTAACATCACCGCAACCCACTTGGTTTTCTTTCTCGCGGAGCGACATACTGAAAAAAAAGAAAGAAAAAAGGCGAGGAGAAGATAGGCAGCTCGACTCCTCGAGGAGAGGAAACCTTTTTGTGGAGGGGTTCGACAAAAGACTTCTTAGCATATTTGAAGGTTATCCCTAATCTGCTCCATCCATTCGTGGAGGGGTTCGACATCCATCTCCACAGATATTTCCAGATCATAAGAAAGAATGTTATTGGCTATTTCCGACTACATATTTCTCATTTCTGGAAAGTGAGGGTTGCACTCGCCCTCTTTCACACTCTGAACGTAGTTGCAGCGTTACTAATGTGTGAAATTTCCTTCGAAGTGCCTCAGGGGATCAGAGTGCGAAACTTTTGCCGGTGCTGGTGCCTCCGACAGTGCCTCTTGAGCCACCCCGATTGTTGATTGGGATTTTGATAGGGGTTGGACGACCCCAGGAACTCGCAGGTTTTGCGGGCGAAGTCGGAAGCTGTTGCACGACCTCTGGAGTGACTATCTCAACTGTGGGATCGGCCTCGCCTAAGGCGGGTGCACGAGGTGAAGACGAAGCTCGAAAGGAATTTACTTCATTTTTGCCTTCCTCAAAAATGTTTAGTGGAACATGTTTAGTGGAACATGATGATTCCGCCTGGATACTAGATTCAGTAGCCACTAACCATGTTTGTTTTTTTTCAGAAACTAGTTCTGGCAAAGAACTTCTTTGATGGAGAGATAACTCAAGGTTTGAAGTAGAGAGGTTGTCTCAGCCAAAGTTGTGTGAGCAGTGAAGTTGGTTTTTAGAAATAGATTCATTTTATTAGAAAATGTACTTTTTGTTCCTGGAATCAAAAGAAATCTTTTATCTATCTCTCGTTTGCTTGAACATATGTATAAAGTATCATTTGATCATAATGAAGCGTTCATTTGTAAAAGAGGTACAAATATTTTTTGCTAAACTCGAAAACAACTTATATGTGTTGAGGCCAACAAAATTAAAAGTTATTTTGAACACCGAGATGTTTAAAACAGTTTATACCCAAAATAAAAGGTAGAACTTTTCTCCTAGTACCTATATTTGACACTTGAGACTAGGCAACATTAATCTCAATAGGATTGGGAGATTGGTCAAGAGTGGTCTCCTAAGTCAATTAGAGGACAATTCTCTACCACCATGTGAGTCCTGTCTCGAAGGAAAAATGACTAAAAGACATTTTTCTTAAAAAGTTATAGAGCCAAAGATCCCTTGGAAATCGTGCATTCGGATCTTTGTGGAACGAGAAGGGTATGAATACTTCATCAGTTTTATTGATGTTTATTCCAGGTATGGTTAACTTTACCTAATGCATCATAAGTCCGAAACCCTAAAAAGTTCAAGGAGTATAAGGCAGAAGTTTAGAACACATTAGGTAAAACGATTAAAACACTTTGATCAGATCGAGGTGGAGAGTATATGGATTTGAGATTCCAATACTATATGATAGAACATGGAATTGTATCCAAACTCTCAGCGCCCGGTACACCTCAACAGAATGGTGTATCTGAGAGGAGAAATAGAACACTGTTAGACATGGTTTGATCTATGATGAGCTATGCTCAACTATCTAATTCGTTTTGGGGATATGCAGTAGAAGCTGCTGCATATATTTTGAACATGACTCCCTCTAAGAGTGTTTCAGAAACACCCTATAAGTTATGAAAATGGCATAAAGATAGTTTACGTCAATTCAGGATTTGGGGATGTCCGACACATGTGCTGGCGTCGAATAAAAAAAAAAATGGAACATCGTTCAAAATTATGCCTATTCGTAGGATACACCAAAGAAACGAAAAGTGGTATGTTTTATGATCCTCAAGAGGACAAGGTGCTTTTGTCGACAAACGCCACGTTCTTATCTTAGAGGAAGACCACATGAGAGATCATCAGCCTCGTAGTAGGATTGTCTTAAGTGAAATTTCCAGGGAAGCTACAGATACATCAACAAAAGTTGTTGATCAAGTTGCACTAAAAGAAAAATTACATTTCTTGATACTTGCAATGTTTAAATACTTGACGTTTTTATGAAAAAATGTCAAGTAAGATTCGATTTAAAGAAAAAAACGTCAAGAAAAATAAAAAAATGTGGAAGTTTACGGACTTACTTTTGTAATACGTGTTTTTGTTAAAAGAAAAAAATAAATGAAAAAATGAAAGGGGATCGAGGATTTCCTCTCGCGCTTCCTTCCCTTTCCGTCGTCTCTCCCTTCTCCTTCTTTTCTCCGACCGCCTCCTCATTCTTCTTCTTCATCTTCTCCTTCCTCATCGTCGTCGGCCACTGTACGGAGCCATCCTCACCGACAACATCGAGTGAAAGCCCCAACCCATCAGCCATCTTCTCGTTTCGCTCGTCCAGCAGTGACCCCACTCCCAGTCGTCTCCCTCTCTTCTTTCACGCGAACACCGATGACCGATAACCTCCCAGCTGTCGGATCTGCTAGTCTGACCTCTCCCTCACGCGATTTGCACTTGACTCTCGAGACTGGAGGATTTTGATTAACTTGGTTGTTGAGACTCCCATGTTTCTGATGTTTGATATTAGATATCTTGTTGTCTCTCCTCCTCTGTTTCTTCAGTAAAGTAAGTTCTGTATAGAATGTATTTGTCATCATTCTAAGTTTACCAGAGGCTTTCTACTTGCACCATATATAGAATTTATTTCACATACATGGTTTGTGAAGATAGTTTTGAATCAGCTTTATGAGATGAACCCTACCCTATGTAGATGATTTTTATGAGTAAGGAAAGTCTTTCACCTGAGTTTTCATGAGGCAAACTTGTTAAGACTGCCAATGTAAATGCTTAGATTAACCTCAACTTTCTAGCTATCGAATAAGTATTTCCAAAACATATATTTCATCCTAAACTAATCTTGATTTCATTTTGTCGTAAATCACAAGCTTGAGAAACGTTTCATCCGTACCCTTGTAAAGGTAGTATCAAAATCTCTATACTTTTTAGATCTATTTTCCAAAACTCAAGTATCTAAAAATAGTCCAACTTGAGCATATTCAATTGAATAAAACATAGTATGTTCTACCAAAAAGTGAGAGTTTCAAATCTCCACATTCATATGTTGAACTGAAAAAAAGAACAATAAAAAGAGACTCATCTATTTGAGCTACGTGGAAGTTATGTAAATAATTGAGCATTGGACAATAAGATATTGAATGTGTATGTATATGATTAACATGAGAGAAGCAGGATTTGGCTGAGAGAGTGATGATAACAAGGCTTCATCCCCGTAACAAATGGGTTAAGGTAAGAAAAAAATTGGTATTTTGAAGATAATTTCTTTGTTTGGGGCCATTGTAAGAACATATATTGATTGTAATTTTCTGTTGTTTCATAGAAATGTGATCATGCTAAAATATACAAAGAGATATCTTTGAACTATTTGCATAATGCTCTATTATTCTTTTTTTGACTCTTGTTTAGAAACTTAGTCGAGTTCAATATGACCAAAGATTACAAAACAACTTCAAGTTCTATTATTATTTTTTTTAATTCCTCGGAGCTTTGAAAGAGCTTAATGGTGGTGTCGACTTTCATTGACAACGACTTCGACTTCCATTGACAGCGGTGAGTTCGACTTCAGTCCCATATGCGTGTGAACCCCTGCAAAAAGTTTTTGTGAAATATAGTTTTCTTTTTCATAGAGTGTGATGGACTTCAATGAGTTTGGAATAGGAAGTCCACAATAATGAAATATGTTTGTAGATGATATTTAGTCAAGTTACAGGCATGGTTATCTAAATGCAATGTTCCCTTCCCCCTCCCAACCCACAAATGGTTGCCTCATTTTATTAACTTTTTAGCGATAATTTTTTCATGTCTGTTATTCCAATTTTTCTTAGATATAGGGTATTTGTGCAACCATTAATCTTTTAATAAATTTTTCCTTTTCCTCTACATTGCAGTTCCTTGGGCTCAAGGTGGTTCTAAGTTTTACGTGAAACCCAACCCACAATTGTCTTTGAGGTAATTCAATTTGCAAAAGGGGTTGGGATTTTTTTTTTTTTTTTAACTTAAAAATCTTGAAAAGAAAAGGAGTATTTCAATTGATGATCTCAAAAGTAATTGGATGACAATGATGGCTTCTGTAATTGGATATACTGAGTTTCTCTTTTTTCTTTTTTTCTCCTCTACTTTATATGTTCAAATCATTACCGGGAAGGCACTCTATTGATTCTGTGAATCATAGTATGGTGATTGTTTTATATCCATAATTCTTCTAAATAAACTACTTTTTTGGAATAATGCTTTTGTTGAGAATTGGAACAAAAATACTTTGTTAAGTAATTAATGCAGCAAAGCTATAATTTCAGGCATAATGGGCGAGTTTACTACAAAACTTGTTGCATCAGCATCACTATTTGTTCCTACACGGTGAGTGTCCAATTTTAGTTCCAATATGTTTGGTTGAGCGCCTCCTTGTTTAGGTGGAATAACACTTGGTTCTTGGAATTTGACAGTTATTTTATAATAGTTCCCATGTTCTATTAGTATAGTTGACATTTCAAATAATTAATTGAAAGTTCATAACATTTACTCCAAGTTCTATCCACTGGATTGACAAACCGTGGTTGTTGGACTCAGCTACTATGGAGCACTCCATACCTTTAATTGACACCATATCACATATAGTTCAAATGTGAGTTGTGTTTTCCAACCTTCTGAATACTCGATTGCTTTGAAAGCCTATTTTCTCTTCTTGTGTATGTATAATTTATTGTTATAAGCTAATTCAACATTGTAGATGAAGCTTATGGTAAGCATTTCTAGATATAAATATAGATGATGGTTGGCAACCGATAAAGAGCAAACCAAAGGATGTTGATTGTGTTGTACAAGAAGGAGCACAGTAAGACATTTTCCAAACAACATTTCATACCAATATCTAATCAATCATACCAATAGGAACATAAACTATATTGACAACATTTCATACCAATAGGAGCTATATCACTTGAGGTTCAGTCAGATATATGTGAATGTTTTGGTGTTTTTGCTATCGTTCAGTTCATTTTCCTACCGTTGACCCCTGATCTGCTGATCACATATGTCTGCTTGTTTGTGATTTATACTTGGACCCCTCCACACACACACAAAGAGAAAAGAACTTGAAAATTACAGTATCAGGAAAGGATAATTGAGCGCTTTCTCACTGCAGTTATATTTGCTGTCTAGTTAGTTCTGACAATCTCTTCTCTGCAGCTTAAAGATACGGGATCTGAAAAGCTGTTATAAATTATAATGAGAAAACACCACTAATTGAGGACCTTAGATCGTGCCTTTCACAAATTTTCCCCTTATATTTGACGGTAAAATTAACTCTGGATTAATAGTGAGACACCTGCTGACTATGTGCTACATTTGATTCCCTTATT
The DNA here is from genome assembly GCA_036507285.1 of Trichosanthes cucumerina. NCBI lineage: Eukaryota > Viridiplantae > Streptophyta > Magnoliopsida > Cucurbitales > Cucurbitaceae > Trichosanthes > Trichosanthes cucumerina. The sequence continues at coordinate 18,206,461 of CM071837.1, forward strand.
TTTCAATTTTCAAGGGACTAAAATGCATGAGCGAGTTACAGGAAATTATGAAATCTCTGAAGGCAGAGACGTGAAAATGTGAAGGGAAAATTGAGTGAACTCTGGATTTTCCCTGTCTGCAGGGTCTGGGCCTAAGAGTTGTGGACAATGTTGAAGAAGCCGAGTTTATATTAGCCCATGGTACTGAAGCTTTGGGGCATCCTTCCGGTGATCCACTTCCAATGACTCTCGAGGAACTTGAGAAAGTATTGGAGCAGTGTGCAGCCAAAAAGATTCCCATGGTGGTATTTTGTCTTTATTTCTTTACTTAGTCTCCAGATTCTTAATGAGTTTTAGAAGTACACTAACTGATCACAATAAAGTATGATGGGCACTCATTTATATTTGCTCACGTTGGCAAAATTGAAATGTTGGTGTTGACAAGTTGAAGATGAATGGATATCCATGTACATTAGTATCCTAGTTTGGATGTCTCATTTTTAAGTGGATGACAATATAAGTTATAATGTTAGAGTTGGACTATCACTGCTTGTTTCTCTTGAATCTCTATCTATGTACATTAGTATCCTAGTTTGGATGTCTCATCTTTGTTGGCATACTTTTTTCATTTTCTCTCAGGCTTAATTTTACTCCCCCTCTTTTGTGATTATGATGTTACTGATTACTTATCATTGTTTCTTACTAGAATTGTAATTATGGACAAATCATGGATGAGCAAGAGTAGACTAACCAAATCATGGATGAGCAAGAGTAGGCTAACATTGAACAATTGCTCTAGGAAGTGTTTCTCTAATTTGAATCCTATCCTTAGGAATATGAGGCTTAGGATTGCTTGTTTTGCTGAACTGTCTTGGCATGTTTTAAGTCATAAGTCGTGTTTTGAGCATTTATTAAATTAGTCTTGTTATGCTGAGAAACATCTAATTGTTGAACCCCAACCTTTGTGTATTTGAAGTTAGTGGGTGGTTGGGAAGAATGGTTTTGTTTTTGAAGTGTTTCTGATGTTAAAACAGGTCATTGAAATTTTTGAAAAGTCCTAGTAGTGTCGTTACGCTGCCAAAATTTCTGAGTGAATGACGTGTCTTAAGTAACACTCAAGTTAGGTTTAGCGGGAGGGTTGCATGATTGAGTAAATTCACTCGTTGCATGTTTTAGAGTTCTGAATTATTAGAGGTATGTTGCTTTCTTAGTATGTTTATGCTCACCATTGTTACTTAATGTTGTGTTTTGCAGGTAATACTCAACTACTTGGCAGGTGACAAAGGTGTTGCAGAACTATGGTGACATTTTCAAAGTTTTGGTCATACTGTTGCCAATAAGTTTCATGTTTAAACCCTTTTACAGTGTGTTAGGCTAGCGAATGTAAAGTTCTCTTATTTTGTAAACCTTCTTGAATGTTTGTTGAGTTTATGGCTTAGGATCGTTACAATAGTTCTTGTAATTTTTGAATTGTTGACATGAGCTTTGATAAGTTCTTGTAATTTTAGAATTGTTCATGTGTTTAATAGTTTGTTATGGTTAAAGATGCAAATTTTGTTAAAGTGTGGAAGATTGACTTATGAAATTATGTATTTTTCAATATAACGAATTATTAGAACACAGTGCACAAAATTCAAGATAATAGGGAATATTTAATAGATTGAAAAAAAAACACATATTTGACACTTTAAAATTGTCAAAGATTACCTTCAATTTGACGTTTTAGGACCGCATGAGATAAACTCATATTTGACATATTTCAAGCGTGCAGTAACTTTTATTTGACATTTCTACGATGTCAAGTTAATCATATGTTTGACACGCAGAAAGCGTCAAGTATTAAAATAAATTTGACACTTTTTTGAGTTAAGATAAAACTATATTTGTTTAATAAAAAGTCAAGAATTTATGTTCAAAATGATACGTTATAAACGTCAAAAAAAGACTATACATAACACTTTATAAGTGTCAAGTATTCTCGTATTATTCTTGATGGTGGATTCTCGACGGTTTGAAAACGTCAAGTAAAGAAATATTCGACATTTTATAAGCGTCAAGAAAACTAGTTTTTCTTGTAGTGCTGGTCCTTCTCAAGTGTTGAGAATGCCTCGACGTAGTGGGAGGGAAGTTAGACAACCTGATCGTTACATGGGTTTGACTGAGACCAAAGTCGTCATACCTGATGATGTCATTGAGGATCCATTGATCTATAAACAGGCCATGAATGATTTAGATAAGGACTAGTGGATTAAAGCCATAGACCTTGAAATGGAGTCAATATACTTCAATTCAGTCTGGGAACTTGTAGATCAACCGGATGGTGAAAGACCTATCGTTTGCAAATGGATCTACAAGAGAAAACGAGATCAAACCGGTAAGATGCAAACGTTTATGGCTTGACTTGTGGCAAAGGGTTATACCCAAGGTGAAGGGTTGGACTATGAAGAAACCTTATCCCCTGTTGGCATTAGAAAACGCTTGTCCATTGAAACGTTTTATGATTATGAAATTTGGCAAATGGATGTCAAGACAACCTTTCTGAATGACAATCTTGAAGAGAGTATCTATATGGATCAACACAAGGGTTCATAGTTCAGGGTCAAGAGTAAAAGGTTTGCAAGCTTAAACGATCCATCTATGGATTGAAACAAGCATGTAGATCCTGGAATATAAGATTTGATACTGCGACCAAATCTTATGGCTTTGAACAGAATATTGACGAGCCTTGGGAATGATGTAGAGTTCCTGACTGGCGTTAAGCAATGGCTACGACCCAATTTCAAATAAAAGATTTGAGAGAGACTCAGTTTGTTCTTGGAATCCTAATTGTTCGGAATCGCAAGAACAAAACGCTAGAATTGTCTCAAACATCTTATATTGACAAGATGTTGGTTATATATAAAATGAAGAATTCCAAGAAGGGTGCATTACATTTCATGCATGGAATTCATTTGTCTGAGGAACAGTGTCCTAAGACACCTCAAGAAGTTTAGGATATGAGACACATTCCCTATGCTTCAGCTGTCGGTAGTCTGATGTATGCCATGCTATGTACTCGACCCGACATATGCTATGCTAGTCAGCAGGTTTCAATCTAATCCAGGATATGATCAGTGGACTTCCGTTAAGAATATCCTGAAGTATCTTAGGAGAACGAGAGACTATATGCTTGTGTATGGTGCAAAGGATTTGATCATTGTAGGATACACTAACTCTGATTTTCAGACTGATATAGAGTCGAGGAAATCAACATTAGGATAAGTGTTCACTCTTAATGGAGGAGCTATAGTATGGAGGAGCATAAAACAAGGTTGTATTGCTGACTCACCATGGAGGTTGAGTACGTCGCAGCTTGCGAAGAAGCGAAGGAGGTTGTATGGCTTAGGAAGTTCTTGACTAATTTAAAAGTTGTTCCAAATATGAATTTGCCTATCACCTTTTATTGTAATATCATCTCATCAGGGAGATTGTGCAACGAGGAGACGTGATCATCACGCAGATTTCTTTGGAGCACAACATTCTTGATCCGTTTACAAATCCCCTCACCGTTAAACTGTTTGAGGGACACCTAGAGAGTCTAGGACTTCGGGTTGTAAAGTAGGGTCGTTTTTCATTGCTCAGCTTGTTTTACCCCACAATCGTTTTAGTCCAAGTGGGAGTTTGTTGGGTTTTATGTCCTAAAACTCATGGTTTTGTAAACAGAATGTATATTCTATTTTGCAATAAAGTGGTTATTGAGATTTATTCAGTAAAAATGTTTTTGAATCAAGTGAATTGTGTATTGTGTATCCTAAACGAATGCTGACTAGCTAGGCTAAAGAGTTTGACCGATTAATCTCGTATCGTTTGAGCTCATGATTTGTAGGTCCATTAGGTCCTCCTTATTAGCTCAGACTAAGCCTTGTAACATTTTGAGAGAAAAGAATTTGAATTGTTCAAATTTGAGTTTGGGAGAAATCGTTAATTATATGTGATATATTTATCGAATCATAGTGTAATTATGAATTAAACTATGATTAAAAGGAGGTGTATATATTTAAATGTGATTTAAATATTCGATCGATTTATAGCATGAATATAGATTCATGTTCGGAAAATCGATTAGGATCAGACAATTTATTTATTTTAATATATGATATTAAATTAAATTATAAAGTAATTAATTAAATTTCTTATTTAATTATTTAATTAATTAAATTATTTTTAATTAATAATCAATTTAATATTGATTTTTTAATTAAAATTAAAATGAAAAATGAATGATTTTCATGATTTTCATGAAAATCAAGTTGGCAACTTTGAGCACGCATTTTATTTTACAAAATTGATCAACTTAGAGTGTTCAACATCCAACATTGCTTCCGCTTTCTCAATCTACACTTTTTTCAATAAATGCTTTATTGCTTTCAAAATAAACAAAAATACAATGTTCAAGTAAAAAGGAAATTTAAACAAAGTTTCTAGTAAACCTCCGAACTATATACATGTTATCGAATTAAATTTACTTCCTGCGGAAGAAAAGCTTCATCGTGCCCACAGCTGAAGTTGAGACAACCTTTCCAGATCCAACCCTAAGTGTTATCTCACCCTTTTGCAGTCGCTCCCAAGAACTAATTACCTGAAAAAAAATAAAAAAACATGGTAAGTGGCGCCTGAATCAAGTATCAAGACAGAGTCACTACTCTCCACTAACCAGGTTTCATTAACAAGTAAATCATATTTACCTTCCTTCTTCTTGTCGGCAAGGAATCTAGGATAGTCCCTCTTCCACTGACTGTCCCAGCTGCAATAGAAACACTTTCCTTCATCTGCAACTTCCTTGCCTTCTTGCCTTTTTTGGTGGCAGCACCGTCAGCTTTCCCAACCTTCTTCAACATCTTCTACTTCCATTTGGGGCCAGAAGAACCGACAAACTTTGTCTCAGAGGTCAAACCCATGTGAAAGGACCTGAAGTCAACATTTGCCTCAACTTCTTGTACCCTAACTTTCATCAGGGAACAGACGGTCTGCTATTCATTGAAAAGGGTGGTCAGATTGTAGTGAAATTTGATAATAACAACATTGCTACGAAACTGCTGAGAACTCTTCGGAAGAGTCTCCAAAATAAAGCTGAACTGACTCGACTAATAGATCGAATGGATTTCCCGTAGCAGAAGCATTGCAAAATGTCGTTGGTTCGTTGTAGTATCAACATATAACTTAGGCTAAACATGCTTTTCAAGAAGGAAAAATAACAAGTAATATGTTACTAACCTTGAAGAACGTTTTTTCCATTTCCTCCTCGGCCACGAACTCTCGATTCGACGATCTTCTCCAAAACATGAACCGAATCACGAACCAAACAAGTGGACACTACCTTTTTATCTTCCAAGTTATTCTCAGGAGGTGGAGGGAGAGTTGTGGGACTCCCTTTGGAATTGGATTTGGAGAATTGTATAAAGGATTGAGCAAAAGGGCATCAAGGTCAAAGAAGTTGCAGACAAAGGAAAATGTCTCCACTGCAATGAGGACGAGCACTGGAAACGGAACTATCCAAAGTACATTGCAGAAAATGAGAAGGAAGGTAAATATGATTTACTTTGCTTAGAAGCTTGTTTAGTGTATAATGATAAAACTACTTCGATACTTGATTCAGGCGCCACTAAACATCTTTTCTTTTTTTTTTCACGGAATTGATTCCTGGTAGCAGCTATAGAAAGTAGAGATAATGCTCCGGGTTTGAAATAGAGAAGTCCTCTTAGTTGTAGCAATTGGCACAAGTATATGTTGGTAGACAATATATTAGTGATACCAGAGTTTACTAGAAACCTTATTTCAATTTCTTGCCTTATAGAACAATGTACTTCGTTATAAAATGGATTGTATGTTTTAAGGCCTAATTCAGTCAAAATGGTTTTGAACATTGAATTATTTAAATATGCAAACACACAAACTAAGAAACGTAAAATTTCTCCCAAAGAAAATGCTCATCATTGGCATCTTAGATTGGGTGACATTAACATGAATAAGATTGAGAGATTGGTAAAGAAAATACTTTACAATCATGTGAATCCTGCCTAGATGGCAAAATTACTAAAAGACCTTTTAGTGTAAAAAGTTATAGAGCTAAAAAACCTCTTGAGCTTATACATTCAGACCTTTGTGGTCCGATGAATGTTAAAGCCAGAGGTGTTTATGAATATTTCATATCTTTCATAGATGATTATTCCAGATTTGGGCATATTTACTTAATGCATCATAAGTCTGAAGCACTTGAAAAGTTCAAGGAATTCAAGATTGAAGTTGAAAATAAATTAGGTAAAACAATTCAAATATTCCGACCAGATCGAGGTGGAGAGTACATGGATTTAAAATTTCAGAACTTTATGATAGAACATGGAATTACATCCCAACACTCAGCACCCGGTACACTCCAGCAAAATGGTGTATCAGAATAGAACCTTGTTGGATATGGTTCGATCAATGATGAGTTACGCTCATCTCCCTAATTCCTTCTGGGTTACGAAGTAGGGACTGCATGATATATTTTGAACAATGTGCCATAAAATAGTGTTTCTGAAACACCTTTTGAACTCTGGAAAGGACGTAAAGGTAGTTTATGTCATTTCAGTTTTGGGGTTGTCTAGCACATGTGCTTGTGACAAATCAAAAGAAGTTGTATTCACGTTCAAAATTGTGCATATTTGTAGGCTACCCAAAAGAAGAAAGGGGTGGGTTATTCTTTGATCCTAAGGAAGATAAGGTACTTGTGTCGACAAATGCCACTTTCATAGAGGAAGGCCACATCATGGACCACAAACCAAAAAGTTAAGTTGTGTTAAGTGAGTTAGACGGAGCAATAGAAAAGGTTGCTAATAAAGCTAGTACGTCAACAAAAGTTGTTGATACTAACTTGTGTAGTCATGAGAGCCCATCTCGAGAGTTAAGTATGCCTCGACGTACTGGGAGGGTTATAACACAACCTGATCGTTACATGGGTTTATCTGAAACCCAAGTTGTTATGCCAGATGATGACTGTGAGGATCCATTGACTTATAATCAAGCAATGGTTGACAAAGACAAAGACAAGACAAAGACAAATGGGACATAGCAATGGACCAAGAAATGGAGTCTATGCACTTCAATTCTGTTTGGGATCTTGTAGCTAAACTTGATGGGGTAAAACCTATAGGTTTTAAGTGGATACACAAGAGAAAGCGTGATGTAGATGGAAAGGTGCAAACCTTTAATGCTAGATTAGTAGCAAAGGGTTATAGCCAGGTTGAAGGGGTTGACTATAAGCAAACCTTTTCACTTGTTGTTATGGTAAAGTCTATCTGTATCCTACTTGCCATTTTCGCATATTATGACTATGAGGTATGGCAAATGGATGTCAAGACAACATTCTTGAATGACAATCTTGACAAGAACATCTACATGGATCAACCCAAAGGGTTCATTAAACTAAGACAAAAGCAAAAGGTTTGTAGGCTTAAAAGGTCAATCGATGGACTGGATCAAGCCTCTAAGTCCTAGAATATAAGATTTGATGAGGCAATCAAATCTTTTGGCTTTGATCAGGATGATGATGAACCTTGTGTCTACAAGAAAATCATCAATAGTTCGTCGCAATCCTAGTTCTATATGTGGATGATATCCTATTGATTGGGAATTATGTAGGTTATTCTTGGGATCCAGATTGTCCGGACTCGCAAGAATAAAACACTAGCCCTGTCTCAGACATATTACATCTACAAAGTGTTGTTGAGGTTTAAGATGCAAGCATCCAAAAAGGGTTTATTGCCTTTTAGACGTGGAGTTCATTTTTCTAAGGAACAATGTCCTAAGACATCTCAAGGAGTTGAGGAATGAGACGAATTCCTTATGCATCAGTTGTTCGGAGCCTGATGTACGCCATGTTGTGTATTAGGCCAGATATTTGTTTTGAAGTTGGAATGGTCAGTAAGTATCAATCCAATCCATGACCTGAACACTGGACAACAGTTAAAACGATCCTTAAGAAACTTCGGAGAACAAGGAACTACATGCTTGTGTATGGGGCTAAGGATTTGATCCTTATAGGATACATAGATTCTGACTTTCAGACTAATAAAGATTCTCGAAAATCTATATCAGGGTCAGTATTTACTCTTAACGGACGAGTTGTAGTATGGCGAAGAGTCAAGCAAGGATGTATCGCTGATTCAACTACGGAGGCCGAATATGTAGCAGCTTGTGAAGAAGCTAAAGAGGTCGTTTGGTTAAGGAAATTCATGTTAGATTTGGAAGTTGTTCCACATATAAGTATGTTTATCACGTTGTATTTTGATAACATCGGTGTCGTGGCAAATTCAAGGGAACCCCGAAGTAACAAGAGGGGAAATCATATCGAGCAAAAATATCATCTCATCCGGGAGATCGTGAATTGAGGAGACATGACCGTCATGAAGATAACTTTAGAGCAAAACATTGTTGATCCTTTTAAAAGGCTCTCACGACTAAAGTATTTGAGAGTCACCTAGAAGTTCTAGGTTTACAAATCTTCCCCAACAAGCGCAAGTGGGAGTATATTGTACAAAGGGTTTCAATGCCCTATTTTATTGTATTCACATTATTGTAATGTTTAGTACTCCACGAGCTTTAAGTCAAGTGGGCGATTGTTGGGATTTGTTCCCTAAACTTATGTAATTTTGATCAAATAAATAAAGAGCTATTTTTTTTGGTAAAATTATATTCTTGCTTTATAAATCTAATAAAATAAGCTTCATGGTTATAATATATGTTGAACATCAGTGTAGTAGACACTATTTGGGTTGTGTTCAAGAGTACGAGTTTATGGTAGGACTATAGAGTTTTTGTTCATTAGAGGATACGTGGTGCTTAAGGAACATAAAGGTAATGACATGGGTAAAACGGTAATTTGATCAAACTGTGATTACGGACTGATGGATATCTCATCCCCTTGAGCAACGGAAACGAGTTTGGAATCGTAATTGCAAGCTTATTTTGGTTGAAAAGCAAAAACTAGTACATTGATGTAAAACAGAACAAGCATACATTTCTAATCTAATTAGACATGGATATTTATATGCAAGCGTGTTGTGTAATTAAACTAAACTAAAAAAGGAATTAATAAATTACCTTTGTCGTTTTTATGATTCAACAACTCCTTGCTCCAAGTGTGGTTCTCTAATAACTCAACAACACAAAAAGAAACCTCTGTTATCCTCAAAGCAAGACACTACCAAAAAAGAGAACCTTCTATACTCTGACTGCTTAGATCTTCCTAAGGTGGGAAGGATCAATTGGAGAATTTTGGGAATTGAGAGATTGAGAGAATTCTTCTACCGAGAGCTTAATCAATGAATCATCGATGGATTGCTACCCTTCTCTCAAAGAGAAGAGCATTTATGTGGGTAACTCCCCACTCCCTATCGAGAGGGAATTGGGGAGTGGTGGGAACGTGTCATCCTGACACGTTCCCAATTAATAAAATTAATAATTAATTAATTAACTATTAATTAATTCATTAAATTTAGTTAAATCATATTTAATTCAAATATCATATTAATTAAATGAATAAATCACATTTAATTATTTTACCCTTTATCCTATAGTTTAATGTACATCTCATGCACATTAAATTTGAACCTATAGTTTTCAAATATGAATCATATTCCCATTTGAATTTAATATTCGAACTCTTTCAAATATTTAATTCTCTCATATAATTTAATATGAATCATATTCACATTAAATTTATAATATATAGTTCCAAAACTATATATTATATCGTATTTATATACATTAGATTTATTCCCTTATGAATTTGAACATTTTAAATTCAAACGATCTAAGAACCCTTTACTAGCTAAAAGGTGGACCTAATGGACCTACACATCAGAAGCTCCAATGATACGAGATTGCTCAGTTAATCACATTAACCTCCTAATCAACATTCGTTAACTGCAGGAACACTCCACTAAAGTCCCGCAACTGCACTCTTCTCACTGCAGATATATTTCTGTGTCCACGGATATTGACCAATAACAACAAGTCAATCCTTCACGAATGTTCGTAACACCAGTTGGGTCAAATTACCGTTTTACCCCTAACTTACATCTTATACCTTAAGTACTAGTGCTCTTCTAATGAACAATTTGTTTGTGGTCCTACCAACGAACAGAGTCTCTCTCGGGCCAATGAGAGGGTCGAGCCTTTTGTTCAAGTCTCGGAGACACCATTTAAGGGAACATTCCTCTACATACACTAGTAGGCGGGAAGGAGTGCATTCCATCAGCTAGCCTAAGTCCCCAGCTGCTCACTCGATATTGTCCCCAAGAAGATAGGCTCATCGAGTCGGCGAATCTGGCGACTCTCACCCATACTAGTCAAAGGACAATCCCTCACAAACAGGAGTTCATAACCTGCTCAGGATTGAGATCAAGTTGCCTAAGTCATCGTAGTGAAATAGAAACCTAACTAGTCAACAGAGTTACTTCTAGTGGTTACTATTTCGTGGTCCGATCTTATGCAATCTCATTACATAGGATATCCCCACTCACATGTCATCTACACGAACACGTTACCATCACAGTGTTTGTATCATATACATAGTGGGCCACATCCATAGTCTTACAAGGGTAAGTTACCCAAACCTTATCCCCTAACTATAGACCCTTTAGGCAGTATCTCGAACCGAGATCCTTTATATGTACACTACATTCAGTTAAAGATACATTTAATAGGCTTGGATGTTTAGTTTATTGGATTTAGGGATAAACAAAGGCAATATCGTAAATAACGAATAATAACACTTTATTGGAGTAATAACAATTTATTACAATAATTAGAACATAAATTACAAACTATGAGTGTTAGGGCACAAAACCCCAACAAACTCCCACTTGAACCAAAACTCTAGTGGGGTACATCATAATCTAAAATAGTGGTTACAGAGATAGAAATACAATAAACTAGGGCATCCATATACCCATCCATATCTCCCACTTGCCCTAGATTAGCCAATGTACATGTCTTGTAAACCTATACTCTCCAGATGACCCTCGAACACTTTAACCGTGAGAGTCTTCGTAAACGGATCAGTAATGTTGTGCTCTAAAGTGATCTTTGTGACTGTCACATCTGTTCGTTGCACTATTTCTCGTATCACGTGGTACTTCCTCTCGATGTGCTTGCCTCGCTTATGGTTGCGAGGTTCCTTTGAATTGGCTATCGCACCAATGTTGTCATAGTATAAGGTGATGGGATATTCCATATTTGGAACAACTTCCAAATCAGTAAGGAATTTTCTTGGCCAAAAAGCCTCTTTAGCTGCTTCACAAGTAGCGACATACTCAACCTCCATCGTCGTGTCAGTGATGCATCATTGCTTGATGCTTCGCCATACTATAGCTCTGCCGTTAAGGGTGAAAACTGATCCCGATGTGGATTCCTAGAATCCTTATCGATCTGAAAATCAGAATCAGTGTATCCAGTAAGGATCAAATCCTTAGTCTCATACACAAGCGTATAGTCCCTCGTTCTCCTAAGGTATTTGAGGATTTTTTTAACTGTTGTCCAGTGGTCTAATACTAAATTGGATTGGTACCTACTGACTATCCCAACTGCATAGCAAATGTCTGGCCTTGTGCACAACATAGCATACATTAAGCTACTTACTACAAAAGCGTAGGGAATACGTCTCATATCCTCAACTTCTTGAGGTGTCTTAGGACACTGTTCCTTAGACAAATGAACTCCATGCCTGAAGGGTAATAAGCCCCTCTTGGAATTCTGCATCGAATATCGGGACAACATTTTGTCGACATAAGATGCTTGAGACAGAGCTAGCGTTCTGTTCTTGCGATTCCTAAAGATCAAAATCCCAAGAACATATTGAGCCTCTCCCAAATCTTTCATTTGGAATTGCGTTGCCAACCAACTTTTTATATCAGTACGGTATCCTACATCATTCTAAATTAGTAGGATATCAACCACATAAAATACTTAGAAAGCTACTTTGTCGTTGATGATTCTCTTGTAAACACAAGGCTCATCAACGTTTTGATCAAAGCCATAAGACTTGATCGCAGTATCAAATCTTATATTCCAAGATCTGGATTCTTGTTTCAACCCATAAATGGATCAATTGAGCTTACAAACTTTTTTCTCCTGACCTTGGGCTATGAACCCTTCGGGCTGAGACATATAGATGCTCTCGTCAAGATTAACATTCAAAAAGGCAATCTTGACGTCCATTTTCCTATCTATAAGACAATGGATCTTCTGCGTCGTCATCAGGTATGACGACTTGAGTTTCAGCTAAACCCATGTAGCGGTAGGTTGGGAAGCAACCCTCCAATTGCGTCGAGACATTCCCAATGGTTTAGAAGGACGAGACTGACTTGAGGTGCTGGCTTCTGCATCAAATCTTGATGAAGGTTCAACTTGATCAACAACTATTGTTGGTTTATCTGTAGCTTCATTTAACACTAATTTACTACGTGGTTTATGGTTCCTCATGTGATCTTCAGCCACTACCGCAGAAGCGTTGCAACGCTGCTGCCCTCAATTCTCGACTGGCGTCTTCATGCTAAGCAGTGTTGCAACGCTGCACTTGCATCAGACCTCCTACCGCATGTCAGGCGTTGCAACGCTGATGAAAAACGTTGCAACACCATCATCTAGACAACAACAAAAACCTCTATTTTTCACCCAATTTCGCTCCGTTTCTTCAGAGCAACACTTTGCCACGAACAACACGGACTTGCAGACTTGAATTACAATACATTTTGCCAAAAACACCGGGTCGTTACATTGAACTTTTCAATTGAATTGTAAATCTAAATGTCAAATCATGTAAACATCAATTTTTGCAAAACCACATGCAATTTCTATAACAATTGAAGCGAATTGAATCCCATGCGGAAGCGACTGATCACATATTCACTTAATTGTGTGACACATAAAATGCTCAAACACAAAAAAAGTAATGGTAAGCATACTAATTTGAAAGCCTAAATTTCTTAGAAGATTAGCTTTTAAGATCGATTCTTCAAGTGTTTCCTCGTCACCTACGAGGTCCTCTTCTGTACAAAGGAATCCTCGAACACTGCCAAATGACCTTCTTCGTTGTTCTCTAGGAGAGGGAGAGAGGTGGGATCTCCTTTGGATTATGGATGTATTTTAGAGAGAACTTGAGAGAATTCTTCTGTTTGTTTTAGATGCAAAACTACACACATGGTTCAAGTGCATAAAATGCATCCAAAAGTGTCACACCCTGTCCGAGCTTACTTGCTTAACCTATCTCCTTATGAAGCTTAAACACATTGTAGCTCCCAATTCAATAGATTCCCAAATCCAATAAAGAAATCCTTTAGTGCATACTAAAATAGAGTCACTAATAATCACCAAAAGAGTTCCAAGGATTATAAGCTATTACTATCTCTTTTTGCCCTTAAAATGAAATTAGTAACATTAAGTCCTTTCCTTAGGCACCTTAAAAACAGATCTAATCAAGTCCCATAACTCAATTCAGAATAGCCAAACACACTTGGTTGTAAAGTATATAGAAATGGAAGAACATCTCCTTCAATCTCTTGCTAGCAATTTTTCCCTTACACCTAAAATTTCAGGTTTAACTTTCAGCTTGGGTTCCTCAAGATTTATCAACACAACGACCCAATATATTTTGATAAACCTCAAGTACAACATCTTAGCTTACTTACCTCAAACTTTCAGCTTCTAATTCATCCTCATGAGGTCCAAAGAGAGTGATCTCCTCACACTGTTCTGCTATACGAGAACTTTGAACACCTCTCCTAGTTCTGAACTTTTCTCCTTCTTCCTCTTCATACATTAACAAAAGCCGACCAGTTTCGTATTCTACACTCAATTTTTGAGATTTCGACTTAAAAAGCATCGAATTTGGCTCTGTAAATGAAGAGATATGATCGTTTGAAGATGATCCAATTTCCAGCAGCTTGCTGTTTTCCTACGAATTATACCCGAGGCTTCACCTCCTTTGGCCAGCTCCTACTTTAATATTTACATCATAATCTCCTTTTTAAAACACCAAAATAGATAAGTAAATAAACACTAAGCATTTTAGCGAACTTACCCTAAGTTTGAGAGATATAAGATCTTTCATTCAATCCATCATGCACCTAAAATTTTCCCTTTTCTACTCTCTGTTATCTTCCACAAATGATCTTCTCCTTTCTGAAGCAAGAATGTTGGTAAATGGACCTTCCTGTCTTCAGGGCATCGCATGACCCTAAAACACGTCTCAATCAGATTTAACCAAACCTCAACATCAGCGGGATCTGTCGTTCCTTCAAATGTTGTTGCACCTAAGGCCTTCAGTCCTTCAATGTCATACTTCTTTTCTGGATCTGCTTGTGCTGATCCAACACTTTCAGCTAATCTTTGAGTTATTCTCGTAAAGATCTGTTCCTCCATGTTAACCTCTTGCTGAGGATGACTAGACTCTCCCTCTGATACCTCTCTTCCTCTGTCACCAGTAGCTTCTTGAGTTCCAGTCTCCACTTGCCTGCCTCGTTTGCCACCTCGAGCAATGGTCCTAAATTATACAATCTTATTAAAATAGTTAAGACAACAAGCTCCTAGTTTAATTCATGAACCTAGTTCCTTTCCTAAAACGTTTTTCCCTGATACCATGTTGCCACACCTCGTCCCATCTTACTTGCTTAACCTATCTCCTTATGAATCTTAAACACATTGTAGCTCCAAATTCAATAGATTCACAAATCCAATTACGACATCCTTAAATCCAACCTATATGATTTTCCATATTTCAAAACACCATATACGAGTGCAAAATGATAAAAGAAAATAGAGTTTAGGGCTTACAATAACCAACTTCAATTACGGAAGTCCGTAGTTTTTTGTGACCTGCAGAATACTATCGACGTTTTGTCGAGGGGTTTTCGAAGATAGCTCTTCCATTAACAAGTTTTACAAAGAAGAATACGAAATTCGACTGGAGTGAATAGTGTGGAAAAAGCTTTCAAGAGTTAAAGAACAAACTTGTCACAGCATCGGTACTAACTCTACCCACCATGGGAAAAGAGTTTGAGGTTTACTGTGATACCTAACATCAGTGTCTTGGATGTGTACTTATGCAAGATGGGAAAGTGATCGCTTATGCGTCAAGACAGTTGAATAAGCATGAATGTATTTATCCTACTCATGATCTGGAGCTCGCAACAGTTGTGTTAGCTTCAAAGATTTGGAGGAATTATCTATTTCTTGAGAAATTGTTGTATGTATTATTAAAACATGATTTTCATGGTAAACAAATTATGCTCATGTTTGTTGTTAACCCCTAATACGGAAGGACATTCGAGATGGTACTTTTGGGGGAAGGAATCCTGATTTCCCGATAATGAAGGACAATGAGAAGGTATTCGGGTAGTAAATGGTCTTGCCTTAATACTGAAGGACATAGTGAAGGTATTAGGGGAAACAAAAGTTCCAATGGAATTCCACGTGCACGTAAGAGAGACATGAACGTTATTGGTATAAATATAACTCTACCACCGCTAAGGTTCGAAAGTGGTATCATGCCATGAGTTTTATTGTGATGAGCTTCTACGTTATTGATCTATCTACCTTCAATGTAACGCCCCTACTTTTACAACATAAATTCCTAGGGACATTACTACTCATGCATGCATTCGAGGCCCTACTGAAATTAAATAAGTAAAAGTGGATAAATAAAAATCAATTTAATTTGGGATCCCATAGAAATACAAAACATTTACAAGAAACATAACTAAGCTCGGCCTCTAGTTTCAAAACTCTATGTTACATAAGCGGAAAACAATAATCATTTAAAATTCATTCTAAATCATGGATGCGGAATTCATGACTCGGTTCCCATGGCTTCTGTAGCGCATCCATGCCACTCGCCTGGTATGCTCTCGACTCTACCTGAAAACATTTTAAAACAGAGAAAACACAACAAAGGTAGAGGGGTGAGTATTATAAAATACCCAGTAAGTGGGGGTCGGGAAATGCAAACACATGCATATGATTTTCCTTCAAATCTGACTTTTAAACATGACTATTATTCGTGACTTTTAAAATCATAAAGCTTTCTGTAATGGGACCTAAAACTTTCTTTCATAAAATCATGACTTTTTCTCTTTGGCTATGCGTGGTCAATTGAGTCTACCGAGTCTTTTCATTTTGAGTCCCCTCATGCACCCTTTATAAGTTTGAGTCCCTCATGCACTCTGTAGGTTTGAGTCCCCTCATGGACTTCTGTAATATTGACCCATAGGGTCTCGATGCATGTTTTACCATGCATAAGTTCTCGAGAGACCAATTGCCACACCTACATGACATGTTCATATACATACAATATGCATGAGGTCCCATTATTCAATCGGATGTATCTATGCATTCATAATGATGCAACAATCATATAAAGCATAAATCATAGCATGACTTTCAATCATAAATCATAAATACGTTTGCAATTAAAATACGTATATATATCCAACACAAAGATGTGTATATGAAAGATCTCAGATTACATAATTATACATGATCAGTATCAAAATTCATACCAAATACTTTGAAATCATTTCAGTTTGGGCCCTCTCGACCCTTAAATCTTTTGGAATCATCTCCAGTTAAAGAGTGAAATACTTTTCTAAATTCTGTCTTTAGATAAATCTTGAAATCCGTTCTTTTTAAACTAATGCTTTTGGAAACATATTTACTTCCCTTTTAAAATAATTTATAGAAACATCCCTTACTCGAGGTCCCATAAGACCTTTTAAAATGTTACGTTTCTAAGTTCATGAGTGTAAGTCTCGGAAATTCACCTTTTTGAAATAAATCCTCAAATTTCATCTTTTAAAAAGGAATACATATTTCGAGAAATCATATTCACTTCCCTTTTTAAGATCGTTTGTAGAAAGTCCCTTACCTCATCTTAACTTGAAACTTCCTAAAGTTCTGCTCCTAACTCGAGGTTCTTCTCAATCGTGTTTGGCACTCGAATCCCCTAAATTAAACTCATCAATTCCTTAATTGAAAACACATAAACATAAACTTAGAGCCTAATAGCAAGTAGTTGGAACATCAAGTAATAATTAAGCGGATCTACCCAAACGAAGGCTTAAAACGAACTCAAGAGTCGAAACGGATAAGATCAGGCGTAATCCGACGAACGGCGACGCGTGGCGGTCGGCGGCGGCGCGTGCAGTGGTCGGCGGCGGCGCGTGGGATATAGCAGCCGCGTGATGGCGGCGCGTGGAGACCAGATCCGGGATGCCCACTTGCCGATCTACTTAGAACCGGCCATGATTCGCCCAAAACCGATGGAAACTGAGGCGAACCGCTTGAACCAACCCACTGCTTGACTTTGAGTTTGCACGAACCGGCCGGACGAACGAAACTGCCAAGGCTAGTGTGCTTACCGGCGTTCGATCTGGCTTACATGGATGACGCATCGGAGGTCTCCGTGGCGTGGCCGTGTGCGATGAAGCGGATTCGACGCGACTTCTTCCTTCAAACGACGCCGTCGTGGCGAAAGCGGCCGACAGTGGCTTCGATGACCCAGATCTACGGCGATTGCGGCTGGGTGGGCTGGTCGGTGGCGAGATGGGTTGAAGGATTGATGGCTTCAACGGCGACCGTGTGGCGGCTCGCGGCGGGGGCACGACGGCGCAGCTTACTGCGTTGGCCGGCGGCAGACTATTCCTTCAAGTGGGAAGCTCCATCGTGAAGGCAAGGTGAAGGTAGAAGGAGGCTGCCTCGAAAATTGTGTCTTCAATCTAGAAAAACCCTAATTCCCTTCCTTTAAATAAAATTACGAAAATGCCCCTCTTTTAACTCTCAACTACAAAATTGCCCTTAGGTTCATTTAAATATTTTACAATGACCATTAATCTCTTAAAGATTCTCAATTAACAAACTTCAAGGCCCAATTAATTTAATTTTCATTAAATTAATCCAAAGTACGACCTAAAATATGTACTTAGAAATTTCTGGCATTACAATCTTCCTCCTCAAGAACTTTCGTCCTCGAAAGTTTTCAATCTTAGAATAAAATCAGGATAGCGCTCACACCTTCTCCAATCTATTATGAAGAGTCTCGTGGCCCCTTATGCGAGAATTTACCTCAGATGTTTCTCAAGTATCACCATGGTGATTACGTATTATTCACGGTCTCATAACTTTATCTCGAGCTTTTTCCCTTCTAGTGGCCCTTCTAATAAGGCCTAAGTAACTAATATCCTTAACTCGAATCCTAACTTTTTGGAAGTTCTAAATCCAAACTCTGAAATAGCTCAGAATACTTACCTTGTGTTTTCCTCTAGTGTCTCTAAATAGTCTCTTCTGTCTTGCGATTATAGAATTGAATTCTTTGCCAACTCGATTTCATTGTTGTTGAGCCTCAAAATTCTCTTTAAGGTTTGTTGCACCCTCTACTAGCATCCATTTCAAGGCATGACTCGATCGTTCCGTCTGACCATCACTTCCATAACCTTAACACCTTCCTAAGAGAGGTGACTTCAAGGATAGAGTTAGCAACTTTGTTCGGTTGTTCGAGACTTTTCACATTAATGGTTAACCCTTCGCTACTCTCAGCGACGTTTTAGTAAACGTTGCAGTGACAATCTCACTCGCGTATTTAATTAACTTTGGGGTTTTCTATTGAAATCAATAGCTCGTTGAAAGTTTCAAGTCACGGTAGGAGTAACTCAAACTTAGGTCTCCTTTGGTTGTCGTGATACATGAACTGTTTCATAAAATTTTACCAATTTTATTACAAAAATGCTCCGAAAATTTCGGCAACATAACGACATAACTACAACAATGCCAAAATTTTCTCTAACACCTGTTTGATAGAAATGCACTTCTAAAATCAGACAACCAACCAGTCATGCCTCCAAACTTCATTTCAAGATTTACTCAGAGTTCAGAACACATAATACATAGGAATGTTGAACAAACGAATATAAGTGAAACTAAGTTTCTTTAATCGTAAACAATGGTTCTTCAAAGACAAAATAATCTAACAATCAGATTGCGACATCAACTTTAAAACAAACTTTAGAAGAGTGTACTCAAATTCTCTTGACTTACCTTGCGTTAGAGACTAAACATTTATAGGTTATCGCATTAAGTGTCAAATTTTTTTTATTTTTATTTTTATTTTTATTTATTTATTTTTTTTTTACAAGTTCTAGGAAACATAATGAACCACTTAAAGCAAGTTATTCATGATACAACTCGTACTCTATCTCTTTTAACCTTTCCTCAGCCTATGGTAGGACGCAACAGTCATTCATATCATTCCCCTTAATATAACTCAACCGATAACAACCTCGATATTAAGCGATCTTGCCAAAATGAATTTAGTCTTCTAAAACTCATTCTCCCTTAAATATCCTGCTCAAGTAATCACTTGAATGTAATGAAACTTTCTTAACACTAATAGGGTTGGATACTTTATAATAGTATCCTCTACACTTCTTAACTGTTCCGACTCTTTTGTCATGAAACCCTAACGTTCAACTTCGAATACGAATAGTTTATTCAACACCTCTAGACTTTGAACTTTTCAAGAACTACAATATTCCTCTCATTAAGGTTCTACTCATGAACTTAGTTGTTCAAGGTTTCTGAAAAACTTTCACCTCGTAATGTCTACTCTTTCCTCTTTTGTCCAAACTACCCCTTTTGATAACGCGCGCAAGTGAGTCTTATCTTGACAAAGTTTCCTTTAAGCCTTACATCCTGAACTCAGATATTTCCTTTCTAACAACAAACACCTGAGGTCACATATTCGTCTTTTCTTAGCTTAACAAATTTCATTATGCTCATCTTTTGAAGTTTACTTGAGCACTTAACTCCTTAGTGACCTTTCGACTACTTTCACCTATTAGGACTTACTCTTCCCTCCTTATGCCTAAACCAATCGTTTTAAAGTACTTTCTCTATCCCCTCTTAGACTTGGGCTAAACCAAACATCTCCAGTAACTTATGCACAACAATATTTTAGTATTTCCTTAAGCCGTAAATCCGTCATGTCTATAAACTTCGTGGGTGTTCTAGTCGGGTCTCTATAACTTCATAATGTTCGTAAAGTGATTTGAAAGTTGTCTCGGAATATCTAATCCCTGGTTCATGACAGGCGCTAACTTGACTCCAAAATCACTTTATGGAACACTATGCTCCTCGTACTGGTGGAATAGGTCGTTCATCCGAAGACGAAGGTATTTATTCTTAGCAACCACTTTCTTCCACTTCTCATCTCCTATGCACAAGCATAAGGATACACCTTTCTCCTTTACGCACCCCCCTAATACTCCTTATGGCGAAAAACTACTATTAACTCTTACATAAAAGGTTATGTACCTATGACTTGAGTTCTTTTACTTTACTGGAGCATTCTGTAAGGAGTATTAGAAATTACTGTTACTCTCTACTTTTAATTCCATACTTAAGTCTGTCTCTTGTGTTAGGGGTAACTTTAAAAGATAAAACCTTCTTTATCTAACACTAACGCATTGTTCCTCGTGCTTACTCTCCTTAAACTTGACTTTCTTCTTTTAGTAAGATTAAGGACTTTCTCAACTATCTGTACTAGTTTAGTTATAATGTCAAATTCACTAAAACCTCTCTTAAGAAACCATCAACCTAGCCTTTACTAAAGGAACCTTATAGTTTCATATTTCTAATGGTCGCCGACCACTACCATCGCACAATTTACTAATTGAAAGGAGTTTCACTTTGATCTACATAACGAAGAAGAGATTCAAAGCACCTTCCTCTATGAACCGAATCTCTCTCTCCTTAATCCTCTGATCGGGGAAAAGGAAACTTCACTACATAAGAGTTCAAGTTTAACACCTCATGTTATCTCTTTCAAGTTGTACACGTATATCTAGTCCAACAAGTAGAAATTAGTGGCGAAGTTCCTTATACACATTCCACGAGCTTGAACACACAAGTGATCATATGAATGCCAATTCGTGCACAAGTTTCTGGAGTCCCGACAATCAATTCTCTTGTGTTCTCAAGCTAAGACTCTAACTCCTTACTTTCCTTCTTTATACTTGTCTTTATTAAGTTTATTTAGTTTATGGAATTGCTTTTGAAACTTCGTATCATGCCTACCTGCAGTGACACATTAATTGTGTATAACCCTGTGGCTTTCCTATCAGAGCAATGGTATAAATAAAATCGAAGTGTTTCAAGTATTTTGAAGAAAATTAATTTTCATCTCAACACTAACAATCTATTCTTCCCTTTACATCTCGAGCCCATTTTCAAAGACACCCTTGCTCTGTTTACTTTTCAACTCCTTAAATACTACTGTTATGTATTCACTTGAAGATGAAGGGACTTTATTTAGGAACCAACAAAGTCGAAAACTCCAAAGTGGTACGTTTACTAAGTCTCATACCTTTTTTTTTCATCCAATCGTTCCAGCATGAATGAATGAGACCACTAACCTCTTATCGAACACGTTCAAACCTTGAACTTCTCGTGAGTAGTCTTAACTTTTATTTTTGAAAACTATACTTAAGTAATCTAGTTGCTTAGCAACCTTTAACACTCTAATCTCTTAAGTCTTACTCATCACTCCCTTGGCCAAAGCGGACCTTTTATAACCCACAACATGTGTTTTATGGCTATAAAACTTCATTTTTAGCGTAAACATTCTTAACTAGAACATTTTCCTTTCTATCGTCAATAGCAGGGATCACATGTATTCTCTTTCCTTCGGCGTAAAAACACGTCAACTTTTTTTATATATACGCATATCGATTCACATCTAAGCATTTCCTTTATGCATTTCCTTTTTATAGACATATAGTTTAGCTCATACATTCTCATTCTTTCTTAGTTTGGAAATCCATTAAACTCGATTTTTATATAAAAATAACTTTACATAGAATACCTAATTTTTTTTTTCATGAACAAATAAAACTTTAGTTCGAAGGCATACCTGGCGGTGACCTGGAGTTGCTACTTAGCCATGGGATACTTGTTGCTTACTGTGTTTAGTCTACAAGACCTATAACCTTGGGCTCGATACCAATCAGATCGCCCTACTTTTACAACATAAATTCCTAGGGACATTACTACTCATGCATGCATTCGAGGCCCTACTGAAATTAAATAAGTAAAAGTGGATAAATAAAAATCAATTTAATTTGGGATCCCATAGAAATACAAAACATTTACAAGAAACATAACTAAGCTCGGCCTCTAGTTTCAAAACTCTATGTTACATAAGCGGAAAAAATAATCATTTAAAATTCATTCTAAATCATGGATGCGAATTCATGACTCTGTTCCCATGGCTTCAGAGCGCATCCATGCCACTCACTGGTATGCTCTCGACTCTACCAAAACATTTTAAAACAGAGAAAACACAACAAAGGTAGAGGGGTGAGTATTATAAAATACCCAGTAAGTGGGGGTCTGGGAAATGCAAACACATGCATATGATTTTCCTTCAAATCGACTTTTAAACATGACTATTATTCGTGACTTTTAAAATCATAAAGCTTTCTGTAATGGGACCTAAAACTTTCTTTCATAAAATCATGACTTTTTCTCTTTGGCTATGCGTGGTCAATTGAGTCTACCCGAGTCTTTTCATTTTGAGTCCCTCATGCACCCTTTATAAGTTTGAGTCCCTCATGGCACTCTGTAGGTTTGAGTCCTCATGCACCCTATAAGTTTGAGTCCCTCACAGGACCCTCTGTAGGTTTGAGTCCTCACTGGACTCTGTAATATTGACCCATAGGGTCTCGATGCATGTTTTACCATGCATAAGTTCTCGTGGAGACCAATTGCCACACCTACATGACATTTTCATATACATACAATATGCATGAGGTCCCATTATTCAATCGGATGTATCTATGCATTCATAATGATGCAACAATCATATAAATCATAAATCATAGCATGACTTTCAATCATAAATCATAAATACGTTTGCAATTAAAATACGTATATATATCCAACATGATGATGAGATATGAAAGATCTCAGATTACATAATTATACATGATCAGATCAAAATTCATTCCAAATACTTTGAAATCATTTAAGTTTGGGCCCTCTCGACCCTTAAATCTTTTGGAATCATCTCCAGTTAAAGAGTGAAATACTTTTCTAAATTCTGTCTTTAGATAAATCTCTAAATCCGTTCTTTTTAAACTAATGCTTTTGGAAACATATTTACTTCCCTTTTAAAATAATTTATAGAAACATCCCTTACTCGAGGTCCCTTAAGACCTTTTAAAATGTTACTTTTCTAAGTTCATGAGTGTAAGTCTCGGAAATTCACCTTTTTGAAATAAATCCTCAAATTTCATCTTTTAAAAAGGAATACATATTTCGAGAAATCATATTCACTTCCCTTTTTAAGATCGTTTGTAGAAAGTCCCTTACCTCATCTTAACTTGAAACTTCCTAAAGTTCTGCTCCTAACTCGAGGTTCTTCTCAATCATGTTTGGCACTCGAATCCCCTAAATTAAACTCATCAATTCCTTAATTGAAAACACATAAACATAAACTTAGAGCCTAATAGCAAGTAGTTGGAACATCAAGTAATAATTTAGCGGATCTACCCAAACGGAGGCTTAAAACGGACTCAAGAGCCGAAACGGATAAGATCGGGCGTAATTCGACGAACGGCGGCGCGTGGCGGTCGGCGGCGGCGCGTGCAGTGGTCGGCGGCGACGCGTGGGATATAGCAGCGGCGTGATGGCGGCGCGTGGAGACCAGATCCGGGATGCCCACTTGCCGATCTACTTAGAACCGGCCATGATTCGCCCAAAACCGATGGAAACTGAGGCGAACCGCTTGAACCAACCCACTGCTTGACTTTGAGTTTGCACGAACCGGCCGGACGAACGAAACTGCCAAGGCTAGTGTGCTTACCGGCGTTCGATCTGGCTTACATGGATGACGACTGGAGGTCTCCGGCGGCGTGGCTTCGTGTGCAGTAGACGGATTCGACGCGACTTCTTCCTTCAAACGACGTCGTCGTGCGAGCAGCCCGACAGTGGCTTCGATGACCCAGATCTACGGCGGTTGCGGCTGGGTGGGCTGGTCGGTGGCGAGATGGGTTGAAGGATTGATGGCTTCAACGGCGATCGCAGGTGGCGGCTCGCGCGAGGCGACAACACGACGCAGCGCAGCCATGCGTTGGCGGAGGCGCACTATTCCTTCAAGTGGGAAGCTCCATCGTGAAGGCAAGGTGAAGGTAGAAGGAGGCTGCCTCGAAAATTGTGTCTTCAATCTAGAAAAACCCTAATTCCCTTCCTTTAAATAAAATTACGAAAATGCCCCTCTTTTAACTCTCAACTACAAAATTGCCCTTAGGTTCATTTAAATATTTTACAATGACCATTAATCTCTTAAAGATTCTCAATTAACAAACTTCAAGGCCCAATTAATTTAATTTTCATTAAATTAATCCAAAGTACGACCTAAAATATGTACTTAGAAATTTTGGGGCATTACATTCAATATAGTTCTACATTATGAGTTTTATGCTATACATAAGTGGTGACTTAAACCTGTAACTTGAAAGCATGGCTTGATTATGTTTACAAAGAAATGTTAAGTTATTTTTTAGTTATAGTCTGCCCATTATTATGTTTCACCTTCCAGCTTATAATGTTTTAAAAATAAACTATCACTGGGCTTCCCAGTTCACGTATTCATTATGTTTACTCTTCCCATGTAGCAGACGAGTTCCCGGTGCTTATTCTTGACAAGACCTGCTTGCCACCATGCTGTTTTAGCTCCTTGTATATACACTTTATTTTGTATATGGTTTGTAGTTAGGTGGGAACATATTAGATGACTTGTAATAAACTTGAAAGCTTTATGACTAGCTAAAGAACATAATACTGGAAGTGAATGTGTTTCGTTTATATGTGTATTTCAATGTCAAATCTAGCTTGGTCAAACGTATTTTCTTGTGTTAAATTTTAGGTTAAGTCTTGGGTTAGTCAGGGAGAGCCAGTAAAAGGGTCGGTTTTCTCTGTCTTTGCATCTCTTCCTAAGTTAAGCAAGTAAGCTGGGACGGGGTGTGACAAAAAGAATGCTTTTATAGGCAATTGGGGTGGAGACAAATTCTCCACCTATCTTGCCACTATCTCCACTTATTATGCATAAATGCATAACATAAGGTGTCAAACACCTTATTATACGAATCATATTCATATAATGTGGAGAAATTGGATTTGAATAAGTCCAACTTCATTTCTCCAAAGTTTTACCATATGTTATGTCCCAATTCGTTCGTAGTCACAGCTGGGTCGAAATACCGTTTTACCCTTATGACTACTTCTTGCACCTTAAACACCACTGATCCTCTAATGAACCACAAGTTTATGGTCTGACCATAAACATTACCCCTCTCGGGCTAGCAAGAGGGAGGGGCCCCGTTGTTCAACACCTGGATACAACTCTTAAGGGAACAACCTATCTAGTTACCCTTGAACGGGAACGAGTGAATTCCTTCTTGCGAAGTTGAGTCCCCAGCTCCCTACAAGGTTTAATCCCTTAGAAGGTAGGCATATTTAGTCGGCAACTGTGGCCACTCTCACCCGTACTAATCAAGTGATAGTCCCCAATCGAAAGAAGTTTGCAACTCGCTAAGGATTTAGGTTGAATCACTATTGGTCATCGTTTGAACCATTAACCCTAACCTATAAAAAGTGTTACTAGATTAGTCTAACAATTATTGGTCCAGTCTTGTAAAGACTCTTTACACAAGATGCCCCACTTGCATGTGAACTACATGAACGAGCCTTATTGCCTCGTTTGTATCAAATACAAAGTGGGCCCCATCCATAATGTTAAGAGGATAAGGTTCCTGACCTAATCCATCTACCATAGACCATTTTGGTGACATTCTAAATGTGACATGGAGCTTAGTTTATTGGATTTTTAAGTTTGTCATTGCGAGAATACAAGTTTAAAGGAAAAATAACAACTTTATTCATTTGCTCAAATAATTACAAATACACGAGTTTAGGGCATAGATCCCAACACACCCTTCGTAGTATTATAAACTTTTTGGCATTTTGGCAAACCTCATATAGACTTTGTTGCACGTTAGCCTTTGTGGTACGACCTAGAAAACTTTTGTCGCGAGTTGGCCTTCATTGCAAACCGAGATAGCGTTTGTAGTGAGTTAGCGTTTGTGGTCGTGAGTCGAGTTCCAACTCGTGAGGTTAGGATGCGAGGTGAGTTGCTATGGTCATAGAACTTTTAACAGGGATTTTATTATTAATGTGCTCGTAAGGGTGAGGTTTGCAGATATGTTGTGTTGTGGTGCTTTAGACTTGAGTGAGTTATTTATTGGGTATTCCCAATAGTCACGCTTCTTTCTCTATTTTTTTTTTTTTTTTTGCAGATAGATCTTGACTGTGATCTGGCTGACGATGGAGACCACATTGCGAGGCTATGAATACTATCCTTCTTCTTTAGGCTTAGTTTTAGTGTCCTGCGTCGTTGTTGGTCTCATGTTGGCTATTTGAACACGCTTTGTAGTATTTCATTTTGTTTATGTCTGACACATTTTAGGTTTATTTATTTGAACTTGTGATCCTGGGTTATTTCTAAAGGTTCATTGGTAATTTTTTACTGTTGAAGCCCCAACCACTGTGAAATAGAAGATAGTTGGAGGGTAGGAGGAATGTTTGAATTTAGAAGTGGTTTCGTTTCTTTAAACAGACTCTTGATTTTTCTTTTTAAAAGTCCTCGTAGCGTTGTTATGCTGCTGAAATTTCGGCGCGAATGACGTGTCTTAAATAGCACCCCTAGATATGTTTCCCTGATAATTTAGGGTCGTTACAATTTCTTTCAATTTTCATAAAATTCTTAAAATCTTCTTGACATTAACATTTCACTATAAATATTATTGACATTTTAAATTTCCTCAATATAATTATTATAGACATTTTAAATATAATACTTCAAAATGAACCTTTAAGTGTAATAAAATCACCATAATTAAAGCTTCATATGTCTTAATATATTCTAATAATTCTTCCCATACTTCACGCTAGGATTGAAATTTTCATATATATTTACATTTAAATATTTTCTTACTTTTTACCTAGCACGATTAAAAATGGTCAACTATAGTCGAAATAAGCAATGGGTAAATAATTTCCATAAATTTCAAGGATTTTAATAAATGTTTCGAAAGTTTCAACCATCATTGTCGTTAAATTTGGCATCAACATTTCTATCGACATTTGCATTTCGAA
This sequence comes from Trichosanthes cucumerina, assembly GCA_036507285.1. Taxonomy (NCBI): domain Eukaryota; kingdom Viridiplantae; phylum Streptophyta; class Magnoliopsida; order Cucurbitales; family Cucurbitaceae; genus Trichosanthes; species Trichosanthes cucumerina. The sequence continues at coordinate 18,233,722 of CM071837.1, forward strand.
CATTTACTAAAACAAAAGATAATAAAGTCGTAGAAACAGTTCAATTTGTGTGGTACCGAGTTAACAACGAATTTTCCATATAAAACTATTGTATTTTAGTTATTATAATGTGGTTTAAGCTTTAAATTGGTGAGAGATAAAATGGAGAACGCAAAACATCAACATAACCAGATACAAAGACAAGAATGTTCGCCTTCACAAGTTCCAGATATCACGTTTTGAAGTTGTGATGCACATAATGCGGCGCATTCTTCATTTACGCATGGTCTGGCATTGAATGACGGTAATATCTTAGTGCACCTGAATTGTTTCTCTTGTGCATTGCACGTTACCATTTCTTCTCCTACGTAACCCACAAAAAGAATCAAATATTTTATTTATGCATAACCCATATTCATATGTCTACTAATAACAAATGTAAAAGGGAAGAATAATCACATGTTAATTTGTGAGAATGTATCGATCCTATGAGGTTTGTACTTTGTAACGTTAAAGTATTCTCAATACTCCAACAAAATATACATAAACATGTATATATTTGGAGATGCAATTGTTAAGGCATCTTTGCCTTCTTTAAGCAGTTGTACGTTAATCGTAACACCTATCTTTATATATGCAATGTGATATTTGATAAAAATAGAAATGAAGATTGATATTAAAATTTTAAAAATATGAAAAAAAAATATAAAACGATTCAAATATTTAGAAAAAAAATACATATTTAATACTTCAAAATGTTTTCGCACATAAAACAATAACCAATGAAAAATCTTCGGAATTGCAATAATAACCAAGATAATTACCATTGAAAATGAGGAAAACAAGGACAATGGCTAAAATGAAGTTTGATTTCATTGTTTTTATGCAAATTGTTGTTGCTTATATGTGAGAATTGTTTCTTTTCATTGTTATATATAAAGGCAGGGAGAAGGATAAGTTTGTTTTCTCATTTATTATTCACTTTTATTCAATATCCTTCTTTTATGGAAGTCTCTTAATGTAAAAATCTCCATTATCGTTGGTGGCTATAATAACTTTCTTCGAGGTAATTACGTATTCAATGTGCATGGATATTTTTCCATTTTTAGATTAAAAAAATAATAAATTTACTGCACATACATATACAAAAAAAGGAACCCCAAATAATTTTCATAAAAAACTTCTTAATTTTATTTGTATGCATAATTTATTATTATGATATAAGTATATTGGTTAAGAAATTTAATTATTTCACATGTATAAAAAATTAAATGTTATTCGCAATTGACTCAAAAATGATAGATTAAATGTTAAGACATTCGTCTTATGGATGTTATCCCATTTGTGGGTCAGGGAGATTTAATGTTAAAACATTCATTCTCTGGAAGTTATTCTTTGATAGATGTGATTTTATGCTTCTAAAGGGTTATGGGAATAATAAATTTATCCGATCGAACCTCGAATTATCATGTAATCATAATGCTCACCGTCATCCACATGAATTAGAATTCTTAGGTTAATTAGTGCAATAGCATGTTAAAATTAATATTTTTTTAGAGAAACCAAACTTTGGAGTTAGATCAAATAAATAAAATAAATCATAAACTACTATTTACAAAGGTGTCCTCCAAATTTTTAAAAATATAATCGTTTACTAAATAAAAGCATGAGTCTTTAAATAAAGAATTTAGTTTAGGCAATCAGTCGTCAAGCCAAAAATTACTATGTTATCAACATCCACTCTGAGAACTCATGTATAACTAGAATTAACTTCTCTGCCCATTTTAATTACTAGACACAACATTTCTTATTATCATAGGCACCTATAATTAGACTACCCACTCACGCACGATAAATTAAGTGTAGTCACATGCATCTATAGTTTTGATGTAAATTTACTCTATCGACCTAAACATGGTTTACCATATACAGAATGTAATAAAAGTTTAAACAATCAAATTCTAATGCATAAAAAATTTAAAAGCAAACAATCAACTACAACATGAACAAAGTTCTAAAACATATCATCATTCTTGTCTAAATACAATGATTTAAATTCAATAAGAACATACAAAACTCCTAAATCTAATCGAAAAGCTAGGAGACGAGTATTAGACTAAGGTCGTAGGCCAACACTCATTCTCAATGTAAAGTCCACGATCTTGAGCTTTGAGTTTCGTATTTCGCTCACAGAGACTCTCTTCCAAGCACTTATACATTGTGGAAATCAGGATTAAATTTTTCGTCTATCAAAATAGAACTCATTTTTTGTAAATGCACGAACTTCCTTTTTATCGAGTTAAGAAACCAATGCAATGGTAAGGGTAGTGTTCCAACGTTCTACTTCATTTTCGTTAAGAAGAAAAAAAATTAACATTTCGTAGCATTTCAATTCTATGCTTGCGATTCTTAAAGCTTTAATGGTAGTAGCGTGAGGACTTCTATTCAACCTTTGTCCAAGGCCTTATCCGGGAGATCATGCACAGAGAAGACGTGATTGTCACGAAGATAGCCTCAGAGCACAACATTCCTGATCCTTTTACAAAGGCTCTCACGGCTAAAGTATTTGAGAGTCACCTAGAAGGTCTAGGTTTACAAGTCTTCCCCAACTAGGGCAAGTGGGAGTATTTTGTACAAAGGGGTTTAAATGCCCTAGTTTATTGTATTTACATAATTGTAATGTTTAGTACTCCACAAGCTTTAGGTGAAGTGGGAGATTGTTGGGATTTATGCCCTAAACTTGTGTAATTTTGATCAATGAAATAAAGTGTTATTTGTTTTGATAAGATTACAATCTTGCTTTTACAAATCCAATAAACTAAGTTCCAAGGTTATAACATTTATCTTGAAATCAGTGTAGTGGACACTATTTAGATTGAGTTCAAGATTATAACCTAAATAGTCTATGGTATAAGAATAAGGTTGGAAACCTCATTCTGGTACAGCATGGATGCAGCCCACTTTGTAATTAGTATAAATGAGGTAATCCAACTCATTCATGTAGTTGACATGCGAGTGGGGGCATCCTGTATGAAGAGCTCATACAAGACTGGATCACAAATTATTAGTCTAACTAGTTAACACTGTTAACAGGATAAGACTAGTAATTTATAGATGGTCATTAGTGACTTGACCTAAATCCTGAGCAAGTTAAGTACTGATGCTTATAGGGGTTTGTCCTTAGACTAGTATGGGTGAGAGTGACCTGTAGCCGACTCAATAAGGCTACCTTCTCAAATGGATGTAACCTCGTAGGTAGCTGGGAACTTGACTGTGCAAGATGGAATTCACTCATTCCTCTACTGAGGAATTAGATAGGTTGTTCCCTTAAGAACTGACTCCAGGTCTTGAACAACGGGGCCCCGCCCTCTATGAGGCTATGAGTCTAAGGTAGGACCTTAGATTTGTTGGTCATTAGAGGATCAGTTGTGCTTAAGGAGAAAAAAGGTAATCACAGGGGTAAAACGATAATTTGACCCAGCTGTGATTACGAACAACCTGTGAAAGGTCGACTCATGGGTGATGACTATATCAGTGGACACAATGATATCTACAGTGAGAAGAGTGCAACTACAAGTCTATTGTGGAATGACTTGTAGTTAATGAATATTGATTAACTCGATCAAAGAGTTTGATCACTTAATCTCACATCATTGGAGCTCATGATCTGTAGGTCCATTAGATCCCTCCGTTGGCTCAACATGGTAATATTGAGGGTATAAAGTTAGGGGTGAAATTGAAGTGTTTAATTTCATACATAAGGAGTTATATCAATTATATATGATGTAATTGATACAATATATAGTTTTAATGTGAATTAGATTCATATATAAACTATATACTAAAGAGAGATTAAAGGAGGGGTAGAATGGTCATTTCCGTACCATTTCCTTATATATAATTGCATGAGATGCAACTAGGTCAAGTCTTCAAAAAACAAAAGAGTATTCCTAGCCTCCTTGTTGTGTGGTTGGAAGAGTTCCAAAACACAAATCTCTCTCACAAAAATACCTCACCACTCCAAATAGGAACCCACCTTCCTCCCTCACCTAGAGAACAACGGAGAAGATCTGGTGGTGGTGTCGGTGTTCGTACGAGTTTTTGTTGCTGAGATCGTGACCGTGGAGAGAGGAGCATTTGAAGAAAGGTTCTTCAAAGGTATATACTTGCTGCCCATACTCTTATTATATGCTTAATCCATGTTTACGTTATTGAATTTTCCGTTGTAACTAAATCAAGAGCGCGCGATTCGCAATCGCTTCCGCTGCGGGGACTTCGATTCCCTTCGGAGATATGATCGTTTGAAGATGACCCAATTTCCAGCAGTTTTCTGTTTTCATACGAATTTGACAGCACCTACTTGTAAAGTTTAACCCGAGGCTTCACCTCATTTGGCCAGCTTCTACTTTAATATTCACATCATAATCCCATTTTTAAAAAACAAAAATAGGTAAGTATATAAACCCTAAGCATTTTAGCCAACTTACCCTAAGTTTGTGAGATACAAGATCTTCCATTCAATACATAATGCACCTACAATTTCCCCTATTCCACTCTCTATTATCTTCCACCAAGTATCTGATCCTTTATGAAGCAAGAATGCTACTAAATGGACCTTCCTGTCATCAGATTTAACCAAACGTCAACATCAGCGGGATCTTTCGTGCCTTCAAATGTTGTTGCACCTAAGGCCTTCAGTCTTTGAATGTCATACTTCTTTTCTAGATCTACTTGTGTTGATCCAACACTTTCAGCTAATTTTCGAGTTATCCTCGTAAAGATCTGTTCCTCCATGTTCACCTCTTGCTGATGATGACTAGACTCTCCCTCTGATACCTCTCTTCCTCTATTACCAGTAGCTTATTGAGTTCCAGTCTCCACTTGCCTGCCTCGTTTGCCACCTCGAGCAATGGTCCTAAATTATACACTTTTATTAAAATAGTCAAGACAACAAGCTCCTAGTTTAATGCATGAATCTAGTTCCCTTCCCAAAACCTTTTTCCCTGACACCAAGTTGCCACACCCCGTCCCATCATACTTGCTTAACCTATCTCCTTATGAAGCTTAGACACATTGTAGCTCCCAATTCAATAGATTCCCAAATTGAATCACGACATCCTTTAGTGCAACCTATATGATTTTGCATATTTCAAAACATCATATACGAGTGCAAAATGATAAAAGAAAATAGAGGTTAGGGCTTACAATAACCCACTTCAATAACGGAAGTCCGTAGTTTTTTGTGTATTACAAGTTACTATCGACGTTTTGTCGAGGAGTTTTCGAAGATAACTCTTCCATTAACCAGTTTGACAAAGAAAAATACTAAGTTCGAGTGGAGTGAAGAGTGTGGAAAAAGTTTTCAAGAGTTAAAGAACAGAATTGTCACAACACCGGTACTAACTCTACCCAAAGAGTTTGAGGTTTACTATGATGCCTAACATCAGTGTCTTGGATGTGTACTTATGCAGGATGGGAAAGTGATCGCTTATGTGTCAAGACAGTTGAATAAGCATGAATGTAATTATCCTACTCATGATCTGGAGCTCGCAGCAGTTGTGTTACCTTTAAGATTTGGAGGCATTATCTGTTTGTGGAGAAACTGTTGTATGTATTATTAAAACATGGTTTCCATGGTAAACAAAGTATGCCCATGTTTGTTGTTGGGGGGAAGGAATTGTGATTTCCCGATACTGAAGGACAATGGGAAGGCATTCGGGTAGTAAATGATCATACCTTAATACTGAAGGACATAGTGAAGGTATTAGGGGAAACCAATGTGCCAATGGAATTCCACGTGCACGTGATAGAGGCATGAACGTTATTGGTATAAATATAACTCCACCATTGCTAAGGTTCGAAAGTGGTATCATGCCATTAGTTTTATTGTTATGAGCTTCTACGTTATTGATCTATCTACCCTCAATATAGTACTACATTATGAGTTTTATGCTATAAATAAGTGGTGACTTAAACCTGTAAATTGAAAGCATGGCTTGATTATGTTTACAAACAAATGTTAAGTTATTTTCTACTTATAGTTTGCCCATTATTATGCTTCACCTTTCAGCTTATAATGTTTTAAAAATAGACACTCACTGGGCTTCCCAGCTCACGTATTCATTATGTTTACTCTTCCCAGGTAGCAGACGAGTTCCCGGTGCTTATTATTGACAAGACCTTTTTGCCACCACGTTGTTTTAGCTTCTTGTATATACACTTTATTTTATATGGTTTGTAGTTAGGTGGGAACATATTAGATGAGTTGTAATAAACTTGAAAGCTTTATGACTAGCTAAAGAACATAGTACTGGAATTGAACGTGTTTCGTTTATATGTGTATTTCAATGTCAAATCTTGCTTGGTCAAACGTATTTTGATGCGTTTAAGTTCAGGTTAAGTCTTGGGTTAGTGAGGGAGAGCCTAGAAAACGTTTGTCGCGAGTTGGCCTTCATTGCAAACCGAGATGGCGTTTGTAGTGTGTTGGCATGTGTGGTCGTGAGGTGAGGTCCAACTCTTGTGGTTAGGATGCGAGGTGAGTGGCTAGGGTCATAGAACTTTTAATATGGATTTGATTGTTAATGTGCTCGTAAGGGTGAGGGTTGCAGAAATGTTGTGTTGTGGTGCTTTAGACTAGAGCGAGCTATTTACTGGGTGTTTCCAATAGTCACGCTTCTTTCTCTATTTTTATTTTTTTTTGCAGATAGATCTTGACTGTAATCTGGCTGACGATGGATACCACATTGCGAGGCTATGAATACTTTCCTTCTTCGTTAGGCTTAGTTTTAGTGTCGTGCGTCGTTGTTCGTCTCATGTTGGTTATTTGAACATGCTTTGTAGTATTTTACTTTGTTTATGTCTGACACATTTTAGGTTTATTTATTTGAACTTGTGATCCTGGTTTATTTCTAAAGGTTCATTGGTAATGTTTTTACTGTTGAAGCCCCAACCCATGTGAAATTGAAGATAGTTGGAGGGTAGGAGGAATGTTTGAATTTAGAAGTGGTTTCGCCTCTTTAAAAAGACTCTTGATTTTTTTTAAAAGACCTCGTAGCGTTGTTATGTTGCTGAAATTTTGGCACGAATGACGTGTCTTAAATAGGACCCCTAGATATGTTTCCCTAAAAAATCCAGGATCGTTACAATTTCTTTCAATTTTCATTAAATTCTTAAAATCTTCTTGACATTAAATTTCAATATAAATATTATAGACATTTTAAATTTGTTTAATATAATTATTATATACATTTTAAATATAATACTTCAAAATGAACCATTATAGTGTAAAAAAGTCAAAATAATTAATTAAAGCTTCATATGTTTTAATATATTCTAATAATTTTTCCCATATTTCATGCTAGGATTGAAATTTTCATCTATATTTACATTTAAATATTTTCTTAGTTTTTACATAGGACGATTAAAAATGGTCAACTATAGTCAAAATAAGCAATGAGTAAATAATTTCCATCAATTTCAAGGATTTTCATAAATCTTTCGAAAGTTTCTACCATCATTGTTGTTAAATTTGGCATCGACATTTCTATCGGCATCGAACATTTAGTAAAACAAACGATAATAAAGTCGTAGAAACAGTTCAATTTGTGTGGTACCGAGTTAACAACGAATTTCCCATAGAAAACTATTGTATTTTAGTTATTATAATGTGGTTTAAGCTTTAAATTCTTGAGAGATAAAATGAAGAACGTAAAACATCAACATAACCAGATACAAAGACAAGAATGTTCGCCTTCACAAGTTCCAGATATCACGTTTTGAAGTTGTGATGCACATAATGCGGCGCATTCTTCATTTACGCATGGTCTGGCATTGAATGACGGTAATATCTTAGTGCACCTGAATTGTTTCTCTTGTGCATTGCACGTTATCATTTCCTCTCCTACGTAACCCCCCAAAAAAATCAAATATTTTTTTTATGCATAACTCATATTCATATGTCTACTAATAACAAATGTAAAAAGGAAGAATAATCACATGTTAATTTGTGAGAATGTATCGATCCTATGAGGGTTGTACTTTCTAACATTAATGTATTCTCAATACTCCAACAAAATATACATAAACATATATACATTTGCAGATGCAATTGTTAAGGCATCTTTACCTTCTTGAAGCAGTTGTACAATAATCGTAACACCTATCTTTATATATGTGATGTGATATTTGAAAAAAATAGAAATGAAAATTGATATTAAAATTTTAAAAATATGAAAAAAAAATATAAAACGATTCAAACATTTGGAAAAAAAATACATATTTAATACTTTAAAATGTTTTCGCACATAAAACAATAACCAGTGAAAAATCTTCGGAATTGCAATAATAACCAAGATAATTACCATTGAAAATGAGGAAAACAAGGACAATGGCTAAAATGAAGTTTGATTTCATTGTTTTTATGCAAATTGTTGTTGCCTATATGTGAGAATTGTTTCTTTTCATTGTTATATATAAAGCCAGGGAGAAGGATAAGTTTGCTTTCTCGTTTATTATTCACTTTTATTCAATATCCTTCTTTTATGGAAGTGTCTTAATGTAAAAATTTTCATTATCATGGGTGGCTATAATAACTTTCTTTGAGGTAATTACGTTTTCCATGTGCATGGATATTTTTCCATTTTTAGATGAAAAAAATGATAAATTTACTACACATACATACACAAAAAAGGGAACCCCAAATAATTTTCATAAAAAAACTTCTTAATTTTATTTGTATGCATAATTTATTATTATGATATAAGTATATTGGTTAAGAAATTTAATTATTTCGCATGTATAAAAAATTAAATGTTATTCGGAATTGACTAAAAAAAGGTATATTAAATGTTAAGACATTCGTCTTATGGATGTTATCCCATTTGTGGGTCAGGGAGATTTAATGTCGGGATGTTATTCTTTGATAGATGTGATTTTATGCTTCTAAAGGGTTATGGGAATAATAAATTGATTCGATCGAACCTCAAATTATCATGTAATAATAATGCTCACCGTCATCCACATGAATTAGAATTCTTAGGTTAATTAAGTGCAATAACAAGTTAAAATTAATATTTTTTTAGAGAAACAAAACTTTGGAGTTAGATCAAATAAATAGAATAAATCCTAAACTACTATTTACAAAGGTGGCCTCCAAATTTTAAAAAATATAATCGTTTAATAAATAAAAGCATGAGTCTTTAAATAAAGAATTTAGTTTAGGCAATCGGTCTTTAAGCCAAAAATTACTATGTTATCAACATCCACTCTGAGAACTCATGTATAACTAGAATTAACTTCTCCGTCCATTTAATTACTAGACACCACATTTAATTTTTATCATAGGCACCTATAATTAGTCTACCCACTCCCGCACGATAAACTATGTGTAGTCAAATGCATCTATAGTTTTGATGTAAATTTACTCTATCAACCTAAACATGGTTTACCATATACGAAATGTAAGAAAAGTTTAAACAATAAAATTCTAATGCATACAAAATTTAAAGCAAACAATCAACTACAACATGAACAAAGTTCTAAAACATATCATCATTCTAGTCTAAATACAATGATTAGTATTCAATAAGAACATACAAAACTTCTAAATCTAATCGAAAAGCTAGGAGACGTGTATTAGACTAAGGTTGTAGGCCAACACTCATTCTCGGCGTAAAGTCCACGATCTTGAGCTTTGAGTTTCGTATTTCGCTCACAAAGACTCTCTTCCAAGCACTTATACATTGTGGAAATCGAGATTAAAATTTTTGGTTTCGAAAAACAACTCCTTTTTTGTAAGTGCACGAACTTCCATTTTATAGGATTAAAAAAGCAATGCAATGGTAAGGGTAGTGTTCCAACGTTCTACTTCATTTTCGTTAAGAAGAAAAAAAATTAACATTTCGTATCATTTCAATTTTATGTTTGCGGTTCTTAAAGCTTTAATGGTAGTAGCGTGAGGACTTTTATTCAACCTTGTCCAAAGCCTTATCAAACATAAATTTATAAGACTTGGCAACATACATACTTTTTATAGAATTTTGCAATGATTAGTGGATGAAGTCCTCTATAAGAATCGAAGTTCCTAGTATTAATTAAGTGATTGGATTTTTGAAAGCAAATAAAAATTAAATTATACTGAAAAGTGGAGTTTAGTTTTACCAAAACATTTTCTTAATTGTAGACATGAAGTAGAAGTATGACATTGGTTATGAAAATATAAAAAATGCAAGAATCCTAAGTCGAGAATTAGTAAGGTATTATATTGACTCTTTGAACCACAATTGAACAAATCAAACTATAGGTTGTAGGAGAAAAAGAATGTGAATGTGATTCATATTTGAAAACTATAGGTTAAAATTAAATGTACCTGAGATGTACATTAAAACTATAGGTTAGAGGAGAAAAAGAATAAATATGATTTGATCTTAATTATTAATCACAAATATTATATTTAATTAATTAATTAAATATGATTTAATAATTTAATAATTAATCAATCAATTAATTAATTGATTATTGGGAACGTGTTAGGAGGACACATTCTCCTCTTCCCACTTCCCTCCCAATCGATACGGAGTGGGAAGTTCTCCTCTCCCATTCAATCTCTCGTTTTGACAAAGGTTAGGGGATCGATTAATTGTGTGGAAAATTTATGAAATTTCTCTCAAGTAGAATTCTCTCTTCTGTCACTCTTTCATTTCCAAACATTCTTCCAATTGTTGGATTTCTTCCCACAAAGGAATTGGTCTAAGCACTAAGAGGATAAAAGGTTCTCTCTACTGGTTGTGTCCTGTTTTGAGACAACAAATAAGTATTTTTGGGTTGATGTGTTGCTGTAAAACTTGGAGCAAGGAGTTGTTGTTCTGTGAAACTACAAAGGTATTTTTGTTGGGATTTTTGTCCTAATCTCGTGTTTGTAAATTACTATTTGAAATTTATAACAGTTATTCATTTCATTAGTTTGTGTCTCGCAATATTTACAAACTTTTCCAATAAACGAAGCTCCGGGTCACTGAATTTATGGGAGAACTAGAACATGACGGCGTGTAGTGGACACACATGGAGGATCACGGTCGAGTAAATGACCTGAACGGTCCACAGTATATGGATAGGGTTGGAGACCTAATCTTGGATACACTGTGGATGTGACCCGCTTTGTATTAGATACAAACGAGGTGATCCGACTCGTTCATGTGGTTGACATGCGAGTGGGGACATCACGTGCAATGAGATTGTAGAAGACCGAACCGTGAATTATTAGACCCACTGATGTAACATCGTTGACAGTAAGGACTAATAACTTCGTAGATGACCATTAGTGACTAGATGACCATGAGCGTGTTACAGACTCCTGTCTGCGGGGATCTGTCCTTTGACTAGTACGGGTGAGGGTGGTCACAGTTACTCGCCCAATATGCCTATCTTCTCAGGGGCAGGACCAAATAGGGAGCTGGGAACTTAACTACGCGAGATGAAATTCACTTGTTCCTGCCTTTAGGGAAACTAAAAGGGTTGTTCCCTTAAGTGCTGTCTCCAGGGCTTTGACGACGGGCGCTCACCTTTTCACTGGCTCGAGAAGGGTGTTGTGTATGGTTGGACCATCACGATGTGTTCTTCATTAGAGGAGCAGTGGAGACTTAAGGAACAAGAGGTAGACACAGGGGTAAAATGGTAATTTGACCCAGCCGTGTCTACGAACAACCTATGAAGGATCGACTCATGGTTATTGGTTATATCAATGGACACGTAATATTCTGCACTGATGGGAGTGCAGCTACGGGCTATAGTGGAGTGTGACCGTAACTAATGAATGTTTATTAAGTGGGTCAAAGAGTTTGATAGGTTAATCTCGGATCATTGGAGCCCATCACTGTAGGTTCATTAAATCCCTCGGTTGGCTCCATCTGGGTTAAAGGAAGGGTTAGAGTTTTGGTGTGAAATTGAAGTGTTCAATTTCACTTCGAGGCATTTATGTCATTTATATGAGATATGAATGATATAATATAAAGTTTAATGTGAATGAGATTCATAATAAACTATAGGTTAGCCTAATTGTTGAATTAGGGCTAATTGGAGAAATTAATTGAGAGAAATTAAATTGGATGTGATTCAATTTAATTAATCCAAAATTATTGCAAATGTGATTTGCAATATGAGATCTGAGATATCTTATATTATATGGTTATGCAAATATGATTTGCACAACCTATGGTTGTGTTAAAATGGTGATAATGTGGAGATTTTAACTCCACTATTTAATCCCTTCTTGCAAGAATGAATTGATTCTTTCACTCTCATTTTTTGGATTTCATCAAAGAGAAGAGTCTCTTTTTCTCTCTAATTCTCTCCTCACCAAAACACAAAAGAATCCCACCATTCTCCTTCTTTTCAAGAGAAGAACAACTAAGGTTCCAATTGGTGGTGTTTGTTCGGGTTTTGTTCGAGAGAAGCGTTCATTGAGAAGCACGAAGTGTTCCTGATCAAGGAAGAAATTTTGAAGAACTGTCCACACAATTAAGTACGTTCTTCTCGCTATTTTTCTTCCTACGTTTGTATGTTTAACTTAGATCTAAGCGTTAGATCATTTTAACGAACTTCAAGTAGCATAACGATACCTTGACTATTCAAGTTCTTCGTTCAAGTAGCATAACGATACCTTGACTATTCAATTATTAGACTAAACTTCGATGGTTCTTCGTTATGCACTGATTTTTGTTAAAATAGGTGGGTAATTTACTTTATTTCATGAGATGAATGTTGGCTTGCGAATTTGGATGTTTTCGATTTTGGCATTTTAGATTTAGAATTTTATGTTGATGAGATCAATGTAAGGGTCCGTTGTTTTTCAGGCATTTTGTTTTAAATCGAGTCTGTAAGTTCGTGTTTTTAGTAGCAAGTGTTGATGTGAAGAAATCGGAGTGGAAACGGGCGAAAAACGACGAAAAACAACAAAAGAGTTTGATGTTCTGTCGATGTCGTTGAGACTCTGTTCATCGGCGTCTCAACGCTATCCTTGCGAGCGCTGGCTTGGTTGCTGAGCAGCGTTGCAACGCTAGGCGTAGCGTTGCAATGCCACGACGTGGAGCACGCTGACCTCAACGCTGGACGCGATAGTGTTGCAACGCTGCCCACGTCGTTGCAACGCCGCACGCGTAATGGGCAGTTCGTGGGCGTTTTTGCGAGTTTGTGGGCAGTTGTAATGCTTAGTGCGCATTTTTTTCGTATTGTATTTATTTTACATTTGTAAAATGGAATTTTATTTATTTATTTAATTATTTTATTAAATAACATTAATATAATTGTTATATTAATGTTATTTAATTAAATTTGCTATTTAATCATTTTATGCATGAGATGTATTATTTAATTAAATTCTATGTGCATAATGTATGTCATATAGATTTAAAATCCGACCTTAGGTTAAACACATTCATGCATCATTTATATTATAAGAGTTATAATATATAGTTTGCATGATAGGTTATATTACAAGTGTTATAATATAATTAAATGCATGTTTAATTTAATTAATATAAGTGTTATATTTTTTAATTAAAGTATGCTCATGCATTTATATTCAAGTGATCAATTATATTATGTTATAGTATATAGTTATTCATGTGATGAATGATCAAGCACTATAACATAGAAATGCATGCAACCTAAGCTAATTATTAGTTTTAAAGAGTTTAGAACTTGAATAATTAGACTTAGGTTTCTTAGTTCTAATAAGATTAGAAATTAGGAAATCAAAGTTTAGTCTATGAATTGAGACTGATTAGTAACTCTGTTTAAGGAAGGTTTTGTCTAAGGCTGGGGTATTTAAGTTGATGCTTGCAGAACACCCCTACCTGGAAACCGACCTGGGAGTGAAATCGGTCCGGAGATTCTTAGAATATTCTTATCGTGAGTGCTTTTAATTAAAAGTGTTTTAATTTACTCACATAGATCTAAGTAATAATGTGATTATAAACTTAGGTTAATACCATATAAGAGTTATATTGGTAAACTTAGGTAAATTTTAGCCTGTTTATCTAGGTCAATCCCTATTAAAATTAAAGTGCTGAGTGGGAGGAAATATAGTGTATGAGATACATTTAATTTTCAACCACAAATCTCCGTTAAGTCGGCACCGTAAGATCTATACTTGGCCGCGTGACGCAAATGGGAGCATCCCCCTTCGGGTGGCATTTGTATAGGTCAATATCATCGTGGATGGAGAGAGTACTTATAGTGAGTGGGAGCGGGACTTGTGAAAACGGGATCCACGGTCTCTTCTTTCGATTCACACCGTGAGATGCCTATGATCCGCCTGTTAGTTTGGCCTGGACAAGACAATCCCTTCGGAGGGCCTGATCATGGGAGTCGGAACACCGTGGATTCCCGAAAGGGATACAGTTTCCTGGTTGGTTTTCCTTCTTGGTTCACCCTTCGGTTGCTACTGTTTGGATGGATGCTTGGAAACTTAAAGATTGAGGGTGACACTCACAGAATTCGTTAAGTGTTAATGAATTCGACCGAACAATGGTAATTGGACGCCTAATTGAATAAGAATTTTTCTGAGATTAAGGTCTGATCGAGAAAGTCTCGTCCTAGAGGAGGAGTGTTTTGTTCACCCTTCGGTGGCGGTCATTCTAAACCTTTAGAATATAATTGCAAAATTTTGAATGACCTAGTGATCATTAAACAATTTTGTCTAAAACCTTATTGGATTTAAAAATTTTTTTGCGAGGCTAACACAAAGTTTTCTTAATTTTTCAGCTTAAAACATGTCTAGCTCAATTATAGCTCTACTCGCTTCAGATAAACTAGTGGGAGATAATTACGAAACTTGGAAAAACAACATAAACACAATTTTGGTAACTGATGACATTAAGTTCGGTCTCTCTGAGGAGTGTCCTCAAATGGAGCTCGACTGCATCGCGAAGTGTTCGTGATGCATACGATCGATGGATCAGGGCCAATGAAAAGGCTAAGGTCTATATCATTGCCAACATGTCTGATGTTTTGGCAAAGAAGCATGAGCTGATGGTCACCGCTACAGAGATCATGGAGTCCTTGCACGAAATGTTTGGACAACAGTCCTTTCAGGTACGGCATGACTCGCTTAAATACGTCTTCAATGCACGGATGAAAGAGGGGTCGTCTGTCTGTGAACATGTTCTAGACATGATAACCCACTTTAATCTAGCGGATATGAAAAGGGCTTCGATCGACATGTCGAGCCAGGTCAATTTTATCTTGGAGACTCTTACGAAGAGTTTCCTTCAGTTTCGTAGCAATGCTGTTATGAACAAAATTAGCTACACTCTAACTACCCAACTCTATGAGCTAAAGAATTTCCAGTCCTTGATGAGAGTCGGGGCACTGGAATCTGAGGCAAATCTTGCCTACAGGTCTTATCACATGGGTTCGACCTCTAGGAGGAAACCTTTTGCTCCTTCACGCGCGAAAGGGAAGAAGAAGATGAAGAGGGGTAAAACTGACCGAGTTGCCGCCAGAAGGGGAAGAAGGTCAAGGAAGTTGCAGAAAAAAGGAAAGTGTTTCCACTACAATGGCGGCAGACACTAGAAGAGGAACTGTCCCAAATTCCTAGTCGAGAGGAAGAATCAAGGTAAATATGATTTACTTGTGACAAAAACATGTTTAGTGGAGAATAATGACTCTGCCTGGATATTGGTTTCGGGCGCCGCTAACCATGGTTGTTCAACTTTTTCAGGGGATTGATTCCTGGCAGCAGCTGCGAGAGGGTGAGGTGATTGTACGGGTTGGATCCGGGGAGCTTGTCTTTGCTGCAATGGTCGGCACGGTGAAGCTTCATTGCGGATATAGAGCCAAATAGCCCCTTGAACTGGTACATTATGACCTTTGTGGTCCGATTAATGTTAAACCTCGAGGTGGTTATGAATACTTCGTGTCTTTCATAGATGATTACTCGAGGTATGAGTATATTTACCTAATGCATAAGAAGTCTGAAACTCTTGAAAAGTTCAAGGAGTACAAGACTGAGGTTGAGAACCTATTAGGTAAATCGCTTAAAACACTTCGATCGGATCGAGGTGGAGAGTACATGGACACTAAATTTCAGGACTATATGATAGAACACGAAACTACGTCCCAACTCTCAACACCTAGTATGCCACAGCAGAATGGTGTATTGGAGAGGAGAAATAGAACCCTGTTGGACATGGTTCGGTTGATGATGAGCTATGCTCGTCTCCCTGATTCTTTTTGGGGTTACGCAGTGGAGACTGCGATCTATATTTTGAAGAACGTTGCGTCAAATAATGTTTGTGAAATACCTTTCAAACTCTGGAATGGTTGTAAAGGTAGTTTACACCATTTCAGAATTTGGGGATGCCCGACCCACGTGTTGGTGTCAAATCCGAAAGTTGGAATCCCATTCGAAATTGTGTCTATTCGTAGGTTACCCTAAAGAGACTATGGGTGGTATATTTTACGATCCTAAGGAAAATAGGGTGCTTGTGTCGAAAAACACCACTTTCCTAGAGGAACACCACGTCAGGGATCATTTACCCAGGAGTAAAAATGTGTTAAATTAAATGGACAGTGCATCAACAAGAGTTGCTGATGGGGCTAGTACGTCAACAAGTGTTGTTGACCCTACCACGTCTAGTCAAATCCGTTCCCAAGAGTTTTGAATGCCTCGACGTAGTCGGAGGGTTGTGAGACAGCCTGATCGTTACATGGGTTTAGCTGAAACCTCAGTTGTTGTTCCTGATGATGACTGTGAGGATCCATTGACCTATGATCAGGCAATGGTTGATGTTGACAAACACGAATGGATTAAAGCTATGGACCAGGAAATGGAGTCTATGTAGTACAATTCTGTCTGGGAGCTTGTGGATCAACTGGATGGGGTAAAACCTATTGGTTTCAAATGGATCTACATGCGTAAACGTGACGTAGATGGGAAGGTGCGAACCTTCAAAGCCCGACTAGTGGCAAAGGATTTTACCCAGGTTGAAGGGGTTGACTATGAGGAGACCTTTTCACCTGTTGCCCTGGTAAAGTCGATCAGCATCATTCTGGCCATTGTCGCGTATTATGACTACGAGGTATGGCAGATGGACGTCAAAACAACCTTTCTGAATGGCAATCTTGATGAGACTATCTACAAGGACAAACCCAAAGAGTTCATTGCCCACGGCCAAGAGCTAAAGTTTTGTCGGCTTCACAGGTCCATTTATTGACTGAAACAAGCTTTGAGGACTTGGACTATAAGGTTTGATGAGGCAATCAAATCTTATGGCTTTGATCAAAATGTCGACGAGCCTTTTGTCTACAAAAAAATCGATGACAAAACTGTCGCATTTTTAGTGTTGTAGGTGGAAGATATTGTTCTCATTGGGAATGAGGTAGAATTTCTTACTGAGGTGAAGAAATGGCTAGCTTCGCAATTCCAAATGAAAGATTTGGTAGAAGCTCAAAATGTTCAAGGTATCCAGATAGTCAGGAACCGGAAGAACATAACGCTAGCCTTGTCTCAGGCGTCTTATATTGACAAGATGTTGTCTAGATATAAGATGAAGAACTCCAAGAAGGATTTGCTGCCTTCCAGGCATGAGGTTCACTTGTCTAAGAATCAGTGTCCTAAGACTCGTCAAGAGGTTGAGGATATGAGACGGATTCCATATGCTTCAGTTGTGGGGAGCCTTATGTATGCCATGTTGTGTACTAGGCCCGACATCTGTTATGCGAGAGGAATTTTTATGATGAGTATCGGTCCAATCAGATTAGATCACTGGACAACCGTAAAGGCAATCCTCAAGTATCTTAGGAGAACAAGGAACTACAGCTTAGTGTAAGGAAGTGGGGATTTGATCCTTACGGGATACACAGATTCTTACTTTTAGACCGATAAGGATTCCAGGAAATCCACTTCGAGGTCAGCCTTCATTCTGAATGGAGGAGCTGTAGTATGGCAAAGCATCAAGCAGGGATGCATCGTCGATTCCACCATGGAAGCGAAATATGTTGCGGCATGTGAAGCTGCAAAGGAAGCTGTTTGACTTAGGAAGTTCATGATCGATTTTGGAAGTTGTTCCAAATATGAACTTGTCGATCACACTATTCTATGATAACAGTGGTGTAGTAGCCAACTCCAGAGAGCCTCGGCTATAAGAGAAGCAAACACATTGAGCGGAAGAATCATCTGATACTGGAGATTGCGCACCGCGGAGACATGACAGTCACGCAGATAGCGTCGGAGCACAACGTAGCTGATCCATTTACAAAGCCCCTCATGGCTAAGGTGTTTCAGGGTCACCTAGAGAGTCTAGGTCTTCGAGGGCTTCATGACTAGGGCAAGTGGGAGATGTGTAAATGGGTATTCAATGCCCTAGTTTATTGTATTACTTCATTGTAATTTATGTACATTTCATAAATGTATTTTCTCCACGAGCTTAGTTCAAGTGGGAGCTTGTTGGGATTTTTGTCCTAATCTCGTGTTTGTAAATTACTATTTGAAATTAATAAGAGTTATTTATTTCATTACTTTGTGTCTCGCAATATTTACAAACTTTTCCAATAAACTAAGCTTCAGAGTCATTGAATTTATGAGAGAATTAGAACTTGAACGGTGTGTAGTGGACACACAGGGAGGATCACGTTCGAGTTAATGACCCGAACAGTGTACAGTATATGGATAGGGTGGGGGACCTAATCCTGGATACACTGTGGACGTGGCCCGCTTTGTATTAGATACAAACGAGGTGATCCGACTCGTTCATGTGGTTGACCTGCGAGTGGGGGAATCCTGTGCAACGAGATTGTACAAGACCAGACCGTGAATTATTAGACCTACTGATGTAACACCATTGACAGTAAGAACTAATAACTTTGTTGCTGACCATTGGTGACTCGACCTGAATCTTGAGCGTGTTACGGACTCCTATCTAAGGGGGTCTTTCCTTTGACTAGTACGGGTGAGGGTGGTCACAGTTACTTGCCTAATATGCCTATCTTCTCAGAGGCTGGACCATGTAAGGACCTGTGAACTTAACTACGCGAGATGGAATTCACTCGTTCTCGCCTTTAGGGGAACTAGAGGGGTTGTTCCTTTAAGTGTTGTCTCCACGGCTTGGACAATGGAAGCCCACCTTCTCGTTGGCCCGATAATGGTGTTGTGTATGGTTGGACCATCACGATGTGTTGTTCATTAGAGGAGCAGTGGGGACTTAAGGAACAAGAGGTTGACACAGGGGAAAAAACGGTAATTTGACCCATCCGTGTCTACAAACAACCTGTGAAGGGTTGACTCATGGTTATTATATCTGTGGACACGTAATATTCTGCACTGATGGAAGTGCATCTACGGGCTATAGTGGAGTGTTACCATAGGTAATGATTGTTGATTAACCTGGTAAAAGAGTTTGATAGGTTAAAAGAAGGGTTAGAGTTTTGGTGTGAAATTGAAGTGTTCAATTTCACTTAGAGGCATTTATGTCATTTATATGAGATATGAATGATATAATATATAGTTTAATGTGAATGACATTCACAATAAACTATAGGTTAGCCTAATTGTTGAATTAGGGCTAATTGGAGAAATTAATTGAGAGAAATTAAATTGGATGTGATTCAATTTAATTAATCCATAATTATTGCAAATCTGATTTGCAATATGAGATATGAGATATCTTATATTAATGTGGAGATTTTAACTCCACTATTTAATCCCTTCTTGCAAGAAGGAATTGATTCTCTCACTCTCATTTTTTGTATTTCACCAAAGAGAAGAGCCTATTTTTCTCTCTAAATCTCTCCTCACCAAAACACAAAAGAATCCCACCATTCTCCTTCTTTCCAAAAGAAGAACAACCAAGGTTCAAATTGGTGGTGTTTGTTCGGGTTTTGTTTGAGAGAAGCGTTCGTTGAGAAGCACGAAGTGTTCGTGATTAATGAAGAAATTTTGAAGAATTGTCTACAACAAGTAAGTACGTTCTTCTCGCTGTTTTTCTTCCTACTTTTGTATGTTTAACTTCGATCTAAGCGTTAGATCAGTTTAACGAACTTTAAGTAGCGTAACGATACCTTGACGATTTGATCGTCTTCCGCTGCGTGGGGATTTTCATTCCATTCAATTTTGAATCCCTTTTCTAGTTTATTCTAAATTTTCTAAAGCATGTTTGCATGTAAATATCTCCATGCCTAATTTGCTTATGATTTTTGTATGCTTATTCTGTTTGTTAACCAATGTATGGATATTTGATTTTCAACCAAAACAAAACTTGCAATTACAATTTCCACCACGTTTCCACTGCTCAAAGAGATCGAGTTTCCATCAAGGTAACATAGAGAAATGAAGAAGAAAATAACACTTTTTTAAATTGAATATAACAATATTACAAACTACGAGTTTTGGGACATAAAACCCAACAAAGTCCCACTTAAACTAAAACTCTAGTTTAGTGGGGTACGTACAATCCAAAACAATAGGATATAAAAATACAATAAATTAGTGCATCCTTATACCCATTACATATCTCCCACTTGCTTAGATTACATTATGTGCATATCTCTAGACCTAGACACTCCCGATGACCCTCGAACACTTTAGCCGTTAGAGACTTCGTAAATGGATGAACAATATTTTGCTTCGAAGCGATCTTGGTGAGTATCACATCTCCTCGTTGCACTATCTCAATAATGATATGATATTTTCTCTCGATGTTCTTTCCTCGTTTGTGGGTACGAGGTTCTTTCGAGAGGGATACTACACCGCTATTCTCAAAGTATAAGGTGATAACCAATTCCATATTTCCAATGACTTCAAAATCAGTCAAGCAATTCCTTAGTCAAACAACCTCCTTAGTTGTTTCACAAGCTACTACGTATTCAGGCTTCATGGTGAAGTCTGTGATGCATCCGTGCTTAATGCTTCGCCATACTATAGCTCACACGTTGATGGTGAAAACTTATTCCGATGTTGATTTCCTAGAATCCTTGTGTGTCAAAAAATAAAAATTTGTGTATCCAATAACGATCAAATCCTTACACCCATACACTAGCATATAGTCCCTCATCCTTCTTTGGTACTTTAGGATTAGAACTTTCGCAATTCGTTTACAAAGTTCATTTCGTCACTCACAGCGTTAAAACTAGATTTCCGACCCGTATACTTAACGTATTTCCTCTTGGTCTGTCAAACAAACAAAAACCAAGCATTAGAACTTTAATCTCACGAATGTCAAACTTAAAATTACAAATATCATTCCATCCATTTTCCAACATTTTACAAATTTCGTACCATAACATCACATGCTCATAACTTCTTCATTACTTTTCCACAAATGATGTACTTTATACCAAACTCTTCCTGTTTGAACCCTCTAAAACATATTTGAAGAAATGTAAATGAAATTCGAAAAGCATGTTTTTGTAAATACCTCAAAAGCTACTTCATTAAAATTAAGCTTCAGCTATTTTCAAAATCGTTTTTCTGCTGCACACTACACTTGACCTTAATTGTAAAGCCATTTTTAATCATTTTTTACTCATGGGATCCTCATGAATGTTACAGGAAATTAAAGAAGCATTCCAACCATACCTAACAGAGCTTCGAATTCAAACACTATAGATCATAATGTCTAAAAAACCAGAGGTTTCTCAAATTTGATAGCGAATTCTCTCCTCTGAATTCCTCTTCCAAAAAAAATAACATAAAGTCATATTTTTCTCAAGTTTCATTCACGAAACTTAAAAAATGGGCTAGCTTTCACGAAAATAAAACCTTGCTGCCATGGGAGCTTGTGTTTAGTTTCCCCTTCTCTTCTCCAACAAACTCTCTCTTCTTCTTCCATGAACCCTCTCCCACGAAGAGCTCTGATATTCTTTGAAAAATGAGAAGGGAATGGGAATAAAGTGGGTAAATATGAACTTAAACGATGACGTGCTCCATTATCCTCATTTCCTTTTTTTTCACATTTCTTTTTATTTTAATATTTTTTTTAATTTCCTCTTACAACAACTTCCCAAAATGTTTTAAACATTTATGATTGTTTTTTTTGTAAAGAAATTTCAAGGATAGATCTCGAGTTTACAACATACCTCCCTCTTAAGAAATTGCGTCCTCAAAATTTAATAGTCCTTAGGTGAAAAGCGTCAGGTAACTCTTCCTCACTTGGTCCTCTAAGTCCCAGGGTTCCTTTTCCACTCCATGATGTTTCCAAAGAATCTTGACTTGTGGGATCGTCTTGTTTGTCAAAACTTGTTCTTTCCCATCGAGGATTTGAACTGCATACTCTATGTTACTCAAGTCTTCTCTCAGCTCAACTAATTGTGCTTGCAATACATGTGTCAGAGCTGGAATATATTTCCTCAGCATGGACACATGAAAACAGTTTTGTTGGCAACTCAAGTCTGTAGTTTGTTGGCCCTACTCGTTTTCTTACCCGATAAGGACCAATATATATAGGACTCGGCTTACCTTTCCTGCCAAAGTGAAGGACACCTCTTAACGGAGATAACTTCAAGAAAACTTGATCTCTGACCTGGAATTATAAGTATCTTGGTTGCTTGTCTACGTGGCTGTTTTGACGATCTTGAGATACATTCATATTCTCTTTAATCACCTTAATGTTGTCCGTCATAACTTGTACCAACTCAACACCGATTAGCTTCTGCTCTCCTACTTCGTTCCAACACATGGGTGTTCTACATGGTCTTCCATACAAAACCTCAAACGGTGCCATGTCGATACTAGACTAACAGTTTTTATCATAAGCGAACTCCATAAGTGATAAGTGGGTATCCCAACTTCCCTTAAACTCGAGGACACATGCTCTCAACATGTCCTCTAAGGTCGGAATGGTTCTCTTTGACTGATCATCTGTCTCAGTATGGAACGTTGTACTGAAATTTAGCATTGTCCCCACAACGTTCTGTAAACTAGGCCAAATCTCAGATGTAAATCTCGGATCCATATCTAAAACTATGGACACTGGTATTCGATATTGACTCACAATCCTAACAACATATAGCATAACAAGCTGATCAAGTGTGAGCGTCGCTTTAATCGTTATAAACCGTGTTGTCTTAATGAGTTTATTCATTACTACCCAAATACAATCATGCCCACTGGAAGTACGTGGTGATCCAAACAGAAAATCCATAGTGATAAGCTCACATTTCTACTCCATAACCGATAGTGGATTAAGGAGTCCTCTTGGCATCTGTCTAACTGGTTTAACCTTTTGGCAGATAAAACTTCTATCAACATATTCGGGTATCTCCGGCTTCATACGAGACAAGTAATACGTCCTCTTCAAAGCTTTGTACATGTTGGTGCTTCATGAATGAATAGCGTAAGTTGAATTGTGAGCTTCCTCTAGTATGACATCATTAAGTTCACTAATACTCGGAACACATAGTCTTCCTTGCTTGACTATGGCTCCCTCTGCTCTCACCATAAATTCGGACTCTCGGCCCTGTTTGGATTTTCCAAACATCATGTGTAAGTTACTATCCTCTGGGTGTCTTCTCACAATCTCTGTTACAAGCGAAGATCTGACCTGAAATTGAGGAAAAGGGCTCTCTAAATTCTCTACAGACACAACCGCCTTAGAGTCCCTTAGCGCACTTAAAAAGGTTGCTCTAATACGACATAAGGCCTCCCTATGGAGTCTTGACTTCCTACTTAATGCATCTGTTACTACGTTCGTCTTACCGAGATGGTATTCTATGATACAATCATAATCATTAATCAATTGTAGCCATCTTAATTTGTCTCATATTCAACTCTTTATGATCAAAGATATATTTTGGACTCTAATGATCTGTGAAAATGTGGCAGTTCTCACCGAACAAATAATGCCTCCAAATGTTCAATGCTAAAACAACTACTACTAGCTTAAGATCATGGGTCGTGTAAGTACTCTTGTACTTTTTAAATTACCTTGATGCATAAGATATTACCTTTCCTTCTTGCATGAGCGCACACCCCAATCCTTGCCTCGAAGCGTCACAGTAAATCACATACACTTTCCACGTTACAGGAAGTTCCAGAATAGGTGTTGTCACTAATCTCTTCTTCAACTCCTGAAAATCCTATTCACACTTATCTAACCAACAAACTTAGCATTCTTACTTGTCAAAGCTGTTAAGGGTAATGCTAACCATGAGAAATCCTCAACAAATTGTTTGTAGTATCCTGCCAAGCGAAGGAAACTACGCGCCTCTGTTGCACTAGCTGGTCTCTCCCAGTTGACCACAACTTCAACCTTCTATGGATCCACACTAACTCCATTTGTTGAAACAACATGTCCTAAAAACACTACCTTATTCGACCAAAGCTCACATTTGCTGACTTTAGCGTACAATTATTTATCACGTAGTGTTTCTAGAATAATACTCAGATGTTTCTCATGGGCTTTCCTGTCAATCGAGTAAAATAGTATGTCATCAATGAACACTATCACAAAATGATTTGAATACTGATGGAAAATCCTATTCATGAGGTCCATGAAAACTGTTGGCACATTTGTTAAACCGAATGACATTACTAAAAACTCATAATGCCCGGTCCTCGTTTTGAATGTTGTCTTAGGAATAGATGATTCCCTAACCTTTAACTGATTGTATTCTCATCTTAAATCAATCTTAGAGAACACCGATGATCCCCTTAACTGGTCAAACAAGTCATCTATGCATGGTAAAGGATAGTTCTTACGTATCGTGACCTTGATTAACTGTCTATAATCAATGCATAATCCTAGAGTACCATCTTTCTTTTTTACGAATAACATAGGACCTCCCCAAGGCCATACACTGTGTATGATGTATCCCTAACCAACTAGTTCTTGGAAGGCCATCCTTAGTTCCCTGACCTCGCTTGGAGAAATTTTATATGACGTTTGCGAAATAGGTGTTGTCCTAGTTAGAATTCAATAATGAACTCAACTTCTCTATCAGGTGGCATACTTGACAGATCAACAAGAAAAACATCAAGAAATTAGTTCAGGTTAAGAACATCTTATGGTTTTAGCTTGTCTTCCTACAACTCTACTACGTGTGCACGAAACACTGTGCAACCTCTTCTCACAACTTCTTAACTTTTGAAGTTTAAATCAGACTCGTTGGAATAATATTATTTTCACACATGAAAACCACTCCAGCGAAACCTGGTTTCCTGAAAATCACTTCCTTTCAATGGCAATCTCTGGAAGCATGATGAGTAAATAAGGAATCCATCCCTATAATTACATCTAACACCTGCAACTCTAGTGGAAGAAGATCTACTAGCATACCAAGACCATCTACTAAGACCTCACAATCTCGCAACACTGCATTGACTAGTAAAGCATCACAAACTGGAGTCTATATAACTAACCCCTAAAATAAAGGCTCTAGCTTCCTATTCAGCTTGGTTATGAACATACTATAAACAAAGGAATGCGTAACACCTGAATCTACTAAAACACGTGCATGTACATTAGAAATAGGAATCATACCGATAATCACATTTTCTGCATCTTCCGCTTCATGCTGAGTAATAGCGTGGACCTTTCCCTACTGCCTAGGTCCCCCTATCATTCCCTTATGCGTAGCACCAGTGGTGCCCTCTTCTACAGCTACTGAAACTCTCGATTGTCGAACCCTCTGAGACTAAACTCCCTAATTCCTATGTGCGACTACTCTCAACTGTGTACAATCCCTCTTGAAATGCCCTGGTTGTCCACACTGATAACACACACCGACACCAACAAGACAATGACCCCAG
Source organism: Trichosanthes cucumerina (assembly GCA_036507285.1). Taxonomy (NCBI): domain Eukaryota; kingdom Viridiplantae; phylum Streptophyta; class Magnoliopsida; order Cucurbitales; family Cucurbitaceae; genus Trichosanthes; species Trichosanthes cucumerina. Next base: position 18,259,442 of record CM071837.1, read on the forward strand.
TGATTCTTGCAACAATTCGCACATGGGGTTCTCCCTGTTACACTGGCAACTAAGTCTTTCCCTGTATGCGGTGTTGTTGTTGATCTAGCAGACTGACTAGGTGGTCTCTAACTCTTCTCTGATAGGCACCACCCACATTCACCTACCTCGATGATTGACCGCCAAACCAATTCTCAAAGTCCCAACCGCTGCTCACATGCATCTATAGTTTTGACGTAAATTGACTCTATCGACTTAAACATAGTTTACCATATACGAAATGCAAGAAAGGGTTAAACAATAAAATTCGAATGCATTGACAATTTAAAATCAAACAATCAGCAACAAAGTTCTAAAACATACCATCATTCTTGTCTAAATACAATGATTAAAAATCAATAATGACATAGAAAACTCCTAAATCTAACAGAAAAGCTAGGAGACGAGTATTAGACTAAGGTCGTAGGCAACACTCATTCTTGGCTTAAAGTCCAGGATCTTGAGCTTTGAGTTTTGTGTTTCGCTCAAGAAGACTCAGTTCCAAGCACTTATACATTGTGGAAATCGAGATTAAAATTTTTGTCTTTCAAAAAATAACTCCCTTTTTGTAAATGCACGAACTTCCTTTTTACAGAGTTAAGAAAGCAATGTAATTATCGTTGGGTGGCACCCTTTGACGATACTTCTTAGTGATACTCTCTGACGATACTCTTTTACGATACTTTTTGGCGTCACTCTATCTATGCCAAAATCATGTCTCCTGGGAGGAACTGAAGCAGGCTCACAGTTTACATGTCTAGGCAGCTCAGGCTATGCAGGCTGTACAAGGGAGACTACAACCCCTCCAGGCTTAATATGACTCCTACCGCTAAGCTCAAAGCCTCCAGGTACTTGCCCGTGACATTCACATGTTTTGAAGAGTATGCTGACTTATAGAACGAAACTATTTGGTTCCAGGAATATTGTAATCCTACTAGATCTGACTTTGGACCACCTGTCAATTTTTTCCCTAGGCAGCCTTCTGGGTTCGGGAATGACGACTGGGTCTCTGGATTGGAGAACGCAGTCTCTGGATTGGAGAAAGCAGTCTTTGGATAGAGTTTCCTGAGTGACATTCTCCTAGATGACGATCACGAACTTTAATCCTTATGTATTTTTTACTTTCATATTAACTTTCTTGTATTATGCAACTTCAAACTGCACTTTCTTACGAGAGAATCTTTGATACCACAATTTTTCAATATTTATTCTCGTATCAGTGTGCCCCCACTCACACAATTTGAAGATATGCAAATCGTTTGAGTAAAAAATTTCATCTTTAACTTGACAAAATTGGGTAATACACTGGTAACTTCGCACCAATGATAATTAAAAATAAATCTCGAGAGGTTCGGAGTTTTATGGGCGAGGCATTCGTCTTACAACAAGGTTTGTTATTTCGTAAGTGTTGAGATTTCAACGTCCATCTCGACATCCACAAGTCGTTAAACTCGTGCTTCAATCGTCGCGACCTCTTCCACCTCTCTTGTTGATATTTTCATGGCATTGTGGTAACACTCTCGAGACATAAGTTGTTCACCCTGGATAATTCCCACTCCGCTGGGGGTTGGGAATTTTAACATCTGGTGATATGTCGAAGCTACCGCTTTTATGTCGTGAATAGTTGGTCTACCCAGGACAGCGTTATAGGAAAAGTTGTCATTCACCACGATGAACTCTACCATAGTCGTAATGCATGTCAATCCTCCCCCGAAAGTAACTGGCAATTCAATACTTCCCTCTGGGTACACCTTGCTACCTCCGAACCCTACTAGACGAGAGAGACTACCTTTGAGCTGATCTCACCCTAGCTTCATCGCATCGTAAGCGCTTAAGGAAAGCACATCAGCGGAACTCCCTCCATCGACTAGGATACGTCGGACTTTGACATTGGCTATCACCAAAGAAATTACCAACGCATCATTGTGAGGTTGATGTAGCTTCGCTGCTTCTTTTTCTGAGAAACTAACAACCTCGTTAGATAAAGTAGTTAAACAAACCTCCCATTAGACTGGTGGAACACGTGCCGCCCATGCCTTAGCTTTTCTTTTTCGGTTCGAATTCCCACCAGCTGATCCTCCAAGGATGGTTTGGATTTCTCGGGGTGGAGGCGAATCTCTTTCCCTACTGCTCGATTCTCGCCGATTCGACCCGACCTCACGCTCTCCATTTTCACCCACGTATTCCTTCAGCTGACCCTTCTTGATCAAAGCCTCTATGGCTTCCTTTAGGTCATAACATTCAGAAGTAGAATGACCGTGATCACGATGGAATAGACAATATTTGTCCTTATTCCTTCTGTGCGATCCTGCCTTCAACTTGGTCGGCCATTTGAGCATGTTTTTGTCACAAACTTCCATCAATATCTGTTCGATGGGTACATTCGTCGGGGAATACCATTCGAACTTACTTGGTGGTAGTCCCTTCCTTATGGTCTTATCACTGGACTCAACCTGTTCTTCTTGCTTCCGCTTTCTAGAGTCGCTCTTATCTCCTTCCATGCGACTCCTCCTCTTCTCGTGGTCGACTCTTTCACGTCGATCCTCCGGGGCATGTCTCGAACGGAGCAGCTCTCTGGCACTCATATATTTTTGCGCCCCCGTTAATAATTCAACGTAAGTCAAAGGCGCTTTCTTACCTAGCGACCAAAGGAACCTCTCGTCCCATAATCCAGCTACGACTGCTGTTAGAGCCGCTTCATCGGTGTACCCTTCAATCTGGATGGCCTCGTTGTTGAAACGGGACACATATTCCTTCAACGTCTCCTTACTACCTTGTTTGATTGTAAGGAGATGCGTAGCTGGTCGTCTTTGATCCCTGCCTCCAAGGAACTGGGTCACAAAGGCTCGGGCCAGCTCCTAAAAAGAAGCAATTGACTTCCTCCTCAGCTGTCTAAACCACTTCCGAGCTCATCCCGTCAACGTGAACGAGAACGCCCAACACTTGATCGCATCTTGGACTCCATGGAGTTCCATCCATTAGCGAAACATGTCAAGGTGCTCCACTGGATCTTTCGATCCATCATAGGCCTTGATCGTCGGCAACTTAAATTTTGGGCGGACTTCCTCCTGCAATATTTCGTCAGTAAAAGGAGGGTCTACCTGGTCAATGAGGTTTTCCAAGTCCAGTCCATCGTGATCTTGAGCCTTCTTCATATCTGTAAACCCGAGATCTTTCTTTGGAATTCAAAAAAAAAAACAAAAACAAAGGAAAACAAGAAAGGAAAGGATATTATTTATTGGTTGGTTATTTTTAAAAGAAAAGAAAAGAAAAGAAAAGAAAAGGAAGGAAAAGAAAAAAGGAAAAAGGGGAAAGTGGAAGGTGGGACCCTCACTTAAGTTTTCTTTTTAAAAACTCATGTATCCATCGATTTCCTTCTCCTTTTCAACAAGGAGCAGCAAGGGTTTCGTGGGAGAAGGAGAAAGGAAGAAGAAGCAGAAGCTTTTCATGAGTTAGAGTTGCAAAAGAAGGAAGGAGAGCTCAAAGCTTGGTTGTTTAGCAGCAAGGAGATCAACTCAACCCGATTCTAGTTTTCTGTTTATCTCGAGCTCCACAGAAAGAGGTAAGAGTTGAAGCTTAGTTGTCTTGAAAGCTAATTCATTTTTGAACAAAGTTCGTGAAGGATTCTTGAGCCAATTATGACCTTAAGTTGCTGTTTTGTGAAGAGAAAGACAGAAGACAAAATTTTCTGTCAAATCCGCGAAGTCTCTGATGTTTTGGTTGTACCGATCTGTACAGTTTGAATCAGAAGCTCTTATTGGTATGGTTCGAAAGCTTATTGAATTTCCTACAAGTTTTGTGAATAAATCGTGAGTAGAAAATGTCTGGAGGATGTCTTAAATCTCAGGTTAAGTTTGTTGTGCAGCAGGAAAAACGAAACTGGAACAACAGGAAAATGTTTTGAGGAAAGTAGCTTTCGAGGTAAATTCGAACAATTCTGTTTGGAATCTCATTTTCATGTCTTCATAAGAGTTTTATAGGGTTCAAAAAGGAAGATTTTGGTATAAATTACATTATTTTTGGATAATTAATGAAGAAGTTATGGTTGTCTGATAACAGGGCAGAAAAACTGTGAAATGCTGGAAAATTGGTTGGAGTGTTTACTTGTAGTTTTAAGGTTAAAAACCATGAGCTCGAGGTTGTAATACATGGATTTGGTTTGTTTGACAGGCCAAGATGAGATAGGTCGAGTGTACAGGCCAAGGTTCTAGTTTAACACTGTGAGTGATTAAACGAACTTCGAAAATGAACCAAATGCTTGAAATATGCTTATATGCTTTAAGAAATGCAAGTTTTGCTAGAATGAATTGTTTCAAAGCTTGTGTTTTTTTTTGGAACACATGTCTATGAGTATTCTTGTTTTCCTAGAAATGCTTCAAGTGTTCATTGTGACCCTAAAAGTCTTTATAAAATTTATACATGAGCATATGTCCAATGATTGCCAAAATTTATGGAAATGTTATGATTTCAAGCAAGCATGTACTAGCAAGTATGTTTTAAAGATTTCCAGTTTTATGAACAAGCTGAGTAAGCTTGAGTTTTATAAAAGAAAAGATAAGCAGACATGTTCAAATGTTTTCATGTGAACTTCTGAGATATTAAGCCCGAGGCTTTATGGTACCATGTGCACACAAGTCATTTCGGTTGTCGACGTTGAGTGAACTCCGTGACAACAGCGTTGTCGTGAGTGCTGGGCGGGCCCCCACTACGACAAAGACGATGGGAGTGTTGGGCGGGTCCCACTACATCGTAGAACAAACGTAGATTGTGACATGTTTTAAAAAGAGTTTATATCATTTACATGCCTTACGAGATTTTGATAATATACTTGTTGGTTTTCTAAAAGTCTATTATGATTCTACGTTTATATTCAACGCTTGAATACAAATGCTTATGCTCATAGTTTTCAGGTGACATGTTTTACAAGTTATAGATCTTAAACACAGTCACTCACTGAGCTTCATAGCTCATTCTTTCAATGTTTTCAAACTTTTCAGGTAGAGATCGAGCTCTTGGCACCTGAGTTACTGCCATAGTCTGCTGAAGCTTCATAAGTTTAATACTTGTACGTGGCTGGTGTTGTATAGCTAGTCCCTATGTGTTATAGTTTATTTTGAGAGGACTATGTTGTTATAGTTGTTTGTACATTAGAGGTTTTATGAACAATGAGTTGTCTTGTGTTGTTTTGATGCACTTGACTTCTTAGTTTCCAAAAGAGACTTAAGAAGGGTTTCTACTTGTGTATGTTTAATAGTTGTCCAGTTTCCGCTGTATTGTGTTAAAGTGTTCCATTTGCGTTCATAGTATGTTTATCAGGTGGATCAGGGTCAACGGGTATTGTTAAAAGGTAAACAATGTCTGTTGGCTTTCACGCTTTTCGAAGTGAGTTAGCGTGTAGTTCGGGAGAGGGTGTGACAAACTGGTATCGAGCGATTAGCTCCATGGGAATGAGACAGGCAAGTTAGCTCACGAGAATAAAGTAAAAGTCATAGCAAGTTATTGAGTTAGTTCAGATTGAACTAGTAGAGTATGGTTCAAGTAAGGATAAGAGCAATTCCAGTTAGGGCTAAAATGTGAATAGAAGTTTAGTACTGTGTACTTATGTTAAGTAACCATAGTATATCTTATATGTTGAAATGTTATAGCAGTCATGCCACCACGTACTAGCAGACGACGCAGGCAGGATCAGGGCGGGACGCAGGATCCTACCCAAGGCCAACTCGAGAGGGATCTAGCGCCCAGAGAGAGTTGGGCCCGAGGCCGAGAGATGAGCGGCGTCTTTGGTTCCTCACGAGGGAGGTAGGCGTGCAAGAGAGAGCGAGGGCCTAGTGATCCGAGAGAAGACGTATGGAATAGAACGCCCAAGAAACTAGGAGCCACAAAGTGCTTGAGGTTCCATAGACCCTGCTGATGCTGAGGTTTGGTTGAACAAGCTTGAGAAATGCTTTGATGTGATGAGTTGCCCTGAGGAGCGGAAGGTCAAGTTGGCCACATTTCTGCTAGAAAAGGAAGCAGAGGGTTGGTGGAAGTCAATATTAGCCAGGCGCAGTGATGCACGTACTCTCGACTGGAAAACTTTCAGAAGCATATTTGAGGATAAGTATTACCCTAGCACGTATCGTGAGGCAAAGAGGGATGAATTTTTAGAACTAAAGCAAGGGACACTTTCAGTGGCTGAGTATGAGAGAAGGTATACTGAGCTGTCGCGGTATGCTGATGTGATTGTGGCATCTGAGAGTGACAGGTGTCGAAGATTTGAAAGAGGGTTACGACCGAGATCGCACTCCGATTCATGACCATTGCTAAGTGGACTGATTTTTCTCGATTGGTAGAGACCGCTCTACGTGTTGAGCAGAGAGTATAGAGAGCGCGATCGATGGTGGGAGCCAACTCGAGGGCCTTCAACAGCGAGCGGTTTTCGGGGTCGCGAACAGCGAAGATTCACACCGGGAGTGAATGTTTCAAGCCGTCAGGACTTTAAGAATCGAGCTGGCAGCCAGGCATCGAGGCAGATAAATGTTAGTGGTGCCTATCAGAGGCAGAGTCAGAGAGCACCTAGTCAGTCTGCCAGATCCACAGCAAGACCACAGACAATGCAGGAGTCTGTTGCTAGTGTAGCAAGGAGAACACCTTGTGCAAATTGTGGCAAGAGTCATCGAGGGTTCTTGTCTTTGCCGAGTCGGTGTGTGTTACCAGTGTGGACAACCAGGGCATTTCAAGAGGGATTGTCCACAACTTAGAGCAGCCGCACAGAGGGACCAGGGAGTTGGGTCCCTGCACGGTTGAGCAAAATGAGAGTTTTTGATGAGGCATTGTAGGAGAGGGCACCAGCGGTTCCAAACAGAAGGGAGTTGTAGGGAGACCTAGGCAACAGGGAAAGGTCTATGCTATGACTCAGCAAGAAGCAGAGGATGCACCAGATGTGATTACTGGTACGATTTCTATTTGTAATGTACCTGCACGTGTTTTAATAGATCCAGGTGCTACGCATTCCTTTGTTTCTAGTATATTCCTGACTAAGCTGAATAGAAAGCTAGAGCCTTTATTTGAGGGGTTAGTTATATACACGCCAGTTGGTGATGCTTTATTAGTCGAGGTAGTATTGCGAGATTGTGAGGTCTTAGTAGAAGGTCTCAATATGTTAGTGGATCTTCTACCATTGCAGTTGCAGGTGTTAGATGCAATCTTAGGGATGGATTTCTTATTCACTCATTATGCTTCCATGGATTGCCATAGAAAGGAAGTTGTGTTCAGGAAACCAGGATTGGCTGAAGTGATTTTCAGGGGTGAAAGAAAGATTATTCCTACAAGTTTGATTTCAGCATTAAAAGCGGAGAAGTTATTGAGGAAAGGTTGTACGGCGTTTCTTGCACATGTAGTAGAGGTTCAGGAGGAAAAGCTAAAACCAGAAGATGTTCTTGTGGTAAATGAGTTTCTTGATGTTTTTCCAGCAGATCTGTCAAGGTTGCCGCCTGATAGGGAAGTAGAGTTCACTATTGAATTGCTACCAGGAACAACACCTATTTCGCAAGCGCCGTATAGAATGGCTCCAAGTGAGCTCAGAGAGCTGAAGATGCAGTTACAAGAACTAGTTGATAAGGGATACATCAGACCTAGTGTATCGCCTTGGGGAGCTCCAGTATTATTTGTAAAGAAGAAAGATGGTACCCTTAGATTATGCATTGATTACAGACAGTTAAACAAAGTCACGATACGTAACAAGTATCCTTTACCCCGAATAGATGACTTGTTTGACCAGTTACGAGGAGCATCAGTGTTTTCTAAGATGTATTTGAGATCAGGATACCATTAGTTAAAGGTAAGGGAATCAGATATTCCTAAGACAACATTCAGAACGAGGTACGGGCATTATGAGTTTTTAGTAATGCCATTCGGTTTAACTAATGCACCAACAGTTTTCATGGACCTTATGAACAGGATTTTCCATCAGTATTTGGATCAGTTTGTGATAGTATTCATTGATGATATACTAGTCTACTCGGTTGACAGGAAAGCCCATGAGGAACATTTGAGCATTATTTTGCAAACACTACGTGATAAACAGTTATATGCTAAATTCACCAAATGTGAGTTTTGGTTGGACCAGGTAGTGTTTTTGGGGCATGTTGTCTCAGCAAATGGTGTTAGTGTGGATCCAAATAAAGTTAAATTTGTAGTCAAGCTGAGAGAGACCGGCCGGCGACAGAGGTACGTAGTTTCCTACGCTTGGCAGGATACTACAGGCAGTTTGTTGAGGATTTCTCACGATTAGCATTACCCTTAACAGCTTTGACAAGGAAAAATGGTAAGTTTGAATGGTCAGATAAGTGTGATCAGAGTTTTCGGGAGCTAAAAAAGAGATTAGTTACAACACCTATTCTGACACTTCGTGTAACAGGAAAAGAGTATGTAATTTACTGTGATGCTTCGAGGCAAGGTTTGGGATGTGTGCTCATGCAAGAGGGTAAAGTAATAGCTTATGCATCAAGGCAATTGAAAAAGCACGAGTGTAATTACCCTACCCATGATCTTGAGCTAGCAGCAGTTGTTTTAACATTGAAGATCTGGAGACATTACTTGTTTGGTGAGAGGTGTCATATTTTTACAGACCATAAGAGTCTGAAGTATATCTTTGATTAGAGGGAGTTGAATATGAGACAGAGAAGATGGTTAGAACTGATTAAAGATTATGATTGTACCATAGAATACCATCCTGGTAAGGCGAATGTGGTAGCAGATGCATTGAGCAGGAAGTCAAGACTTCCTAGGGATGCCTTGTGTGGTATTCGAGCAACATTTTTAAGTAGTCTAAGGGATTCTAAGGCAGCTGTGACTGCAGAGAGTTCAGGGGGTCTCTTAGCTCAATTCCAAGTCAGGTCTTCACTTATAGCAGAGATTGTGAGAAGACAGGCAAAGGATAGTAACTCACGAGAAAATGTTTGGAAAGTCCAAACAGGCTCGTAAGTAGAGTTTAAGATGAGATCGAGACGGGGCCATAGAGAGGCAAGGAAGACTATGCGTTCCGAGTGTTAGTGAGCTTAAAGATGCTATTCTAGAGGAAGCTCACAGTTCAGCTTACGCTATGCATCCAGGAAGTACCAAGATGTATAAGACTTTGGAGGGGACGTATTGGTGGCCTGGGATGAAGCGAGAGATAGCTGATTATGTTGATAGATGTTTGCTATGCCAGTAGGTTAAACCAATTAGACAGAGGTCAGGAGGACTCTTTAATCCACTTCCAGTGCCAGAGTGGAAATGGGAGCATATCACTATGGATTTTCTGTTTGGATTACCACGTACTTCAAGTGGACATGATGGTATTTGGGTAATAGTAGATAGACTCACTAAGACAAAGACGGTTTGTACCGATTAAAGCGACATTTACGCTGATGATCGACTTGATAAGCTATCGTCGATAAAATTGTGAGTCAATACGGAGTGCCCGTGTCCATAGTTTCAGATAGAGATCCGAGATTTACTTCTAAGTTTTGGCCTAGCTTACAAAAGGCTATGGGAACAAAGTTGAATTTTAGTACAACATTCCATCCTCAGACAGATGGGCAGTCAGAGAGGACCATCCAGACCTTAGAGGACATGTTGAGAGCATGTGTCCTTCAATTTAAAGGGAGTTGGGATACACACCTATCACTTATGGAATTCGCTTACACAATAAATGACTATCGATGAGTATTGGTATGACACCATTTGAGACTCTGTATGGAAGACCATGTAGAACGCCCATATGTTGGAACAAGTAGGAGAGCGGAAGCTTATCGGTCCCTGAGTTGGTGCAAGTTACAATGAGATAATATTAAGGTAATCGGGGAGAATCAAGGTAGCTCCGGGCCGTCAGAAGAGTTATGCAGATAAGCGACGAAAGGACTTGGAATTCCAAGTCGGAGATCAAGTTTTCTTGAAATTATCTCCGTGGAGAGGTGTCCTTCGTTTTGGCAAGAAAGGTAAGCTAAGCCCTAGATATATTGGTCCTTATCCAATAACGGGACGAGTTGGGCAAAGAGCCCTACTGATTGGAGTTACAGCCAGAGAATCGTCTCGAGTACATGATGTTTTCCATGTGTCCATGTTGAGGAAGTATATTCCAGATCCGACACATATGCTGCAAGCACAACCTGTGGAGCTAAAAGAAGACATGAGTTACGTAGAGGATGCAGTTGAAATCCTCGACAGGAAAGAACAAGTCTTGAGAAACAAGACGATCCCACCCGTGAAGGTTCGTTGGAGACATCACGGAGTGGAGGAGGCAACCTGGGAGTTAGAGGACCAAATGAGGAGGAAGTACCCGATGAAATTCACTTAAAGACTGCTAAATTTCGAGGACGAAATTTCTTAAGGGGGAGGTAAGTTGTAAACCCGAGATCTTTCTTTGAAATTAGAAAACAAAAACAAAAACAAAGGAAAACAAGAAAGGAATGGATATTATTTATTGGTTGGTTGTTTTTAAAAGAAAAGAAAAGAAAAGAAAAGGAAAGGAAAGGAAGGAAAAGGAAAAATGAAAAAGGGGAAAGTGGAAGGTGGGACCCTCTCTTAAGTTTTCTTTTTAAAAACTCATGTATCCATCGATTTCCTTCTCATTTTCAACAAGGAGCAGCAAGGGTTTCGTGGGAGAACGAGAAAGGAAGAAGAAGCAGAAGCTTTTCATGAGTTAGTTTTAGAAAATACGACGCGAGCCGTCAAATTTTCATTTTTAGCGCCTTCTCCTTCTTTCGTAAACCCTAGCTGCCCTTTTTCTTTCGTAAAACCCTAGGGTGTATTTAGTTCCCTGACTTTTTCCTGTGGAGATCGACCTTGGAATCTTTCCAAGTACTACTTGTCAGTGCTTAGTGTACACTTGCGCTACCGCACTGGGTCATAATGAAGGAAATTCACATCATATATAACCACTCGTACACATTACGAGTTCATAGTTGGGTAACCTAATAGACTTGGTAAAAAAGATAGTGAGGCAAGTTTTGTAAAAATGCAGAGTTTAAGTTGTGGGTAGAGAGATTTTGAGAGATTATCACTTTCGTGATTATTATGAAATTTTGGGTTCTTCCTCTGTTAAGTGTAGTTGAATAAAAGGATTTTTCTCCCTGATTCAAAGAAGTCGTTGACACATTGTTGAACCACTATTAATATTGTGTTCATCTTTTTCTACTCTCCCTTCTTCTTGTTATTTTTTTTTTTGTTAATCTATTGATTTTGCTGAATTGTTGCAACAATTAGTATCAAAGCACGATCGAAACATAGATGTATCAGAGAAATTCTCATAGGGGAACAAAGATTAGTGAGTGTCGACCACGTTCTATTTGGGTGTTCTACCACTCGCCTGGATAAGAGTAAGTATCATGCTCTATCAGGGTGTTCTACCACTCGCTTTGATAAAAAAAAAGTGTGATATGTGTTTGTGCTCTAGTTGGATGTTGTTTCGAGATGAATTGTTTGTGTCTCGAGATGAAAAACAAACTCTTTGGTGGGAGTGAAAGAGAGGGAAGACTCAAGTATGATAGTTTGTTCAGAAGGAGGATTGTTCGAGATGCTATCAAAATTCCACATTGGCTAGAGAAGAAACAGATTCATGGTATATAAGTGAGAATAGTTATCTTCGTTGGTATGATATCTTGAGGGAACCAAAAGTAAAACTAATAAGGGTTTAAGCTCAAAGTAAACAATATTCATTGTAGTGATATGTCGAGGGTTGGTGTCCTTTTATTTTTCTTTAATTTCCGCTTACCTTTCTTATAGTAATGAGCTTTTTCTTTACTTTACCATCAAAGCTTTTTAGGTTGACACTTAAGAGCATGTTTGGGAGTGATTTTAAAATCATCAAAATCACCTTGACGTGTTTAAAATGACTTCAAAACATCTATTTAATGATTTAAAATCAACTTAGTATCCGATTCTACACTTTTAAATACAAGATTTTGAATAAGTAAAAACATGTTTCAGAGTGATTTTGATCACGATAATATTAGTTCTAACCATTTCAAAATCACTCTCAAATAAGTCCTAATCTGATGACCACCCTAACACCCTTTTATTAATATTCTTTTCTCCAGCAATGTAAAAGTTTTTTGTTTTTCATTTTAATTCAAACCTTTTGAATAGTAGGTTGATTTGTTGAAGGCAAGGAAAAGAGAATACCAATCCAAACGTGTGCAAGAAACACAAACTCTATTATTGCCCTTTTGTCTTATTATTGAATTATATCCTCAAATTTGGAGACACGTCTGACATTTTGTATTCGGATTTCCCGCTTTTATCTTTTAAATTTTTAATTTTATAACCTTTGGAGGGAATTATATTGATGTCTGCTGATGAGAAAGTAATCCACATTTAGAATTTTTATGATAAGGGTTTTCAAAGTTCAACATTTTAGAATTGTAAGAAAAAATGTTTTATATGCAAGCACTTGCCTGTGACACTTTTGGAAAATAAATTATATAATTGATGAATCAATTTTTTTAAAAAAAATTGGATCAATGCCTCTATTGGGATTAATAGGGTAAAAGTATCTATTCACTTCTACCTTTTAATATTTTTAATGATCATGAATATAGATTTTATTCGTAAAAAATACAAATCAATCTTTAAAAATTATAATGTAAAGTTTAAGGCCCTCGCACATGATTCTTTATATGATTGATTAGTAGTAAGAAGTGGAAATATGACTTGGTTTAACTTACCCTATATTATTGTTGATTGCATATACATGCAAATTTAATCATATAAACTCATGCAAATTTATTGGGTAATCTCTCACTTGAGGGAGTGTTCTATACTTTTTTCTCAACCGTTCATTGTCAAACGAGTATTCTGAATTATTTGATAGGCTAAGAGTAGGTTTGAGAATGATTTTAGAAATATTAATTTTAGTTTAATTGATTTGTCTAGAATTGATTTAAAAAAGTGATTTCCATATAATCATTTTCATGTTTGGGTGTACACTTTTAATAATGATTTTTAAAATGCATATTTGAGAAACAACTTTAACATATAGTGTTTTAAACTAAGTGATTTAATTATAATTAATCTGTTTAAAAAGTATTTACTTATAAATTATTCTAATATTTGGAGGGATAAAAATTAGAAATATTGAGGGATACAAATTTTAAAGGAAGGGACAAAAAATTGAGAGAGAGAATTTTAATAAAAAGACTAAAATTCAGAGAGATAAACAAAAAAATATAGACAAGATGATGAAAATTTTAGAAAGGAAAACTAAAACGAATAGAAAAAAAGTTAAAGTTAGGGATGAGTGAGATAAAAAAAAACCAAATGTATTAAAAAAAACCGTAAAACGCCTTCTTCTTCCCGCTTTAATCATGCAAATTTGCCATCGAGGATTCCATTAAAAAAACTGCCATTATGTTAGGTTTTCTTTTGGTGCAGTGAGTGGTTTCTTCCACAAAACGCCTTCATAAATTCCTTGTATTTTACTTTGAAGTAAGTACTCCAAACAAGGGAGCTTCTTGAATGCTCTATCAAAATAATTTGATTCAGAAAAAGTAGGAGTGCACGTTTGTACTTAACCAGTAATATATGGAAGTATTTTAAGTATCGAATCCGAGAGAATGGTTAACCAATGTATTTTCGGTCAACAACAAATTACTTTTCGTTGCAATCGAAGATAACCAACTTAAAATAAAGTGATTTTGGGGGTTCTATGCTAAATGAAATAAATAAAAGATAGAAATCAAATAATGAAAAGCAAATTATTCAACCCTAAGGAAATGTGCCTACCATGCGCCCGCATACTTGCTTAACTAGGTCTGAGTATCTCTGTGATTCAGCCTATTGCGCCCACATACTGACTCTTTCGAGTTCTGCGTGATTCAAACAAAATGTGCTAGAGATGCACCTGCAACCTATCCTAATTGATGCTTAACACCATTGATCGAGTTCAACACCTATTTAACCATCTTCTAAATAATTTTAGGAGATTAAGCAATTAAACACATATGTCTATGGATGATTAAACTTAGATAATTAAGTATGGAACTCAAGATCCTAAAGGTTCTTCTCCTATGTGTAGGTACAAAAAGTGAAGTTCTATGTCTAGACTTTTCTCGTAGATTGTTTTTAGGAAAATACGTGTTCAACCCAACCCTTTCAGTATTGAATTTCACACAGCTATGCTAACTCAAGTAATCAGTTTAAACTAATAATGAAACTTAAACTCACTAAAATCAAATGTGGCTAAATGTTAAGCAAGTTCACTTGGTCATATGGTGGAGCTTATCTCCTTGTCGAGGTATTCACACTTCATTGAATACCCTCTTAGAAGTTTAACTACTCATTGAAAATAAAACTAAAATGTAGAAAAGAAAAAGAAAACAAAAATGATCAAAGTTAAAATTCATTAGAAAAAGTGAAATAAACGTTTAGACTTGAAAGTACGCAACTTAGAATCAAAAGATAACTTGTATTAATGGGAAATAGAATATTACAATCGAATAAAAGAATGAAAAACAGTAAAAAAAAAATACAAGTAAACAGTAAGTATATAATGTAAAGAAAGCAGTAAACCTGAAGATGTTCCTTTTTTTTGACTTTGTCCAACTTCTTTCGAAGAGGACAAGACTTACCCTCCTTATTATCAAAGTTCAGAAAATCAACAGAACTTTGATAAAGAAAATAGAAACTTTGAATTTCGAGCTCTCATTACATTGAAGCTTGATCTACTTTGTGTAGACATCAGAAATCTTAGAGTTTGTTGCGAGGTCAGTGTGGAGAGGTGTGGCCAATCATATCCCAAGATTCTAAAAGGTTTGCTGGAAAATATTTGATTTTAGCTGTTGTTATCTGCAAATCCCACAAATATGGGAAGATCTGTCAAAAAGGCCAAGATGCGAACGCTTAGTGAGCACATAGTTGTAGTTGTCGAAAAGGCCTAAATGCAGCCGCATAGTTGTAAGATTTTGTGTTTCCACTGCAACTTTTGAAATTTGGCTTCTGCTCCACTTTGCTGGCACATCTTGATTGCATATCTCTTGTGCATCAATTGCGATCAAGATGTCGGTGCATTTTCATCCTTTTTTTCCCCTACACAAAAATATAAAAAATGAACACTTTTCTTACTATAAATGACTCTATTTACATTTAAAATCTTATAATTAAATAATCATGACTTCAAAAACATGAAAACTTGCTTTTACTCAAATTTTCCCTAAACGACATAATTTACAATACTAAACACTTGCTTTGTGAGCAAATAACTTAGTTAAATGAGTGTTATCAGACATGAACTTTGAAAGAAGGGAGTTGTAAGTACTTGTACTCTTTGAAAGAAGTTGGACAAACACATAAAGAAGGAACATCTTCAGATTTTTATTTGATTCCTTTACATCATGTACTTTCTATTTTTCCATAGTAGTTACTTGTTGTTTTTCATTCTTTAATTCAATGGTACGGTTGTGTTTTTCATTTATACAAGTTGTATTTCAATTCCAGGTTTTTTTATTGAGTCTAAAATGTTTGAATTTAGTTTTTCCAATGAAGTTTACTTTTTCTTATTAGTATTTTTTTATTTTCTGCAGTTCAGTTTTATTTTCAATGAGTAGCTAAATTTCTTGGAGGGGATTCAATAAATTGAATACCCTAACAAGGAGAAAAGTCCCATCATGAGATCTTAGTAAACTTACTTAACATTTAACACTTTTTTCTTTTATGGAGTATAAGTTCATTGTTAGGTTAAACTTATCACTTGAGTTAACATAGTTTGTGTGAAATTCAATATCGAAAGGGTTGGTTTGAACACGTGTTTTCATAAAATCAATCTTGGAGAAAAGTCTAGACATAGAATTTCATTTTTGTACCTAGACATAAGACAAAAACATTTAGAATCCTTGAGTTGTGTTCTTTATTCATGTAAGTTTAAATGAACCATAGACATATGTGTCCCATTACTTAGGCTCCTAAAAGAACATAGAAAACGGTTGAATAGTTGTAGAACTCGATTCATGGTGTTAATTGTCAGTTAGGGTAGGTTGCAGGCACAATTTGGTTACATTTTTCCTGAATCACGCAGAACTTGAAAGAGACAGTATGCGAGCGCATGGGGTTGAATTACGAAAATAACCGACCTAGTTAAGCAAGTATGCTGACACATGGTGAATGCATTTCATCAGAGTTGAAGTAGATTTGAATCCCCTGCTTCTCATTATTGTTTTCTTATCTTTTACTTTAGTTTCTTTACTTTACTTTGCACAAAAGCACCCCATACATCTTATTTTTTATATTGTTAACTTCGATTGCAACTTAGATCACTTGTGTTGTTAATTAAAAATACATTTGTAAACCATTCCCTTGGGTTCACTTCTTGGAATACCTTCATATATTATTTGTTTTGGTCAAGCATGCACTTGCGCTTCTGCTTTTGAAATTTTGCAACGCCTATAAGCTTGAGCTCCTTTAGACCCGAAGTCTTGTACACACAAAAAGACATTAAATTAATAGATGAACCTAAATTACATAAAGCCTTGTGAAAGTACAAATTGCCTATAATGTAAGGAATAGTAAAACTCCCCAAGTCTCTTAATTTTGTTGGCAACATCTTATGTAGTGCATCAGTGCACTCCTTCGTCACATGTACAATCTATAGATTCCCAAGGGCCTGTTGTGTATACACTTCAGATTCTATTTTATATTTTCAGATTCATTGAATTCAGTGAATATGAGTTTCGCAGATGTGTTTTCGAAATCTATTTTTCGGATTCTGGGATCCAAATAGTAGAGATTCTGAAGAACAACATTTTTCATTGTAACCCGATTCTGAATTTAAAATTTTAAAATGCAGAATTATATTAAACAAAGATAAGAATTTTAATAAATACAATATTTCATGTTATAAACTTCATTTACTTTTTTTTAAAATTAAAATATGTATAATATAATATATTATAAACTATATATAATATTATATTATAAAATGATAATTCTATATAATTTATAAAATCATGTTCATAAATAAATTAATAATAACCTATATTCAATCTAATAATTAGTTTTGCAACTAGAACTAAATTCATGATCTATAAATATGTCATATGACACACTTAAAACAACTTTTTTGAATAAAATCAAATTTCTAAATCTTCTACCAAACACATATCTGAAAATATGAAATACAATTTTGTTTTCATTGAATCTCTCGTTTTAAAATTTTAAGTTTCAAATTGCTTACCAAACATGCCTTAAATTTCTCTTTGTTACTCAGAATGTCGTTTATGAACATTGTATATCTTGGAATCATTTCTAGTGCCCCTGCCAAATGAATAGTAAGAATGAGCTTTTTAAACATATCATGGAACTTAGATAACTCACCGTTGAGATTTTTCTTGCTGAATATTTGAGGATCAAGAATATTGTTTAGTATAATATGTATGGCAGGGTAGGGCATTTTTCAGCCTTAGGTATTGATTCAACGTCTTTATCTTTAGTTTCTGTCGTTTCTTCATTTTCATCAAACAGTCTTCTTACTTGTCCTTCCAGTAATTTCCCACTCTCCTCAGACTTATTACCTTGCATTATTCTCCCGGGTTGACTTCAAACTTCCCCTCATGCAAAACATTTAAGGGGAAGGCCAATTGACTCATTTGTATCTCAAAGCTTTTAATTTCACTTCATTGTCCTTAAACAATGTCTTTAATTTTATATTCCATCTAATTCGTCCTCTTATTTAATTTAGTAATGGAATTTTCAATCAGATCTTCAGGAGAATGTTTGTTCTCATCACTATAATTTTGTTGGGTTTTGGCAATATATTAGAAGTGAAATTGTCCCACCTCTGAAAGGTGTAAGGAAGTGATGGGCTCCTGACACTATAAAACGAGTCTATGGATTTGGTTTCAAAACATCTTAGTTAGAAACACTTTAAACTTGGTGTACTAACTCTAGTTAAATTCCCTCTTTATATTCTTTGGACTGAGGGTGAGAAGAAGGGTGTGAGTGGTATAAAGTTTTGGGAGAATGTTTTTTGTAATTGGGGTCGAGGAGAGAATTCTATGTGATTGTAACAATTTTCACATAGTAGAATTTCTTTCTATTCGTGGTTTTTTCTCAAGGTTTAGAGTTTTTTCCATGTAAATTCTTGTGTCTCTTATTTTGTTTTTTTTTTAATTTCTCAGTTATTTCTGCTTATTCCTAGTATTTGTAGATTTTTTTCCCAACAGATTTGAGGGCGAATATACAGGAGGTTGCATAACATTTATGTTATTTACATAAGAAAATTTTTCATGATATCTAAAACCTGGATGGTAATGTGTAGGAAGTGAGTTTTGCATGTGTTTTCCTCCTTAATTGTAACCTCTATTGTTCACGAAATTCACTTATTCCATATTTTATTATGTTAAGGATGCAATAGATGCAATGTTCCCATTTCAGACGTATTGCCTCCTAGACCTATCAATTGAGTTAATTATTAGTTAGAGTAGCCATTTATGCTTTTGGTGCGTTTACCTCACTGACTTAATAAATTCCAACCACGGGCTTCACCATTGATTTCTCTGTGGGCCATTTATAACTTGTGGTGGCCATCTCCTCCAGCAACGTTTTGGCTTCATTCACAGTCTTATATAAGATTTTTCGTCTAGCTGCTGCATGCAATATTGTCTTGGTGTTTTCGTTCAACCCGTTGTAGAACAATGGAATTCGTAGCCAATCTAGGTATCCATGATGTGGACACTTCTTCAGGAGGTCTTTATACCTTTCCTAAGCTTGAAACATCTATTCCCCTTCGAGTTTTTTAAATGTTCCAATTTCAGTTATGATACTTCCAATATAAGCAGCAGGTAGGAAAAATTTTGATAGAAATGCTTAAGCAAGCTCCTCCCAAATGGAGATCAATCTCTAGTTTTTCCTGTAAAGTGAAATGAAAGAAACGTAAGCAAATAGCATCATTGAGTCACCATTAATTTTAACAGTTCTAAAAAGAGAAAGAAAGAATTTCAAATGAGAGTTGGGATGCTTTATAGGGTGTCCTCTAAAAGGACTGTCTCGACCATCTGAATGAGACCACTTTTCAACTCAAAATTATTTGCTGTTACAGGTGCATGGACTATCCCTGAGCTCTCTTCTCATGAATTTGCTCTTCTACCATAGGTAGGTCTAGGTTTCCCTCTAAGCTCTACGGTTTCGAATACAATTACGCTCAATTTCATAATCGAAAGGTGCAAGGATATCTCGAATCTTGGGTATATACTATGAAAAACATAACAAAAACAAAACAAAACAACTTAATAGTGAAGAGCAAAGCTAATAAACTAACTAATCAAACAATGAAAAACAGAAAACAAAACGCAGAGTCTCATATAAAGTACAAGAAACAAAGAAACAAAGTACTTTTACTTGCAGCATACTAAACCTAGTATAAATTCACCCATAAGAGAAAGAAAGAAAAACACAAGAAAAACAATTCACATATTATACCCTAAACTGTATCATTTACAACAAACACAAGAGAAATATACATCTTATACAACAAAAACCGAAGTTACACTAATACACAAAGTATACATAATTGACACAAAAGAAGAAAACTAAGAGTAAGAGAAACTAAACCAAAAGAAGAAAATTCATGCAACTATACACTAAATTAGACTCTACATTAAGATTAAGTATGTTTACCACGATATTAAATAAACTAAACTATGCTAACTCATGACAACGACACTAAAATTTGATAGTGACGATTTTTAGATCTAGCATGTAGAAGGCTCGATTACAGTTCAATTTATAAAATCAAACCAAATAAAAAATTGTAGTGATTAGTGGTCGGGGTTATCCACAGAGATTAGAGTTAGTTTAAATTATGTACAATAGTTACTTGTACCCAATTTTATTTAGAGAAAAATCACATTGGATCTAGTTTTAAAATAAAATAAAATCTAACTAATATTTATAAAAGTGGAGTCCAATTTTAGAGAGATAATTGTCAAATTGCAATTCATGAAGTGACAAGTGTACTTTTACGTTTTCACAAGCGCATTGGCTAAATAATATAAAATGGTATTCCTACCAAGTATCAAATCAACAAATATTAGTTTATAATTTAATTAAATACAATGAATGATCTCACTTAACTTTATTTAGAGAACAAAAGTCAAAAGAAGATAAATTAAACTTATAACAGAAAATAAAGTGCAAAAAATAAATAGGAGACACAAATATGAGGGATAACTTCGAAAAAGATAAAATACTAAGTTAATAGACAATTATAAAACCAATAAACATTGAACTCATAAGGTTAGAAGCTCTACAACGTGCAATCTCCTATAGGTCTCCTCCACTATCTAGTACTAACTAACTAACCTAGGTTTTCAAAGTGCTAGCTAACTTATACAAGGCGTTAAGGCTTTTCATTACGAACTTGTAATGTCTATTTACTTGCCCTAGCTATCACTAAGGTAAATGAACACTAGTTATGTAATTGGGTTATTGTCTAAACTTCTCTCTATCGAGTTTCCACTTAGAAAACTATTTAATTAAGCAATGCCCAAATAATAAACCTTGATCACCCGCTACAATTAATTAGATTAAGCTACAACTAATTAGTTATTAATCTTGTTGTCAATCGAGTAGTTAATTAATTGTATATTAAGCTAAACTAAAAAATTGATTAAAGTCATTAAACTGATTCAAAGCCTTACTAGCCATAAACATCTGCAAACTAAGCAATAGATCCAACAATTCGAACTATTAAGCATCTAAACAATTAATTCTAATAAACTCAAGTAATTAGGGATTAAACAATACAAAATAAGTCCATACAACCCAAAAATATATAATTTTTCGCAACTAAAATTGTAAGAGAAAAGAAAAAAAAGCAAACATAAGATTAATCTCGTATTTCCATCGTGATATTCTTGATCCTCAAGCTCGTTTTCAAATCTGCTCGCAAAACACTCCCAAATTCTCTCAAAATAGCATGAAATCGAGTTTAAGCCAAAAATCCTTGGTTTGGCCTCTTAAAAGCGAAGAAAAAGTGCATTGTGCTGATATCATTGGTAGCATGCTATTATGTTATCTAATTTGCTTTGTTTTTAGCTAGTTTTATTATGAATTTGTGTGCTTTTATGTTTAAATTATAGAAACCGAGCTAAAAGAGCAAAACCACAACAATGAGGGTAAATTAGGCATTTTGGAGCTATTTTGGGTCACTTTTGGAGAGTGAGGAATAGAAGAATTAAGTTTTGGAGGCTTGATCCGGTCATTGGATTATTGTAACTCAAATGGGAGCTCAAACCTTAGGGGCTAATGATAGCACACAAAATAGTGTTATTTATTATACTTAATTCTTTCGATATGTACATTTATTCATTTATCTCATTTATATCATAGGAATTGAGAAATTGTGGAGAATTTTAAGAATAGGGGATAAATGGCGATCAAATGAGCCAAATATCCATGTTTAGGGTGTTGGAATCAATAAAAGGGCAATTGGGAGCATTTGGACCTAAGAGGGAAGTGTAGACACTATCCTTAGTGTCAGTGTCTCAACGCTACCATTATTCATGCAAGACAATCTGCAAGGACAACGTTGAGACTCTGTGTAAAAAGCACGTGCCGTCTATTTTTCGTCCGTAGTGTCTTGACACTATTTCGATTTTCCAATTTGGTTGCATGCACTAGGGTAAGTGGCGAGACCCATTATTCCACTAATTCCACTTATTATGCATTATGCAAATCATATTTTCATAATTGCATAATATAAGATATCATATACCTTAATATGCAAATCATATTTGCATAATGTGGAATTAAATTGAATAACATTCAATTTTCATATCTCTCATAACTAATTCATCTAATTATGCCATAATAATTAAGAGTTTATTATGAATCCTATTCACATTAAACTTTATATTATATCAATCATATCACATATAATTGATATGAAATCCCTTATATGAATTTGAACACTTTACATTCATTCCAAAATTTTATACTCTCATTATTTCAATATTGAGCCAACCTAGGGACCTAATGGACTAGATCATGAACTCCAATGATACGAGATTAACTGATCAAACTCTTTGATCCCGTAAATCAACATTCATTAACTACGACTCACTCCACTATAAACTCGTAGTTGCACTCTCTTCACTATAGGACAAGTTGTGTCCATCAATATAACTAATGCCTGTGAATCAACCCTTTGTAGGTCGTTCATAGTCACAGTTGGGTCAAATTACCGTTTTACTCCTATGACTACTTCTTGCTCCTTAAGTACCACTGATCCTCTAATAAACAACCAGTTTATGGTCCTACCATAAACAACGACCCTCTAGGGTGTTGGAGTTTTTGTCCTAATCTCGTGTTTGTAAATTACTGTTTGAAATTAATAAAGTGTTATTCATTTCATTCTTTTGTGTCTCGCAAATTTTACAAACTTTTACAATAAACTAAGCTCCAGGGTCATTGAATTTATGAGAGAATTAGAACTTGAACAGTGTGTAGTGGACACACCGAGAGGATCACGTTTGAGTGAATGACCCGAACGGTCTACAGTATATGGATAGGGTTGGAGACCTAATCCTGGATACACTGTGGATGCGACCCGGTTTGTATTACATACAAACGAGGTGATCTGACTCGTTCATGTGGTTGACATGCGAGTGGGGGCATCCTGTGCAATGAGATTGTACAAGACCGGACCGTGAATTATTAGACCTACTGATGTAACACCGTTGACAGTAAGGACTAATAACATCGTAGATGACCATTAGTGACTCAACCTAAATCCTTAGCTTGTTACGGACTCCTGTCTGCGGGGGTCTGTCCCTTGACTAGTACGGGTGAGGGTGGTCACTATTACTCGCCCAATATGCCTATCTTCTCAGGGGCAGGACCAAGCAGGGAGCTGGGAACTTAACTACGCGTGATGGAATTCACTCGTTCCCGCCTTTAGGGAAACAAGAGGGGTTGTTCCCTTAAGTGCTGTCTCCAGGGCTTGGACAACGGACACCCACCTTGTCACTGGCCCGAGAAGGGTTTGTGTATGCTTGAACCATCACGATATGTTGTTCATTAGAGGAGCAGTGGGGACTTAAGGAACAAGAGGTAGACACAGGGGTAAAACGACAATTTGACCCAGCCGTGTCTACGAACAACCTGTGAAGGGTCGACTCATGGTTATAGGTTATATCAGTGGACACTTAATATTCTGCACTGACGGGAGTGCAGCTACGGGCTATAGTGGAGTGTTATCGTAGCTAATTAATGTTGATTAAACGGGTCAAAGAGTTTGATAGGTTAATCTCGAATCATTGGAGCTCGTCACTGTAGGTGCATTAGGTCCCTCGGTTGTCTCAATCTGGGTTAAAAGAAGGGTTAATGTTTTGGTATGAAATTAAAGTGTTTAATTTCACTTAGAGGCATTTATGTCATTTATATGAGATATGAATGATATAATATATAGTTTAATGTGAATGAGATTCATAATAAACTATAGGTTAGCCTAATTGACGAATTAGGGCTAATTGGAGAAATTAATTGAGAGAAATTAAATTGGATGTGATTCAATTTAATAAAATCCACAATTATGCAAATGTGATTTGTATGATTAGATATGAGATATCTTATAATATATGGTTATGCAAATGTGATTTGCATAACCTATAGTTGTGGTAAAGTGGTAATAATGTGGAAATTTTAACTCCATGTTCTTTCACTATTTAAACCCTTTGCAAGAAGGGTTTCTCATTCCATTCTCTCATTTTTGGAAATTTGACCAAATGAAGAGAATGCTCTCTCTACTTTTCTCTCAACTCTCCTCCCTCTCCAAAACCAAGAAGTTTCCACAAACTTCCTTCTTTCCGAAGGAAGAACAACCGAGAAGCCTTTAGTGGTTATGTTCAGTTCTTGATCGTGAGAAGAGAACGAGTTCGTTGAGATCGGGTTTTTCGAGAAGGATTTGTGATTCTCTGGAAAGGAGTACTTGAAGAGGGTTTTCAACAAGTAAGTAACTTCATCTTACTGTTTTTCTTTTCCATTTTGTATGTTTAGCCTAGATTTAATTGTTAAATCGTTTTAATGAATTTCAAGTAGCGTAGCGATACCATAACGATTCGATCGTCTTCCGCTGCGCGAGGATTCTCATTCCTTTCAATTGGTATCAGAGCCACTCATTGGTTTTTGGATATGCACTTTCATTAAAATTAGGTGGGTAAATTGCCTTATTTCATGAGATGAATGTTGGTTTGTATAATGGATAATTTCGGTTTTTGACACTAGTTTAGATTTACAATTTATGTTGATGAGATTAATGTAAGGGCCTGTTGTTTTTGGCCATTTTGTTGTAAATTGAGTCTGTAAGTCCGAGTCTTTAGTAGCAAGAGTTGCTGTAAATCGAGTCTGTAAGTCCGAGTCTTTTGTTTGTTGTACAGGCGGCGACGTTGAGACGCTCTTCATTGGCGTCTCAACGCTGTGCCAGCGTGAGCAAGGCGCGGTCTAGGCATAGCGTTGTAACGCCACGACGTTGAGCACGCGGGACATGACGCTGGACGCGACAACATTGCAACGCCGCACGCGTAATGGGCAGTTCGCAGACGGTTTCCCACAACGTGGGCGAGAGGCTGGTCGTGGGGCAGTTGAAATTTTCATTTTTTATTATTTTTAATTGTAAAAATGTAAATTTAATTATTTATTTAATAATTTTATTAAATAATATTAATATAATAGTTATATTAATGTTATTTAATTAAATAATTTGCCCCTAGGTGCCAAAAACTGGTCCATTTTTGCTATTTAATTATTTTATGCATGTGATGTATGATTTAATTAAATTCTATGTGCATAATGTATGTTATATAGATTTAAAATCCCAGCTTAGGTTAAACATATTCATGCATCATTTATATTATAAGAGTTATAATATATAGTTTGTATGATATGTTATATTATAAGTGTTATAATATAATTAAATGCATGTTTTAATTTAATTAATATAAGTGTTATATTTTTTAGATTAAAGTATGCTCATGCATTTAATATTCATGTGATGAATTATTTTTGTTATAGTATATAGTTATTCATGTGATGAATGATCAAACACTATAACATAGAAATGCATGCAACCTAAGTTAATTATTAGTTTTAAAGACTTTAGAACTTGAATAATTAGACTTAGGTTTTCTAGTTCTAATAAGATTAGAATTAGGAAATCAAAGTTTAGTCTATGAATGGTGACTGATTAGTAACTCTGTCTAAGGAAGGTTTTGTCTAAGGCTGGGGTATTTAAGTTGACGCTTGCGGAACACCCCTACCTGGAAACCGACTTAGGAGTGAATTCGGTTTGGAGATTCTTAGATTATACTTATCGTGAGTGTCGTTAATTAAAAGTGTTTTAATTTACTCACATAGAACTAAGTAATAATGTGATTATAAACTTAGGTTAATGTCATATAAGAGTTATATTGGTAGACTTAGGTAAATTTTAGCCGGTTTATCTAGGTCAATCCCTAATAAAATTAAAGTGTTGAGTGGGAGGAAATATAGTGTATGAGATACATTTAATTTCCGACCACAAATCTCCGTTAAGTCCGCACCGTGAGATCCATACTTGGTCTCGTGGCGCAAATGGGAGCGTCCCCCTTCGGATGGCATTTGTATGGGTCAATATTATCGTGGATGGAGAGAGTACTTATATTGAGTGGGAGCGGGACTTGGGAAAACGGGACCCAAGGTCTCTTCTTTCGATTCACACCGTGAGATGCTATGATCCGCCTGCTAGTTTGGTCTGGACCAGACAATCCCTTCGGAGGGCCTGATCATGGGAGTCGGAACACCGTGAATTCCCGAAAGGGATACAGTTTCCTGGTTGGTTTTCCTTCTTGGTTCACCCTTCGGTGGCTATTGTTTGGACGGATACTTGGAAACTTAAAGATTGAGGGTGACACTCACAGAATTCGTTAAGAGTTAATGAATTCGACCGAACAATGTTAGACGCCTAATGGAATAAGAGTTATTCTAGAATTAGGGTATGATCGAGAAAGTCTGGTCCTAGAGGAGGAGTGTTCTGTTCACCTTTCGATAGCGGTCATTCTAAACCTTTAGGATATCATTGCAATTTTGAATGACCTAGGAATCATAAAATAATTTTTGCTAAAACCTGATTGGATTTCAAAAGTTTTTTGCAAGGCTAACACAAAGTTTTTGATTTTCAGCAAAATGTCTAGCTCAATAATAGCTTTACTCGCATTTGACAAATTAGTGGGAGATAATTACCAAACATGGAAAAACTACTTAAACACGATTTTTGTAACTGACGACATAAAGTTCGTGCTCACTGAGGAGTGTCCTCAGGTGCCGGGCTCGACTGCATCGCGAAGTGTTCGTGATGCATACGATTGATGGATCAGGGCCAATGAAAAGGCCAAGGTCTATATCATTGCTAGCATGTCTGATGTTTTGGCAAAGAAGCATGAGCTGATGGTCACCGCTGAGGAGATCAGGGAGTCCTTGTAGAAAATGTTTGGACAATAGTCCTTTCAGGTCCAGCATGACTCGCTCAAATACGTCTTCAACGGACGGATGAAAGAGGGGTCGTCTGTCAGTGAACATGTTCTAGACATGATGACCCACTTTAATCTAGCGCAGATGAACGGGGCTTCGATCGATGAGTCGAGCCAGGTCAGTTTTATCTTTGAGACTCTTCCGAAGAGTTTCCTCCAGTTTCGTAGCAACACTGTTATGAACAAGATAAACTACACTCTAACAACTCTTCTTAACGAGCTGCAAACCTTCCAGTCCTTGATGCAGATCAGGACGTCGAAAGCTGAGGAAAACGTTGCCTTTAGGTCTTATCACAGGGGATCGACCTCTGGGACAAAGCCTGTAGCTCCTTCTCACTCGAAAGGGAAGAAGAAGATGATGAAAAAGGGTAAAGCTGACCGAGCTACCGCCCAAAAGGGCAAGAAGGTCAAGGAAGTTGCAGAAAAAGGAAAGTGTTTCCACTGCAATGGGGACAACCACTGGAAGAGAAACTGTCCCAAGTTCCTAGCCGAAAGGAGGAATCAGGTAAATGTGATTTACTTGTGATTGAAACTTGTTTAGTGGAGAGTAGTGACTCTGCCTGAATATTGGATTCGGGCGCCACTAACCATGTTTGTTCTTCTTTTCAGGAAATTGATTCCTCGCAGCAGCTGCGAGAGGGTGAGGTGACTCTACGGGTTTGATCCGGGGAGGTTGTCTCTGCTGCAGCGGTCGACACGGTGAAGCTACATTTTGGCAGGAATTACATTTTGTTAGACAATATGTATATAGTTCCAGGGTTTACTAGAAACCTAGTTTTTATTTTCTGCCTTTTAGAACAATGTATTTTCATTTCTTTCCAAAGCAATAAAGCGTTTATTTCCCGAAATGGAAACCTAATTTGTTCAGCTTCACTTGAGAATAATCTGTATGTTTTGAAGCCTAATTCGGTCAAAAGTGTTTTGAATACTGAATTGTTTAAAACGGCAGAAACGCGAACTAAAAAAGCGAAAGTTTCTCCTAAAGAAAATGCCCACCTTTGGCATCTACGGTTAGGCCACATTAATCTCAATAGGATTGAGAAACTAGTGAAAAGTGGACTTCTAAATGAGTTGGAAGAAAAGTCTTTGTCGGTGTGTGAGTCATGCCTTGAGGGCAAAATGACCAAACGTCTTTTATTGAAAAAGGATACAGAGCCAAAGAGCCCCTTGAGCTGGTACATTCTGACCTCTGTGGTCTGATGAATGTTAAAGCACGAGGTGGTTATGAATACTTCGTGTCTTTCCTAGATGATTACTCGAGGTATGGGTATATTTACCTAATGCATAATAAGTCTGAAACTCTTGAAAAGTTTAAGGAGTACAAGGCTGAGGATGAAAACCTGTTAGGTAAATCACTTAAAACACTTCGATCGGATCGACATGGTGAGTATATGGACACTGGATTCCAGGACTATATAATAGAACACAGAATCATGCCCCAACTCTCAGCACCTGGTATGCCACAACAGAATGGTGTATCGGAGAGGAGAAACAGAACCTTGTTGGACATGGTTCGGTCGATGATGAGCTATGCTCGTCTCCCTGATTCTTTTTGGAGTTACGCAGTGGAGACAACGATCTATATTTTGAACAACGTTCCATCGAACAGTGTTTGTGAAACACCTTTCGAACTCTGGAGTGGACGTAAAGGTAGTTTACATCATTTCAGAATTTGGGGATGCCCAACCCATGTGTTGGTGTCAAACCCGAAAAAATTGGAATCCCGTTCAAAATTGTGCCTATTCGTAGGTTACCCTAAATAGACTAGGGGTGGTCTGTTTTACGATCCTAAGGAAAATAGGGTGCTTGTGTCGACAAACGCCACTTTCCTAGAGGAAGACCACGTCAGGGATCATTTACCAAGGAGTTAAATTGTGTTAAATGAAATGGACAGTAAGTCAGCAAGAGTTACTGATGGGGCTAGTACATCAACAAGTGTTGTTGATCCTAGCACGTCTAGTCAAATCCGTTCCCAAGAGTTGGGAATGCCTCGACGTAAAGGGAGGCTGCGAGACAACTTGATCATTACATGGGTTTAGTTGAAACCTCAGTCGTCGCTGCTGATGATGATTGCGACGATCCATTGACCTATGATCAGGCAATGATTGATGTGGACAAGGATGAATGGATTAAAGTTATGGACCAGGAAATGTAGTCGATGTACTTCAATTTTGTATCGGACCTTGTGGATCAACCAGATGGGGTAAAACTTATTGGTTGCAAATGGATCTACAAGCGTAAACGTGGCGTAGATGAGAAGGTGCAGACCTTCAAAGCCCGACTAGTGGCAAAAGATTTTACTCAGGTTGAAGGGGTTAACTATGAGAAAACCTTTTCACCTGTTGTCATGGTAAAGCCGATTAGGATCCTTCTGGCCATTGCCGCGTATTATGACTACGATATATGGCAGATGGACGTCAAGACAACCTTTCTGAATGGCAAACTTGATGAAACCATCTACATGGACCAGCCCAAAGGGTTCATTGCCCAAGGCCAAGAGCAAAAGGTTTGTTGGCTTCATAGGTCTATTTATGGACTGAAACAAGCTTCGAGGTCTTGGAATATAAGGTTTGATGAGGCGATCAAATCTTATGGCTTTGATCAAAATATCGACGAGCCTTGTGTCTACAAGAAAATCGTTGACAAAACTTTCACATTTTTACTGTTGTATGTGGATGATATTCTTCTCATTGGGAATGAGGTAGAATTTCTTAATGACGTGAAGAAGTAACTAGCTTCGCAATTCCAAATGAAAGATTTGGGAGAAGCTCAGTATGTTCTAGGTATCCAGATAGTCCGGAACCGGAAGAACAGAACGCTAACCTTGTCTCAGGCGTCTTATATTGACAAGATGTTATCTAGATATAAGTTGCAGAACTCTAAGAAGGGCTTGCTGCCTTTCAGGCATGGGGTTCACTTGTCTAAGGATCAGTGTCATAAGACTCCTCAAGAGATTGAGGATATGAGACGGATCCCATATGCTTCGGCTGTAGGGAGCCTGATGTATGCCATGTTGTGTACTAGGCCCGACATCTGTTATGCAGTAGGGATTGTAAGTAGGTATCAATCCAATCCAGGATTAGATCACTGGACAACCGTAAAGGCAATCCTCAAGTATCTTAGGAGAACGAGGAACTACAACTTAGTGTATGGAAGTGGGGATTTGATCCTTACGCGATACATAGATTCTGACTTTCAGACCGATAAGGATTCTAGAAAATCCACTTCGGGGTCAGCCTTCATTCTGAAGGAGGAGCTATAGTATGGCGAAGCATCAAGCAGGGATGCATCGTTGATTCCACTATGGAAGCGGAGTATGTTGCGGCATGTGAAGCTGCAAAGGAAGTTGTTTGGCTTAGAAAGTTCATGAAAGATTTGGAAGTTGTTCCAAATATGAACTTGCTGATCACACTATTCTGTGATAACAGTGGTGCAGTAGCCAACTCCAGAGAGCCTCGAAGCCATAAGAGAGGTAAACACATTGAGTGAAAGTATCACTTGATACGGGAGGTTGTGCACCACGGAGACGTGACAGTCACGCAGATAGCGTCGGATCACATTTCATAAATGTATTTTCTCCACTAGCTTAGTCCAACTGGGAGTTTGTTGCATTTTTTGTCCTAATCTCGTGTTTGTAAATTACTGTTTGAAATTAATAAAGTGTTCTTCATTTCATTACTTTGTGTCTCGCAAATCTTAGAAACCATTCCAATAAACTAAGCTCCAGGGTCATTTAATTTATGAGTGAACTAGAACTTGAACAGTGTGTAGTGGACACACAGGGAGGTTCATGTTCGAGTTAATGACCCGAACGGTCTACAGTATATGGATAGGGTTGGAGACCTAATCCTAGATACACTGTGGATGCGACCTGGTTTGTATTAGATACAATGAGGTGATCTGACTCATTCATGTGGTTGATATGCGAGTGGGGGCATCCTGTGCAGTGAGATTGTACAAGACCGGACCGTGAATTATTAGACCAACTGATGTAACATCGTTGACAGTATGGACTAATAACTTCGTAGATGACCATTAGTGACTCGACCTGAATCCTGAGCGTGTTAAGGACTCCTGTCTGCGGGGTCTGTCGTTTGACTAGTACGGGTGAGGGTTGTCACTGTTACTCGCCCAAAATGCCTATCTCCTGAGTTGGGAACTTAACTACGCGAGATGTAATTCACTCGTTCCCGCCTTTAGGAAAACTAGAGGGGTAAAACGAGCGCCCACCTTGTCACTGGCCCCGAGAAGAGTGTTGTGTATGGTTGGACCATCACGATATTTTTTTCATTAGAGGAGCAGTGGGGACTTAAAGAACAAGAGCTAGACACAGGGGTAAAACGGTAATTTGACCCAACCGTGTCTACGAACAACTTGTGAAGGGTCAACTCATGGTTATTGGTTATATCAGTGGACACGTAATATTCTGCACTGACGGGAGTGCAGCTACGGGCTATAGTGGAGTGTTACCGTAGGTAATGAATGTTATTATCCGGGTCAAAGAGTTTGATAGGTTAATCTCGAATCATTGGAGCCCGTCACTGTAGGTCCATTAGGTCCCTCAGTTGGCTCAATCTGGGTTAAAAGAAGGGTTAATGTTTTGGTATGAAATTAAAGTGTTTAATTTAACTTAGAGGCATTTATGTCATTTATATGAGATATGAATGATATAATATATAGTTTAATGTGAATGAGATTCATAATAAACTATAGGTTAGCCTAATTGACAAATTAGGGCTAATTGGAGAAATTAATTGTGAGAAATTAAATTGGATGTGATTCAATTTATTAACATCCACAATTATGCAAATGTAATTTGTATGATTAGATATGAGATATCTTATAATATATGGTTATGCAAATGTGATTTGCATAACCTATAGTTGTGGTAAAGTGGTAATAATGTGGAGATTTTAACTCCATGTTCTTTCACTATTTAAACCATTTGCAAGAAGGGTTTCTCATTCCATTCTCTCATTTTTGGAAATTTGACCAAAAGAAGAGAATTTTCCCTCAACCTTTCTCTCAACTCTCCCCCCTCTCCAAAACCAAGAAGTTCCCACAAACTTCCTTCTTTCCAAAGGAAAAACAACCGAGAAGGCTTTAGTGGTTGTGTTCGGTTCTTGATCGTGAGAAGAGAACGAGTTCGTTGAGATCGGGTTTTTCGCGAAGGGTTCGTGATTCTCTAGAAAGGAGTTCTTGAAGAGGGTCTTCAACAAGTAAGTAACTTTTACTGTTTTTCCTTTCCATTTTGTATGCTTAGCCTAGATTTAATTGTTAAATCGTTTTAATGAATTTATAGTAGCGTAACGATACCATGACGATTCGATCGTCTTCCGCTGCGCGGGTGTTTGCTTAAAAGGGGTGTATGAAATTATCAAGAAAACACTCCTAAATTGTGCAAGCATACACAATCTCTGCAACAAGTGATAAGTATTTTAATCGTTTCCTCAGGGATTAGTTTTAGAAAATACACAAGGCTGAGTTGCTCTTAATGAGTAAAAGGGAACCAACATAAATGAAATGAATATTGAAATTAGAAATTAAAAGTAACAATTGAAATGCTAAAGTAATGCAGAAGGTGATTAGTGAAAGTAAAGCAGCAGCAACACAAGTTTAACCCAAACAGTAAAAAGGGGATGGGATTTGGGATGAAATATATGCTTCAGCAATCTTAATGCCAGAGCTTAAAACTGCACCAGAGCTCAAAACAGTATAACTCA
The DNA here is from genome assembly GCA_036507285.1 of Trichosanthes cucumerina. Taxonomy (NCBI): domain Eukaryota; kingdom Viridiplantae; phylum Streptophyta; class Magnoliopsida; order Cucurbitales; family Cucurbitaceae; genus Trichosanthes; species Trichosanthes cucumerina. Next base: position 18,291,696 of record CM071837.1, read on the forward strand.
CGGAATCTTCCCAGATTTCCTCGCGATTTAGGCACTTAATTTCCATTAAACGCCTTAGCTCCTAACTATTAACACTAGGTGAGTGACTATCCCTAGACTCCTCAATCACCTGAGAGAAGTAAATCTCTTAATCAGAACTAGTGTCATGCCTTGACATCGGTTTATTCTTCCCTTTTTCAAGTTGGAATAAACAATACTAAGATGAGGTGGCCAAACAAACCTTAGTTAAGCAGTAAAATCACAAGACACAAGAGTGAGATTGCAGCAAATTACTCTTTCATTAAAGTTGCATCCACATAAAGTCTCCTAACCCTCACCCCAAGGGTGATTAGTTCATGATAATAAGAGAGAACAACAATAAAACAGTAAAACTAGTGCTAAACATGCTTAAAATGGTCTTAGTTACAAAATAGAAGAGTAAAGAGCAATGGGAATGAAAGAATGAATAGATGGGTGAAGTTCCCAAGCCTTTCTCGGTCCACCCCAACGTCTTTCCAGAAGGAGAAAGCTTCCCCAGTTTGGCTTGCTAGAATTTCGCCTCTTGTCTTCTTTCCCAATCGGGTTTTTGTTCTTTTTCTCTTGCCCACTCTCCTCCTTGCCCTAGAAACAGCTAAAGAAAGTATTTATATCACACCCATATGGAAATGAGGGCTGAATAGACAAGGAAAAACGGTCTGGCGGCTGCCCATTGGTTCTCAGCGACTAATGTGGCGATTTTCGTCCAGCTCAATTAATGAGATCTCTCTCATGTGCGTATTATGCGAACTGGTACAAGAATTTTTGCTCCAGCAATCTTGATCCTTCAACAATTGCACATCTACAGCAACTCGAAGCAGACCTTCAACACTTCATAACATCCATCTTCCCAAAAACTCCTGAAAACAAGGCCAAAATGACAAAATTCAACAATGAAAAGTACTTCAATGGCTTTAAGGTACTTCAAAAGTAATTTGTAAATATTAACACACAAAAGTACTTAATCAAGGGGTTAAAATAGTCAAGAAATCTCAAAATATCAAGGTATAATCACAATAAAAGCTCAATCTTAGCTCTCATTCTAAGAGCTAACAAACTCCCAAACTTAAATCATTACTCGTCCTTGAGTAATGCTTAAACATTCTAATCCTACCAAGAAGCAACAATCACCACTATGCTCAAGAATAAAATGATTCAGCAGTCAAATGAAACAAATAGTTACTGATATAGCAGTCCCATTTCTTTTTCTTACCAAAGTTCATCAAAGCTTAGCCTTCTCAAGATTTGCCATAATCAATTTGTTTTTATTTCCAATCAAAAGTAGAAAGCTTCACAAAACAACCCCAAAACTCAACTAGCACTTAATCCATCTTCGAATTCACTATGCACCCCATAAACTCACAAAAATAAGAATGAGTTATACTGCCTTTAGTTTTTCTTTCTGCAAAGCATTTTTTTTTCTCAGGAACAAGAGCTATCACTCCTAAGAATCCTACAAAACTAACCTTATGCTTAAGTAGGCAAACATTCATTCCCTTAGGAACGCCTGGCCACTCACCCTTGCATAAACATCTCCTTAGTTCTTAGAATGGTCACATTGATGATGCAACTCACCTAAGCAACGAGAGCTTTATACTAGGCTTTAACTTTCCTCTTCTTTTCTTTGTTTTGTTTTGTTTTTTTTTTAAAGAACTTATTTCACTAAAGAAGTTAGAGAGAACCCTTCTTGTAAACAGAACCTTCGATTTAAGCACCAACATTTGTGATGAAGGCTACCTAACAACGAGCCTTGCTACTAAATTGGGTTGCCTAGGCATATTCATATCCCTTTATTACTGTTCAACTCAAAGGTGAGCATGGGTGTCATGTCCAACTCTGGTTTAATAGGCAACTTGGGTAGAGGAATAACTCTCAAACTTCACTTTTCTTTTCTTTTTTTTTTTTTTTTTGAAGAGAAGAGGCATGAGTCCTAAAGAGAAGAGGAATGCTCCTAGGAGTGATAACTTGTTATTACTAGGGTGCCTTACCCCAAAACTTAAATTGCTCATTGTCCCCAATGAGTAAAGAATCAAGGGAAGGTACCCCCAAACTTAGTTACTTTTCTGTAAAAAACTAAAGGCAATGAGCATCCAAACTCTTTAATCTAAGTTTAAAGGAGCAAATTCTCAAGAGTTGGTGGTTAGCAAGCTAGGGGCACCATAAAGCTGCTACAAGCATTGTGTTTCATTAAAAGGATTATGGCAAATAATTAAGCACATATAAACTCATCAGAAGCAAGAAAGAATTGGAGCAAGCTAGGCAGGACTATTTATTTCATTTCAACTACGGTGGCAAGCTTACAACTTTCTTTCTTTTTTTTTTTTTAGTTCAGACCAAGTAAAGACAAGATTTAACAACTAAAAGCAACCCAACAATAAACAAAACAAAGCAAAACAAGCTAACATAACCACAACTACTGAACTTAAACTTAAAACAATAAATAAAACAAGGTTAAATTACAAGTTTAGTCCCTGAACTTTGAGGTTTGTGTCTATTTAGTCCCTGAACTTTAAAAAGTGTCAAATAGGTCCCTGAACTTTCAATTTTGTATCTAATAAATCCCTGAACTTTGAAAATGTCTAATTAGTCATTGAACTTCTAATAGGTCCCCAACATATTCACAATTTTTTTAAAATTAAGCGATCTATTATATATAAAATTGATTTTTTTGTCCAATAGAAGCTTAAGTTTTCAATTTTATGCCTAGTAAGTTCACGAATTTTGAAAAACGTTCACTAAGTCAAGGATCTATTAGACACAAAATTGAAAGTTCAGGGACTTATTGGATGCAAAATTGAAAATTTGAGGACTTATTAGACACATTTCAAAGTTTAGGGACCAAATAGATACAAAATTGAAAGTTCAGGGACCTATTTGACACTTTTCAAAGTTTAGGGACCAAATAGACATAGACCTCAAAGTTTAGGGACTAAACTTGTAATTTAACCAAAAAACAACAAAACAACAACAACATTTATTTCACAACCAACAACTCAAAAGGACAGAAACTCCCCTTTCTCTTTAACCTTCATATCCACAAAATTTCCAAATAAGTCCAAGAGATATCTTCCCTAATCAAAGAGGACTCCTGATCGCTTATGGGTGAAGCGTTGATTGCACCTACAAAACTGAAAAGAAAAACAACTAGATGAAAAGAAAAGAAACTAAATTAAACCGATAAAGCAAAAACAAAACAAGTAAATCAACGAAATCAAATTAATTGCTTGGAGCATATAAGAATTATCAAGAATTACACAAGCTCCCTGAAAATGTTCTTCTCAAGTATCTGTTGAACTGATAGAGGTTATGCCACTTTGGAACTTCTCTTTTCAATAGTGTTTAGTTCTCATCCCATTTGCTTTAAATTCTCCTTCGTCTTTACCAACACAATGTCTAAAAACAAATGGATCATCCAAGAAATAAAACTTCACCTTATGGAGAAAAGATTTCAGTTGTTGTTTTGATAAATCAGGAGGCAAAATTCCATAAGCAAGATGGTTGGCAAGGTCATCATACCATGATTTTTCCACTTTCCTAATGTGATCTACTGTAAATAACTGCGCATCAATGAAAGAATTCTTACGTTTCGGTTGCTGGAGCAATTTCAACAGTGAAATATCATTTTTCAATATCAAACTTACTGATGTGATTATTGAAAAATTTTCCTTCTCACCTAGGTAGAAATACCTTGGATTTGTGGGCAAAGACTTTAACTCCCAGACTGGGAGTTCTTTGATAGATGGGTGCAATGGTGATGTTTTCCTTTCCCTTAATTTAAGATGTTCAAACACTCTCTTGGAGTTAGAAATTTCAGAAAAATTCTTACCATTTTCTTTTAAACTGTTGTTTTCCAAACTCTCTGTTATTGTTCCTCCAACAGATTGAACATAATGCTCCAGCATTTCCAGCTCAGTGTTCTCTCTAATCCTTTCTTCCAACACTTGAATCACAGAACACTCCCCCACATTAGTTGGGTACTTCATTGCATCAAAAATACTAAACTTGATCTCTTGATCATGTACCCTCATTGTAAGTTCACATTTTTGAACATCAATTAAAGTATTCCCTGTTGCCAAAAATGGTCTCCCTAAGATAATAGGCACATCTTTATCAGCCTCATAATCCAAGATTATAAAATCGGCTGGAAATATGAATTTATCCACTTGTACCAAGATGTCCTCTATCTTCCCTTCAGGATAAGTAATGGATTGGTTAGCTAACCGTAATGTAACTTTGGTGGGCCTAGCTTCACCTATGCCTAATGTTTTGTAAATGGACAATGGCATAAGGTTAATGCTAGCTCCTAAGTCACACAAAGCTCGACCTAACTCCTTACCTCCTATGGAAATGGGAATGGTGAATGATCCAGAGTCTTGGAGTTTAGGAGGAATTGAACTTGTTACAATGGAGCTACACTCACCTGTCAAAGGGACAACTTCATACTCAACTTGTTTCTTCTTCTTAGTCAACATATATTTAAGAAACTTCACATAATTTGGCATTTGTTCTAAGGCTTCAACAAAAGGTATATTTATGTGAAGTTGTTTATAGACATCGAAGAACTTCTTAAATTGAGCATCTTGAGTATTCTTTTTCTTCAACCTTTGAGGGAATGGTGGAGGAGGTGGTTTAAACTCAGGAATAGTAGTAGGAATGCACTCAGATGGTTTTGAAGGTTGTGCTCTAGGTATCTTTTCAATCCCCTCATTTCCTACATCCCTAGGTTCCAACTGGTCCTCTTTTTTCTCTTCCTCAACTTGCACTGCAAACTCCTTCTCTTTTTGTTTCTTCTTGCTGATTTCCTCAAACTTAGTCAATGTTTTCCAACTCCTTAACTCTATGGCTAACACTTGTTCTTTTCCTTCCCTTTTTGGAATTTCAGTGTTAGAAGGAAGTGTACCTTGAGGCCTTGATCTTATTTCATTGGCAAGCTGGCCCAATTTCATTTCAAAGATTCTCATTGAAGCTTGTTAAGTTTGAATAACAGCATCATTTTTAGCCATATATTCCTTCAACAAACTTTCAAGAGAAGTACCTGGAATATGCTGTGGGGCTGCTACTGTCCTCTGATGTTGGAGCATCGGTTGCTAATTTCCATAGGCCTGCTGATTCTGATGCCCAAAACCTGGTGGATAATTCACCTTTTGCTGCAATTGAGGTGCTTGAAAATTACTTCCTTGATCTCCCCAAGCAAAGTTAGGGTCATTTCTCCAACCTGGGTTATAGGTATTAGAATAAGGATCGTTCCTTTGATTAACTTGGTTCCCAACATAGGAAACTGAGGCTGGATTACTAGGACAAAATTCAAATGTGTGCCCTTCACCGCAATAAACACATGACTCAGTACGTACTACTTGGTTTACCATAGCTGCATTCTGAGCATTAGGAGAAATTTGGGTTGCATTTCCAACAGTTAGATTCTTCAACATGTTAGCGATGGATGCCATTTGTGCATTAAGAGCGGTTAAAGCATCTAACTCTAACATTCCTTTGATCTTTTTGCCTTGGGAGCTCCTTGAATCAGCCCACTGACAGTTGTTTGAGGATATTCTTTCCAATATCTCAAATGCTTCATTATAGGTCTTTGATAAAAGAGCCCCATTTGTAGAACCATCAACAACTTGTTTAGTAGCTGTTTCAACCCATTGTAAAATATCTCCATTTGAATACAATGAGGGAGTCCATGATGAGGACACTTCCTAAGCAAGTCTTTAAATATCTCCCAGGCCTCACTTAAGGATTCATCATCAAACTGTTGAAAAGCCACAATTTCATTTCTAAACATAGCATTCCTAGTTGGTGGGAAATACTTAATGAGGAATTTTTCAGCAAGGGTGTTCCAAGAGTCAACTGCCGCAGGAGGAAGTGTATTCAACCATGTCTTGGCTGCATCTCTAAGGGAGTAAGAGAACAAACTCAACCTTAGGGCATCCTTAGGCACTCCTGGCAGTATAAAAGAATCACTAACCCCTAGGAAGGATTTTAAATGCAAGTGAGGATCTTCAGATGATAGTCCATGAAACTGTCCTATGATTTGGAGCATTTGGAACATGACAGGTTTAAGCTCAAACGTTGGGGCTTGAATTTCTTGCCTAATGATCCCAAGATTTAACTCTTCAACCAAGGGATTGGCATAAGTTCTAATAGCTCTCTCCCTGTCATCTGCTAAAACAATAACATTGGCAGGAACCATAGCTTGGGGTTCAACTAAAGGTGGTCTAAAGCCTCCTTGGCCTTGTGGTTGGTTTCCACGGTTAATTTGAGGATTATTAGGATCTATAGGACCTCCACGAAAATCTGCCATTTTTTCCTTTTGAATCCTCCTTCTTCTATGAAATGCTCTCTCAGGTTCAGGATCTAAGAAAAATTCTAAACCTGGGAAATCATTCCTGCACAATTACAACACCTGAAAAACAAAGAACACCATAGTTAAACCTTTCTTTCAGCTCAAAAATCACTAAAAGCAACTTAAACAAAGTAAAAATCAAACAAATCCCCGGCAACGATGCCAAAAACTTGTTTGCTTAAAAGGGGTGTATGAAATTATCAAGAAAACACTCCTAAACTGTGCAAGCATACACAATCTAAGCAGCAAGTGATAAGTATTTTAATCGTCTCCTCAGGGATTAGTTGTAGAAAATACACAAGGCTAATTGCTCTTAATGAGTAAAAGGGAACCAACATAAATGAAATGAATATTGAAATTAGAAATTAAAAGTAACAATTGAAATGCTAAAGTAATTTAGAAGGTGATTAGTGAAAGCAAAGCAGCAGCAACACAAGTTTAACCCAAACAGTAAAAAGGGGATAGGATTAAGGATGAAATTATGCTTCAGCAATCTTAATGCCAGAGCTTAAAACTGCACCAGAGCTCAAAACAGTATAACTCACGGAATCTTCCCAGATTTCCTCGCGATTTAGGCACTTAATTTCCATTAAACGCCTTAGCTGCTAACTATTAACACTAGGTGAGTGACTATCCCTAGACTCCTCAATCACCTGAGAGAAGTAAATCTCTTAATCAGAACTAGTGTCATGCCTTGACATCGGTTTATTCTTCCCTTTTTCAAGTTGGAATAAACAATACTAAGATGAGGTGGCCAAACAAACCTTAGTTAAGCGGTAAAATCACAAGACACAAGAGTGAGATTAAAACAAATTACTCTTTCATTAAAGTTGCATCCACATAAAGTCTCTAACCCTCACCCCAAGGGTGATTAGTTCATGATAATAAGAGAGAACAACAATAAAACAGTAAAACTAGTGCTAAACATGCTTAAAATGGTCTTAGTTACAAAATAGAAGAGTAAAGAGCAATGGGAATGAAAGAATGAATAGATGGGTGAAGTTCCCAAGCCTTTCTCGGCCCACCCCAACGTCTTTCCGTATGAGAAAGCTTCCCCGATTTGGCTTGCTAGAATTTCGCCTCTTGTCTTCTTTCCCAATCGGGTTTTTGTTCTTTTTCTCTTGCCCACTCTCCTCCTTGCCCTAGAAACAACTAAAGAAAGTATTTATATCACACCCATATGGAAATGAGGGCTGAATAGACAAGGAAAAACGGTCTGGCGGCTGCCCATTGGTTCTCAGCGACTAATGTGGCGATTTTCGTCCAGCTCAATTAATGAGATCTCTCTCATGTGCGTATTATGCGAACTGGTACAAGAATTTTTGCTCCAGCAATCTTGATCCTTCAACAATTGCACATCTACAGCAACTCGAAGCAGACCTTCAACACTTCATAACATCCATCTTCCCAAAAACTCCTGAAAACAAGGCCAAAATGACAAAATTCAACAATGAAAAGTACTTCAATGGCTTTAAGGTACTTCAAAAGTAATTTGTAAATATTAACACACAAAAGTACTTAATCAAGGGGTTAAAATAGTCAAGAAATCTCAAAATATCAAGGTATAATCACAATAAAAGCTCAATCTTAGCTCTCATTCTAAAAGATAACAGCGGAGATTCTCATTCCCTTCATCGGGCCAGTGAGAGGATGGAGCTCCGTTGTTCAAGACCTGGATTAAGTCCTTAAGGGAACAAGTCATCTAAATTCTCTTGCTCGAGAAAGTAGTCTAATAATTCTCGATCCGACCTTGTACAATCTCATGGCACAGGATGTCCCCACTCGCATGGCACAGGATGTCCCCACTCGCATGGCACAGGATGTCCCCACTCGAGTTGGATCGACTCGTTTGTATAAAATGTGAAGTGGGTCGCATCCATAGTGTTACCAGAATAAGGTTCCCAACCTTGTCCATGTACTATAGACCATTTGAGTCATTTACTTGAACACGATCTTACCTGTATGTCCATTACACACTGTTCAAGATCTCAAATATATGACCTTGGAGCTTAGTTTATTGGATTTAATTCTAATTGCGAGATTACAAGATTTTGACGAAAAAAACACTTTTATTTATGATCATCAAATAATACAAACTACACGAGTTTAGGGCATACTGAAGGGAATGGATTTCCCGCAGTAGAATTGTGACATGAATCGTCGTCGTTTCATGTTGTTCCAATTTTCTTAAAATTCAAAGAAACGAATTTCTAACTAGATTAAGCATGCTAAACGAGAAGAAAATGGAAAGTAAAGGTTCGAGAACCTACTTCTAGAAGAACTCTTCTTCGCGTTTCCTCATCGGTCATGATCTCACGATCCAACGATCTCTCGAACACGAACGACGAATGGATAAAGTCAGACACTTCTACTTGATCTTCTCAGTTGTTCTCGGAAGGTAGAGGGAGAGTCGTGGGACTCCCTTTTGATTTTGGGTTGGAGAGACTATTTGGAGATTGAGAGAATTCTAGAGAGAATTTCCTTTCTCTTTTAGATGGAATTCCAAAAAATGAGAGAATGACCTATGGAATGTCTCACATTCCACCTATTTATAATGGTGTGTGGTGGAGTTAAAATCTCCATCACTTACCATTTTACCACAACTATATAATATGCAAATCATACTTGCATATCACATAATATAAGGTATCTCATACCTTATTATACAAATCATATTTGCATGATTGTGGAATTTTAAATTTAATCATATTCAATTTAATTTCTCTCAATCCAATTTCTCCAAATTAGTCATAATTCATTAATTAGGCTACACTATAGTTTATTATGAATCTCATTCACATTAAACTATATATTATGTCAATCATATCACATATAAAAGACATAAATACCCTTTTAATGAATTTGAACATTTGAAATCCACTCCAAACTTTAAACCCTCAATTTGTCCAATTTGAGTCAACCGAGGGACCTAATGCACCTACAAATGAAGAGCTCCAATGATACGAGATTAACCGATCAAACTCTTTGACCCGGTTAATCAACATTCATTAATTATGGTAACACTCCACTAAAGCTCGTAGCTGCACTCTCATCACTATAGGACAAATTGTGTCCATCGATATAACTATTGCTTGTGAGTCGACCCTTCACAGGTTGTTTCTAGTCACAGCTGGGTCAAATTATCGTTTTACCCTTGTGTCTTCCTCTTGCTCCTTAATTCCATACTCTCCTCTAATGAACAACTTTGTTGCATGGTTCGACCATAAACAACATCTCTCTCGGGCCAGTGAGAGGGTGGGTGCCCGTTGTCCAAGCTTTGGAGACAACACATAAGGGAACAACCCATCGATTTTCCCTAACTCGGGAACGAGTGAATTCCTTCTTGCGTAGTTAAGTTCCCAACTCCCCACGTGGTTCTATCCCGATGTAGATAGCCATACTGGGCGACCGACTCAAGCCACCCTCACCCGTACTAGTCAAATGGCAGACCCCTGCAGACAGGAGTCCGTAACACGTTCAGGATTAAGGACGAGTCACTAAGTGTCATCTACGCAGTTATTAGTCCTATACTGTTAACGGTGATACATCAGTAGGTCTAATAATTCAGGGTTCAGTCTTGTACAATCTCATTGCACAGGATGCCCCCACTCGCACGTCAACCACATGAACGAGTTAGATCTCCTCGTTTGTATCTAATACAAAGCGGGCCGCATCCACACAGGATGAGGTTCCCAACCCTATCCATATATTGCAGACCATTCGGGTCATTAACTCAAACGTGATCCTCCCCGTGTGTCCACTACACACCGTTCAAGTTTTAGTTCTCTATGACCCAAAAGCTTAGTTTATTGGATTAAGTTTATAAAATGTGAGATACAAAGTTTGATAAATAAACAAGCTTTATTTATTAAAACAATTGTATTACAAACTACACGAGATTAAGGCATGCACCCCAACACATACACCCCAACATAGCCTACATGCTGTTTTGCATAGTTGTGATATTGGTCTAGGCAGATAATTGCATAATTGTTCATAATTTTATTTGAGTTTGGGAAAGTCAGGTAATTTGTCATGTAATTTCTTAACTTGCAAGAATTTGAATTTTGTATGATTTATGTAATTTTATTCATTGTGCTTAATTGAAATTAACAATGTTTAGAAATGCTACCCTTTATATGTCTCTAAGACCTATAAATTATAATTTAGGGATTTAATTAATCTATTCATTGATTTGGGTTCTCTAGATAAAATTGGAATTAGTAATTATTGTACTTAATTAATTTTAAGAAAACCAATCCGTGAGATCGATCCTAACTATTTATACTGCAAATATAAGAGGGTTAGGTAATACAAATTATTATTTGATGGGACCTTCGACAAACACTTCAGCAGGGATTAGCATATATTTTAGAGTTAATTAATATAATGATAAAAATTCTAGCTTTCAATTTATAGTGTAAAAATTGTATATAATTTTATTTTCTTTGTTTTTTTTTTGTTGTTTTTGTTTATTTATTTATTTCTATTTCTAGTTTATTTCTCTTATTTTTTTTCTCTTTTGTTATTTTTTATTCATTTTTTGACTAGTTTTATCTTTTTGAGGTTCAATTGGTGCATGCCAAGAGCTCAAGCTAACTTAGTTCCCTTCAATCTTGAAATCGAATGCATTTGTTGGTAACTCCATCAGCTGCATAGAAAATCCGAAACTACCCAAATGGTGGTTGAATAAGAAGACGAACGGAAGGCGATCAAAGACTACTTCAAGCCTATTTTCCTTGTTGAGCGCTCAAGGATAGTCCATCCACCCATCGCTGCCAGCAATTTGAGCTAAAAACTAGATTGATTCAGATAGTGAGGGACAACCCATTAAGAGGATACACCTATGGAGGATCAAAATTTGCACATGAAGTCCATTCTTGTCTAATGTGTAACGATAAAGATGAACGTGGTATCTAGTGATTCCATTCTCTACAGAGTCTGAAAACTCAGAGTAAAAGTACATGGGACGAATTGGCCTAAGCCTTCCTAACTAAGTAATTTTCACCGGCGAATTGAACTCTGCACGCAAGTGCACATGATCGAAGTAATAGAAACTTGAAGTATTTTAGAGCAACGTACCCACAAGGGAAAGAAATTTAGCAAATCTACTTGGAAGATAAATTTTCTAACGAAGATTCAAGTGCGGTAACCATGTTTTGAATGTATTCTGGAAAGGTATCTTTGCTACTGGAAAAGGGATGAAAAATCAATGACTAAAAGAAATGGAAGTCAAGTTGCTTTGCCCATTTCGAAAGAATGATGCTAAAAATGAAATTGCAATCGCAACAGACAACATGAACCTAAGTAAACCGGATTCAACTCCTTTTCTGTTTCGCTCCCAAAACCTCTAGGAGACTAAGGGATTAAACCTATTTGTCGATAGCTAATCTAGCTTAGATATATTTGCACACAATCATAATGGTTTTGGAGTCTCGTCTTATGTCTAGGGTCGAAGTTTCAAAACTTATTTCCATGTCCTTTCCTCCATTTCTTTTACGACATCCGCTATTCCTGAACCTTTTTTGTATTAAGTTCTATGTTTGATGAGCAAGCACTAGTTGGCCAAATAGGTTAACCCACTTTAATTTCAATAAAAACAACCTAGGGTTCATGTGCCAACCCGATAGATTTTCCTACTTTAAGCTTAACATCACTCCTCTAGAGCATTCACAACTTGAATCCCTAAAAAGGATTTAACTCATTATGAAAACAAAGAAACACAGAAACTTCATTAATGAAAAATACATGGTATTCAAAAACTACAAAAAGAACAAAAGTGGAAATGAAACTAACCTACAAGCTACTTGTTACTTTTGAAAACCTTACTTATAAGTTTTAGTTATGAACCAAGTAAGGAAAATAAAAACAGTAAGTGAAATCAATGTAATATTCAAAGGGAAAATGGCTTTAGGCTCTCGACCCTTCCATTACTTGTGAAAGAAAGTACAAGATTTTCACCGTCCTTAGATCGAGTCTACCCAGCTATGAAAAACATGAAAGTGCAGCAGATAAAAGACCAAAAAATGGATAAAGGTATAGTTATCGTAATCAATGACTTTGAGAGTAAAAAGCAGTAACACAAAAAACCCTAAACTTCCTTTCACTGATCGATCCAAAATCCGGTTAAGAGAAAATGAATCTTCACCCCCTCTATTTCGTAGAGGATGGATCAATATAGGAAGTTTATATAACAAAAAGATGAAGAGAACAAGCTGCAAAATAAGTAAAAATAGATAGAAACTATTGTTGTCCTAAAACATCTTTGAAGAAAACCCATGAAAACGTCCTCTTTTTATAGGTGGTACAAGCTAGGGTTTCCTCCTAAATCCATTCTCAGTCCATAAGCAATCATTTGAGCATGATTCTAGGCTTTAAACTTTCAAAAAATGAGCAAGATTTCATCAAATCCCGTGATTCCCAATGATACTTTTGGTTTTTAAAAATGTTAAGAAATGCAAGAAGACATGCAGTTGCATTTTCTCTTACATTTTGTTCGGTTATTCTTATGCTCTTTCTGAAGTAAGAATGTAATCAAATTTCTTCTTGACTTTTTTCTATTGCTCCATCTTATATTAAAACAACAAAATTAGTTCAATTTTCATTCTTTTCTCAACCATTTTTCACTTCCCACAATTCTTAGCAAGTTTTCAAGAATTTTACTCATTATTGCTCTTTCATGCTTGCTCGGTAATCAATAAACATTCACAAATGACAAAAGTAACCTAGTTTAAGGTTCAATAATCATCATAAATGAGAATAATGGCACCCCAAAACTTGAGTTATTGCTTGTTCGCAAATAATATCATAGTAAACATTGAAACATAGAAGCACATGACAAGCCAAGATTTATTCTATGAGTGATTTTGATAAAATTACGCCTTTCAGGGGAGGTCTCATGCTCATAACACTTACAAAGCTTTAATGCTTCTGCTACATGCAATTTCTATTCTTCCCTTGTCTAAACAAGATACCTTCATCCTATAACTACACATTGGGTTCATACTACCTAGTCCTTAGTCAAGTTTCACTTTGCTCACAAGCTAACTTTTTCTCGATTTCTTTAATAGTATCCCTCCCCCCCTCCCCCCCCCCCCCAAACTCATTCTTCAATGTTACGGTACATACTTTTTTTTCTACTTTTTCTCTTTTTCATTACTTTTTTTTAGGGAGAACGTTTTTTCATTTGTCCATTCGCTTTAGCTTAGTAATGCTTTTTGGTGAAAATATCTAACTACGAGCACTCATCACACGAAGGTCATTTGTATACTCACTTCCTAAGTTGACTTTTCATGAAAAGGTGAAAACATAAGTGTCATGACCGCCTTTGCTTACTAAGCTAACTCTGTAAGGAGTATCCTCTTCTTTTCTTTCCTTTTTTTTGTGTGAACCATAGCAGTGGTTACAACAACATACTATTATAACATAGTATTACATATATTACATGACTGACCCCCCTCCCCTATAAACTTACACGAGTTAATGTCCCCATTGGCTGAAAATGTAGCAGGGTGAAAGGAAGGGATGACTAGCAAGACATTCAAGCTATTCTCTTCTAAAGGGTAAAGTACATAAACTTAGGTGAGTCTTAGACTTGACAAGGAATCATGAAGGTGTTTGTTCGAGAAGCAGTAAATAATGATCTAGAGTTTAATGATCTGAGCAAACTCTAATGTCATCATTAAGGGGTATTTGATCAGAAAAATACTCAAAGAATTTAATAAAGAAGTCCATTATAAAAAAATATTCAAGAATTCACAAAAAGAAACAAATAAACTAAAAAGCAAGAAAAACAATCTATCTAAACCAAAGCAAAAACAAAGAAATAATAAACCAACAAAAATGACTTGAAGGAAACAACTAAGAAAGTAACTAAAAAGATGCAACAACTACTCTCATGTGGAGAAGAATGTGTCATGGCTTTCATCACTAGCCTCTTGAGTCTTGGTTGTGAAAGAATAATTTCTGGCAAGTCGGGAAAAGTGAGTCCTTTGTTTTTGTTCATCCACTTGAAACTCAAGATTAACTTATCAAAAAGTTCACACAATTTCTCCATTGAGTCTTCATGAATGTTGAAAATCTCAATTCAAAACCTAAAGTAAATTTATTGCTGCCAAGTAAATCTCCAGGTGGAAGTGCTTTCTAGATGGTAAACTTAAGTACCTCTACCAAGACAAGCTTTTCCTAAACAAAGATTCTTTAAATCAAACACCTTTATTTGAATTGTTTTTCTCAAAATCATACTTCTCTTTGAAGTACAATAAGCAAAAGCATGGTTCTGATACCAATTGAAGGGATAGAATCCCACAGCGGAAGCGATGTGAATCGCGTTGCTTTCGTTGTGTTACAAGTTTTCTTAAAATTGACATACATCACATGTAATATCTAGGGTAAGCATGGAAGGAGAAGGAAAAATACAACAAGTATACTAATCTCTTGAGAACATTTCTTCACGAATTCTTTCTCCTGGTCACGATCTCAACGATCTCTCGAACTCACGATCTCCTGATCTCCCGAACGATCTTTGGTTGGAACACTTCCAAAAGATCTTCTCGGTTGTTCTCCAGCGAATGAGGGAGAATTGTGAGACTCCCTTTGGAATATAGGTGAGGAGAAAATTGAGCATTTTGAGAGAGCTTTGATGTTTTCTTTTGGTGAATTTCCAAAAAATGAGACAATTGTGTATAGAATGCTTCACAATGCACTCTTATATAGTGGTGTGTGGTGGATGTGAAATATCCACCTATTTACCACATTACCACAACCATATAATCTGCAAATCATATTTGCATACCATATAGTATAAAGTATCACATACCTTATTATGTAAATCTCATTTGCATAATTTGGAATTTAAAATTGAATCACATTCAATTTGATTTCTCTCAACTCAATTTCTCCAATATAAGCCTTAATTCCATAATTAGGCTATCCTATAGTTAATATGAATCTCATTCACATTAAACTATATATTATGTCAATTATATCTCATAAAAAGGACATAATTACCCTTTATATGGATTTGAACACTTCAAATTTACTCCAAATTATATACCCTCATTGAATCCATAATTGAGCCAACCGAGTGACCTAATGGACCTAACTGACCAAACTCTTTAATCCCGTTATTCAACATTCATTAACTACGGGGACACTCCTCTATAGCCCCGTAGCTACACTCTCCTCACTGCAGGACAAGTTGTGTCATTGATATAACCAATACCCATGAGCCGATCTTTCACAGGTTGTTCGTAGTCACAACTGAGTCAAATTACCGTTTTACCCCAATGTCTACCTCTTGCTCCTTAAGTATCATTGATCCTCTGATGAACAAATTTGTTTATGGTCCTACCTTAAACAACATTCCTCTAGAGCTAGTGAGAGGGTGGGACCTCGTTGTTAAAGCCTTGGAGTCAGCACTTAAGAGAACAACCCCTCTACTTTCTCTAGCTCGGAAATGAGTCAATTCCGTATTGCGTAGTCAAGTTCCCATGTCCCCACATGGTTCTGCCCCTGAGAAGGTAGACATATTGAGCGAGCAACACAGACCCCTCTCACCCATACTAGTCAAGGAACAAACCCCTGCAGACAGTAGTTCGTAACACGCTCAGGATGAAGATCAAGTCACTAATGGTCATCTACGAATTTATTAGTCCTAAACTATTAATGGTGTTACATCAGTTAGTCTAATAATTCATGATCTAGTCTTATACAATCTCATTGCACAGGAAGACCCCACTCGCATGTCAACTACATGAACAAGCCGGATTGCCTCATTTGTATCCAATACAAAGTAGACCATATCCACAGTGTTACCAGGATGAGGTTCCCAATCCTGTCCATATACTGTAGACCATTCGAGTCAACTACTCGAACATGATCCTACCTATGTGTCCACTGCACATGGATCAAGATTTCATAAATGTAAATGACCCTTGAGCTTAGTTTATTGGATTAAGTTTAGAATGCGAGATACAAGGTTTATGGAAAAATAACTTTTATTTATCTCTATTACAACTGTTACAAACGACACGAGTTTTGGGCAGACACCCCAATAATTTATTATTTTTATTATTTTTATCTTTTTTTAAAAAAGAAAATTAACGAAAAGATAACAATCATATTCTAGTGGGGAGACTGTAACCAAGTCCCTTCATTTTTTCACCTTGGTCTTCATGATGGAAGAGATTTTAGTCTTAGTTAAGGTGCTTTCATCACAACAGGTCTTTCCTGGTTAAGGTACATGTACTTTTGAAAGTAGAAATTGCAATTGCAACTTGCATTACATCCTGCAAATTGTCATCCATAATGCTCTCATTTTTGCATTATTTTTCATTTGGTTTTTCTTGCAAGCTGCAATAAGTTGAAGCATGTTATTCTAGTGATAACACACAAAATGTGCTATCCTTAGACTTAATTATTGCTAGTTTTATGATAATTTCAGGGCTTTGATGTGTTTAAATCACTCAATTTCAGGTTAAGAGCTTAAACATGACAATTGGAGAACTTTTAGATCACTCGAGATCAAAACGAGGCTTTTTGGAGCTAAAAATAATTCCAATTGAAAGTAGAAGGACCAATCCAAGCTAAAGGACTCGAGGTGACGGCCTTGCAACGCCGAGCATTCTGTTTTCATGGACAAAGAAGCAATGTCGATAGCGTTGCAACGCTGCCTTGAAGCGTCGCAACGCTATCTCGATAAGAGTACAAGTAGAAAGGTCGTGCAGAGGGCGTTGCAATGCTGCCTTGCAGCGTCGCAACGCCAGATCGATAGAGACACACTTTCTAAGATAGCAGCGTCAAACGCTGTCGACACATTCCATATATGCTACGCATTTAGGGTACAACGTTGCAACGCTGTCCCTAGCGTTGCAACGCTATACCGATTTCACTTATAAATAGAATATTACATCTTCTTGCAAAGGGAGCCTAATTTGATAGAGATTTCACCATAATTTCGAAATACCTCTGTAAGAAGAGAAAAAAGAGCAATCCTTGGGAGCAAAAGCATTCGTGGAGGTTCGAGATCGAGACGGGAGCTCGGAGATGAAGGACCGACATCGACACATAAGTTTATTTCTTCTTTCTTTTCGATGGTAACACCGTTCTAAGACGTTTTCTAAACTTTTAGTTTAGTTTTATTGTGATTTAGAGTAGATTAATGTTGTAGTTAGGATTTGATTCACATGTTTAAAACTTGGTTGCTTTTGTATTGAATTATGTTTTGTTACTTATTTTTGGGAATTCGTTCTTCAATTCTCTAATCTTGTTGGTTTAAGTGGACTCGAGAGAAAAAACTTAGATTAGAGCAAATTTAACAAAACTCTTAGAAGTCGTGCATGAGAATGACCTAGAAGTGTAAGGGGAACACGTAAAGAAGTTGCTTAATGTCGTGCATGCTTTAGATTCATATGGATACTATATAATTCATTATGTGTGTGAGGCTCACTAAGAATCGAGAGATTTTCTTGAGTAATCTACTTCTTGTTTATAAATTCATCACATTAATTCATTGCATGTGTTAATTAAGTTATTAACTTGTGAAGTCAATTTCCTTTAAATCTATCAATTTGTGTCTCCACTTGTTTGTTTACCGTTTATCTTTGTTTCACCACCTATCCATGTTATGTTACTTTAGCTAAAATTGAGAATTAGTATCTTGGTAATTAATTAATCTAGAAACCCATTCCCGAGGACGATACTTGGACTCTCAAATCACTATACTAAAACTTGACCCGTACACTTGCGGTATTGTATTATTATTAATTTTACGCAACAAGTTTTCGGCGCCGTTGCCAGGGAATGACGATTATTTAGAATAATTAATATTACGATAAAATTTGAAATTTGTGGACTAAAGTTTGTTTTTTATTCCTTTGTGTGTTTTCTTTCCTTATTTGTTTCATTGTTTGTTTATTGTTCATTCCCTTATTTGTTTTAGTTTTGTGTGTTTTTGAGTGTTTGTCTCCTGTTTTTGGTTGTGTAGCTATTGTGTAAAAGTCTTGAATTGAATTACTTATTTCTAAAGTATGACTCTGCATGATTTTGATTCTCAATCATGGTACTGTCCCTCCAGGACCCTAGGTATGTGCATCATGATTTTTCTGGATACCATTTGTCTAATTTTTACCATTCTGAATCTATGATTGATGAAAATTCGTTTGATGGTAATTATATAGGCACTTGGAACCAAAATTTCTCGTACCCTGACCAACCTATATAAAACTTTTCTCTTGTGGACCTAATGATGGAATATACGTTAGAGTTGAAAATTAAAAATTTGGTTCATGATGAATTAGAAAGGTTGGGTAGGATAGAGGCGAAAGTGGAAGAGTTGTGGGAAATAGTCCATGAAAGAACTCATTATCTCAATCAACTAGTAATTTCCCCAAGGCCTTACAGGAACAATTTCTTATTCTTACCACTTAGGAGGAGCCACCTAGGAGGACTTATTCATACGATAGTGAGGATGGGTTGGAGGACACTGATACACACCAGAATCAGGTTTGTAAGGTAGACAATGGTAATACAATCACTTTCACATAGGAGATTCAGGTGATAGAGTTCGAGGCTGAAAAGTCCTCCCCCTTTTATGTCCAGAAAATTTCTTTAATCTTGATAGTCATTTTACCTACACTCACGAGCCTTGTTTTGATTTTTGTTCTTTTATTTTAATACACAAAAATACCAAAAATAATCTTCTGTCAGGTGCACAGGAAAAACAAGATAGCTTTTTAGACTTAGAAGGATATATTGATTAAAGCAAAAAGGGCCCGAAGAAATATGAGCAGTTTTACGTGCCTTGATGCGAATCATAAGTTACAGTCTAGCTAAACACGTTAAAGAAAGCGCTTCTTGGGAGGCAACCCAAGCTTTACTTTTTTGTTATTTTCTGTCTTTAGTTTGTTTTAATTGTTTGTCAGTTCTTAGTTTACTTACTAGTTTGTTTGTTTTGTTTTGATAGGTTGCTGTTAATGTCACCACTCGTAGAAACTCATGCTCCTATTCTGTGGAATTCCAACACACGTGTCTTGGCTATCCAAGGAACTCAGAAAATAATAAAGATCTCCATAACTCAGGACAATATTGTTCACTCTTACCCTTATACCTGCTTTGAGCTTAATTTTACAAACATTGGGGACAATGTTTAGTTTAAGTTTGAGGCTAGGATGTTATTGATATTTGTGACTTTCCTGAGTATATGTTGAATCGCTAATTGATCTTTTGCATAAGTATGTTCATGATAGCCTAGGATGAGAATAAATTGGAATTTTTTGTGATTCTGCTAAATCTTGAGAGCATGATATTAATTTGAGTTAATTTCAAAAATTTCTTGAGTTTTTCCTACACTACTATGCACATAGCCTATGTTCCTGTAGTTTTGAAATGCTTAGAACAATGTTATTAGGCTTAGAAGTTTAATGTCACCTCGATAGGTCTAAGAGCTTATTTGAGAGTTAAACTGCAAGATAGGGTGAATGACAATATGAAGTGCATGATCTGTATACTGTGTGCTTTTTGTGAAGTAGTTTTTTTTAGTTGTTTGTTTGCTAAAGAAAAAAACTCATGAGGGCAAAAAAAGCTACCTTCACTGTGATCAATTAGGCCACTCATTGAGCGAGTGCTATGGTAAGGGTCCCTGCAGTGGATTTTTGAAAGCTAGTGTCCTTGCACAAAAAAAGAAGAAAATAGAAATAGTGATAAAAAGTGATTAAGTGCTGACTAAAGTTGCATATTTCTTGAATGCAGGGAGCCTCAAGGATTAGTAATTATGAACAGTGTAGGGAGAAGTTGAATGGAGAGCCTCATAAAATTGATCCGGGCTTAGTAAAACTGAAGGGAACATGGGCTAATCACACACACACGTAGGAACACTTAGGAAAAGTTCTAAATTGCTCATTGAAGTATTATGTTTAATTGTTTCCTATGATTGCCAATTTCCTCTTAAATCCTTGAGACTTGAATCAAATGTATGACTAAGAACAATCTCATGTTTAATTCTTTTTTTTGCTCGGGACTAGCAAAATTTTAAGTTTGGGGGTGTTTGATAGCACACAAAATGTGCTATCCTTGGGCTTAATTATTGCTAGTTTTATGATAATTTCAGGGCTTTGATGTGTTTAAATCACTCAATTTCAAGTTAAGAGCTAAAACAGGACAATTGGAGACATTTTAGATCACTCGGGATCAAAACGAGACCTTTTGGAGCTAAAAATAATACCAATTGGAAGTAGAAGGAACAATCTAAGCTAAAGGACCCGAGGTGATAGCGTTGTAACGCCGAACGTGTTATTTTCATGCATAAAGAAGCAATGTCGATAGTGTTGCAACGCTATCTCGATAACAGCACAAGCAGAAAGGCCGTGTAGAGGGCGTTGCAATGCTGCCTTGCAGCGTCGCAACGCAAGATTAATAGAGACGCGCTTGTTAAGGTAACAGCGTTGCAACGCTGTCCCTAGCGTTGCCACGCTGTCCCTAGCGTTGCAACGCTGTCGACACATTCCATATATGCTACGCGTTTAGGGTACAACGTTGGAACGTTGTCCCTAGCATTGCAACGTTGTACCGATTTCACTTATAAATAGAACATTACATCTTGCAAAGGGAGCCGAATTTGATAGAGATTTCACCCGAATTTCAAAATACCGTCAGTAATAAGAGAAAAGAAAGCAATCCTTTGGAGCCAAAGCATTTGTGAAGGTTCGAGATCGAGACGGGAGCCCGGAGACGAAGGACCGACATGGACACATAAGTTTATTTCTTCTTTCTTTCAGATGGTAACACCTTTCTAAGATGTTTTCTACACTTTTAGTTTGGTTTTATTGTGATTTAGAGTAGCTAAATGTTGTAGTTAGGATTTGATTCACATGTTTAAGACTTGGGTTCTTTTGTATTGAATTATGTTTTGTTATTTATTTTTGGCAATTCGTTCTTCAATTCTTTAATCTTGTTGGTTTAAGTGGACTCGAGAGAAAAAGCTTAGATTAGAGAAGAGTTGTCAAAACTCTTAGAAGTCGTGCATGAGAATGACCTAGAAGTCTAAGGGAAACATAGAAAAAAGTTTCTTAATGTCGTGCATGCTTTAGATTCATATGGATACTATAGAATTCATTGTGTGTGCGAGGCTCACTAGAATCGAGAGATTTTCTTGAGTATTCTACTTTCTTGTTTATAAATTCATCAGATTAGTTCATTGCATATGTTAATTAAGTTATTAACTTGTGAAGTCAATTTCCTCCAAATCTATCAATTTGTGTCTCCACTTGTTTGTTTGTCGCTTATCTTCGTTTCATCACCTATCCATGTTATGTTACTTTAGCTAAAATTGAGAATTAGTATCTTGGTAATTAATTCATCTAGAAACCCATTCCCGAGGACGATACTTGGATTCTTGATAGCACACAAAATGTGCTATCCTTAGGCTTAATTATTGCTAGTTTTGTAATGATTTCATAGCTTTTACGTGTTTAAATCACTCAATTTCAGGTTAAGAGCTTAAACAGAGCTATTGGCGACAATTTGGATCACTCGGGATCAAAACGAGGCTATTTGGAGCCAAATAGAACATCAAATGGAAGTGAAAGGATCAAACCAAGCTTTAAGACCCGAGGTGATGGCGTTGCAACGCCATATAGAGCGTTGCAACGCCGAAAGTGCAGCCAAGAGGCTTTGAAGGCTACAGGCGATGGCGTTGCAACGCTGCCTTTTGGCGTTGCAACGCCATCTCGATAGAAAGACGCTTATGAAGACCGTGCAGGTAGCGTTGCAACGCTGCCTTGCAGCGTCGCAACGCTACTTCGATAAGGAATGCACGCGTTAAGGTAGCAGCGTTGCAACGCTGCCGACTATTTCCTTATTTACCAGCCGCCTAGGGTACAGCGTTGTAAAGCTGCACCAAATTCACCTATAAATACAACATTATTTCTTCTTGCAAGGGGAGCACCATTTGGTAGAGTTTTGCCCTAATTTCGAAATACACCTTGTAAGAAGAGAGAAAAGAGTGATTTTGGGAGCCAAAGCATTCGTGGAGGTTCGAGATCCAAGACGGGAGCTCGGAGACGAAGGACCGGCATCGACACCTAAGTTTATTTCTCTTTTTTTCAATTTGTAATAGCGTTCTAAGACGTTTTCTACTTGTTTAGTTTGATTTTCATATGATTTAGAGTAGCTAAACATTGTAGTTAGGATTTGATTTGCTTGTTATGACTTTATTACAATGTATTGAAGCATGTTTTGTTCTTATTTTTGACAATTCGTTCTTGACTTCGTAATTTGTTGATTTAAGTGGACTCGAGAGATAAAGCTTGAATTAGAGCAAAATTGTCAAATCCCTTAGAATTCTGGCATGAGAATGACTTAGAAATCTTAGGGAAACACAGAAAGAAGTTGCTTAATGTCACACCCCCTCTCGAACTACCTGCTACTTAGCCCGAAAGGCGGCGTGAAACCAACAGACATTGTTTACCTCTTAACAATACCTGCTGACCCTGTTCTCCTGATAAACATACTATGTTCCCATATGGAACATTTTAACATAACACAACAGAATCTGGACAACTATTAAACATAAACAAGGAGAAACCCTTCATAAGTCTCTCTTGGAAACTAAAAGTCAAGTGCATCAAAACAACACAAGACAACTCATTGTTTATACAACCACTGATGTACAAAACCTCTATAACTACATAACGACTTGCTATACAACACCATCCACGTACAAACTAACAACTTATGAAACTTCCAGCAGACTATGGCAGGATGTCAGGTACCAGGAGCTTGATCTCTACCTGAAAAGGTTTGAAAACATTGAAAGAATGAGCTAAAAAGCTCAGTGAGTGTCTATCTTTAAAACATTATAAGCTCACAGGTGATTCATAATAATGGCAGATTATAAGTAGAAAATAGCTCCTAACATCTGTTTGTAAACATAAACAAACCATGCTTCCAATTTCTGAGTTTAAGTCATCACTTGTGCATAGCACACAACTCGAAATGTACTAACATATCGAGGGTTGATAGATCAATAAAATAGAAACTCATAACAATAAAACACATGACATGATACCACATTAAACCATAGAGGTGGTAGAGTTACATTTATACCAATAAGGTTCATACCTCTCTCTCTTTCACGTGCACGTGGAATGCCTTTGGTCGTTTAGTTTTCCCTAATACCTTCTCTATGTCCTTCAAAGATTAAGGTAAAACCATTTACTACCCGAATACCTTCTCATTGTCCTTCGGTATTTAGGTAAAACCATTTACTTCCGGATACCTTCTCATTGTCCTTGAAGATCGGGATATCATGATTCATTCCCCCCCTAAGTACCTTCTCGAATGTCCTTCAGTATTAGGGGTTAACCCCAAACAAGGGCATAATTTGTGTACCATGGAAATCATGTCTTTATAACACATACAACAATTCCTTGACATTTTCACATTATCATCTAAACATGTTCCCAAGTGGATTTACACAAAACATTCTCTAAAGGAAAGCATACTTTCATAATTTAGTTTTCATACTTGGATTTATAGTTACAACTAATTCAAAGCATGCTTAGGTTCCATCATGACTTTATGTTAGAAAACTCTATGAAGCCATTCACAACTAGTTCAATCAAGATGTAATTATCAACACTTATGTTCATGAAGGAAAACATAGGTCAAACATAGTTCTAAGATAGAGTCACTCACCGTATTAGGATTGGAACCTTGGCTTGTAAACTTGACCTATTTGCTCTTGGCCTGTCAAACAAGCCAAATCAATCATTAGAACCTCGAGCTCATGATTTTTGACCTTAAAACTTGCAAGAAAACACACTTTCAAAATTCCAAAGCATTTTTGATTTTTCATCCTGTTTTCAGACAGCCATAATATCTTCATTACTTATCCAACAATAATGTAATTTATACCAAACTCTTCCTTTTTGAACCCTCAAAATATCATATGAAGACATGAAATTGAAATTCCAAACGAATTTGTTCAGAAATACCTCAAAACCTACTTTCCTCAAAACAGACTTCTGCTGTTTCCAGATTCAGATTTCCTGCTGCACAACAAATTTAACCTGATATTTAGAACATCTTCTAGACATTTTCTACTCACGATTTCTTCACGAACGTTGTAGGAAATTCAATAAGCTTTCGAACCATACCAATTAGAGATTCTAACTACAAGTATTTAGATCAGAACAACCAAAACATCAGAGACTTCCCAGATTTGACAGCAAATTCTGTCTTCTGTCTTCCTCTTCACAAAACAGTAAGTTAACTTCAGTATTAGCTCGAGCTTCCTTCACAAACTTTGTTCCACATTGAGTTAACGTTCATGTATCAAAAACGCAACTCTTACCTCTTCTTGTTGAGCTCGAAAAGACCAAAACATCAGAACTGGTCTGAGTTGATCACCTTGCTGCTATACAATTAAGCTTTGAGTTCTCCTCCTTTCTTCTGCAATTCCAGCTCCAAAATCACGAAAATGGCTTCCATTTTCTTCCTTTCTCCTTCTCCCACGAAGCTTCAACTTTGGTTTTGATAAATGAAGAAGAAAATGGAGAAGATAAAGCCATTTTAAAAAGCAAGGAGGCAAACTTTGTCTTTTTCCCTTTTGCTTTTTCTTTTCTTTTTCCTTTTCTTTTTCCTTTCCTTTATACCTTTCTTTCTTTTCTTTTTAAAACACCAAAATAAGTGTATAAAGAAACCCTAAGCATTTAGCCAACTTATCCCAAGTGTGTGAGACATATGATCTTCCATTCAATACATGATGCACCTAAAACTTCTCCAATTTGCTAATGATTTGAACTTACTTCAATGCAACTTTTAATATGCTTATTTCAAAACATCATGAATGAGTGTAAAATGATAAAAGAAAATAGAGTTTAGGGCTTACACTTAATGTCATGCATGTTGTAGGTTCATATGGAGACTATGAGTTTATTGCATGTATGAGGCTCACTAAGAATCGAGAGATTTTCTTGAGTATTTCACTTCTTGTTGATAATTTCATCTCATTGGTTCAATGCATGTGTTAGTTAGGTCTTTAATTTGTAAAATCACTTCCCATAAATCTATCAATTCGTGTCACCACATGTTTGTTTGTTTGTTTGTTTTTACTCCAACCAACTATCCATGTTATGTTTCTTTAGCTAAAATTGAGAATTAGTACCCTAGTAATTAATTAATCTAGAAACCTATTCCCGAGGACGATACTTGGACTCATAAATCACTATACTAAAACTTGACCCGTACACTGCGGTATTGCAATATTATAAATATTTTGCAACAAGTTTTTGGCGTCGTTGCCGGGGAATGACGATTATTTAGATTAATTAATATTAGGAGAAAATTTGAAATTTTAGACTAAAGCTTGTTTGTTTGTCTTTCCTTAATTGTTTTGCGTGATTGTTTGTTTCCTTATTTGTGTTATTTTTAGTTTTGTGTGTTTTTGAGTCTTTGTTTCCTGTTTTGGTTGTGTTGATATTGTGTGAAGTCTTGTTGTGAAATTACTGATTTTTCTAGTATGACTTTGCATAATTTTGAGTTTCCACCATTCTATTGTCCCTCTCAGGACCCTACTTTTGTGCATCATGATTTTTCTGAATACCATGTGTCTAATTCTTACCATTCTATACCTGACATATATGAAAATTCACATGAGGGTAGTCATTTAGACACTTGGAACCATAGTTTTTCGTACCTTAACCAACCCCTAGAAAAATCTTCTCTTATGGACCAATTGGCAGAATATACCTTAGAGTTGAAATTTAAAAATTTGGTTCATAGTGAATTAGAGAGGTTGGATAGGTTAGAAACTGAGGTGGTAGGACTTTGGGAAATAGTACAAGATAGAGCTCAATACCTTGATCAGTTAGTAGTTTCCCTTAAGGCCTTACAGGAACAATTTCTTATCCTTACCACTCAGGAGATGCCACCTAGGAGGATTTGTTTAGATGCTAGTGAGGATAGTTTGGGAGAGACTGATGCACACCATGATCAAGTTAGTAAAGAAGGCAGTGGTGATACACTTAGTTCCACAAGGGAGATCCAAGTGATAGAGTTAGAGGCTGAGAAGTCTTCTTTTATTTTATCCCCAGAGATTTCCTTTGTTTTTTATAACCATTTGTCTTGCACTTACGAGTCTTGCTTTGATTTCAGTTCTTTTCTTTTGATAAATAAAAATCCCAAAAATAATTTTCTCTCTGGGGCTCAAGAAAAACAGGTTAGCCTTTTAGACTTAGAAGACTACATCGATTCGAGCAAGAAGGGCCCGAAAAAATATGAGCAATTTTATGTGCCCTGATAAGCCATCGTCAAGCTAAAGACGTTAAAGAAAGCGCTTCTTGGGAGGCAACCCAAGTTTTATGTTTTATGTCTTTATTTTCTAGTTGTTTGTGTTTTTCTTTTTTATCTAATTTCTTTCGTTTTGTACCTCCAAGTGTATGCCCAAGGGGAGAACTGCAGACTTGCACCCTTTTGATCTTGAGATCGAGGGGACCTGTAGGAGACTCCTAAGGGAAGGAAGAGCAGAGCTTCATACTATGGCTGATCAGGAGCTCATTAATAACCCTAAACCTATCAGGGAGTATTTCCAGCCTGTGTTTAATTCTGAGCAGGCTGGAATAGTCCATGCCCCCTATAAATGCTAATAATTTTGAACTTAAGACAGGGCTGATACAAATGGTTAGGGAAGGTGCTTTCAGAGGCTTAGCCACAGAAGATCCTAACTCTCATCTTCAAAATTTCTTAGAAATCTGTGGTACATTTAAGATGAATGGTATCTCTGCTGATAGTATTCGCTTACGTCTTTTTCCTTTCTCTTTGCAGGGTAGAGCCAAAGAATGGCTAGGGTCTCTCCCCTCAGGGAGTATCATTTCTTGGGAGGAGTTGGCCCAAGCCTTCATGATCAAATTCTTCCCACATGTGAAAGCTGCAAAGTTAAGGACTGAGATTGGAACATTCAGGCAGCAAGAGGGAGAACAGTTATTTGAGGCATGGGAAAGGTACAAGGACATGCTCAGGAGGTGCCCACAACAAGGCTACCCAGAATGGCTTCAGGTACAATTGTTCTATAATGGACTGAAAGGTAAGACAAGGACCATCCTGGATGCCATTGTTGGAGGGGCTTTCATGGCAAAGACTGTGACAGAAGCACGTGCCCTCCTGGAGGAAGTGTCAACTGCCAGCTACTAGTGGCGTCTGAGAAAATGACAGATCTAAGCCGTGAGTTGGATTATATCAAGCTGGATGAGGTAACCTCTCTTAGATCTCATATGGCATCTCTCACTCATGCCCTGAATAATTTTGCAGGATCACCACAGACAGGGATGTCCTCTCAATGCTCACAGCCCAATGGAGAATCCACTATGGAGCAATTGCACTACCTGAACAACAGAACCAACACCTATGGAGGAAATCAGACTCAGAACAACCTCCTAACACATTACAATCAAGGTTTGAGGTATCATGAAAATTTTTCTTATGCTAACAACAAAAATGTGTTGAATCCTCCTACAGGGCATGCTTCTACATCAGAGAGGAAACCATCTCTGGAAGACAGATTGCACTTCTTCATAGCTGAATCCAGAAGTCGGTCCAACCAGCTGGAGAATGCAGTCACTAGCTTATCTGGTATAGTGACCAGTCCTGGAGTTGCAATAAAGAATATAGAGACCAAGATTGGCCAAATGAACACATCACTCCAGGCACTGCAAGCAAGGAAAGAAACACCTTGAGGGAGTACAGTCTAGCTAAAGACGCTAAACAAAGCGCTTCTTGGGAGGTTGTGACGATGCATTTCTTCGTTGAAATCCATGCTCCCATTCTGAGGAACTCCAACACACATGCTTTGGCTATCCCAGAATACCAGAAAGAGCTCCATAAACCCGAACAGTATTGTTCACTCTTACTCTGATACTTAATTTATGCTTAATTCTGCAAACATTGGGCACAATGTTTAGTGTAAGTTTGGGGGTGGATGTGTTTATCTGTTGAGACTGTCCTGAGTATGTGCTGAATTGTTGATTGATCCTTTACATAAGTATGATCATGATAGCTTAGGAGGAAATATAATTGGAAATCTTTGTGATTCTGCTGAAACCTGAGAGCATGACATGAATTTGAGTTAATTTAAAAATTTTCTTGAGTTTTGCCTGCACTATTATGCACATAGCATGTGTTCCTATAGTTTTGAAATGCTTAGAACAAAATTATTAGGCTTAGAAGTTTAATGTCACCTCGATAAGTCTGAAAACTGATTTGAGAGTTAAACTGCAAGATAGGGTGAATGACAATATGAAGTGCATGATCTGTGTATTATGTGCATTATGTGAAATAGTTTATTTTTGTTCTTGTTTGCTAAAGAAAAAATCGTGAGGACAAAAAGAGCTACCTTCATTGTGATCAGTTAGGCCACTCATTGAGCGAGTGCTCTAGGTAAGGGTCCCTGCAGTGGATGTGTGAAAGCTAGTGTCCTTGCACAAAAAAAAGAAGAAAATAGAAAAAGTGGCATCAAAAGAGTGATTAAGTGCTGAGTAAAGTTGTTTATTTCTTGAATGTGGGGAGGCTCAAAGATTAGTAATTAAGACCAGTGTAGGGGGAAGTTGAATGGAGAACCTAATAAAGTTGATCTGGGCTTAGTAAAAATGAAGGGAACATAGGCTAATCACACACACACGTAGGAACACTTAGGAAAAGTTTTAAATTACTTGTTGCAGTGTTATGTTTAAATGTTTCTTGTGATTGCAAAATTTTCTCTTAAATCTTTGAGGCTTGAATCAAATGTATGTTTATGAACAATCTGATGTTTAGTTATGTTTTTGCTCGGGACTAGCAAAAGTTTAAGTTTGGGGGTGTTTGATAGCACACAAAATGTGCTATCCTTAGGCTTAATTATTGCTAGTTTTGTAATGATTTCATAGCTTTTACGTGTTTAAATCACTCAATTTCAGGTTAAGAGCTTAAACAGAGCTATTGGCGACAATTTGGATCACTCGAGATCAAAACGAGGCTATTTGGAGCCAAATAGAACATCAAATGGAAGTGAAAGGATCAAACCAAGCTTTAAGACCCGAGGTGATGGCGTTGCAACGCCATATAGAGCGTTGCAACGCCGAAAGTGCAGCCAAGAGGCTTTGAAGGCTACGAGCAATGGCGCGGTAACGCCGCCTTTGGCGTTGCAACGCCATCTCGATAAAAAGACGCTTATGAAGCCGTGCGGTAGTAGCGTAACGCGGCGCCTTGCGGCGTCTGGCAACGCTTCTTCGATAAGGAACGCGCGCATTAAGGTAGCAGCGTTGCAACGCTGCCGACTATTTCCTTATTTACCAGTCGCCTAGGGTGCAGCGTTGCAACGTTGTCCCTAGCGTTGCAACGCTGCACCAAATTCACCTATAAATACAACATTATTTCTTCTTGCAAGGGGAGCACAATTTGGTAGAGTTTTGCCCTAATTTCGAAATACACCTTGTAAGAAGAGAGAAAAGAGTGATTTTGGGAGCCAAAGCATTCGTGGAGGTTCAATTTGTAATAGCGTTCTAAGACGTTTTCTACTTGTTTAGTTTGATTTTCATAAGATTTAGAGTAGCTAAACATTGTAGTTAGGATTTGATTTGCTTGTTATGACTTTATTACAATGTATTGAAGCATGTTTTGTTCTTATTTTTGACAATTCGTTCTTGACTTCGTAATTTGTTGATTTAAGTGGACTCGAGAGATAAAGCTTGAATTAGAGCAAAATTGTCAAAACCCTTAGAATTCTTGATTGAGAATGACTTAGAAATCTTAGGGAAACATATAAAGAAGTTGCTTAATGCCATGCATGTTGTAGGTTCATATGGAGACTATGAGTTTATTGCATGTATGAGGCTCACTAAGAATCGAGAGATTTTCTTGAGTATTTCAATTCTTGTTTATAATTTCATCTCATTGGTTCAATGCATGTGTTAGTTAGGTCCTTAATTTGTAAAATCACTTCTCATAAATCTATCAATTCGTGTCTCCACATGTTTGTTTGTTTGTTTGTTTTTACTTCAACCAACTATCCATGTTATGTTTCTTTAGCTAAAATTGAGAATTAGTACCCTAGTAATTAATTAATCTAGAAACCTATTCCCGAGGACGATACTTGGACTCATAAATCACTATACTAAAACTTGACCCGTACACTCCGTTATTGCAATATTATAAATATCACGCAACAATTCTCAAATCACTATACTAAAACTTGACCCGTACACTAGCCGTATTGCATTATTATTAATTTGACGCAACAAGTTTTTGGCGTCGTTGCCGGGGAATGACAATTATTTTGATTAATTAATATGAGGAGAAAATTTAAAATTTTTAGACTAAAGTTTGTTGTTTTATTCCTTTGTGTGTTTTCTTTCCTTATTTGTTTCATTGTTTGTTTATTGTTCGTTCCCTTATTTGATTTAGTTTTGTGTGTTTTTGAGTGTTTGTCTCTTGTTTTTTGTTGTGTTGCTAGTGTGTAAAAGTCTTGAATTGAATTACTTATTTTTAAAGTATGACTCTACATGATTTTGATTCTCCACCATGGTACTGTCCCTCTCAGGACCCTAGGTATGTGGATCATGATTTTTCTGGATACCATTTGTCTAACTTTTACCATTCTGAATCTATGATTGATGAAAATTCGTTTGATGGGAATTATATAGGCACTTGGAACCAAATTTTCTCGTACCCTGACCAACCTATAGAAAACTTTTCTCTTGTGGACCTAATAATGGAATATACGTTAGAGTTGAAAATTAAAAATTTGGTTCATGATGAATTAGAAAGGTTGGGTAGGATAGAGGCTAAAGTGGAAGAGTTGTGGGAAATAGTCCATGAAAGAACTCATTATCTCAATCAACTAGTAATTTCCCTCGAGGCCTTACAGGAACAATTTCTTATTCTTACCACTTAGGAGGAGCCACCTAGGACGACTTATTCATACGATAGTGAGGATGGGTTGGAGGAGACTGATACACACCAGAATCATGTTTGTAAGGTAGACAATGGTAATACAATCACTTCCACATAGGAGATTCAAGTGATAGAGTTCGAGGATGAAAAGTCCTCCCCCTTTTATGTCCAGAAATTTTCTTTAATCTTGATAGCCATTTTACCTACACTCACGAGCCTTGTTTTGATTTTTGTTCTTTTATTTTAATACACAAAAATACAAAAAATAATCTTCTGTCAGGTGCACAGGAAAAACAAGATAGCTTTTTAGACTTAGAAGGATATATTGATTAAAGCAAAAAGGGCCCGAAGAAATATGAGCAGTTTTACGTGCCTTGATGCGAATCATAAGTTACAGTCTAGCTAAAGACGTTAAAGAAAGCGCTTCTTGGGAGGAAACCCAAGCTTTACTTTTTTGTTATTTTCTGTCTTTAGTTTGTTTTAATTGTTTGTCAGTTCTTAGTTTACTTACTAGTTTGTTTGTTTTGTTTTGATAGGTTGCTGTTAATGTCACCACTCGTAGAAACTCATGCTCCTATTCTGTGGAACTCCAACACACGTGTCTTGGCTATCCAAGGAACTCAGAAAGTAATAAAGATCTCCATAACTCAGGACAATATTGTTCACTCTTACCCTTATACCTGATTTGAGCTTAATTTTGCAAACATTGGGGACAATGTTTAGTTTAAGTTTGAGGCTAGGATGTTATTGATATTCGTGACTTTCCTGAGTATATGTTGAATCGCTGATTGATCTTTTGCATAAGTATGTTCATGATAGCCTAGGATGAGAATAAATTGGAATTTTTTGTGATTCTGCTAAATCTTGAGAGCATGATATTAATTTGAGTTAATTTCAAAAATTTCTTGAGTTTTTCCTACACTACTATGCAGATAGCCTATGTTCTTGTAGTTTTGAAATGCTTAGAACAAAGTTATTAGGCTTAGAAGTTTAATGTCACCTCGATAGGTCTAAGAGCTTATTTGAGAGTTAAACTGCAAGATAGGGTGAATGACAATATGAAGTGCATGATCTTTATACTGTGTGCTTTTTGTGAAGTAGTTTTCTTTAGTTGTTTGTTTGCTAAAGAAAAAAACTCATGAGGGCAAAAAGAGCTACCTTCACTGTGATCAATTAGGCCACTCATTGAGCGAGTGCTATGGGTAAGGGTCCCTACAGTGGATTTTTGAAAGCTAGTGTCCTTGCACAAAAAAAAGAAGAAAATAGAAACAATGATAAAAAGTGATTAAGTGCTGACTAAAGTTGCTTATTTCTTGAATGCAGGGAAGCTCAAGGATTAGTAATTATGAACAATGTAGGGGGAAGTTGAATGGAGAGCCTAATAAAGTTGATCCGGGCTTAGTAAAACTGAAGGGAACATGGGCTAATCACACACACACTCGTAGGAACACTTAGAAAAATTCTAAATTGCTCATTGAAGTATTATGTTTGATTGTTTCCCGTGAATTCCAATTTCCTCTTAAATCTTTGAGACTTGAATCAAATGTATGAATAAAAACAATCTCATGTTTAATTCTTTTTTTTTGGTCGGGACTAGCAAAAGTTTAAGTTTGGGGGTGTTTGATAGCACACAAAATGTGCTATCCTTGGGCATAGTTATTACTAGTTTTATGATAATTTCAGGGCTTTGATGTGTTTAAATCACTCAATTTCACGTTAAGAGCTCAAACAGGACAATTGGAGACATTTTAGATCACTCGGGATCAAAACGAGACTTTTTGGACCTAAAAATAATACCAATTGGAAGTAGAAGGACCAATCTAAGCTAAAGGACCCGAGGTGATAGCGTTGCAATGCCGAACGTGTTGTTTTCATGCATAAAGAAGCCATGTCGATAGCGTTGCAACGCTATCTCGATAAGAACACAAGGAGAAAGGTCGTGCAGAGGGCGTTGCAATGCTGCCTTGCAGCGTCACAACGCCAGATCGATAAAGACGCGCTTGTTAAGGTAGCAGCGTTGCAACGCTGTCGACACATTCCATATATACTAGCGTTTAGGGTACAGCGTTGCAACGCTGTCCCTAGCGTTGCAACGCTGTACCGATTTCACTTATAAATAGAACATTACATCTTCTTGCAAAGGGAGCCAAATTTGATAGAGATTTCACCATAATTTCGAAATAACGTCTGTAAGAAGATAAAAGAAAGCAATCCTTGGGAGTCAAAGCATTCGTGGAGGTTCGAGATCGAGACAGGACCTCGGAGACGAAGGATCGACATCGACACATAAGTTTATTTCTTCCTTCTTTCAGATGGTAACACCGTTCTAAGATGTTTTCTACACTTTTAGTTTGGTTTTATTGTGATTTAGAGTAGCTAAATGTTGTAGTTAGGATTTGATTCACATGTTTAAGACTTGGGTTCTTTTGTATTGATTTATGTTTTGTTATTTATTTTTGGCAATTCGTTCTTCAATTCTTTAATCTTGCTGGCTTAAGTGGACTCGAGAGAAATAGCTTAGATTAGAGAAGAGTTGTCAAAACTCTTAGAAGTCGTGCATGAGAATGACCTAGAAGTCTAAGGGAAACATATAAAGAAGTTGCTTAATGTCGTGCATGCTTTAGATTCATATGGATACTATAGAATTCATTGTGTGTGTGAGGCTCACTAGAATCGAGAGATTTTCTTGAGTATTCTACTTCTTGTTTATAAATTCATCATATTAGTTCATTGCATGTGTTAATTAAGTTTAACTTGTGAAGTCAATTTCCTCCAAATCTATCAATTTGTGTCTCCACTTGTTTGTTTGTCGTTTATCTTTGTTTCATCACCTATCCATGTTATGTTACTTTAGCTAAAATTGAGAATTAGTATCTTGGTAATTAATTAATCTAGAAACCCATTCCCGAGGACGATACTTGGACTCTCAAATCACTATACTAAAACTTGACCCGTACACTTGTCGTATTACATTATTATTAATTTTACGCAACATCTAGTATCGAGGGCACTTTGAATGTCATTTCTTGTGAAAGTGCAAGTGCATAGCTCACTGTAACTTGCTTGGGTGGCTCATTCTCTTCTAAAAGGGGTTATTCATTAATCTCTTCTCTCCCTTCTAGCTCCTTAGTACTTTTAAGTGTTGGAGTGCCTTGTGCTTCTATTTGGAGTTCAAAGTCTTCATGTTCCAATTCAGCTCTAAGTGTCACCGCCTCATATTGTTCTTTTTCTTCTTGTTTTTACGTCTCTATATTTTCAAGTAAGATTGCTTCGATTCATCTTCCATTTGTTTTACATAGATCTCCAAATTTCGTAGATATACATCTTGGCTTTGTATCACAACATCTAACTTTACAATGTATTCCTTGATGAGTTCTTGAGTTGTAGGGTCTTTTGGAATCATCTTTTCTTGTTGGAAACACTGGTACTGATGCTGATTTGAAAAGTTGGGTAGAAATCCATAACACAAAGAATTAGAATTATAAGGACAATTCAAAAATAAATGACATCTTTTACAATAAATACAAGAAATAGAAGGAATGAGGTTAGAATGAGTTGTGAAATTTCTTTTCCTAAAAGTCTACATCATGTAACTCAACGATGAAGCTTGTGCGACTCAATGCTGCAATGATGTCTACTTCCATCTTGTGGGTTATCTTGAACAATAAAATCCTATGTTGTGGCTTTCTGCACTTGCAATTGCTCTTCCTCAACCGCAATTCAAGTACTGACATCTTATGATAGAGAAATTGCAACTACAAATGCAATTGTAATTCTACTTGCACTTTTGCTTGCAAACTATGTGACCAAAAAGTAAGATTTTTTAAAAACGTTGTTCCTCCACAACGACGCCAAAAACTTGATCAAACTCTTCACGAAAGTACACATGATCGAAGTAATAGAAACTGAAAGTATTCCAAAGTATCGTACCCACAGGGAACAAATTTTACCAAATCTACTTGGAAGACAAAATATGCTAACAAAGATGCAAGTATGGTAACCAAGTTTTGAAAGTGTTTTGGAAAGGTATCTTTGCTATTTGAAAAGGTATGAAAAATCAATAATTAAAAGAAAGGGAAGTCATGTTGCTTTGCCCCTTTGGTAGGAATACTACTAGAAATGTCATTACAATCGCAATCGACAACATGAACCTAAGTAAACCGGATTCAACTCGTATTTGGTTTTTCTCCCAAAACCTTTCGGAGACTAAGCGATTAAACCTATATGTCTATGGCTAATGTAATGCTCGAGAATTTGATATATGGTTTATTTTGCTTCTTAACTCGAAATTTCATGGAAAGTGACTAAGTGACAAATTTAGAATTTTAGTGCGTGATGAAATTTAATTTGAACATACAATTTAAATGGAAAAGAAATTGGAAATTGTTATGATGTTTTGTTGTAAGAAGGTGGTTTTTTAGGCTTGATTGTAGGTTAGATGAATGATTGAGGGCAAAGTAGTAAATGAGATTGAACCAAGAGTTCCAAAAAATGTTGTCTTATATGACACCAAGATTGGGGATACTATTCATCATCTTTTTCCCTCATCTTCATCCTCACCTTCTCCTTCACATTTTCTTTATTGTGCAACCGTCAGCCGTGAGAGTTTCTCTTGTACGTCCAATCGTCGAACACTGCCGTTTGCTGGACGTTGTGTGATCGCTTGCATCAACTAGAACTGCAAACTGTTGTTGTTGCTGCACGTCATGCCGGATTAAGGTCACATCAAGTCGCGCTGCAGATATGTTGTCGTCAAGCCGCACCGCAAATCTGTCGCCGTACGCTACAACTCGTTTGTGCACCTACCAATCAAGTTTCATCAGTCGCCAAACGCGCGAGTCACCAGATTTGCACGCATCAGCGGCCACGCATGAACAATTGGTTTGGTTCAACTGGTTTGCCTTGGACATTGTCGGTTTTTATCTTTTAGAGGATGGTTTTGGATAGATCGACCATCGGGCATTCTAGAAACAAGCTCCACGCGTCGCTGCTGAAGGGAATGAAAATCCCGCAGCAGAAGACGTCATGAAACGTCGTTGATTCATTGTGAAAAAATTTTCTTAAAATTGAACTTATACATAAATCCTAGGTTAAACATGATGTAAAGAGTAGAAAACAAAAAGTAAATAGTTACTTACTTATTGAAAAACTCTTCTTTGATGCTTTTCTCCTCCGATCACGAACTCTCTCGTACCAACAATCTCAACGATCTCCTTCCTCGAAGCAAACAACGGGGACACCTCCGAAAGGACTTCTCAGTTGTTCTCGGTAGGTTGAGGGTGAGTGGTGGGACTCCCTTTGGTTTTGGGATTGGAGAGGATGTAGAGAATTTGAGAAAGCTTTTGAGAGAGAGTGATTTTGCTCTTGGAAGTCAATTTCCAAAAAAATGCAAGAATTGAGCTTACAAAGGCTTCTCACCAAGCCTTTATATAATGGTGTGTGGTGGAGTTAAAATCTCCACGAATTTACCATTTTACCACAACCATATGATATACCAATCATATTTGCATATCACATAATATAAGGTATCTCATACCTTCAAATCTCATTTGCATAATTGTGGAATTTTAAATTGAATCACATTCAATTTAATTTCTCTCAATTCAATTTCTCCAATTAGCATTAATTAATCAATTAGACTATGTTATAGTTTATCATGAATCACATTCACATCAAACTATATATTATGTCAACTATATCACATGTAAATGACATAAATAGACAATTAATAAATTTTAACACTTCAAATTCTCACCAAACTATAAACCCTCAATTTGTCCAATTTGAGCCAACCGAGGGAATATCGAACAATAACTCTTTATTGACATAATAACACTTTATTACAATGATTAGAACAAAATTACAAACTACGAGTTTTAGGGCACAAACCCCAAAACTCGCGTTGTCAAGTTCCCAGCTCCCCATGTGGTCTTGTCCCTGAGAAGATAGGAATATTGGGCGAGTAACTGTGACCACCCTCACCTGTACAAGTCAAAGGACAGACCTCCACAGACAGGAGTCCGTAGCAGGTTCAGGATTTTGGTCGAGTCAATATTGTTCATCTACGAAGTTATTAGTCTTATACTGTTAACAGTGTTACATCAGTAGGTCTAATAATTCACGGTCCGATCTTGTATATTCTCATTGCACAGGATGCTCCCACTCGCATGTCAACCACATGAACGAGTTGGATCACCTCGTTTGTATCTAATACAAAGTGGGTCGCATCCACATAGTATCCAAAATTAGGTCTCCAACCCTATCTGTATACTGTAGACTGCTCGGATCATTTACTCGAACGTGATCCTCCCTATGTGTCCACTACACACCGTTCAAGTTCTAGTTCTCTCATAATTCAATGACCCTAGAGCTTAGTTTATTAGATAAAGTTTGTAAATATGCAAGACACAAAGTGATAAAAAAATAACTCTAATTTATTTCAATAAGGAATATTACAAACATATACGAGATTAGGACATACATCCCAACAAACTCCCACTTGGAATAAGCTAGTGGAGTACAAAATACATTTATCAAATGTGCAGTAAAATTACAATAAACTATGGCATTGAATACCCTTTACAATACTCCCACTTGCCTTAGTCAGGAAGCACTCGAAGACCTAGACTCTCTAGGTGACCCTCAAACACCTTAGCCATGAGGGCCTTTGTAAATGGATCAGCAACGTTGTGCTCCGATGCTATCTGCGTGACTGTCACGTCTCCGCGGTGCACAATCTCCTGATCAATGTGCTTGCCCCTCTTATGACTCCGACGTTCTCTCGAGTTGGCTACTGCACCACTGTTGTCACAAAACAAGGTAATCGACATGTTCATATTTGGAACAACTTCCAAATCCATCATGAACTTCCTAAGCCAAACAGCTTCCTTTGCAGCTTCACAAGCCGCAACATACTCGGCTTCCATCATGGAATCAACGATGCATCCCTGCTTGATGCTTCGCCACACTACAACTCCTCCATTTAGAACGAAGGCTTACCCCGAAGTGGATTTCCTAGAATCCTTATCGGTCTGAAAGTTAGAGTCTGTGTATCCCGTAAGGATCAAATCCCCACTCCCATACACAAGGCTGTAGTTCCTCGTTCTCCTAAGATACTTGAGAACTGCATTTACGCTTGTCCGGTGATCTAATCCTGTATTGGATTGATACCTACTGACAATCCCAACTACATAACAAATGTTGGGCCTAGTACACAACATGGCATACATGAGGCTCCCTTCAGCTAAAGCATAAGGGATTCGTCTCATATCCTCAACCTCTTGAGGTGTCTTAGGACATTGATCCTTAGACAGGCGAACCCCATGCTAAAAAGGCAACAAACCCTTCTTGGAGTTCTGAATCTTATATCTAGACAATATCTTGTTAATGTAAGACGCCTGAGACATGGTTAGCGTTCCGTTCTTCCGGTTCTGCACTATCTGGATACATATAACATATTGAGCCTCTCCCGAATCTTTCATTTGGAATTGCGAAGCCAACCATTTCCTAATGACAGTAAGAAATCCTACCTCATTCCCAATGAGAAGGATATCATCCACATATAATATCAGAAATACGACAGTGCTGTTGACGATTTTCTTGTAGACCCAAGGCTTGTCAACATTTCTCATAGTCATAATATGCAACAATGACCAGAAGGATCCTGATCGACTTTACCATGGCAACAGGTGAAAAGGTTTCTCATAGTCAACCCCTTCAACCTGGGTAAAATCCTTTGCCACTAGTCGTGCTTTGAAGGTCTGCACCTTCCCATCTACAACACGTTTACGCTTGTGGATCCATTTGCAACCTATAGGTTTTACCCCATCCGGTTGGTCCATAAACTCCCAGACGGAATTGAAGTACATCGACTCCATTTCATGGTCCATAGCTTTAATACATTCGTCTTTGTCAACGTCTGCCATTGCCTAATCATCGACCAATGAATCCTCACAGTCATCAGCAGGGGTGACGACTTGGGTTTCAACTAAACCTATGTACCGTCCAGGCTATCTCACAACCCTCCCACTACGTCGAGGCATTCTCAATTCTTGAGAACGTAATTGACTAGACAATCTAGGATCAACAACACTTGTTGACGTACTAGACCCATCAGCAACTCTTGCTGATGTACTGTCCATTTCGCTGAACACAATTTTACTCATAGGTAAATGATCTCTGATGTGGTCTTCCTCAAGAAAAGTGGTGTTTGTCGACACAAGCCCTATTTTCCTTAGGATCGTAAAACAAACCACCCCTAGTCTCTTTTGGGTAACCTACAAAGAGACACAATTTTGAATGGGGATCCAACTTCTTCGGGTTTGACACCAACACATGGGTCGGGCATCTCCAAATCCTGAAAAGGTGTTTCACAAACACTTTTCGACGGAACTGATGGAGATCTGATCCCCTTGAGCAGCGAAAACGTGTTTGGAATCGTAATTTACAAGTTCGTTTTGGTTGAAAAGCAAAAATCGATACATTGATAAAAAAAGAATAAACATGCATTTTCTAATCTACTTAGACATGGAGTATAACATGAAAACATATTTTTGTTTAACCATTAAAGTAAAAGGAAGAAAGAATACCTTTGTAGATTTTCCTTAGCAACTCCTTACTCCAAGCTTTACAGCAACACATGAACTTCTCTGCTTCTCTGCTTCTACAAAAGGACACCACCAAAAGAGAGAACCTCCTATTCTCTAAGTGCTTAGACCTATTCCTTAGTGGGAAGGAATTCCAACAATTGGAACAATGTTTTTGGGAATGCAAAGAGTGAGAGAGAGAGAATTCTTGTGTCAGTTCAAAAGTAATCGATCAATTGATTTATTCTCACAAGGAGAAGAAAAACCATGCAGAGGGAAAACTTCTCTCACTCCCTATCGATGGGGAGTTGGAGGAAAGTGGGAAACGTGTCACACGTTCCCCTCTTTATTTTATTTTTTTATTTAATAATTAATCGTATTAGTTAATAAATCAATTAAATCTTATTTAATTAAATTAAATTAAACTTCATACATTTAATTTAGATTAAATCACATATAATCAATTTTCCCTCTAACATATAGTTTTAATGCACATCTAATGCACATTAAATTTTAACCTATAGTTTTCAAATATGAATCATATTCTCATTCGAATCTAATATTTGAACTCTTTGAAATATTTAATTCTCTCACATAATTTAATATGAATCATATTCACATTAAATTTATAATATATAGTTCCTAAACTATATATTATATCGTATCAATATACATTAAGTTTATTCCCTTATGAATTTGAACATTTCAAATTCAAATGATCTAAGAACCCTTTACGAGCTAGAAGGCGAACCTAATTGACCTACTGATCAGAAGCTCCAACGATAAGAGATTGCTCAGTAAATCTCATTAACCTCCCAATCAACATTCGTTAACTGCGGGAACACTCCACTAAAGTCTCACAGCTGCACTCTTCTCACTGCAGATATATTTATGTGTCCACAGATATTGGCCAATAATAGCAAGTCAATCCTTCACGAATGTTTGTAACACCAGCTGGGTCAAATTACCGTTTTACCCATGGGTTACATCTTGTACCTTAAGTACCAGTGCTCCTCTAATGAACAATTTGTTTGTGGTCCTACCAACAAACAGAGTCCCTCTCGGGCCAATGAGAGGGTCGGGCTCTTTGTTCATGTCCCGGAGACACCACTAAAGGGAACATTCCTCTGCTTACCCGAGTAGGCGGGAACTAGTGAATTCCATCTTGCTAAGTTAAGTTCTCAGCCGCTCACTTGGTCTTGTCCCCAAGAAGGTAGGCATATTGAGTCGGCGAATCTGGCCATTCTCACCCATACTAGTCAAAGGACAATCCCTCATGAGCAGGAGTTCAGTAACTCCGCTCAAGATTGAGATCAAGTTGCCTAGGTCATCCTAGTGAAATAGAAACCTAACTAGTCAACGAAGTTACATCTAGTGGTTACTATTTCGTGGTCCGGTCTTATGTAATCTCATTACATAGGATACCCCCACTCACATGTCATCTACACGAACACGTTAGGATCATAGTGTTTGTATCAAATTCAAAGTGGGCCACATCCATAGTTTTACTAGGGTAAGGTACCCAAACCTTATCCCTAAACTATAGACCCTTTAGGTTGTATCTCTAACTGAGATCCTTTATATGTAAACTACATTTAGTTAAAGATTCATATTACAGCCTTGGATGTTTAGTTTATTGGATTTAGGGTTTAAAACAAAATTAATATCCAACAATAACTCTTTATTGAAATAATAACACTTTATTACAATAATTAGAACAAAATTACAAACTACGAGTTTTAGGGCACAAATCCCAACGAACTCCCACTTGAACTAAAACTCTAGTGGGGTACATCATAATCTAAAACAGTGGTTACAGAGATAGAAATACATTAAACTAGGGCATCCATATGTTGGGATTTATGCCCTAAACTTGTGTAATTTTGATCAAATAAATAAAGGCTTATTTGTTTTCATAAAATCATATTCTTGCTTTATAAATCCAATAAACGAAGCTCCAAGGTTATAATATATCTTGAACATCAGTGTAGTGGACACTATTTGGATTGTGTTCAAGAATATAACCTAAATGGTCTATGGTATAAGAATAAGGTTGGAAACCTCATTCTGGTAACACCATGGATGCGACCCACTTTGTAATTAGTACAAATGAGGTAATCCAACTAATTCATGTAGTTGACATGCGAGTGAGGGCATCCTTTATGAAGAGTTTATATAAGACTGGACTGCAAATTATTAGTCTAACCAATATAACACCGTTAACAGGATAGGACTGATAATTTATAGATGGTCATTAGTGACTCGACCTGAATCCTGAGTAAGTTAAGAACTCCTGCTTATAGGGGTTTGTCCTTAGACTAGTATGGATGAGAGTGGCCTGTAGCCGACTAAATAAGTCTACCTTCTCAGGGACAGAATCTCGTAGGTAGCTGGGGACTTAACTGTGCAAGTGGAATTCACTCATTCCTACACAAAGGAATTAGATAGGTTGTTCCCTTAAGAACTGACTCCAGGTCTTGAACAACGGGGCCCTGCCCTCTATGATTATATCAGTGGACACAATATAATCCACAGTGAGGAGAGTGCAGCTACAAGTCTATAGTGGAGTGACTTGTAGTTATTGAATACTGATTAACTGGATCAAAAAGTTTGATAAGTTAATCTCACATCATTGGAGCTCATGAACTATAGATCCATTAGGTCCCTCCGTTGGCTCAAGATGGTTATATTGAGGGTATAAAGTTAGGAATGAAATTGAAGTGTTCAATTTTATATATGAGATGTCATATCAGTTATATGTGATATAATTGATATAATATATAGTTTTAATGTGAATTAGATTCACATATTAACTATATACTAAAGAGAGAATGAAAAAAGGATAGGATGGTAATTTCCATCCCTATATCCTTGTATATAGAGTTGCATGAGATGCAACTAGGTTAAGATAAGCAACCTAAGCTTTTGCTAACCTAAGTGTGTGCCATTTGTTGTGTTGTTGGAAAAGTCCAAAACATAATCTCTCTTACAACAACATCTCATCTCACATAAAGGGAACCCACATTCCTCACTCACCTAGAGAACTACGGAGAAGATCTGGTGGTAGTGTCTTCATCCGTTCGGGTTCCAATTGCTGAGATCGTGATCGTGGAGAAAGCAGCACTCGAAGAAAAGTTCTTCAAAGGTAATATTTCGCTGTCCATATTGTTTATTTCTGCTTAATATAGGTAGAATCGTTCTTGAATGTAATCCATGTAATGTAATTTAGAACGCGCGATTCACAATCGCTTCCGCTGCGGGATTCGATTCCCTTCACCATATACCCCATTACATATCTCCCACTTGCCCTAGATTAGCCCATGTACATATC
Source organism: Trichosanthes cucumerina (assembly GCA_036507285.1). NCBI lineage: Eukaryota > Viridiplantae > Streptophyta > Magnoliopsida > Cucurbitales > Cucurbitaceae > Trichosanthes > Trichosanthes cucumerina. The sequence goes on from CM071837.1 coordinate 18,334,894, forward strand.
TCGTAGACCTAGACTTTCCAGATGACCCTCGAACACTTTAACCGTGAGAGTCTTTGTAAACGGATCAGCAATATAGTGCTCCGAAGTGATCTTCGTGACTGTCACATCTCCTCATTGCATTATCCCTCGTATCAGGTGATACTTCCTCTCGATGTGCTTCCCTCGCTTATGGCTGCGAGGTTCCTTCGAATTGGCAACCGCACCACTGTTGTCACAGTATAAGATGATGAGAAATTTCATATTTGGAACAACTTCCAAATGAGTAAGGAATTTCCTTAGCCAAACAACCTCTTTAGCGGCTTCACAAGCAGCGACATACTCAGCCTCCATCGTGGAGTCAGCGATGCATCCTTGCTTGATGCTTCGCCATACTATAGCTCCCCCGTTAAGGGTGAAAACTGATCCCGATGTGAATTTCCTAGAATCCTTATCGGTCTGAAAATCAGAATCAGTATATCCAGTAAGGATCAAATCCTTAGTCCCATACACAATCGTATAGTCCCTCGTTCTCCTAAGATACTTAAGGATATTTTTAACTGCTGTCCAATGGGCTAACCCTGGATGAGTACCTACTGACTATTCCCACTGCATAACAAATGTTTGGCCTCGTGCACAACATAACATACATTAAGCTACCTACTGAAGAAGCATAGGGAATACGTCTCATATCCTCAACTTCTTGATGTGTCTTAGGACACTGTTCCTTAGACAAATGAACTCCATGCCTGAAGGGTAACAAGCCTCTCTTAGAATTCTATATCGAATATCTGGACAACATTTTGTCGATATAGGATGCTTGAGACAGAGCTAGCGTTTTGTTCTTGCGATTTCTGAAGATCTGAATCCCAAGAACACATTGCGCCTCTCCCAAATCTTTCATTTGGAATTGGGTCGCAAGCCAATTCTTTATGTCAGTAAGGTATCCTACATCATTCCCAATGAGTAGGATATCATCCACATAAAGCACTAATAAAGCTACTTTGTCGTTGATGATCCTCTTGTAAACACAAGGCTCATCAACGTTTTGGTCAAAACCATAAGACTTGATTGCAGTATCAAATCTTATATTCCAAGATCTGGATGCTTGTTTTAACCCATAAATGGATCGATTGAGCTTGCAAACTTTTTGCTCCTGACCTTGGGTTATGAACCCTTCGGGCTGAGACACATAAATGCTCTCGTCAGGATTATCATTCAAAAAGGTTTTCTTGACGTCCATTTGCCAGATTTCATAATCATAAAACGCGGCTATGGACAAGAGTATCCTTATAGACTTCAGCATAGCAACAGGGGAAAAAGTTTCTTCATAATCAACTCATTCCCTTTGGGTAAAATCCTTTGCTACAAGTCTAGCCTTAAAGGTTTGTACCTTTCCGGCTGCATCTCTCTTTCTCTTATAGATCCATTTACACCCTATGGGTCTAACCCCTTCAGGTTGGTCTACAAGTTCCCATACTGAATTGAAGTCCATTGACTCCATTTCAAGGTCCATGGCTTTGAACCTTTGGTCCTTGTCTACGTCATTCATTGCCTATTTATAAGACAATGGATCTTTTACCCCGTTATCAGGTATGCCGACTTGAGTTTTAGCTAAACCCAAGTAGCGGTCAGGATGGGAAACAACCCTCCCACTACGTCGAGGCAATCCCAAAAATTGAGAAGGACGAGACTGACTTGAGGTGCTGGCTTCTCCATCAACTCTTGATGAAGGTCCCGCTTGATCAACAACTCTTGTTGGTTCATCTGTAGCTTCATTTAACACTAATTTACTACGTGGTTTATGGTTACTCATGTGATCTTCCTCCAAGAACGTGGCGTTTGTCGATAAAATCACCTCGTTTTCTTATGGATCAAAGAAAAGACCACCTCTCGTTTCTGTGGGATAGCGAACAAATTGACATAATTTTGAACGTGGTTCCATTTTTTTTGGGTTTGTCACTAGCACATATGCCAGACAACCCCAAATCTTGATGTGTTGTAAACTAGGTTTACGCCCCTTCCATAGTTCAAAAGGTGTTTCTGAAACACTCTTTGATGGAACAATGTTCAAGATTTGAACTGCAGTCCCTACTGCATATCCCCAAAACGAGGTAGGCAATTGAGCATAGCTCATCATAGAACGAGCCATGTCAAACAAGGTTCTATTTCTCCTTTCTGACACACCATTTTGTTGTGGTGTATTAGGTGCTGAGAGTTGAGATTTAATTCGATGTTCTATCAAATAGTCCTTGAATCTCAAATCCATATACTCTCCACCTCGATCGGATTGAAGTGTTTTAATAGTTTTCCCTAATGCATTGGTACTTCAGCCTTATACTCTTTGAACTTTGGAAGTGCCTAAGACTTGTGATGCATTAGGTATAGATAACCATACCTCGAATAATCATCTATGAAAGAGATGAAATATTCGTACCCTTCTCGAGCTATAACATTCACCGGACCACAAAGATCTGAATGTACAAGTTCTAAGGGCTCTATGGCTCTGTAACCTTTTCCAGTAAAAGGTCGCTTAGTCATTTTACCTTCCAAGCATGATTCGCAGAGAGGTAAAGAATCATCTTCTAACTTGTTTAGAAGTCCATTCTTAAAGAGTCTCTCAATCCGGTTGAGATTAATATGACCAAGTATAAGATGCCACAGATAGGTATTATTTTGAGAAATTCTTTGCCTTTTACATTGAGTACTATCAGTTTTAAACATCTCATGATTTAAAATTGCTTTAGTCTGATTCGGTTTAAGCACATACAATCCGTTTTTCAATTTAGCAGAACAAATATTGACACCCTCTTAATGAACGCTTCATTTAATAAAAAGGAAATACAATATCCAAGTTCTATTAAACAAGAGATAGAAATTAAGTTCCTCTTAATCTTAGGAACTATATACAGATTTTTTTAATAAAATAAATCTATCTCCGAAAAATAGCTTGGCTTTTCCCACTGCATGAGCTGAGACGACGTCTCCCGTTCCGACCCTGAGTGTCATCTCACCCTCTTCGAGCTCGTTAAAGGAACTAGTTTCCTGAAACGAAGAGCAAACGTGATTAGTGGCTCCTAAATCAAGTATCCAGGTAAAATCATCATTTTCTACTAAACAAGTTTCAAGAACAAGTAAATCTAATTTACCTGTCTTCTCTTTGAGCTCAGCAAGGTATTTTGGGGAGTTTCGCTTCCAATGCCCATCCACGTTGCAGTGGAAACATTTTCCTTTATCTGCAACCTTGGCTTTTCGCTTGCCTTTCTCAGCAGCAGGTGCCTTCCCTTTCCCTCCTATCTTCTTATTTTCGGTCTTCTTAAGCCCAGAAGATGAACCACAAGAATTAGTCCTAGAGGATGAACCCTTTTGGAACCTTATGGAATTGGAAAATAGATTTTCCTCTCCATCAACCTGTCCATTATTATCCATAAGAGATTGGTAAGTCTGTAACTCATTTAGGAGGGAAGTCAGGTTATACTCCTTTTTGTTCATCTTTGCATTGCTACGGAATCGTAGGAAACTCTTCGGTAGAGATTCCAAGATGAAGAATACCTGACTTTGCTCATCCAAGACTGCTCCGTTCATTTCGGCCACGTTGAAGTGAACTATAAGATCGAGAACGTGTTCTCTCACTGAAGTTCCCTCCTTCATGCGCGGGTTATAAACGTACTTGAGGGACTCATGCCGAATTTGTTCAGACGGTTGTTCAGACAAATTCTGCAGATAACCCATGATCTCACGAGGTGAGACCATACCCTCCAACTTCCTGGCCAAGACATCAGTTATGCCAACCAGGATATAGGCCTTGGCCTTTTCATTGGCCTTGGACCAACGGTCAAACGCATCCTTAACAGATTGAGGTGCATTTTGAGCAGGGATCTGAGGACATTCCTCAGTTAGTACGAACCGAAGGTCGTCAACAACAAGACTCGCATCCAGGTTGGACTTCCACGTAGTAAAATTTTCACCAGTTAAATGTTCGCGTTTGAGAAAGGCTATATACGAGGACGACATGCTGAAAATCCAAAATAGTTCTAATTAGCTATGCTTTTTAACCCATTATAAAACCAATCAAATTAAGCAAAATTATTAAATAACCCTAGTGTTTAAACTAAACCCAGTGTTTAAATTAAACCTTTAAATTTTGCAACGATACTTCAAGGGTTTAGAACAAAAGCCTCCGTCGGGCGGTCAGTCATTCCTCCCCTAAATTGAAACTTTCTCAGCCAATTCTCACTACCAGAACATCTCATGTCCCAATGGTCCTTAGCTACCGTTGGTCAAGGACTTGTTAACTAGCTTAACTTATCCTGTAAATGTGACCCTATCATTTTCAGATCCAATAGGTTCGAGCCAACATGCTACTATTAAGAAAGACAACTATTGGCAAATTACCTAAGTGACCCTATCCATTTATGGAGTTCGCAGTGTTCTGATCCTTATAGTCAGGCCCTTCGTAGGGTTTGGTTGTTCTAACCTACCAGGCGAATTATAGAAATCTCACGGTTCGACCTAATGGAGGAGACCGTAGGATACGTTGACACACGTCCTGCTCCCATTTACTATTGATAAATCCCTCATTCACCTTGGTATTGAACCATGCAAACACATACCGTAGGGGAACACCCTATTGACGCCACGTAGCCGAGCATGGAACTCACGGTGTGAACTCTTGAGGACGTGAGAGTAAACTCGATGCGAACATCTCGTTTTCTCCCACTGAAGCTCCTAAGATTAGGGTATAGTTTTAACTTAGTTGGATTATGGCTAAAAGATTCTATCTAACTTTATGCCTATTATAACTATTATAACTAGGTCTTTTACCTTATGTCTAGGTGAATAAACATTTTAATTACCTAGATATAAAATTGAACTAAGGTTAATTCAACTCAAGCTCCGGTCGGTTCGGGTAGGAGGTGTTCAAGATAACTGTCAACTTAAGTACCCCTGACCTTAGACGTAACTTCACCCCAGAGAGTTCCCTTATAACCAAAGTTCTATGGTTCTACTATATTTTAAACTATTTAAAATACTATGTAACACTAATTTCTAATCCTATTAGAAATTAAAACTTAGGTGTAAATTAATTTCAAACCATTTAAAACTAATTTAATTTTTACCCAAGTTCCTATGTTTGCATGCCTTTCTTTGTTATAGGTTATGGTTGCTAAAGCCCCTTAATTTATAACTTTTATAAATTTAATAATTAACCTATGACAAATAACTTATTACAAAACCAACAATTATTTTTCAAATTGGAGGTAAAATATTCAACTAATTGAATAATAAAATTACTTAAATAAAAAAACATTTATTTTAAACTAAGTAATTTCATGCTCCATGCAATTTATTTTCCATATAATCTAATTATAACATTTATAACTAATTACTCATGAAAAATAAATTAATCATGCATTTAAACCATATTCATATAACAATTATGCAAATAAAATGCATGAACATGCTTATCCTAAAGTGGGAAAAAATTCTAAATGACATTCATGAAGAAACACAACTGTAAAACCGGAATAATTTGGCCCCTAAAGTGCAAAATAATAAAATTACTCTAATTTTATTACATAAACCGGTCCAAAACTCCTTGAACCGGGTTTGAACCACTCGAACCGAACCGAAAACCAACCAAGATGTTGAACCGGTCTGCAGCTTGTGAAAATGCATCACGCGCCTGCTATCGGGGTGGCGTTGTAACGCTGAGGGGCAGCGTTGCAATGCCACTGACCCCTGGAGCTCCCGCGTCGATAGGGAATGTTCGCGTTGCGACGCCGTTCCTCCGCGTTACAACGCTGATGGACGGCGTTGCAACACTGCTGCTTCGGTAGTAGTTTTCTCCTTCGAGCACAACAGCTTCCAACTTCAATTTCTCCTTCGATTTTCAACCAAAATGCACGAAACTGGTCCCGAACGACTCTTAACTCGAATACAGACTTGATGATGCACTTAATTGCCCAAAAACACAGGGACCTTTACACTTAATTTGATCAAATTAAAGAAAAGACTAAGGCCAAATACTCCTAAATAGTTTTACAGCAAACAAAATGCATTTCCCACCAAATCAATGCAATTTTGTTTCAACCAAAGCATAACAAACTTGCCTCTGATACCAATTGATGGAGATCTAATCCCCTTGAGCAGCGAAAACGTGTTTGGAATCGTAATTTGCAAGTTCGTTTTGGTTGGAAAGAAAAAATCGATACATTGATAAAAACAGAATAAACATGCATTTTCTAATCTAATTTGACATGGAGTATAACATGCAAACATATTTTTGTTTAACCATTAAACTAAAAGGAAGAAAGAATACCTTTGTAGACTTTCCTCAACAACTCCTTGCTCCAAGCTTTACAGCAACACATGAACTTCTTTGCTTCTCTGCATCTACAACAAGACACCACTAAAAGAGAGAACCTCCTATTCTCTGAGTGTTTAGACCTATTCCTTTGTGGGAAGGAATTCCAACAATTGGAACAATATTTTTGGGAATGCAGAGAGTGAGAGAGAGAGAATTCTTGTGTCAGTTCAAAAGTAATCGATCAATTGATTTCTTCTCACCAAGGGAAGAAAAACCATATAGAGGGAAAACTTCCCTCACTCCCTATCGATGGGGAGTTGAAGGGAAGTGGGGAACGTGTCACACGTTCCCCTCTTTTTTCTTATTTAATAATTAATCGTATTAATTAATAAATCAATGAAATTATATTTAATTAAATTAAATTAAATATCATATATTTAATTTAGATTAAATCACATTTAATCAATTTCCCCTCTAACCTATAGTTTTAATGCACATCTAATGCACATTAAATTTTATCCTATAGTTTTCAAATATGAATCATATTCACATTTGAATCTAATATATGAACTCTTTCAAATATTTAATTCTCTCACATAATTTAATATGAATCATATTCACATTAAATTTATAATATATAGTTCCTAAACTATATACTATATCGTATCAATATACATTAAGTTTATTCTCTTATGAATTTAAACATTTCAAATTCAAATGATCTAAGAGCCCTTTACAAGCTAGAAGGTGGACCTAATGGACCTATAGATCAGAAGCTCCAACGATACGAGATTGCTCGGTCAATCTCATTACACTCCCAATCAACATTCGTTAACTGCGGGAACACTCCACTAAAGTCCTACAACTGCACTCTTCTCACTGCAGATATATTTCTCTGTCCATGGATATTGACCAATAACAGCAAGTCAATCCTTCACGAATGTTTGTAACACCAATTGGATCAAATTACCGTTTTACCCCTAGGTTACATCTTGTACCTTAAGTACCAGTGCTCCTCTAATGAACAATTTATTTGCGGTCCTACCAACAAACAGAGTCCCTCTTGGGCCAATGAGAGGGTCGGGCCCTTTCTTCAAGTCCCGGAGACACCACTTAAGGGAACATTCCTTTACTTACCCTAGTAGGCGGGAAGGAGTGAATTTCATCTTGCTAAGTTAAGTTCCCAGTCGTTCACTCGGTCTTGTCCCCAAGAAGGTAGGCATATTGAGTCGGCGAATCTGGCCACTCTCACCCATACTAGTCAAAGGACAATCTCTCACGAACAGGAGTTCGTAACCTGCTCAGGACTGAGATCAAGTTGCCTAGGTCATCCTAGTGAAATAAAACCTAACTAGTCAACGGAGTTACATCTAGTGGTTACTATTTCGTGGTCCAATCATATGTAATCTCATTACATAGGATATCGTCACTCACATGTCATCTACACGAACACGTTAGGATCATAGTGTTTGTATCATGTACAAAGTGGGCCACATCCATAGTTTTACTAGGGTAAGGTACCCAAACCTTATCCCTTAACTATAGACCCTTTAGGTTGTATCTCTAACCGAGATCCTTTGTATGTACACTACATTCAGTTAAAGATTCATATTACAGCCTTGGATGTTTAGTTTATTGGATTTAGGGTTAAAAACAAAAGCAATATCGAACAATAACTCTTTATTGAAATAACACTTTATTACATTAGAACAAAATTTCAAACTATGAGTTTTAGGGCACAAACCCCGACAGGAACATTGTTCAAAATATAAACCGCAGCCTCCACTGCGTAACCCCAAAAAGAATCAGGGAGACGAGCGTAGCTCATCATCGAACGAACCATGTCCCACAGGGTTCTGTTTCTCCTCTCCGATAAACCATTCTGCTGTGTCATACAAGGTGCTTAGAGGTGGGACGTACTTCCATGTTCTATCTTATAGTCCTGGAATTCAGTGTCCCTATGCTCTCCACCTCGATACGATCAAAGTGTTTTTATAGTTTTACCTGACAGGTTGTCAACCTCAGTCTTGTACTCCTTGAACTTTTAAAGAGTTTCAGACTTTCTATGCATTAGGTAAATGTATCCATACCTTGAATAGTCATCTATAAAATATACAAAGTATTCGTAACCTCCTCGTGCTTTAACACTCATCGGACCACAGAGGTTAGAATGTATAAGGTCTAGTAAAATGACGTTTGGTCATTTTGCCTTCAAGGCATACGTCACATACCGCTAAAGAGTTTTCTTCCAACTCGCTTAGAAGTCCACTCTTCACTAGTCTCTCAATCCTATTGAGATTAATGTGGCCTAACCTTAGATGCCAAAAATGGGCATTTTCTTTAGGAGAAACCTTTACTCTTTTAGTTTGTCACTCAGTCGTTTTAAACAATTTAGTATTCAAAACACTTTTGACCGAATTAGGTTTCAAAACGTACGAGTTATTCTCAAGTGAAGCAGAACAAATGAAGTTTCCATTTTGGAAAATAAACGCTTTATTACCGGTAAATGAAACAGAAATACAATGTTCTAACAGGCAAGAAATAGAAACTAGGTTTCTAGTAAACCCTGTAACTATATAGAAATTATCTAATAAAATGTAATTCCTACCAAAAAATAGCTTCATCATGTCGATTGCTGCAGCAGAGACAACCTCTCCAGATCCAACCCATAGCGTTATCTCACTCTCTTATAGCTGCTGTCAGGAACTAATTCCCTGAAAGGAAGAACAAACATTATTAGTGGCGCCTGAATCCAGTATCCAGGCAGAGTCATTACTCTGCACTAAACAAGTTTCAGTTACTAGTAAATCACATTTACCTTCTTTCCTCCTGTTGGCAAGGAATAGGATAGTTTCTCTTCTAGTGACCATCCCCATTGCAGTGGAAACACTTTTCTTTCTCTTCAAATTCCTTGACCTTCTTGCCCTTTTGGGCGACAACACGGTCAACTTTGCCTTCTTCATCTTCTTCTTCGTTCCTTTCGGGCTTGAATAACCTACAGATTTTGTCCCAGAGGTCGAACCCCTGTGAAAGAACGTGAAGGCAACATTTGCCTCAGCTTCCGATGTCCTGATCCTCATCAAGTACTGAAAGTTCTGTAGTTCGTTAAGAAGGATAGTCAGAGTATAACTAATTTTGTTCATAACAGCATTGCTACGAAACTGAAGGAAACTCTTCGGAAGAGTCTCCAAGATAAAGCTGACCTGGCTAGACTCGTCGATCGAAGCCCCATTCATCTCTGCCAGATTAAAGTGGGTCATCATGTCCAGAACATGTTCACGGACAGACAACCCTTCTATCATCCGTGTATTGAAGACGTGTTTGAGGAAATCGTGTCGGACCTAAAAGGACTATTGTTCAAACATTTTCTGGAGAGATTTCATGATCTCCTTAGCGGTGATCATCACCTCATGCTTCTTTGCCAAAACATCAGATAAGCTGGAAATTATATAGACATTGGCCTTTTCATTGGCCCCGATTGAGCCCGACACCTGAGGACACTTCTCAGTAACCACGAACTTTAGGTCTTCAGTTACAAGTATTGTCTTGATATTATTCTTCCACTTTTGGTAATTATGTCCTACCAGTTTGTCAGAAGCTAAAAGAGCGACAAGTGAACTAGACATTTTTGCTGAAAACAAGAAAAACTTTGTATTAGTATCGCAAAAACTTTGAAAATCTAATCAGGTTTTAGAAAATTTTTAGCCTATGATCCCTAGGTGTCACACCCCGTCCCAACTTACTTGCCTAACCTAGGAAGAGATGCAAAGACAAAGATAACAAAACCTCTTGCTGGCTTTCCTTGACTAACCCAAGACTTAACTTAAAATAGACGTAACACATCATGTTTGAATAAGCAAAGTAAAACACTGATATACACTTATATATGAAATACATTCACTTCCTTTACTATGTTCTTTAGATAGTCATAAAGTTTCCAAGTTTATAACAACCCATCTAATATGTTCTCACTACAAACCATATACAAAGAAAGTGTATATACAAGGAGCTAAATGGCGTGGTGGCAAGTAGGTCTTGTGATGGCTAAGCACTGGAAACTCGTCTGCTACCCTGGAAGAGTAGACATAGAGAAAACGTGAGCTAGGAAGCTCAGTGAGTGTCTATTATAAGCTCAAAGGTGAAGCATAATAATGGCAGATTATAAGTAGAAGTTAGCTTAACATAAACAAACCATGCTTCCAATTTACACAAGTCACCACTTATGCATAGCACATAACTCATAATATAGTATTATATTGAGTGTAGATAGATCAATAATGTAGAAGCTCATAACAATAAAACACATAGCATGATACCACTTTCGAACCATAGAGGTGGTAAAGTTACATTTGTACCAACAAGGTTCATACCTCTCTCACGTGCACGTGGAATACCTTTGGCCCTTTGGTTTTCCCTAATACCTTCTCTATGTCCTTGAAGATTAAGGTAAGACCATTTACTACCCGAATACCTTCTCATTGTCCTTCAAGATCGGAAATTATGATTCATTCCCCTAAGTACCTTCTCGAATGTCCTTGAGATTAGGGGTTAATCAAGATCAAGGGCATAACTTGTTTACCATGGAAATCATGTCTTTATAACACATACAACAATTTCTTGACAATTTCACATTATCATCTAAACATGTTCCCAAGTGGATTTACACAAAACATTCTCTAAAGGAAAGCATACTTTCATAATTTAGTTTCCATACTTGGATTTATAGTTACAACTAATTCAAGCTTGCTTAGGTTCCATCATGAACTTTATGTTAGGGACTCCATGAAGCTATACATAATTAGTTCAAACAAGACTCAATGATCAACAATTATGCTTATTAAGAAAAACATGGGCCAAGCATAGTTTAAAGATAGAGTCACTCACAGTATTAGAATTAGAACCCTGGCTTGTAAACTTGACCTATTATCTCTTGACCTATCAAACGAACCAACCCAACCATTAGAACCTCGACCTCATGATTTTTAACCTTAAAGCTTGCAAGAAAACACACTTTTAAATTTTCCAGCATTTTCAGATTTTCTGCCCTGTATTCAGACAGCCATAACTTCTTCAGTACTTATCCAAAAATAATGTAATTTATACCAAACTCTTCCTTTTTGAACCCTCTAAAAATCATATGAAGACATGAAATTGAAATTCCAAACGGATTTGTTCCGAAATACCTCGAAAGCTACTTTCCCCAAAACAGACTTCTGCTGTTTTCAGATTCGGATTTCCTGCTGCACAACAAATTTAATCTGATATTTAAGAGATCTTCTAGACATTTTCTACTCACGATTTCTTCACGAAAGTTGTAGGAAATTCAATAAGCTTTCGAACCATACTAATTTGAGCTTCTAACGCCAAGTGTACAGATCAGAACAACAAAAACATCAGAGACTTCCCGGATTTGACAGCATACTTCTGTCTTCTGCCTTCTTCTTCAAAACAGTAGCATCAATTCCTTTCCTTGCACCTTAGAAACAGGTCTAACTCAGTCCCATAACTCAATTTAGAATAACCATACACACAATTGATTGTAAGGTATATAGAAATGAAAGAAAATCTCCCTCAATCTCTTGCTAGAAGTTTTTCCCTTTCACCTAAAACTACAGGTTCACTTTCAGCTTGGGTTCCTCAAAATTTATCAACACAACCACCAAATATTTTTTGATAAACCTCAAGGACAACATCTTAGCTTACTTACCTCAAAATTTCAGCTTCTAATTCCTCCTCAAGAGCTCAAAACAGACTGATCTCCTCATACTGTTCTGCTACCCGAGAAACTTGAACACCCTTCACTGTTCTGCTCTTTTTTCCTTCGTCCTCTTGGTTTTTTCTGCAAAGCCGACTAGTTTCGTATTCTACACTCCATTTCTGAGATTTTGACACAAAAATCATCGAATTTGGTTCAGTAGATAGAGAGATATGGTCGATTGAAGATGACCCTTTTCCAGCTGCTTGCTGTTTTTCTCGTGAATTTGACAAAGACCTACTTGGCTTGTTTAACTCCGAAGCTTCACCTCCCTTTGCCAGCTCCTCCTTCAGTTTTTACATCTTAATCACCTTTTTAAAACAACAAAATAAGTGTGTAAATAAACCTTAAGCATTTAGCCAACTTATCCTAAGTTTGTAAGACATATGATCTTCCATTCAATACTTGATGCACCTAAAACTCCTCCAATTTGCTAATGAGTTGAACTTACTTCAATGCAACTTTTAATATTCTTATTTCAATGGTTTACCTATCCCCTTATGAAGTTTAGACACATTGTAGCTCCAAATTCAATAGATTCCCAAATTCGATCACGACATCGTTTAGTGCAACCTATACGACTTTGCTTATTTCAAAACATGATGAACGAGTGATCAATGATAAAAGAGAATAGGGTTTAGGGCTTACAATTTACTACCCCCTTAAGAGGAATTTCGCCCTCGAAATTCAGCACGAGAAAAGTTGTGGGTACTTTTCTTTCATTGTGTCTTCGCTTTCCCATGTTGCTTCCTCGACGTCGTGATTTCTCCACAAGACCTTTACCAGTGGTATTGACTTGTTCCTAAGCACCTGTTCTTTCCGATCCAGTACTTGTAGAGGTTCTTCCTCATATGATAGATTCTCCTTAAGTTGTATTGGTTCTACCTTGAGCACATGTGATGGATCGGAAACGTATTTCCTCAACATTGATACATGGAAAACATTATGTACCCGAGACAATTCTATTGGTAAAGCTAATGTAAGTCGATGGCCCTACACGTTCGAGAATCTCGTAAGGCCCTATATATATCTCTGCTCGCTTTCCCCTTCCTTCCGAACCGCAAAATACTCTTCCATGGGGATAGTCTCAGAAAACTTTGTCTCCGATTTGAATTCTAAATCTCTTCTTCGCTTGTGTCGTAGCTCTTTTGTCTATCTTGTCTTTGTCTTGATCTTTTCCTGATAAGTTTAACATTCTCCGAGGTAGCTTGGACCAACTCCGCCCTATCGCCTTCCTTTCTCCTACCTCCCCAAAGAAATAGGGGTTCTACATTTTCTTCCATATAATGCTTCGATGCGGTGCCATTCCGATGCTAGAATGATAACTATTATTGTATGCAAACTCCATCAATGATAGGTGAGTCTCCCACTTCCTTTATATTGCAAGACGCATGCTCAAGCATGTCTTCGAGGGTCCGAATGGTTCTTTTCGATCGACCATCGTTTGTGGATGAAATGTCAGACTAAAGTGCAACTTAGTTCCCAAGGCCTCTTGGAGACTCGGCGAACTTGGAAGTAAATCTCGAATCCCTATCCGACACAATAGATACTGGGGCTCTGTATTGGCTTACAATCCTGTCAACATATAATTTAGCAAGTTTATCCAGAGTAAAAGTTACCTTGACGGGTAAAAATCGAGCAGTCTTAGTCAATCTGTCTATTATCACCCAAATCCCGTCATAACCACTCGGTGTTCGGGGAAGTCCAAATAAGAAATCCATCGTTACATGCTCCCACTTCCATTCAGGTATTGGGAGTGGATTTAGAAGCCCTCCTGGTTTTTGTCGTTCAGGTTTCACCTGCTGACAAATTAAACATTTAGAGACATACTCTGCTATTTCTTGTTTCATTCCTGGCCACCAATAATGGTTCTTTAAGGTCCGATACATCTTTGTACCTCCTGGATGCATCGCATAGGTTGAACTATGTGCTTCTTCTAGTATCGCATTTCTCAAAGTTTCATCTTTAGATACACAAAATCTACCATACTTCATCAACGCTCCATCACGCCTTGCTTCGTAATCCGCTCTTTGATTCAAGTTCACCTCTTCTATCAATTTCTTCAGGGTAGGGTCTTTAGCTTGACTTGTGATAACATCATTAATTAAGTTAGGTCTTACCTGAAAATGAGCCAACAAGTTCCCTTTGTCACCAACATACACCTTTGCATTAGAACTCTTGAGTTCTTCAAATAGAGCCACTCTAACAGCATTAAGTGAACCCTTACGTTGCTTCGACTTCCTACTCGATTGCATCGGCTACAACATTAGCCTTCCCGGGTGGTATTCGATCGATGCAGTCATAATCTTTTATCAATTCAAGCCACCGCCGTTGTCTCAAATTCAACTCTTTCTGTTCGAAGATGTATTTTAAACTTTTATGATCTGTGTAAATACAACACTTCTCACCAAACAGATAATGCCTCCAAATTTTTAAAGCTAACACAATCGGGCCATGAGCTCCGGATCATGAGTAGGATAATTACATTCATGTTTTTTTAACTGTCTTGAGGCATAAGCAATCACTTTCCCATCCTGCATAAGTACACACCCAAGGCCCTGATGTGAGGCATCACAGTAAACCTCAAACTCTTTTCCCGTGGTGGGTAGAGTTAGTACCGGTGCTGTGACAAGTCTGTTCTTTAACTCTTGAAAACTTTTTCCACACTTTTCACTCCACTCGAACTTCGTATTCTTCTTTGTCAAACTGGTTAATGGAAGAGCTATCTTCGAAAATCCCTCAACAAAACGTCGATAGTATCCTGCAAGCCCCAAAAAACTACGGACTTCCGTTATTGAAGTTGGTTGTTCCCACTTAACTATAGCTTCCGTCTTCTGAGGATCCACTTGTACCCCAGCTGCTGACACTACGTGCCCCAAAAACACAACCTGTTCCAGCCAAAACTCACATTTACTAAATTTAGCATACAACTTCCGATCTCGTAATGTCTGTAGCACTATTCTGAGATGTTCTGCATGCTTTTCTCTACTTTCTGAGTACACCAAGATGTCATCAATAAATACTATCACAAACTGATCAAGGTAAGGATGAAATATCCGATTCATGAGATCCATGAATGTTGCTGGGGCATTAGTTAACCCGAATGGCATTACCAAGAATTCATAATGCCCATACCTTGTCACGAAAGTCGCTTTTGGTACATCGAATCATTGATCTTGGTGATGATATCCCGATCGTAAATCAATTTTGGAAAACACCGAGGCACCCTTCGCTTGATCGAACAGTCATCTATGCGAGGCAAAGGATATTTGTTACGTATTGTTACCTTATTCGGTTGTCGGTAATCAATACATAATCGTAATGTCCCATCCTTCTTTTAACAAACAACACAAAGTGCTCCCACGAGAGATACACTTGGTCGAATATAACCCTTATCCACCAACTCCTACAATCGAAGTTTTCAATTCCTTCGATTCCTTGATTGCCATCCTATACGGGGCTTGAGATATTGGCGTTGTTCCGGCATCAAGTCAATGGTAAACTCCACCTCTCTATCGTGTGGCAACCCTCAGTTAGCTCTTCCGGGAAGACATCTAAATACTCACGTACTCACCGGAATGTCTTGTGTTTCGATTTACTCACCTGGTGCACAAACTACATATGCAAGATATCTTTGTACAACCTTTCTTCAATAATTTCCCAACTTTAATAGTTGATATCATACAAGTAGGCAATATCTTCCTATGTCCCTTAAACACAACCTCGTTGCTTTGATTTCCTCAACACAACTTCCTTCCTATGGCGGTCCATTAAGGCATGATACCTAGATAAGAAATCCATCCCCAAAATAACGTCGAACTCTTGGAGATCTAAGGGAATCGATTCGGTTGTCATAGTCACACCATTCACTTCCACCATACAGTTAGTATAAACACTACAAACTATCGACATATCACCAATAGGAGTATAAATACACAGCTCCTCAGATAAAGGTTCTAACTTCGCAACAATGCTAGCAAGCAAACATTTTAGAGATAAAAGAATGTGTAGCTCTGGATCTAGTAATGCATGTGCAGGTTTATTACAGATAGAAAGTGTACCGTAACAACTTCTCGTGCATCATCCGCCTCCCGTTGTGTCATGGCGTAAATCTTTCCTCGTTGTCTGGGTCGACCCACACCGCCTTTTGCTTAGCACTACTAGTGCCTTCTCCTCCAGCTGCCCCAGTATTTTGCTGCTGGTTCACAGTATGCGATGTAGTTCTCTCTGTCCCACCATGCCTTTTTGCATTAATTGGGGCATTCCTTTTGAAGTGACCACCTTGCCCACAGTTGAAACATACATTTCCGCCACTCAAACATCGACCCCAATGATACTTTCCACAAGTGCTGCACAAAGGTTTCTTCTTGCTGAACTAGCTACTGACTCACTAGGTTGCCCTGTACGGGAGTCCCTTGCTGATCCTATCAGAAAACATGATCCCTGCTGCCTCTGTCTTTCCCCACGTCCACTTGTACGATCCTCCTGAGTAGTTTGCCCACCACGATGGGGTTTAAAGCTTCCTTTTCCAGAGATACCTGGAGTGAATCTCCTACTATCTCCTCGTTGGAATCGGTCTCGTGGTAAACCAACAGAATAAGTGGTATGACCACCACCTACAGTTCCTTTTCCCATTCTGTGTTCTACCAGGCTTCGCTCTACTCGTAATGCCGTCTCCACAAGCTTGGAGAACTCACCCACTCCGAACTTTTTGTCACAGCGCGCTCGATCTCTCTAAGTAGACCGTCCTCGAACCTCTTGCATCGATCTGTCTCGTTTGCAACATTAGTGCTAGCATACTTTGATAATTCTGTGAACTTCTTCTCATATTCTATTATAGTCATCGACCCCTGAACAAGTCCTAAAAACTCGTTCCTCTTCGCATCACGATATGAGCTCGGGTAATACTTATCTTCAAAGGCCTTTCGAAACTCTTTCCAGCTCCAAGCATCCCCTTTTCTGCTCTCAGTTATCTTCCACCAATCATCCGCTCCTTTCTCGGAGTAAGAATGTCGCTAAATCGACCTTCCTGTCTTGAGGCATCGCATGACCTAAAGCACTTCTCAATCAGATTTAACCAAACCTCAAGATCACTGGGATCTGTCGTGCCTTCAAATGTTGTTGCACCTAAGGCTTTCGATCTTTCAATGCCATACTTCTTTTCTCGGATGCGCATCTTTGATCCAACACTTTCACTAATCTTTGAGTTATCCGCAGAAAGATCTGTTTCCTCCATATTCACCTCTTGGCCGAGGATGACTAGACTCTCCCTCGATACCTCTCTTCCTCTATCACCGTAGCTTCTTGAGTTCCAGTCTCCACTTGCTGCCTCGTTTGCCACCTCGAGCCATGGTCCTAAATTACACAATCTTATTAAAATAAGTAAGACAACAAGCTCCTAATTTAATGCATGAACCTAGTTCCCTTCCCAAAACCTTTTGCTCGATACAAGTTGTCACACCCCGTCCCGACTTACTTGCCTAACCTAGGAAGAGATGCAAAGACAAAGATAACAAAACCTCTTCTTTGGCTTTCCTTGACTAACCCAAGACTTAACTTAAAATAGACGTAACACATCATGTTTGAATAAGCAAAGTAAAACACTGATATACACTTATATATGAAATACATTCACTTCCTTTACTATGTTCTTTAGATAGTCATAAAGTTTCCAAGTTTATAACAACCCATCTAATATGTTCTCACTACAAACCATATACAAAGAAAGTGTATATACAAGGAGCTAAATGGCGTGGTGGCAAGTAGGTCTTGTGATGGCTAAGCACTGGAAACTAAATGCTGCTCACACGGGAAGAGTAGACATAGAGAGAAAACGTGAGCTAGGAAGCTCGGTGAGTGTCTATTATAAGCTCAAAGGTGAAGCATAATAATGGTGGATTATAAGTAGAAGTTAGCTTAACATAAACAAACCATGCTTCCAATTTACACAAGTCACCACTTATGCATAGCACATAACTCATAATATAGTATTATATTAAGTGTAGATAGATCAATAATGTAGAAGCTCATAACAATAAAACACATAGCATGATACCACTTTCGAACCATAGAGGTGGTAAAGTTACATTTGTACCAACAAGGTTCATACCTCTCTCACGTGCACGTGGAATACCTTTGGCCCTTTGGTTTTCCCTAATACCTTCTCTATGTCCTTCAGATTAAGGTAAGACCATTTACTACCCGAATACCTTCTCATTGTCCTTCAAGATCGGAAATTATGATTCATTCCCCTAAGTACCTTCTCGAATGTCCTTCAAGATTGGGGTTAATCAAGATCAAGGGCATAACTTGTTTACCATGGAAATCATGTCTTTATAACACATACAACAATTTCTTGACAATTTCACATTATCATCTAAACATGTTCCCAAGTGGATTTACACAAAACATTCTCTAAAGGAAAGCATACTTTCATAATTTAGTTTCCATACTTGGATTTATAGTTACAGCCAATTCAAGCTTGCTTAGGTTCCATCATGAACTTTATGTTAGGGACTCCATGAAGCTATACATAATTAGTTCAAACAAGACTCAATGATCAACAATTATGCTTATTAAGAAAAACATGGGCCAAGCATAGTTTAAAGATAGAGTCACTCTCACAGTATTAGAATTAGAACCCGGCTTGTAAACTTGACCTATTATCTCTTGACCTATCAAACAAACCAACCCAACCATTAGAACCTCGACCTCATGATTTTTAACCTTAAAGCTTGCAAGAAAACACACTTTTAAATTTTCCAGCATTTTCAGATTTTCTGCCCTGTATTCAGACAGCCATAACTTCTTCATTACTTATCCAAAAATAATGTAATTTATACCAAACTCTTCCTTTTGAACCCTCTAAAAATCATATGAAGACATGAAATTGAAATTCCAAACGGATTTGTTCAGAAATACCTGAAAGCTACTTTCCCCAAAACAGACTTCTGCTGTTTTCAGATTCGGATTTCCTGCTGCACAACAAATTTAATCTGATATTTAAGACATCTTCTAGACATTTTCTACTCACGATTTCTTCACGAACGTTGTAGGAAATTCAATAAGCTTTCGAACCATACCAATTAGAGCTTCTAACTCCAAGTGTACAGATCAGAACAACAAAAACATCAGAGACTTCCCGGATTTGACAGCATACTTCTGTCTTCTGCCTTCTTCTTCAAAACAGTAGCATCAATTCCTTTCCTTGCACCTTAGAAACAGGTCTAACTCAGTCCCATAACTCAATTTAGAATAACCATACACACAATTGATTGTAAGGTATATAGAAATGAAAGAAAATCTCCCTCAATCTCTTGCTAGAAGTTTTTCCCTTTCACCTAAAACTACAGGTTCAAATTTCAGCTTGGGTTCCTCAAAATTTATCAACACAACCACCAAATATTTTTTGATAAACCTCAAGGACAACATCTTAGCTTACTTACCTCAAAATTTCAGCTTCTAATTCCTCCTCAAGAGCTCAAAACAGACTGATCTCCTCATACTGTTCTGCTACCCGAGAAACTTGAACACCCTTCACTGTTCTGCTCTTTTCTTCTTCGTCCTCTTGTTATTTTCTGCAAAGCCGACCAGTTTCGTATTCTACACTCAATTTCTGAGATTTTGACATAAAAATCATCGAATTTGGTTCAGTAGATAGAGAGATATGGTTGATTGAAGATGACCCTTTTTCCAGCTGCTTGCTGTTTTTCTGTGAATTTGACAGCACCTACTTGGCTTGTTTAACTCCGAATCTTCACCTCCCTTTGCCAGCTCCTCCTTCAGTTTTTACATCTTAATCACCTTTTTAAAACAACAAAATAAGTGTGTAAATAAACCTTAAGCATTTAGCCAACTTATCCTAAGTTTGTAAGACATATGATCTTCCATTCAATACTTGATGCACCTAAAACTCCTCCAATTTGCTAATGAGTTGAACTTACTTCAATGCAACTTTTAATATGCTTATTTCAATGGTTTACCTATCCCCTTATGAAGTTTAGACACATTGTAGCTCCAAATTCAATAGATTCCCAAATTCGATCACGACATCGTTTAGTGCAACCTATACGACTTTGCTTATTTCAAAACATGATGAACGAGTGATAAATGATAAAAGAGAATAGGGTTTAGGGCTTACACTAGGTCATTTAAAAATTTCAATGATACCCCAAATGTTTAGAATGATCACCACCGAAGGGTGAACAAAAACACTCCTTCTATAGGAAGAGACTTTCTCGACAAGACTATAATACCAAAATAACTCTTATTCCATTCGGCATCCAATTACCATTATTCGGTCAGGATCCATTAACTCTTAACGAATTCCGTTAGTGTCGCCCTCTATCTTTAAATTTTCAAGTATCCGTCCAAACAATAGCCACCGACGGATGAACTACGAAGGAAAGCCAACAAGTAAATTGTATCCCTTTCGAGAATTCACGGTGGTCCGAGTCCTATGATCAAGGCCCTCCGAAGGGATTGTCTGGTCTAGGCCAAAATAGCAAGCGGATCATAGGCGTCTTACGGTGTGAATTGAAAGAAGAGACCGTGGGTCCCGTTTTCACAGATCCTGCTCCCGCTCAATATAAGTACTCTCTCTATTCATGTTGATATTCACCCATACAAATACCATTCGAAGGGGGACGCTCCCATTTGCGCCACGAGGTCCACGATGTGAAATTAACAAAGATTTGTGGTCGGAAACTTAAATGTATCTTATACACTTTATTTCCACCCACTCAACACTTTAAGTTAATCGGGATTGACCTAAATAAATTAGCTAATATTTACCTAAGTCTACCAATATAACTCTTATATTGGATTAGCCTAAGCCTATAATCACATTATTAACTTAGGTCTATGTGAGTAAATTAATTAACTTTTAATTAACAACACTCACTAGAATATAACCTATGAATCCCCCGACGAAATTCACTCCTAGGTCGGTTTCCAGATAGG
This sequence comes from Trichosanthes cucumerina, assembly GCA_036507285.1. Taxonomy (NCBI): domain Eukaryota; kingdom Viridiplantae; phylum Streptophyta; class Magnoliopsida; order Cucurbitales; family Cucurbitaceae; genus Trichosanthes; species Trichosanthes cucumerina. The sequence continues at coordinate 18,355,896 of CM071837.1, forward strand.
GGTGTGCCGCAAAGCGTCAGCTTAAATACCCCACCATTGGACAGAACCTTCCTTAGATATAGTTACTAATTAGTCTCCGTTCATAAGTCATATTTGATTTCCTAATTCTAATCTTATTAGACCTAGAAAACCTAAGTTTAATTATTCAAGTTCTAAACAATTTAAAACCAATAATTAACTTAGGTTACATGCATTTCTATGTTATAGTGCTTGATCATTCATCACATGAATAATAAACTATATAACATACATTCATCACATGAATAAATGCATGTCCATGTTATTAATCTAAGAAATATAACACTTATATTAATTCAATGCATTATATTATAACACTTATAATATAATCCTATCATGCATACTATATATTATAACTCTTATAATATAAATATGATGCATGAAATGTTTAACCTAAGGTGGGATTTTAATCTATATGATATACATTATGCACATAGAATAAATAAATTTCATACATCTCATGCATAAAATAAATAGCAAAATTGGACCAGTTTTGGCACTTTAGGGACATTAATTAAATTAATTAACATTAATAAAATATTTATATTAATATTAATTCAAAAACTTAATTCAAAAAATACATTTTACAAAAATAAAATTAATTAAATATAAAGAAAACCGCCCATGTCTCAAAAAAATGCCCATGATGTCACTCCTCGCGTGAAAACTTCGCAACAACTGCCAAGTATGCGGCAGCATTGCAACGTCGTGGCCAGCAACGCGTTGCAACGCTGCAGCACCCAACGTTAAGACCTCGTTCTCAACGTCCAAAACATTGCAATGTCGCGCCTGGCGTCGCAACGCTGTGCCTGGATCTAATGGGACACCGTTGAGACGCCGAAGAACAGCGTCTCAACGTCGTCGACAGAACAACAAACTCCTTTGTTGTTCTTCGTCGTGTTTTGCCCGATTTCGCTCCGATTTCTTCACAGCAACTCTTGCCATGAACGACACAGACTTACACACTCGATTTACATTAAAAATTCCCAAAACAATGGGCCCTTACATTGATCTTATCAACGAAATTAATGCAAATCTATAAAAGTGCAAAAACTGAAAACATCCAACATGGAATACCACAATTGAATTAATGAATTAAAGCAAAACCCACCTAATTTTAAGAAAAAACAGATTTCACAACGAAAAGCCAACGATTTGCTCTTATACCAATTGAAGGGAATAAAACTCCTGCAGCGCAAACGACTTTGAATGGTCGTTGTGTTCGTTGTGAAAAATGTTTTCTTAAAACGGAATTTATCATATAAATCCTAGGCTAAACATGTAATAATTAAAGCAAAAACAGTAAGAAAAGATTACTTACTTGTTGAAGAAAACTTCTTCGAGATTTCCTTCTCCTATCACGAACTCTTCGTGCCCTCGATCTCTACGATCACGATCTCTCGAATCGAACGGAATGACCACCTCCAATTGATCTTCTCGGTTGTTCTCGGTCGGTAGAGGGAGAGTAGTGGGACTCCTTTTGGTTTAGGGGTAGAGTGGATTTGAGAGAGATTGAGAGATGAGAGAGTAAATTTTTGGTGAGATTCCAAAAAATGACTTGTTAGTTCTACAAAGCCTTCTCACAAAGGCTTTATATAATAGTGATAGGTGGAGTTGAAATCTCCACCTATTTACCTTTTTACCAAAACCTTAGGTTATGCAAATCATATTTGCATAACACATATAATAAGATATCTCATATCTTATTATACAAATAACATTTGTATAATTGTGGATTTTAAATTGAATCACATTCAATTTAATTTCTCTCAATCCAATTTCTCTAAATTAGCCCTAATTAAGCAATTAGGCTAACCTATAGTTTATTATGACTCTCATTCACATTAAACTATATAATATGTCAATCATATCTCAAATAAATGACATAAATACCCTTTTAATGAATTTGAACACTTCAAATCCACACCAAACTATAAACCCTCTATGTATCCAGTTTGAGCAAACCGAGTGACCTAATGGACCTACGGATGATGAGCTCCAATGATCCGAGACTAACCTGTCAAACTCTTTGACCCGGTTAGTCAACATTCATTAGCTACGGTAACACTCCACTAAAGCCCGTAGCTGCACTCCCATCACTGTAGGACAAGTTGTGTCCATTGATATAACCAATACCCGTGAGTTGACCCTTCAAAGGTTGTTCATAGACACTGTTGGGTCAAATTATAGTTTTACCCCTGTGTCTACCTCTTGCTCCTTAAGTCTCCACTGCTCCTCTAATAAACAACAACGTTGTATGGTCCAACCATAAACAACAACACTCTCGAGCCAGTGAGAGGGTGGGCGCCCGTTGTCAAAGCCCTGCACTTAAGGGAACAACCCCTCTAGTTTCCCTGAATCGGGAACGAGTGAATTCCATCCCGCGTAGTCATGTTCCCAGCTCCCCACGTGGTCCTGTCCCTGAGAAGATAGGCATATTGGACGAGTAACTGTGACCACCCTCACCCGTACTAGTCAAAGGGCAGGCCGCCGTAGACAGGAGTCCGTAACACGCTGAAGATTAAGGTCAAGTCACTATTGGTCATCTACGAAGTTATTAGTCCTATACTGTTAACGTTGTTACATCAGTAGGTCTTATAATTCAGGGTCCGGTCTTATACAATCTCATTGCACAAGATGCCCCCACTCACATGTCAACCATATGAACGAGTTCGATCACCTCGTTTGTATCGAATACAAAATGGGTCGCATCCACAACGTATCAAGGATTAGGTCTCCAACCCTATCCGTATACTGTAGACCGTTCGGGTCATTTACTCGAACGTGATCCTCATGTGTGTCCACTACACACCGTTCAAGTTCTAGTTCTCTCATAATTGAATGACCCTTGATGTCACACCCCTCCCGAACTACCTGCTAACTTAGCCCGGAAGATGGCGTGAAGCCAACGAACATTGTTTACCTCTTAACAATACCTGTTGACCCTGTTTTTCCTGATAAACATGCTATACCTGCATATAGAACACCATAAACATAAACACAGCGAAAAAGTGACAATTACGAAACCTACGTAATGAGTAACCCTACTTAAAACTCTCTTAAAAACTGAGACGGGTATGAGCATCAAAACCCAAAACATACCCAACCATGGTTTACACAGACAAAACCTCTAAAGCATATACAACTGTAACTACGTAGTCCCCTCAATATTAACTACAACATATACGAACTTGCTATACAACACCACCCACGAACAAAATATCAACTCGTGGAGCTTTCAGCAGACTATAGCAGGATTTCAGGCACTGGGAGCTCGATCTCTACCTGAAAAGTTTAGAACACTGAAAGTATGAGCTATGGAGCTCAGTGAGTGACTGAGTTTAAAATTTAAAAACTGGTAAATCATATCACCTGACCATCTATGAGCATATGCATCTGTAATCAAACATTAAATATAAACGTGTAATCATAATAGTTTTTTAGAAAACAACCAAGTATGTCATTAAAATCTCGTAAGGCATATCATTAATTTTAACAATTATAGTGTAGAACATTAGACAATCTACATTTAGTACGACACGCCAAGTCCAACCAACGTTTACTCTACGATGTAACGGGGCCCGCACAACACTCCCATCGTCTTTGTCGCAGTCGGGTCCGCCCAAAACTTACGACAGAATTGTTCTCACGGAGTACACTCAACGTCGGCAACAAAATATGACCTGTGTGCACACAGTACTATAAAGCTTCGGTTTCAATATCTCAATCATTTACTCAATCAAGTCTCAGAAAATACATAAAAATGTTTGAACATGCCTGCTTATCTTTTCTTTCGTAAAACTCAAGCTTACTCAGCATGTTCATAATAACTGGAAATCTTTAAATCATACTTGCTAGTACATACTTGCTCAAAACCATAACATTTTCATAAAGGGAATCGAAGTCCCCGCAGCGGAAGCGATTGAAAATCGCGCGCTCTTGATTTAGTTACAATGGAAAATACAAGAACGTAAAACAATAGATTAAGCATAAAAGTGAAATGGACAGCAAGAAGTTTACCTTTGAAGAACCTTTCTTCAAGTGCTCCTCTCTCCACGGTCACGATCTCACAACAAGAACTCGTACGAACACCGACACCACCACCGGATATTCTCCGTTGTTCTCTAGGTGAGGGAGGAAGGTGGGTTCCCTTTAGGAGTGGTGAGGTATTTTGTGAGAGAGATTTGTGTTTTGGAACACTTCCAACAACACAACAAGGAGGCTTGTAAAAACTTTCTCAAAATCTTGACCTAGTTGCATCTCATGCAACTATATATACAGGGGAATGGGATGGAAATGACCATCCTACCCCTCCTTTAATCTCTCTTTAGTATATAGTTTATATATGAATCTAGTTCATATTAAAACTATACATTAGATCAATTACATCATATATAATTGATATAACTCGTCATTTATGAAATTGAACACTTCAATTTCACTCCTAACTTTATACCCTCAATATTATCATGTTGAGCCAACGGAGGGATCTAATGGACCTACAGATCATGAGCGCCAATGATGTGAGATTAACTGATCAAACTCTTTGATCCAGTTAATCAACATTCATTAACTACAAATCACTCCACTATAGACTTGTAGATGCACTCTCCTCACTGTAGTTATTATTGTGTCCAGTGATATAGTCATTACCCATGAGTCGACCTTTCACAGGTTGTTCGTAATCACAGCTTCGTCGAATTACCGTTTTACCCCTGTGATTACCTCTTTGCTCCTTAAGCACCACTGATCCTCTAATGAACAACAAGTCTAAGGTCCTACCTTAGACTCCGGGGCCCCGTTGTTCATGACCTGGAGTCAGTTCTTAAGGGAACAACCTATCTGATTCCTTAGTAGAGGAATGAGTGAATTCCATCTTGCAGAGTTAAGTTCCCAGCTACCTACGAGGTTATGTCCCTGAGAAGGTAGGCTTATTGAGTCGGCTACACGCCCTCTCACCCATACTAGTCCAAGGACAAACCCCTATAAGCAGGTGTTCTTTACTTGCTCAGGATTCAGGTCAAGTCACTAATGACCATCTATAAATTACTAGTCTTATCCTATTAACGGTGTTATACTGGTTAGACTAATAATTTGCGATCTAGTCTTGTATGAACTCTTCATACAGGATGCCCCCACTCGCATGTCAACTACATGAATGAGTTGGATTACCTCATTTGTACTAATTACAAAGTGGGCCGCATCTATGGTGTTACCAGAATGAGGTTTCCAACCTTATTCTTATACCATAGACTGTTTAGGTTATAATCTTGAAATCAACCCAAATAGTGTCCACTACATTGATTTCAAGATAAACGTTATAACCTTGGAGCTTAGTTTTTTGGATTTATAAAAGCAAGACTGTAATCTTATCAAAACAAATAACACTTTATTTAATTGATCAAAATTACACAAGTTTAGGGCATAAATCCAAACAATCTACCACTTGTCCTAAAGCTTGTGGAGTACTAAACATTACAATAATGTAAATACAATAAACTAGGGCATTTAAACCCCTTTGTACAAAATACTCCCACTTGCCCTAGTTGGGGAAGATTTGTAAACCTAGACCTTCCAGGTGACTCTCAAATACTTTAGCCGTGAGAGCCTTTGTAAAAGGATCAGCAATGTTGTGCTCTGAGGCTATCTTCGTGACAATCACGTCTCCTCTATGCACGATCTCTTGGATGAGATGATACTTCCGCTCTATGTGCTTTTCCCTCTTGTGACTTCGGGGTTCCCTCGAATTTGCCACCGCACCACTGTTATCGCAATACAGCGTGATGGACAAAGTCATATTTGGAACAACTTCCAAATTTAGCATAAATTTCCTTAACCAAACGGCCTCCTTAGCTGCTTCACAAGTTGCTACATATTCGGCCTCCATGGTGTAATCAGCGATGCATCCTTGCTTGACGCTTCGCCATACTAGAACTCCTCTGTTAAGAGTGAAAACTGACCCTGATGTAGATTTCAGAGAATCTTTATCAGTCTGAAAGTCAGAATCCATGTATCCTGTAATGATCAAATCCTTAGCCCCATACACAAGCATGTACTTCCTTGTTCTCCAAAGATACTTAAGGATCGTTTTAACCGATGTCCAGTGTTCAAGTCCTGGATTGGATTGATACCTACTGACCATCCCGACTACCAAACAGATGTCAGGCCTAGTACACAACATGACGTACATCAGGCTCCCAACAGCTGATGCGTAAGGAATCTGTCTCATATCCTCAACTCCTTGAGGTGTCTTAGGACACTGTTCCTTAGACAAATGGATTCCATGTCCAAAAGGCAACAAACCCTTTTTGGAATCTTGCATCTTAAACCTTGACAACACTTTGTCTATGTATGATGCTTGAGACAAGGCTAGTGTTTTATTCTTGCGGTTAGGACAATGCGGATCCCAAGAACAAATCATGCATCACCCAAATCTTTCATTTGGAACTGCGTAGCTAGCCATTCCTTGATGTCAGTACGATAACCTACTTCATTCCCAATGAGTAGGATATCATCCACATAGAGAATTAGGAATGCGACAGAACTATTGATGATTTTCTTGTAGACACAAGGTTCATCATCATTCTGGTCAAAAACATAAGATCTGATAGCCTCATCAAATCTTATATTCCAGGACCTAGAGGCTTGTTTCAGTCCATAAATTGACCTATTAACCCTGCAAACCTTTTGCTCTTGTCCTTGTTTAATGAACCCTTTGGGTTGGTCCATGTAGATGGTTTCCTCAAGATTGCCATTCAATAAGGTTGTCTTGACATCCATTTTCCATACCTCATAGTCTTAATATGTGACAATGGCAAGAAGAATACAAATAGACTTTACCATAGCAACAGGTGAAAAGGTTTCCTCATAGTCAACCCCTTCAACCTGGATATAACCCTTTGCTACTAGTCTAGCTTTAAGGGCTTGCACCTTCCATCTACACCACGTTTTCTCTTGTAGATCCACTTACAACCTATAGGTTTTACCCCATCAGGCTTATCTACAAGATCCCAAACGGAATTGAAGTGCATAGACTTCATTTCTTGGTCCATGGCTATGACCCATTTGTCTTTGTCTCTGTCAACTATTGCTTGATTATAAGTCAATGGATCCTTGCAGTTGTCATCTGGTATAACAACTTGGGTTTCAGCTAAACCCATGTAACGGTCAGGTTGTATCACAACCCTCCCACTACGTCGAGGCATACTCAACTCTTGAGATGGACCCTCTTGACTAGACGAACTAGTATCAACAACTCTTGTTGACGTACTAGTATTCTTATTAGCAACCTTTTCTATTGTTCCGTCTAACTCACTCAACACTACCTTACTCTTTGGTTTGTTGTCCCTTATGTGGTCCTCCTCCAAGAAAGTGGCATTTGTCGATACAAATACCTTATCTTCCTTAGGATCATAGAATAAACCACCTCTTCTTTCTTTTGGGTATCTTACGAATAGGCATAACTTTGAACGTGAATCCAACTTCTTTGGATTTTTCACAAGCACATGTGTTGGACAACCTCATATTCTGAAGTGACATAAACTACCTTTACGTCCTTTCCAGAGTTCAAAAGATGTTTCAGAAACACTTTTGGAGGGCACACTATTCAAAATGTATACTGCAGTCTCCACTGCATAACCCCAAAAGGAACTAGGGAGATGAGCATAACTCATCATTGATTGAACAATGTCTAACAAGGTTCTATTTCTCCTTTCCGATACACCGTTTTGCTGTGGTGTGTCGGGAGCTGAGAGTTGGGATGTAATTCCATGTTCTATCATATAGTTCTGGAATTTTAAATCCATGTACTCTCCACCTCGATACGATCGAAGTGTTTTAACTCTTTTACCTAATTGATTTTCAACCTCAGTCTTGAATTCCTTGAACTTTTCAAGTGCGTCTGACTTGTGGTGCATTATGTAAATATGCCCATATTTGGAATAATCATTTATAAAAGGGATGAAATATTCATATCCTCCCCTGGCTTTAACATTCATCGGACCATAAAGGTCTGAATGAATAAGCTCTAGAGTATCTTTGGCTCTATAAGCTTTTCCACTAAAAGGTCTTTTAGTCATCTTGCCTTCTAGGCAGGATTCACATACTTGCAAGGAATTTTCTTCTAACTCGTTTAGAAGTCCGTTCTTTACCAATCTCTCAATCCTATTGAGATTAATGTAACCCAATCTTAGATGCCAAAGATGAGCATTTTCTTTAGTAGCAATTTTTCGTTTCTTAGTTTGTGCGTTTGCAGTTTTAAATAATTCAGTGTTCAAAACCATTTTGACTGAATTAGGCCTTAAAACATACAATCCATTTTCTAATGAAGTTGAACATATTTCTAAACCTTTCTTCAAAATAAACAGAAATACATTGTTCAATAAGGCAAGAAATGGAAATAAGGTTTCTAGTAAACCCTGGTATCACTAATATATTGTCCAACAATACATATTTCTTGCCAAAATAAAGCTTCATTGTGCCTACTGCTACAGCTGAGATGACTTCTCCATTTCCAACCCGGAGTGTTATCTCTCTTTGTTGTAGCTGCTGCCAGGAATCAATTCCCTGAAAAGAAGAACAAACATGATTAGTGGCGCCTGAATCAAGTATCCAAGTTGTTTTATCATTATCCACTAAACAAGCTTCTAGGCAAAATAAATCATATTTACCTTCCTTCTTCTTTTCTGCAATGTACTTCGGATAGTTCCGTTTCCAATGCCCGTCTTCGTTGCAGTGGAAATACTTTCCTTTGTCAGCAACGTCTTTGACTTTCTTGCCCTTCTGGGCGGCAGCTTTATTAGCCTGTTTCCCTTCACCATCCTTCTTCATTTTCTTCTTCTTACCTCTCAGGTTAGAAGAATATGAAGCCACTGTTTTTGTCCCAGAGGTCGAACCTCTGTGATAACTCCTACTAGCAACATTTGCATCACCTTTCGATCCCTGAATTTTCATCAAAGATTGAAAGGTCTGGAGTTCATTCAGAAGGGAGGTAAGATTAAAAGTAAGCTTGTTCATAACAACATTACTTCTAAACTGCAGGAAATTATCTGGAAGGGTTTCCAGAATGAAGCTGACCTGGCTCGACTCATCGATGGAAGCACCATTCGACTCCGCGATGTTAAAGTGTACCATCAAATCCAGGACATGATCCCAAACCGATGTACCCTCTGGCATCCTTGAGTTGAATATGTACTTTAGGGCATTATGTCGGGCTTGTGTGGACTGTTGTCCAAACATACCATGGACAGAATCCATGATTTCCTTGGCGGTAATCATGCCCTCATGATTCTTTGGCTAATATGTCAAACATACTTGCCAGCATGTAGACCTTGGCCTTATCATTGGCCTTGATCAATCGATCATATGCATCACGAACATTTCGTGATGCATTCGCGCCTGGCACCTGAGGTCACTCCTCAGTTAGCACAAACTTCAGATCATCCACTACCAAAATAGTGTTGAGTTTGTTTTTCCATGTCATCATATTCTCTCCGGTTAACTTTTCCGCACCTAAGAAGGAAATTATAGAGCTAGACATTTTTGCTGAAAAATTACAAACAAACTTGTATGAGTTTCTTGCTATTACTCTAATCCAATCATGTTTTAGCTAATTATCAAATGATTCCTAGGCCATTTATAATTTGCAATGATACACCAAAGGTTTAGAATGTATGACACCGAAGGGTAATCAAAAACACTCCTCCTCTGGATCAAGACATTCTTGACCAAAACCTAATACCAGAATAACTCTTATTTCTATAGGTTTTAGTTACCATTTTTCGGTCGAATACATACACAACTTATGTATCCCGTGAGTGTAACCCTTTGTCTTTAGATCCTAGAGACTCGGTCCAATAAAATCCGCCGAAGGGAGGACTAGATTGGAAAATAGTCTAAGGAAATGTTTATCCTTTTCGGGTGTCTACTGTGTTAGATCCCCTATGATGAATCCCTCCGAAGAGATTGTATGGTCCAGGCCAAACTAGCAGGCTGACCATAGTGGTCTAACGGTGTAAACCGACAAAAGAGACCGTAGGTTTTGTTTTCACTAAGCCTGCTCCCCATCATTATAAGTACCCTCTCCGAAGGGATTGTATGAGCTATGGAGCTCAGTGAGTGACTGAGTTTAAAATTTAAAAACTGGTAAATCATATCACCTGACCATCTATGAGCATATGCATCTGTAATCAAACATTAAATATAAACGTGTAATCATAATAGCTTTTTAGAAAACAACCAAGTATGTCATTAAAATCTCGTAAGGCATATCATTAATTTTAACCCTTATAGTGTAGAACATTTGACAATCTACATTGAGTACGACACGCCCAGTAAAACCAACGTTTACTCTACGATGTAGTGGGGCCCGCACAACACTCCCATCGTCTTTGTCGTAGTGGGGCCTCCCCAACACTCACGACAGCATTGTTGTCACGGAGTACACTCAACGTCGGCAACAAAATATGACCTGTGTGCACACGGTACTCTAAAGCTTCGGTTTCAATATCTCAATCATTTACTCAATCGAGTCTCAGAAAATACATAAAAATGTTTGAACATGCCTTCTTATCTTTTCTTTCGTAAAACTCAAGCTTACTCAGATTGTTCATAAAAACTGGAAATCTTTAAATCATACTTGCTAGTACATACTTGCTCAAAACCATAACATTTTCATGTAGGAATCGAAGTCCCCGCAGCGGAAGCGATTGCAAATCACGCGCTCTTGATTTAGTTACAATTGAAAATACAAGAACGTAAAACAATAGATTAAGCATAAAAGTGAAATGGACAGCAAGAAGTTTACCTTTGAAGAACCTTTCTCAAGTGCTCCTCTCTCCACGGTCACGATCTCAGCAACAAGAACTCGTACGAACATCGACACCACCACCGGATCTTCTCCGTTGTTCTCTAGGTGAGGGAGGAAGGTGGGTTCCCTTTAGGAGTGGTGAGGTATTTTGTGAGAGAGATTTGTGTTTTGGAACACTTCCAACAACACAACAAGGAGGCTTGTAAAAACTTTCTCAAAGTCTTGACCTAGTTGCATCTCATGCAACTATATATATGGGGGAATGGGATAGAAGTGACCATCATACCCCTCCTTTAATCTCTCTTTAGTATATAGTTTATATATGAATCTAGATCATATTAAAACTATACATTAGACAAATTACATCATATATAATTGATATAACTCCTCATTTATGAAATTGAAAACTTCAATTTCACTCCTAACTTTATACCCTCAATATTACCATGTTGAGCCAACAGAGGGATCTAATGGACCTACAGATCATGAGCTCCAATGATGTGAGATTAACTGATCAAACTCTTTGATCCAGTTAATCAACATTCATTAACTACAAATCACTCCACTATAGACTTGTAGATGCACTCTCCTCACTGTAGTTATTATTGTGTCCAGTGATATAGTCATTACCCATGAGTCGACCCTTCACAGGTTGTTCATAATCACAGCTTGGTCGAATTACCGTTTTACCCCTGTGTCCTCTTTGCTCCTTAAGCACCACTGATCCTCTAATGAACAACAAGTCTAAGGTCCTACCTTAGACTCATACCCTCATAGAGGGCGGGGCCCCGTTGTTCAAGACACTGAGTCGGGTTCTTAAGGAAACAACCTATCAGATTCCTTAGTAGAGGAATGAGTGAATTCCATCTTGCATAGTTAAGTTCCAAGCTACCCACGAGGTTCTGTCCCTGAGAAGGTAGGCTTATTGAGTCGGCTACAGGCCACCTTTACCCATACTAGTCTAAGGACAAACCCCTATAAGTAAGAGTTCTTAACTTGCTCAGGATTTAGGTCAAGTCACTAATGATCATCTATAAATTACTAGTGTTATCCTGTTAACGGTGTTATACTGGTTAGACTAGTAATTTGCGATCCATCTTGTATGAACTCTTCATACAGGATGCCCCCACTCGCATGTCAACTACATGAATGAGTTGGATTACCTCATTTGTACTAATTACAAAGTGGGTCGCATCCATGGTGTTACGTAATGAGGTTTCCAACCTTATTCTTATACCATAGATCTGTTTAGGTTATAATCTTGAAATCAACCCAAATAGTGTCCACTACAATCGATTTCAAGATAAACGTTATAACCTTGGAGCTTAGTTTATTGGATTTATAAAAGCAAGACTGTAATCTTATCAAAACAAATAACACTTTATTTAATTGATCAAAATTACATAAGTTTAGGGCATAAATCCCAACATTTCATACATTTCGGCAAACAATAAACATATGCTCACGTATAAATTTCATCGAGAAATCTAGGCTCACAACGAGCACTTGAAAACATTTCTAGTAAAACATGAATGCTCATAAATATGTGTTTCAAAAAAACATAAAGCATTGAAACCTTTTCGTTCCAACAAAACTTGTATTTCTTTAAACATAATTCAAGCATATAGTTCATTTTTGGAGTTCGTTTTGTCACTCACCGTGTTAGAACTAGAACCCTGGCCCGTACACTCGACCTATTTCCTCTTGGCCTGTCAAACAAACCAAATCTAAGTATTATAACCTCTAGCTCAACAATTTGAACCATAGAATTACAAAAAAAACACACCATTAAGAATGTAATTTATACCAAACTATTCCTTTTTGAACCCTCTAAAACTCATCTGCTGAAAGGATATTAAAATTCCCAACAGATTGTTTCGAAAATACCTCGAAAGCCTCTTCCCTAAAAAAAACCTTCTGTTGTTTTCAGATTCATTTCCCTGCTGCAACCCGATATTCACCTGAAGTTTTAAACATCTTCCAGTCGATTACTACTCACAAGGGCTTCATAAAAGTTATATGAAATTCAATAAGCTTTCCAACCATACCTATTAGAGCTTCGGATTCAACATCTACAGATCAGCACAACCGAAACACCAGAGGTTTCTCGAATTTGACAGCAAATTTTGTCCTCTGCCTTCCTCTTCACAAAATAGTAACTTATGGTTAGAATTTGCTCGAGCTTCCTTCACGAATTTTGTTCAAATTTGAGTTAACTTTCAAGAAAATAAAACATCAACTCTTACCTCTTCTTGTGGAGCTCGAAATGATCAAAACATCAGAACAAGGCTAAATTGATCATAGAATTGTCATGAAATGATCAAAACATCGGATCTTGAATATACTTCCTTAACATGGACACATGAAAATAAAATTATCATGTACTTGAGATAGCTCTGCTGGCATCTCAAGTTTGTAGGTTGCTGGCCCCCATCGTTTCATTATCTTATAAGGACCAATATATCTAGGACTTCTCTTACCTTTCCTGCCAAAGCGAAGGACACCTCTCCACGGAGATAACTTCAAGAAAACTCCATCTCCGACCTGGAATTCTAAGTCCTTTCGTTCCTTATCTGCGTAACTATTATGATAAGCAAATTCCATAAGTGATAAGTGTGTATCCCAACTTCCCTTAAATTGAAGGACACATGCTCTCAACATGTCTTCTAAGGTCTCGATGGTCCTCTCTGACTGACCATCTGTCTGAGGATTGAATGTTGTACTTAAATTCAGCTTTGTCCCCATTGCTTTCTGTAAGCTAGGCCAAAACTTAGAAGTAAATCTCGAGTACCTATTTGAAACTATGGACACTGGCACTTCGTATTGACTCACAATCCTATCGATGTATAGCTTAGCAAGCTGATTAAGTGTAGACATCAATTTAATCGGTATAAACCGTGATGTCTAAGTGAGTCTATCCACTATTTCCAAATACCATCATGTCCACTTGAAGTACGCTGGACTAACAAACATAAAATCCATAGTGATATGCTCCCATTTCTACACTGGCACTAGTAGTGTGTTAAGGAGTCCTCCTGACCTCTATCTAACTAGTTTAACCTGTTGGCAGATCAAACATCTATAAACATAGTCAACTATCTCCCGCTTCATCCCAGGCCACCAATAAGTCCCCTTAATGTTTTGTACATCTTGGTTCTTTCTGGATGCATAGCGTAAGCTGAACTGTGAGCTTTCTCTAAAATAGCATCTTTAAGCTCACTAAAACTTGGAACGCATAGTCTTCCCTGCCTCTCTATGGTTCCGTCTAATCTCATTTTAAATTCTGCTTCAGGGCCCTGTTTGGACTTCCCAAACATTTTCTGCAGGTTACTATCCTCTGGCTGTGTTCTCCCAATCTCTGCTACAAACGAATACCTGACTTGAAAATGAGCAAAGAGCCCCCCTAAATTCTCTGGAGTCACAACTTCCTTAGAATCCCTTAGAGTACATAAAAAGGTTACTCGAATACCACACAAGGCATCCCTAGGAAGTTTTGACCTCCTGCTTAATGCATCTGCTACCACGTTTGCCTTACCTGGATGGTATTCTATGGTACAATCATAATCTTTAATCAGTTTTAACCATCTTCTCTGTCTCATATTCAACTCCCTCTGGTCAAAGATTTATTTCAGACTCTTATGATATGTAAAAATGTGACACCTCTCACCAAATAAATAATACCTCCAGATCTTTAATGCTAAAACAACTGCTGCTAGCTCAAGATCATGGGTAGGGTAATTACATTCGTGTTTTTTTTTCAATTGCCTTGACGCATAAGCTATTACTTTTCCTTCTTGCATGAGCACACACCCTAAACCTTGCCTCGAAGCGTCACAGTAAATCACATACTCTTTTCCCGTTACAGGAAGTGTTAGGATAGGTGTTGTAATTAATCTCTTTTTCAACTCCTGAAAACTCTGTTCACAGTTATCTGACCATTCAAACTTAGCATTTTTCCTTGTTAAAGTTGTTAAGGGTAATGCTAACGTGAGAAATCCTCAACAAACCGTTTCTAGTATCCTGCCAAGCCGAAGAAACTACGTACCTTTGTCGCACTAGCTAGTCTCTCCTAGTTGACCACAACTTTCACTTTATGCGGATCCACACTAACTCCATTTGCTGAGACAACATGCCCCAAAAACGCTACCTGATTCAACAAAAACTCATAATTGGTGAATTTAGTGTACAACTGTTTATCACGTAGTGTTTATAGAATAATCCTCAGATGTTCCTTATGGGCTTTCCTATCAACTGAATAAACTAGTATATCATCAATGAATACTATCACAAACTAATCCAAATACTGATGGAAAATCCTGTTCATTAGGTACATGAAAACTGCTGGTGCATTCGTCAAACCGAATGGCATTACTAAAATCTCATAGTGCCCTTACCTCGTTCTAAATGCTGTCTTAGGAATATCTGATTCCCTTAACTTTAACTGATGGTATCCTGATCTTAAATCAATCTTAGAAAACATTGATGCTCCTCGTAACTGGTCAAACAAGTCATCTATTCGGGGTAAAGGATACTCGTAACTGTCTTAGGAATACCATCTTTCTTTTTTACAAATAACACTAGAGCTCCCCAAGGCGATACACTAGGTCTGATGTATCCCTTGTCAACTAGTTCTTGTAACTGCATTTTCATCTCCCTACGGCGCTTGCGAAACGGGTGCTATCCCTGGTAACAATTCAATAGTGAACTCAATTTCCTTATCAGGTGGCAACCCTGATAGATCGCTGGAAAAACATCAAGAAATTTATTGAGAACAAGAACATTTTCTGGTTTTAGTTTTCCCTCTTGCACCTCCACTATGTGTGCAAGAAACGTCGTGCAACCTTTTCTCAACAACTTTTCATCTTTTAATGCTGAAATCAAATTCGAAGGAATACTCTTTCTATCTCCCCTGAAAACCACTTCAACCAACCCTTGTTTCGTGAATATCACTTCTTTTCCATGGCAATCCATGGAAGCATAGTGAGTAAATAAGAAATCCATCCCTAAGATTGCATCTCACCCCTGCAACTCTAGTGGAAGAAGATCCACTAAAATATTGAGACCTTCTACTAAGACCTTACAGTCCCTCAACACTGCATCGACTAGTAAAACATCACCAACTGGCGTGTGTATAACTAACCTCTCAAATAAAGGCTCTAGCTTCCTATTCTGCTTAGTTAGGAACATACTAGAAACAAAGGAATGCGTAGCACCTGAATCTATTAAAATACGTGCAGGTACAATACAAATAGAAATCGTACCAGTAATCAAATCTGGTGCATCATCCGCTTCTTGCTGAGTCATAGTGTAGACCTTTCCCTGTTGCTTAGGTCTCCCTACAACTCCTTTCTATCTAGCACCGCTGGTGCCCTCTCCTACAGCTACTGGAACTCTCGACTGCTCGAGTGTCTGGGACTTAACTCCCTGGTCCCCTTACGCGGCTGCACTCAGCTGTTGACAATTCCTCTTGACATGTCCTTGTTGTCCGCACTGGTAGCACGCACCAACACTCACAAGACAATGACCTCGATGATCCTTGCAACAAATTGCACATGGAGTTCTCCTTGCTATACTAGCAATAGACTCTTGCCCTCTCAGCAATCTTATTGCTAATTTATCAGACTAACTAGGTGCTCTCTAGCTCTGCCTCTGATAGGCACTACCCACATTCTCTGCCTCGATACCTGGCTACTAGCTCGATTCTTAAAGTCTTATTGATTTGGAAAAATTTACTCTAGGTGTGAACTTCCGCTGCTCACGACCTCGGAAACTGCTTATTGTCGAAGCCACACAACTAGGCTACACTACTTGCTTCTCCTCTACTATAGTATGCTCAACACGTAAGGCAGTCTCTACTAGCTGAGAAAAGTCAGTCCACTTAGAAATAACTATGACTAGGGTACGTATCTCAGGATGTAATCCTCTTTTAAACCTTCGACGTCTGCCACTCTCAGATGCCACAATCACATCAACATATGATGACAACGCGTATTCCTTCTCTCGTACTCAGCCACTGAAAGTGACCCTTGCTTTAATTCCTAAAAATTCATCCCTATTTGCCTCGCGGTACGTGCTAGGGTAATACTTGTCCTCAAATATGCATCTGAAAGTTTACCAGCCTAAAGTACTTGCATCACTACACCTGGCTAATACTGATTCCCATCATCCTTCTACCTTCTTCTATAGCAGGAATGTGGCCAACTTGACTTTCCGCTCCTTAGGACAAATCATCACATCAAAACATTTTTCAAGCATATCCAAATTAACCTCAGCGTCAGCTGGATTTATGGAACCCTCAAACACTGTGGCTCCTAATTCTTTTAAGTGTTCTATTTTATATGTCTTGCCTGGATCACTTAGCCCTGCTCTTTATGGCTTACATACCTCCTGTGAGGAATTAACATGCTGCTTAATTCTTGCCCGTATCTGGACTATCGGGGCACTAGATCCCCTCTGAGATTGAGCTTGGGTAGGATCCTGCGTCTCGTTCTTATCCTGCCTGCATCGTCTGCTAGTACGTGGTGGCATGACTTCTATAACATATCAACATACTAGACATGTAAGAATACTTAACTCAAATGCAGAATTCTAGACTTGTGTTCACATTCTAGTCCTGACAGGACTTACTCTTATCCATACTTGAACCATGCTCTGCTAGTTCTATTAAATTAACTTAATAAGTTGCTATTTACTTTTTAATTTCTTCTAGAGCTAACTTGCTCTGTCTCATTTCCCATGGAGTTAACCTGGCTCTGATACCAAGTTGTCACACCACCTCCCGAACTACCTGCTAACTTAGCCCGGAAGACGGCGTGAAGCCAACAGACATTGTTTACCTCTTAACAATACCTGTTGACCCTGTTTTTTCTGATAAACATACTATACCGGCATATGGAACACCATAAAGATAAACATAACAGAAAAGTGACAATTACGAAACCTATGTAATGAGTAACCCTACTTATGACTCTCTTGAAAACTAAGACGGGTATGACCATCACAACTAAAAACATACCCAACAATGGTTTACACGGCCAAAACCTCAAAAGCACATACAACTATAACTACGTAGTCCCCTCAATATTAACTACAACATATACGGACTTGCTATACAACACCACCCACGCACAAAATATCAACTCGTGGAGCTTTCAGCAGACTATAACAAGATTTCAGGCACTGGGAGCTCGATCTTTACGTGAAAAGTTTAGAGCACTGAAAGTATGAGCTATGGAGCTCAGTGAGTGACTGAGTTTAAAATTTAAAAACTGGTAAATCATATTACCTGACCATCTATGAGAATATGCATCTATAATCAAACATTAAATATAAACGTGTAATCATAATAGCTTTTCAGAAAACCAGCAAGTATGTGGGGCCTGCCCAACACTCCCATCGTCTTTGTCGAAGTGGGACCTGCCCAACACTCACGACAGCTTTGTTGTCACGGAGTACACTCAACGTCGACAACAAAATATGACCTGTGTGCACATGGTACTATAAAGCCTCGGGCTCAATATCTTAGTCATTTACTCAATCGAGTCTAAGAAAATACATAAAAATGTTTGAACATGCCTGCTTATCTTTTCTTTCATAAAACTCAAGCTTACTCAGCTTGTTCATAAAAACTGGAAATCTTTAATTCTTACTTGCTAGTACATACTTGCTCAAAGCCATAACATTTTCATACATTTCGGCAAATAATAAACATATTCTCACGTATAAATTTCATCGGGAAATCTAGGCTCACAACGAGCACTTGAAAACATTTGTAGGAAAACATGAATGCTCATAAATATGTGTTTCAAAAAAATATAAAGCATTGAAACCGTTTCGTTCCAACAAAACTTGTATTTCTTTAAATATAATTAAAGCATATAGATCGTTTTCGGAGTTCGTTTTGTCACTCACCGTGTTAGGACTAGAACCCTGCCCCATACACTCGACCTATTTCCTCTTGGCCTGTCAAACAAACCAAATCTAAGTATTATAACCTCGAGCTCAACAATTTCAACCTTAGAATTACAAAAAAATACACCATTTAATTTTCCAGCATTTTACACATTTCATGCCCTGACTTTATACTCTCATAACTTCTTCATTACTTAGCCAAAAAAGATGTAATTTATACCCAACTCTTCCTTTTTGAACCCTCTAAAACTCATCTGAAGAAATGAAATTTAAATTTCCAACAGATTGTTTAAAAAATACCTCGAAATCCTCATCCCTAAAAATAACATTCTGCTGTTTTCAGATTCATTTCCCTGCTGCAACCCGAAATTGACCTGAAGTCTTAAACATCTTCCAATCGATTACTACTCACGAGTGCTTCATAAAAGTTGTATGAAATTTAATAATCTTTCCAACCATACCTATTAGAGCTTCTGATTCCAACTCTACAGATCAGCACAACCGAAAAGCTAGAGGTTTCTCGATTTGACAACAAATTTTGTCCTCTGCCTTCCTCTTCACAAAACAGTAACTTATGGTAAGAATTTGCTCGAGCTTCCTTCACGAATTTTGTTCAAATTTGAGTTAATTGAAGAAAATCAAACTTCAACTCTTACCTCTTCTTGTGAAGCTTGAAATAATCAAAACATCAGAACAGGGTTGAATTGATCATAAAATTGCCATGGAAAATGAATCACCTTTCTCCTTTCTTCTTCAACCTCAAAACTAGAAATTTTCTTCCTTCTTCTTCTCTCAAACCCCTTCCTCGAAGCTCTGGTTTAATTTGGGATAAAAATGAGATGGAGATGATTTAAAAATAGGTTAAATAGCTTTGGAGGTGGAATTTGTCTTTTACCCTTTTTCCTTTTTCTTTTTTTTTTAAAACCATCCTTTATCTTTTTCTTCCTTTATCATTTCTATATTTTTATTTCAACAAAGAAGACCAAGTACTTAAAAATTTCCTTTCTTCTTTTCTTTTGTTTTTTTTGTTAGAAAATTTCAAAGAGAGATCTCGGGTTTACACTGGAGCTTAGTTTATTGGATAAAGTTTGTAAATATGCGAGACACAAAGGGATAAAAAATAACTCTTAATTATTTCAATGAGGTATATTACAAACATATACGAGATTAGGACATACATCCCAACAACAGCTGGGTCAAATTACCGTTTTACCCCTGTGTCTACCTCTTTCTCCTTAAGTCCCACTGCTCCTCCAATGAACAACTACGTTGCATGGTCCAAGTATCAACAACATCCCTCTCGGGCCTGTGAGAGGGTGGGTGCCCGTTGTCCATGCCCTGGAGACAACACTTAAGAGAACAACCCATCTAGCTTCTCTACTTCTGAAACGAGTGAATTCCATCTTGCGTAGTCAAGTTCCCAACTCCCCACGTGGTCCTGTCCCCAAGAAGGTAGGCATATTGGGGGAGCAACTGTGGCCACCTCACACTCGTACTAGTCAAAAGATAAATAACTCTTATTTATTTACAATAATGAATATTACAAACTACACAAGATTAGGGCATACACCCCAACATGCCGCTCATTGGCCACGTGCCGCCTTTTGCTGGTGTTTGTCCGACTCAATAAGTTTTGACTCCTGAGCTTTTTTTGGACCTCCCTTGTAGTAAATTTGATTATTCAAGGCAAGATATTTCAAGTAACTCATTATAGACTATTTTTCAGAAGTTGTTTTGTTAATAGGAATGAAGTTGTACCAATGGTGTTGTTTAGGAGCACTCACTCAATTCTTGGCCTATCTTGAACCTTTGAGTACCAAGGTAAGTAGCCATTTGGATGAAGCCATTTAAGTTATCATTTGATGTGATCGGAATGTGGTAATTCATGAATTGTGTTGAAATGCACTAAAATTATATTATGATGTATATGATGGATTTTGGGCTCGTGCCAATGTTGTCTGTGTTGGGTTATGTCCTAAAACTTGTGGTTTGTAAATTGAATGTATATTCTATTTTGTAATAAGTTCTTATTGAGGTTTCTTAAGTAAAGATGTTATTGAATAAAGTGAATTGCGTCATTTTAACAAAAATCCAATAAACTAAGAACTCTTGACTATAGGATGTATACTTGAACTTCATGTGGAGATATGAATACGGATAAAGTTCGAGTAATAGCAAGAACGGTCTATAGTATAGGGATAGGGTTGGTACCTTATCTTAGGAACCCCATGGGCACGACCCACTTTGTATAAGACAAATGATGTGATTCTATATCGTTAATGTGGAGACATGTGAGTGGGGGCATCCTATGCAATGAGTTTGCATAAGAGCAGATCGCGAAACCAATTACTCTTACTTTATAACGACGTTTACTGTTATGACTGATTATTTCATATGATGACCTAGGTAACTCGATCTTAATCTTGAGCATGCTATGAACTCCAGTTATTTTGGGATTAGTCCGAGTCGAGCACCGGAAACATAATCTTGCGAGATGAAATTCACTCCTACCCGCTTTTAAGGTCTAGTAGAGAGGTTTTTCCCTTAAGTGTTGACTCCATGTCTCGAATAATGGGCCCCACCATCTCATTAGGCCGAGAGGGATTCGATTTGGTTGTTGGATCACGAACCAATTCTGCATTAGAGAATGGGACTTAAGGAACAAGAAGTAGTTACAGGGGTAAAACAAACTTTGTGACATAGTTGTAATCATGAACGACTTGTGAAGGTTCCACTTACTAATAATGGTTATATCAAGTGGAGAGAAATATTTGTACAGTAGGGAAAGTGCAACTGTAGGGCATTAGTTGGTTGTCTCGACGATTAACGAATGTCGATTAGCTGAGGTAAAGAGTTTGGTCGGTTAGTCTCGTATTGTTGGGCTTCATGATCTATAAGTCCATTAGGTCCTTCTTACTAGCCCAGACTAAGCCTTGTACCAATATGAGACAAAAGAATTTGAATTGTTCAAATTAGGTATTGAGAATAAACATTAATCATATGCGATTGACTTAACCTATCATCGTTTAATTGTGAATGAGAATATGAGAAAGAGAGATGAAGGTATTTAAATGTGATTTAAATATAGGTTCGGTCTAATACATGAATAGGGATTCATGAGAACGATCGATTTTAAAAGATCGAGATCGGTCTAATTATTTAATTAAAATTTCATTCTAAATAAAGTAATTAAATAATTAAATTAATCAATACAGAATTAATTTTGATTTAAATTTAATTTTGAATTATTTTTAATTTAAAAAACAAGTTATAGTGAGTGGGCTTCTAGAAGTTTTGATTTTTGAAGTTGTTTATGACTAACCTACTTCAAAACTTAAAATTTGATCAAAATTGGACAACTAACTGATGACTAATCCAATTCCTTGATGTGTTGTCATGATAAGCAAGCTTTGTCATGTTTGCGAACGACTTAAAACCATGAAACACACAATGAAGAAGGATTTTTTTTTTCCTGAAATCTTCATCTCTCTGTTTCGGCATCTTCTTCTGTCTAATATTTTTCTCATATTAAGGTCCCACAACGTGTTTCAAAGCATGAAGATAGTATGAAAGACTCTGGAGGTGGTCCCTGAAGTGTTCGTACGGAGAATCGAGCAACGGATTTGGAGAATTGGAGCTTCAAAAGTAAGTTTTCAAAGTCTCAATTTTTCCAGTTTTTTTAAGTTATGAGCATGATGTTTGTTTGGTAAAATTGATGCATTTAGAGAGCTCAATGATCCAAATTGCTTCTTCTTTTGTGATATGCACTCATGCAATTGGTATAGGGCAATTTTGAGCACTCAATTTGCATTAGTTTGAGCTTGGTGGGTAGCATTTTGAAATTAAATTTTCTGCGTGTCTGAAGTGGTTTTCGCTTTTGGCATCAAAATTGAGCTTCAATTTGGCATCGTTTTGTAATTGCCCAAGCGTGTATGGGCTTTAATGTGTGTTGAACTGTCTTTGGAAATTTTGATTCATTTAGCGTCAATATAGGCTTGTAATTCGAAGAGAGAAGGAGAAGTGTTCGTGAAGAAAAAATAGAGACTGCTTGATGTCCATTTTTCAGATTTGAACCGGTTTAGAATAATGAGAGAGAAATAGTCCAGTTCGGTCCTCCGGCGTACAATAAGTGTTTCACTCATTGAAGATTCTGTTCAGGTACAAACCAACCCGGTTCAGGTAAGTTTGGGGGTCGGTTTAGGCGTCTGAAGCTCGGGTTTGCTGTTTTTTCCTTGGTTCAACATTGTTTCGCATTGGTTCAACTATTTTTGAAGCTCCTTTGGTCTAGTTCAAGCATTTTCAAGCTGGTTCGGGGCGGATCAAAGGGTTCGAAAGCATCTCGAGCAAGTTTTTGAATTATTATTGTAATAATTTAGTTGTTTGCTTGTCCGTGATGCCAAAACCGGTCAACTTTAATGTGTATAATTAATTATGCATTGTGAATGTATAGTTAATTAAAACTCCTAATTGTACGTGCATAAAATATTCCATATGGATTTAAAATCCCACCATAGGAAACATGTTCCATGCATTGAAAATATATTATAACTGTTATAATATATAGTATGCATATTTAAGATTTCACGAGTATTAATATAAGAGTTATATTAATTTATAAACCGAGATGTTATATGATTTAATTATATTAAATATAAGTGTTTATTAATTGTAAAAGTAATTAATCATATAACACATATATATTGCCTTCGTAGAGTATAATCGTTATATTCCTTTTGAGAAAGCATGTTATAGGTTGTGTTTATTTTATAAGCATTATAAAATGAGATAACATTTAAAAAATATAAAAAGGATAAAGCCATGCTCACTTAGGGTTAACAAATTCTAATGCAATTAGGAATTAGGACCTGATCCATTTTAATAGTTAAAAAAGGTCGATATCTTGTAAAACTAAAATTACAAGAGAACTCACCTGGTGACATCCTGTCTAAGGTTGGGGGTATTTAAGCTGACGGTTTACGGAACACCAGATCGATCCGATACTTGAGTTGAGTTAACCCGATTGTATGAGCATGCACGTGTGAGATGTGAGGTTTTAAAGCATTTATCACCTAGACATCGTAGGTAAAATCTATTTTACCTAGACTTAGGTTATATTATCTTTGCCGAAATATGCCTAAGTAAAAGTATACCCAAACCATCTAAAATACTTAGTGAAACTAAAAAAGTATATATGATATATCAATTTCCTCTTATGCTGTCTATGAAGTTCACATCGTGAGATTTATGCTCGGCCTCGTGATGTCAATAAGGCATCCCCATTTGGATGGTGTTTGCATAAATCAAGAGCAAGGTGAATGGAGAAAGTATTTATAGTATGTGGGAGAAGAAATTGTGTCAACACATCCTACGATCTCATCCATTAGGTTGGACCGTGAGATTTCCATGTTCCACTTGCAGGCTGCCCATAGTAGCACCGTGAAGGGAATGAAACTCTCGCAGCGGGAAAATGACTTTGAATCATCGTGGTTTCGTTGTGAAAATAATTTCATAAAATCAATTTTATCCTATAGAATTTAGATTAAACATATAATTAAGAAGGCAAAACAGTAAGAAGAAGCACTTACTTGTTGAAGAACCTTTTTTCATGATTTCCTTCTCCAGTCACGAACACTTCGCGTTCTCGATCTCAACAACCACGATCTCACCGAACCTCGAACAATCGGATACCTTCGAAAGGACTTCTCGGTTGTTCTCCTTAGGTAGAAGGAGAGTGATTGGACACATTTGGTAAAGGGATGAGAGAAATTTTAGAGAGAAAGTTGAGAGAGTTTGAGAATTGCTTTTGGTGAGAAATCCAAAAAATGAGAAATCAAGTTACCAATCCTTCTTGCACAGGAGTTTATATAATGGTGATAGGTGGAGTTGAAATCTCCACCTATTTACCATTTTACCACAACCATAGGTTATACAAATCATATTTGCATAACCACATATAATAAGATATCGCATACCTTATAATACAAATAACATTTGTATAATTAGGGATTTTAAATTGAATCACATTCAATTTAATTTCTCTCAATCCAATTTCTCTAAATTAGCCCTAATTAAGCAATTAGGCTAACCTATAGTTTATTACGAATCTCATTCACATTAAACTATATAATATGTCAATCATATCTCATATAAATAACATAAATACCCTTCTAATGAATTCGAAAACTTCAAATCCACACTAAATTGTAACCCATTATGCATCCAATTTGAGCCAACCGAGTGACCTAATGAACTTACAGATGACGAGCTCCAATGATTCGAGACTAACCTGTCAAACTCTTTGAATCGGTTAATAAACCTTAATTAGTTATGGTAACACTCCACTAAAGCCCGTAGTTGCACTCCCATCACTGTAGGACAAGTTGTGTCCATTGATATAACCAATATCCGTGAGTCGCCCCTTCACAGGTTGTTCATAGACACTGCTGGGTAAAATTACCGTTTTACCCCTATGTCTACCTCTTGCTCCTTAAATCCTCACTGCTCCTCTAATAAACAATAACGTTGTATGGTCCAACCACAAACAATACCCCTCTCGGGCCAGTGAGAGGGTGGGCGCCCGTTGTCCAAGCCCTGGAGACAACACTTAAGGGAACAACCCCTCTAGTTTCCCTAAAGTCGAAAACGAGTGAATTCAATCTCGCATTGTTTAGTTCCCAGCTCCCCACGTTGTCCTGTCCTTGAGAAGATAGACATATTGAGCGAGTAACTATAACCACCCTCACCCGTACTAGTCAAAGGACAGACCCCAGCAGACAGAAGTCCATAACAACCTCAGGATTAAGGTCGAGTCACTAATGGTCATCTACGAAGTTATTAGCCCTATACTGTCAATAGTGTTACATCAGTAGGTCTAATAATTCACGGTCCGGTCTTGTACAATCTCATTGCACAGGATGCCCCCACTGGCATGTCAACCACATGAACGAGTTGGATCACCTCGTTTATATTTAATACAAAGCGGGTCGCATGCACAGCGTATCCAAGATTAGGTCTCCAACCATATCCGTATACTGTAGATCGTTCGGGTCATCAACTCGAACGTGATCCTCCCTGTGTGTCCACTATACATCGTTCAAGTTCTAATTCTCTTTTAATTCAATGACCTTGGAGTTTAGTTTATTGGAAAAAGTTTGTAAATACACGAGACACAAAGTGATGAAAAAATAACTTTTATTTATTTCAATCATGAATATTACAAAAAAGTACGAGATTAGGACATACATCCCAACAAACTCCTACTTGGACTAAGCTAGTGGAGTAAATAATACATTTCTCAATTGTACAGTAATACAATAACCTAGGGCATTGAATACCCCTTTACAATACTCCCACTTTCCCTAGTCAGGAACCACTCGAAGACCTACACTCTTTAGGTGACCCTGAAACACCTTAGCCATGAGGGTCTTTGTAAATGGATCAACAACATTGTGCTCCGACGCTATCTGTGTGACTATCACGTCTCCGCGGTGCAAAATCTCCCGTATCTGGTGATACTTTCGCTCAATGTGCTTGCCCCTCTTGTTATTCCGAGGTTCTGTCGAGTTTGCTACTGCACCGCTGTTGTCAAAAAATAGTGTGATCGGCAAGTTCATATTTGGAACAACTTCCAAATTCGTCATGAACTTCCTTAGCCAAATAGCTTCCTTTGTAGCTTCACAAGCCGCAACATACTCGACTTCCATCGTGGAACCAGTGATGCATCCCATCTTGATGATTCGCCACACTACAGCTGCTCCATTCAGAATGAAGGCTGACCCCGAAGTGGATTTCCTAGAATCCTTATCGGTCTGAAAGTTAGAATCTGTGTATCCCATAAGGATCAAATCCCCACTCCCATACACAAGGTCGTAGTTCCTCGTTCTCCTAAGATACTTGAGGATTGCCTTTACGGCTTTCCAGTGATTTAATCCTGGATTGGATTGATACTTACTGACAGTCCCAACTGCATAACAAATGTTGGGCCTAGTACACAACATGACATACATGAGGTTCCCAACAGCTGAAGCATAGGGGATTCGTCTCATATCCTCAACCTCTTGAGGAGTCTTAGGACATTGATCCTTAGATAGGTGAACCCCATGCCTGGAAGGCAACAAGCCCTTATTGGAGTTCTACATCTTATATCTAGACAACATCTTGTCAATATAAGACGCTGGAGCCATGGCCAACGTTCTGTTCTTCCGGTTCCGGACTATCTGGATGGCAAGAACATACTATGCTTCTCCCAAATCTTTCATTTAGAATTATGAAGCCAACCATTTTTTAACGTCAGTAAGAAATCCTACCTCATTCCCAATGAGAAGGATATTATCCACATATAATATCAGAAATGCGATAGTGCTATTGACGATTTTCTTGTAGACACAAGGCTCGTCAACGTTCTGATCAAAGCCATAAGATTTGATTGCCTCACCAAACCTTATATTCCAAGACCTCGAGGCTTGTTTAAGTCCATAAATAGACCTATGAAGCCGACAAACCTTTTGCTCTTAGCCTTGGGTAATGAACCTCTTTGGCTGGTCCATGTAGATGGTCTCGTCAAGTTTGCCATTCAGAAAGGCTGTCTTGACATCCATCTGCCATACCTCATAGTCATAATATGAGGCAATGGCCTGAAGGATTCTGATCGACTTTACCATGGCTACAAGTGAAAAGGTTTCCTCATAGTCAACCCCTTTAACCTAGGTAAAACCCTATGCCACTACTCAGGTTTTGAAGGTCTGCACCTTCCCATCTACCCCACGTTTACGCTTGTAGATCCATTTGCAACCTTTAGGTTTTACCCCATCCGGTTGATCCACAAGCTCCCAGGCAGAATTGAAGTACATCGACTCCATTTCCTGGTCTATAGCTTTAATTCAATCGTCTTTGTCAACGTCTGCCATTGCCTGACCACAGGTCAATGGATCGTCGCAGCCATCATCAGGGGTGACGACTTGGGTTTCAGCTAAACTCAAGTAACGTTCAGGCTGTCTTACAACCCTCCCACTACGTCGAGGCATTCTCAACTCTTGAGAACGGACTTGACTAGACGAGCTAGTATCAACAACACTTGTTGACATACTAGCCCCATCAGCAACTCTTGTTGATGTACAATCCCTTTCGTTTAACACAATTTTACTCCTAGGTAAATGATCCCTGACGTGGTCTTCCTCAAGGAAAGTGGCATTTTTTGACACAAGCACCCTATTTTCCTTAGGATCGTACAATAGACCACACTTAGTCACTTTTGGATAACCTACAAAGAAGCATAATTTTGAACGGGGTTCCAACTTTTTCGGGTTTGATACCAACACATGGGCCAGACATCACCAAATTCTGAAATTGTGTAAACTGCCTTTACGTCGATTCTAGAGTTTGAAACGTGTTTCACAAACACTCTTTGACGGAACGTTGTTGAAAATATAAACCGCAGTCTCCACTATATAACCCCAAAAAGAATCAGGGAGACAAGCATAGCTCATCATCGACCGAACCATATCCAACATGGTTCTTTTGCTCCTTTTCGATACCCCATTCTGGTGTGGCGCACCAGGTGCTGAGAGTTGGGACGTAATTCCATGTTCTATCATATAGTCCTGGAATTCAGTGTCCATATACTCTCCACCTCGATCCAATTGAAGTGTTTTTATAGTTTTACCTAACAGGTTCTCAACCTCAGTCTTTTACTCCTTGAACTTTTCAAGAGTTTCAGACTTCCTATGCATTAGGTAAATATACCCATACCTTAAATATACCCAACTCCTTAAATAGCTCGGGATATTTAGCTCGTCTTTTCTTCTCTTACCCCTTAATTAGTCTCTTCTGTCTTCTGATTTTAAAATGGGATGCTTTGCTAAACCGATTCCTTTGTGGTTGAATCTCAAAATTCCTTCTTAGGGTTCAT
Organism: Trichosanthes cucumerina; assembly: GCA_036507285.1. Taxonomy (NCBI): domain Eukaryota; kingdom Viridiplantae; phylum Streptophyta; class Magnoliopsida; order Cucurbitales; family Cucurbitaceae; genus Trichosanthes; species Trichosanthes cucumerina. The sequence goes on from CM071837.1 coordinate 18,384,539, forward strand.
CGTACTAGCTACTAGCATTTGTTTCAAGGCATGACTATATCGTTCCGTCTGGTCATCGATTCCATAACCTTATCATCTTCCCAAGAGTTGTAACTTCACTAAAGGTAGAGTTGGTAACATTGTTAAGTCGTTCAAGGTTAACGTCTCAATAATCCTTTCCTGCTTATACATATAACATAACCTCGGACTTAGTAGGGTAGTTTCTCAAATCGATTCCAACAAAACCCGTGCACATGAACGACCCTGCAAAAGCCAAAGTACTCAAGTATCTGAAACTCAAATCATTCATACCCCTTAATGCTCAAAGTTAAAATTCTGGCTTTAGTCTTCTACTTTAGGCTCGTATTTATTAGAGTCCTTTATCTTATGGTGCCATCTTTTAAAACTTTAAACACAACCTATCCTCCTCAGTACCTTAGTTGTCTCTATTCATATTACTCGTCACGACTAAGGTCTAAGTATTTCGAAGTATCTTTAAAACTTATCTTCGAATTGAAAACCACCTTTAATTTATGTTTAAGTCTCAAGCTTCCCTTTCTAACTACATTGTTTTCCTTTATCACATATTGAATAGAATAAATCTTTTAAAGAAAGTTCTTCGTAGTATGACCTATACTCTATTTTTAACCTTTCCTCTGCCTATGGCACGACACAACAATCATTCATATTACTTCCATAAGAATCTTATCCAAAAGACATAAACTTCTATATCAAGTATCTCTTTTGAAAAAAACTTCAATCTTTTATAACTCTTCTTTTCCTTACCTTTCAGTTCCTTAACTACGTTCATGTAATCACTTGGAATCGAAAGAACTTCCCTTTATCACTTTCATGGTTAAGTACTTCGCAGTTGCATACACACTACCCTCATAAATTTTTAATCTATTTGTTTCTACACGACTGAATAAGGCTACTATCCTCTTGTCTGGCACATCAAACGTTAACTTCTTGAGGAAAAGAAAATCTAGTGTTCATCTTACAAAGTTTACTTGGGGAACTTAACTGCTTAGTGACCTTTCGATTGCTTTCACCTCTTGGGACTTACTCTTCTCTCCTTTTGTATAAGACGACCCTTTCAGAGTGTTTTTTCTGCCCATTCTTAGACTTGGACTATACCAGAATATTTCGAGCAACGTAATCACAACAATATTTTAGCATTTCCTTGAGCCCTAAATCTATCAAGTCTAAAAACACTGTGGGTGCTCTAGTCAGATCTCTATAACTTCATGATGTTCATAACATAATTTGAAAGTTGTATCGTGATATCTTATCCCTTAATCTTAGCGGCAACTTCCTTCCAGTTCCAATAACCTACGCAAAAACATAAAGACATACCTTCCTCCTTTACGAACAACACTAATACTCCTTAGGGCAATCTATTACTTCTAATTCTTATCTCTAAGGTCTTGTTCCTGTGGCTTGAGTTCATTTAATTTTACTGGAGTATTCTATAAGGAGCATTAGAAGTTACTGATGCCCTTCACTTTAATTTCATATGCAAGTCCAGTTCAGGTAGTAGTGGTGATCTCAAGAGATCCACTTACTTTACATTTGCGAACATTTTTTTTTCAAACTTGAGGACCCCTTAGCCTTACCCTAATAGTCGTTTGACGACCCCTACCATAGATATTTCCAATTAAGGACTATTTTGCTTAATTCCCTTAGATGAACAAGGATAAAACGATCCAAACTTTCCTCTAGTACTCGAATCATCTTTGTCTAGTCCTCTCCTCGAGGAAAGCAAACTTTATACTACATAAGAATTCAATGCTAACACCTCACATTATCTCATCCAAGTTATACATATATATCCTGACCAAAAAGTGGAAATTAGTGGCGAGGTTCCTTGTACACATTCCTAAAAGCTTGAACACACAGGTGACCATGTGACTGTCGAAATGTGCACAATGTTCTGGAGTCCAGACCATCAATTCTCATATGACCTCAAACTAAACTCTAACTTCTTACTTCTACTGTTCATATTTGTCTTTATTAAGTTCATTAAGCTTATGGTATCATTTTGAAACTCCACTCCATGTTTATCTTCAGTCACGTAAGTGTCTCATGTTTACAAAGCTCCCTTTAGCTCTTTACTTTTCTACCATTAACAGTAGGAATCACATGTAACTTTTTCTTTGACGTAGGAACTCGTCATTTTCATAATCTATGTACATATCACATACCCATAACTTATAGAGTTTCACATATCAACATTATCCTTCCGTAACCAAGTAGTAGAAAACATATTTTCATTCTTTATCAAGCTCAAAAATATGTTATGCTCAAGCTTCATATACACATAACTTCACATATAAATATACATAATTTTCTTTTCATGAGCAAAACAAAACTTTATTTCAAAGGCATACCTGGCGATGACTGGGAGTTGCTACTTAGCCATGGGATTACTAGTGCTTACGATGTAAGCAAGTCTACGGAACCCTAACCTAGGGCTCTGAAACCAACTATAACGCCCCTACTTTTCTAAGACTCGTTTCCTATGGACATTACTATCATACATGCATTCGAGGCTCTAAATGACTTTAAATAGATAAAACTTCGTAATAATGCAAAACATTTCAAAACGTAAATAAGTTTTGCCTCTTGTTTCAAACTTCTGTAATACATAAGCGGAAAACGATAATCTTTTAAAAATGCTATCTAAAATGTATGTGTGGAAAACTATGACTTGGTTCCCATGGCTTCTGTAGCGCATTCCCGTCACTTGCCTGGTCTTCCCTCGCCTTTACCTGAAAATATTTCAAAAACGGAGAAAACAAAACAAAGGTAAAGGGGTAAGTATTATAAAATACCCAGTAAGTGGGGGTCGGAAAATACAAACACATGCAACATGACTTTCTTTTAAACATGACTTTCAAACATGACTGTTATTCGTGACTTTTAAAATCATAAAACTTTCTATAATGGGACCTAAAACTTTCTTTCAAAAAATCATGACTTTTCTCTTTGGCTATACGTGGTCAATTGAGTCTACCTGAGTCTTTTCATATTGAGTCCCTCACAGACCCCTATAGGTTTGAGTCCCTCACAGACACCTATAAGATTTGAGTCCCTCACAGACCCTTATATGTTTTGAGTCCCTCACAGACCCCTATAAGTTTGAGTCCCTCACAGACTACTATAAGTTTATAGGGTCTCTGACTCATGTTTTACCAATTGTCACAACCTACTTAACATGTTCATATACATACAATACGTATGAGATCCCATTCATCAATCACATATACATATGCATTCATAGTGATGCAACAATCACATAAATAATATAATCATGGCATAACTTTTATAACTTTAAACACGAGTCAATCAATCATAAATCATAAATACCTTTACATTACCAAATACGTATTCATCATAACGACATAACTGAAAAACTCAATATACATAATTATACATAACTGTGTCAAAACTCATTTTCAAATACTTTGAAATCCTTTCTATTCAGGTCTTTTGAAATCATTTCTATTCGGGTCCTCTCAAACCATTAAATTATATGAAATTCTCTTAAAAATCAAATCATGCATTGAATGTCCTCTCAACCCTTTCGAATAATAAATCTTGGGGAAAATTATTCTTGAAATAAATCATTGAGATTCCTCCTTTGAGATAAACCTTTGAAATTCATCCTTTTAAACTAATATCCTTCAAAACATATATACTTCCCTTTTTCAACATAATTTGTAGAAAAATCCCTTACCTTAGCTTTAGCTCCGGAATATTTCATAATTAAATCTCTGACCCTGCAATCCTTTCGTCCGTGTCCAATACTCGAGTTTCTTAAGTCAAATCCAATTTTCTTAATTAACACACACAATAAATAATCTTATCTTTTGAATTTTTTACAAATAAACCGGTTGAATTACCACTAACGGAGGCTGAAAACGAACTCGGGGGATCAAAACAGGTGGATCGGAAACAGCTCCTGCGAGCGGCGGCACGTGGCCAACCTGCGGTGGTGTGTGGGCGTCCGGTGGTGGCGCGTGGGGCGGCGCTCTTCGAAGCATGGAGCATACCGTTGGAAAGCTTGTGGCTTGGAGGTTTGGAGAGACCCGGTCGAAAAGGTCACGAACCGATTGAACCAACTCTGCTTGGCTTGGAGGTTCTCTGTCGACACAACTCCGGTGGCAAAGTGGTTGTCCGCAAGGAAGCTCCTCGGATGGTTCGCGTTGTAGCTTGACGACGATGCAATCTCACTTTCGATCGGCATCGTCTGGAGAAGACAATGGTGCTTGCTCGTAACTTGGCTGGGATGCGACGGAAAAGGCATTTGTGGCGGCTCCAATCCGACCTCCAAGTTGCGTGACCAGGCGGCGTTGACGACGATTGCTCGACATGCTACAGTGGTGCTGCAACTCGCGATCTGATCGGCTCAAAGCGGTGGTTCAACGGAGAAGGTTGTTCTTCGATGGTCAACGGGGCGCAAAAGGGAATGTTGGTCGGCTGAGGGAAGAAGATGATGGCCTCAAAATTCGTGCACACAAAAGGAACCCTAGTCTCTTTATCCAAAATTATCAGACTACCCTTTCACCTTAGTTAAACCACAAAAAGCCCTTAATCCAAATTTAATAATCTAAAAAAATGTCTTTAGTTACACAAAAATTCTTAATTTAAATTTCTTTCTAATGAACTACAAAGCCTCAAGGCCCAATAATCTAATTTCCTTTAAAATATTCCGAAAATACAAAATTAAAGGTACCTAAAGTTTAGGGCTGTTACATAATATGTCAATCATATCTCATATAAATGACATAAATATCCTTTTAATGAATTTGAACAGTTCAAATCCACACCAAACTGTAAACCCTCTATGTATCCAGTTTGAGCCAACCGAGGGTCCTAATGGACCTACAGATAACGAGCTCCAATGATCCGAGAGTAACCTGTCAAACTCTTTGTCCCGGTTAATCAACATTCATTAGCTACGGTAACACTCCACTAAAGCCCGTAGTTGCACTCCCATCACTATAGGACAAGTTGTGTCCATTTATATAACAAATGCCCGTGAGTCGACCCTTCATAGGTGGTTCGTAGACGCTACTGGCTCAAATTACTATTTTACCCCTGTGCCTACCTCTTTCTTCTTAAGTCCCCACTGCTCCCTAAATGACCAACAACGTTGTATGGTCCAACCATAAACAACACCCTTCTTGGGCTAGTGAGAGGGTGGGTGGCCGTTATCAAAGCCCTGGAGACAACACTTAAAAGAACAACCCCTTTAGTTTCCCTAAAGTCGGAAGGCGTGCATTCCATCTCTGTATACTGTAGACCGTTTGTAGGGATATATGTCCTCATCTCGTGTAGTTTGTAATATTCCAAGTTGTAAATGAATAAGAGTTATTTATTTCAACATTGTGTAATACTTTGTGTCTTGCATTTTTCATAAACTTAATCCAATAAACTAAGCTCCAGGGTCATTGCATTATGAGAGAATTAAGAACATGAACGGTGTGAAGTGGACACACAGGGAGGATCACGTTCGGGTTAATGACCGGAACGGTCTACAGTATATGGATAGGGTTGGAGACCTAATCTTGGATACATTGTGGATGTGCCCACTTTGTATTAGATACAAACGAGGTGAGCTGACTCGTTCATGTGGTTGACATGCGAGTGGGGGCATCCTGTGCAATGAGATTGTACAAGACTGGACCGTGAATTATTAGACTTAATGATGTAACACTATTAATAGTATAGAGCTAATAATTTCGTAGATGACCATTAGTGACTCGACCTTAATCCGGTGCGTGTCACGGACTCCTGTCTGCGAGCGTCTGTCCTATGACTAGTACGGGTGAGGGTGGACACTGTTGCTCGGCCAATATGCCTATCTTCTCAAGGGCAGTACCACGTGGGGAGTTGGGAACTTGACTACGCGAGAAGGAATTCATTCGTTCCCGACTTAGGGAAACTAGAGAGGTTGTTCCCTTAAGTGCTGTCTCCAGGGCTTGAACAATGGTGATTTGGTGAAGATGTTAACTCCACATCTCACCATTATTTAAAGGCTTTGCAAGAAGCCTTTGGTGAGGTTTTTCCCATTTTTGGATTTCCATCCAAAGAGAGCAAAACAATTCTCTCTAATCTTCTCTCAATTCTCCAAAATTCTCACCTCACCCAAAACCAAAGGGAGTCCCACTCACACTCTTTCAATCTCCCGAGAAAAATCGAGAAGACGCTTTGGAGGTGTCACACCCCGTCCCAGCTTACTTGCCTAACCTAGGAAGAGATGCAAAGACAAAGGTAACAAAACCTCTTGTTGGCTTTCCTTGACTAACCCAAGACTTAACATAAAATAGACGTAACACATCATGTTTGAATAAGTAAAGTTAAGCACTAATAAACACTATAATATGAAACACATTCACTTCATTTACTATGTTCTTTGGGTAGTCATAAAGTTTCCATGTTTATTACAACCCATCTAATATGTTCTCACTACAAACCATATACAAATGGAAGTGTATATACAAGGAGCTAAATGGCGTGGTGGCAAATAGGTCTTGTGGAGGCTAAGCACCTGAAACTAAATGCACACCGGGAAGAGTAGACATAAAGAAAACGTGAGCTAGGAAGCTCAGTGAGTGTCTATTATAAGCTCAAAGGTGAAGCATAATAATGGCAGATTATAAGTAGAAAATAACTTAACATAAACAAACCATGCTTCCAATTTACAGGTTTAAGTCACCACTTATGCATAGCACATAACTCATAATGTAGTATTATATTGAGTGTAAATAGATCAATAATATAGAAGCTCATAACAATAAAACACATAGCAAGATACCACTTTCAAACCATAGAGGTGGTAGAGTTACATTTGTACCAATAAGGTTCATACATCTCTCACGTGCACGTGGAATACCTTTGGCCCTTTGGTTTTCCCTAATACCTTCTCTATGTCCTTCAGTATTAAGGTAAAACCATTTACTACCCGAATACCTTCTCATTATCCTTCAGTATCGGGAAATTATGATTCATTCCCCCCTAAGTACCTTCTCAAATGTCCTTCAGTATTAGGGGTTAATCAAGATCAAGGGCATAACTTGTTTACATTATCATCTAAACATGTTCCCAAGTGGATTTACACAAAACATTCTCTAAAGGAAAGCATACTTCTATAATTTAGTTTCCATACTTGGATTTATAGTTACAACTAATTCAAGCTTGCTTAGGTTCCATCATGAACTTTATGTTAGGGACTCCATGAAGCTATACATAATTAGTTCAAACAAGACTCAATGATCAACAATTATGCTTATTAAGAAAAACATAGGCCAAGCATAGTTTAAAGATAGAGTCACTCACAGTATTAGAATTAGAACCTTGGCTTGTAAACTTGACCTATTAGCTCTTGACCTATCAAACAAACCAACTCAACCATTAGAACCTCGAGCTCATGATTTTTAACCTTAAAACTTGCAAGAAAACACACTTTTAAATTTTCTGCCCTGTATTCAGACAGCCATAACTTCTTCATTACTTATCCAAAAATAATGTAATTTATACCAAACTCTTCATTTTTGAACCCTCCAAAAATCATATGAAGACATGAAATTGAAATTCCAAGCGGATTTGTTCAGAAATACCTCGAAAGCTACTTTCCTCAAAATAGACTTCTGCTGTTTTCAGATTCGGATTTCCTGCTGCACAACAAATTTAATCTGATATTTAAGACATCTTCTAGACATTTTCTACTCACGATTTCTTCACGAAAGTTGTAGGAAATTCAATAAGCTTTCGAACCATAGCAATTAGAGCTTCTAACTCCTAGTGTACAGATCAGAACAACCAAAACATCAGAGACTTCCCGGATTTGACAGCATACTTCTGTTTTCTGCCTTCTCTTAGCTAAACAGTAACATCAATTCCTTTCCTTATGCACCTAAGAAACATGTCTAATTCAGTCCCATAACTCAATTAAGAATAGCCATACACACAATTGGTTGTAAGGTAAATAGAAATGGAAGAGAATCTCCTTCAATCTCTTGCTAGAAGTTTTTCCCTTTCACCTAAAATTACAGGTTCAACTTCCAACTTGAGTTCCTCAAAATTTATCAACACAACCACCAAATAGTTTTTGATAAACCTCAAGGACAACATCTTAGCTTACTTAACTCAAAATTTCAGCTTCTAATTCTTCCTCAAGAGCTCAAAACAGACTGATCTCCTCATACTGTTCTGCTAATCGAGAAACTTAAACACCCTTCAATATTGTGCACCTTTCTCCTTCGTCCTCTTAGTATTTTCTGCAAAGCCGACCAGTTTCGTATTCTACACTCAATTTATGAGATTTTGACACAAAAATCATCGAATTTGGTTCAGTAGATAGAGAGATATGATCGATTGAAGTGGGACCATTTTCCAGCTGCTTGCTGTCTTAGTAGGAATTTGACACCACCTTCTTGCCAAACTTAACTTCGAGCCTTCACCTCCTTTGGTCAGCTCCTACTTTCTTATTTACATCATAATCTCCTTTTTAAAACACCAAAATAAGTAAATAAGTCAATCTAAAGTATTTAACCAACTTTACCTAAGTTTATAAAAGATATGAGCTTTTCATTCAATACGTAATGCACCTAAAATTTGCCTAACTTGCTATTGATATTAACATATTTCAATTAACCTTCTAATATGCTTATTTCAATGGTTTACCTATCCCCTTATGAAGTTTAAACACATTGTAGCTCCAAATTCAATAGATTCCCAAATTCGATCACGACATCATTTAGTGCAACCTATACGATTTTGCATATTTCAAAACATCATGAACGAGTGCTCAATGATAAAAGAGAATAGGGTTTAGGGCTTACAGGAGGTGTCTCCCTGTTCGGATCGAGGATCGAGTTCGAGGAGTTCGTTGGTACGAGAGAGATTGTGACCCGAGAAGGAGAAAACATTGAAGAAGTGTTCTTCAAGAGGTTAGTATCCATTATACTTACTGTTTTCTCTAATATTTTGCATGTTTAGCCTAGGATCTATGAGATAGATTCAATTTTAAGATAGGAATTACACAACGGATCAACGATGTTTCACAATGTCTTCCGCTGCGGGAATTCAAAATTCCTTCAATTTGTATCAGAGCCAATCGTTGCTCTTCGTTGTGTATTATGTGGATTCTTAAAATTAGGTGGGTAGCATTAACTTTCATGAGATGAATGTTAATGGTTTGCAATTTTGGATATTTTCGGTTTTTGGCACTTTTTTAGATTTACATTAAAGTTGACGTGATCAATGTAAGGGCCCGTTGTTTTGGGCATTTTTAATGTAAATCGAGTCTGTAAGTCCGTGTCATTCGTGGCAAGAGTTGTCGTGTAGAAAACGGAGCAAAAACGAGCGATTTCGGTGAAAATAGCAAAAGTTGTTTGCTGGAAGTTCATCAACAACGTTCCGATGCCATTCTTGCTGCTTGGAGAGTGCTGCAGTGCAGCGTTGCAACGCTACAGGGTTGAGAATGCTAGGCAAGACGCTATACATTACAGCTTTGCAACGCAAGCAACAACGTTCCAACGCTGTGGCGTTGTGGTGCATGGAGCACGAGAATCGCGGGAGTGGCCTAGAGCACGACGGTTGGTGTAAACACGAGATCTTTCTTTGGAACCTCCTTATTATCAAACAACAAAAGAAAGGAAGAAATGAATGTTTAAAACTTAATTTCCCATGTTTTAAAAAGAAAAGAAATGAAGGGAAAGACAAAAGGAAAACAAGGAAAGAAAGTTTAAACCATTTTGGTTTGGTTTGCTTTTAAAGACAAAAGAGGAAAAGGAAATGAAACAAATGTTTTATTTGTTAAGTTATTTTGATTTTGCTAAGAAAAGAAAAGAAAAGAAAAGAAAAGAAAAGAAAGAAAGAAGATAAAGGAAAGAAAAGAAAAGGAAAAAGAAATGGAAAATGAAAAGAAAACAAAAGTGCAAAAAGACAAAACATTATCTTTCCACCGATTGTTATTGTTTTAAAAGGGTTTTTTCTCCATTTTCTTCTCTATATTTACAAACCAAGCTGAAATTTCGTGGGAGAAGGAGAAAGGAAGAAAAAGGAAGCCATTTTTCATAAATTTGGAGCTGGAGTTGCAGAAGAAAGGAGAAGAACTCAAGAGGATTCTTTATTGCAAACAAGTTGATCAACTCTGGACAAGCTCTGATTTTTTCTGTTCATCTCGAGCTCCACAAGAAGAGGTAAGAGTTGAGCTTTTGTTTCATGAAAGTTAACTCATATTGGAACAAAATTCGTGAAGGAAGCTCGAGCCAATTCTGATTTTAAGTTGCTATTTTGTTAAGAGGAAGGCAGAAGACAGAATTTTGCAGTCAAATCCGAGAGGTCTCTGATGTTTTGGTTGTTTTGATCTGTATACTTGGAGTTAGAAGCTCTAATTGGTATGGTTCGAAAGCTTATTCCATTTACTACAAGTTTCGTGAAGGAATTGTGAGAAGAAAATGATTGGAAGATGTTGTAATCTTTAGGTTAAGTTTCGGGTTGCAGCAGGAAGTGAAATCTGGAACAGCAGCAGAATCATTTTAGGGGTTAAGCTAAATATGCTTGAATTATGTTCAAGAAATGCAAGTTTTGCTAGAATAAAGTTTTCAATGCATTATGCTTTCTTTTGAATACATGTTTATGAGTATTCATGTTTTCCTAGAAATGTTTCAAGTGTTCATTGTGACCCTAAAAGTCTTCCTAAAGTTTATACATGAGCATATATCCAATGGTTGCCAAAATTTATGGAAATGTTATGATTTCAAGCAAGCATGTACTAGCAAGTATGTTTTAAAGATTTCCAATTTTATGAACAAGCTGAGTAAGCTTGAGTTTTATGAAAGAAAAGATAAGAGGCATGTTCAAATGTTTTCATGTGATTTTTCGAGATATTGAGCCCGAGGTTTTATGGTAGTGTGGTGCACACAGTCTTATTCTCATTGTCGACGCGTTGAGTGTACTCGATGACAACGTATGTGTCGTCGTGAGTCTTTGGCGGGCCCCACTCGACAAAGACGATGGGAGTCTTTGGCGGGCCCCACTACATCGTAGAGTAAACGTTGGTTGTACTCGGGCATGGCCTACACAACGTGGATTGTGAAATGTTTTTAAAAGAGTTTATGTCATTTACATGCCTTACGAGATTTTGATGATATACTTGTTGGTTTTCTGAAAGTCTATTATGATTCTACGTTTACTTTCAATGCTTGAATACAAATGCATATGCTCATAGTTTTGTGTCACATGTTTTACAAGTTCTGAGATATTAAACGCAGTGATCACTCACTCGAGCTTCATAGCTCATTCTTTCTATGTTTTCAAACTTTTGGTAGAGATCGAACTCCGGCACTTTGAAATTCTTGCCATAGTCTGAAGCTTCATAAGTTAAATACTTTGTACGTGGGTGGTGGTTTTGTCTAGCAAGTCTCTATGTTTGTAAATTATTTTGAGAGGACTTTGGGGTTATAGTCGTTTGTACATTAGAGGTTGTATAAACACTTTGGTTTGTCTTGTGTTGTTTCGATGCACTAGACTTTTAGTTTCCAAGAGAGACTTGTGAATGGTTTCTCCTTGTATATGTTTAATAGTTGTCCAGTTTTCCGCTATGTCATGTTTAAGTGTTCCATTTTCGAACATAGTATGTTTATCAGGTGAATCGTGGTCACGGTGTATTGTTAAGAGATAAACAATGTCTGTTTATTTCACACGCCTTTCTTGGAGTGAGTTAATGAGTAGTTCGGGAGAGGGTGTGACAACTTGGTATCGAGCGATTAGCTCCATGGGAATGAGACAGGCAAGTTAGCTCTCGAAAATAAAGTAAAAGTCATAGCAAGTTATTGAGTTAGTTCAAATTGAACTAGTAGAGTATGGTTCAAGTAAGGGTAAGAACAAGTCCGATTAGGGCTAAAATATGAATAGAAGTTTAGTATTGTGTATTTGAGTTAAGTATCCATAGTATGTCTAATATATTGATATGTTATAGGAGTCATGCCACCACGTACTAGCAAACGACGCAGCAGGATCGGGCGGGACGCAGGATATTACCCAAGGCCAACTCGAGAGGGGATCTAGTGCCCCGAGAGTCCAAAGCGAGGGCGAGATCGCGTGACATGCCATTTCCTCACAGGAGGTAGGCGAGGCGAGAGAGAGCGAGGCCAAGTGATCGAGAAAAGGCGTATGGAATATAACGTCTGAAGAAATTGGGAGCCACAAGTGTTTGAGGGTTCCCACAGATCCGGTGACGCCGAGGTGTGGTGAATAAACTTGAGAAATGTTTTGACGTGATGAGCCGCCTCAAGAGCGTAAAGTCAAGCTAGCCACATTTCTGCTAGAGAAAGAAGAGAGAGGATGGTGGAAGTCAATTTTAGCTTGAGACGGAGTGATGCACGCACTTTAGATCGGCAAACTTTGGAGGAATATTTGAAGATAAATATTACCACGGCACTTACCGCGAAGCAAAGAGAGATGAATTTTTAGAATTAAAGCAAGGGTCACTATCGTGAGGTGAGTGCGAGAGAAGGTATACCGAGCTATCACGGTATCCCGATGTTATTGTGGCTTCCGAGAGTGACAGTGTCGACGATTTGAAAGGGATTACGTCATGAAACACGTACCGATCCACGACCATTGCTAAGTGGGTGACTTCTCACGGTGGTAGAGACCGCTCTACGAGTTGAAAGCGAGTATAGCAGAGCGCGATCGGTGGTAGAGCCTACTCGTGGGCCTTCAACGACGAGTAGTTTTCGGTCGCGAACGGCAAGATTCACACAGGGTGAATGTTTCAAGTCGTCGAGGACTTTAAGAATCGAAGTGGCGGCGGATGAATGTTAGTGGTGCCTCGTGAGGCGAGTCAAAGAGCACCTAGTCAATCGCGGATCCACGGCCAAGACCACGAGACAATGCGAGTCTCATTGCGGTGCTGCAAAGCAAGAAGAACTCCATGTGCAAATTGTGGCAAGAATCATCGAGGCCAATGTCTTGTTGGTGTCGGTGTGTGTTACTGCAGCAGTGGCGACGGGGGCATTTCAAGAGGATTGTCCACGGCTTAGAGCGGCCGCACAGCAGAGGACCGAGGAGTTGGGTCCCGAGCAGCGGTTGAGCAAAATGAGAGTTCCAAAGAGCTGCAGGAGAGGCACCAGTGGTGCAAAGCAGCAGAAGGAGTTGTAGGAGACCCAGCAACAGGGAAAGGTCTACGCTATGACTCGGCAGGAAGCAGAGTATGCACGGATGTGATTTCTTGGTACGATTTCAATTTGTAATGTACCTGCATGTGTTTTGATAGATCCAGGTGCTACGCATTCCTTTGTTTCCACTATATTCCTAACTAAGCTTAGTAAGAAGCTAGAGCCTTTATTTGAAGAGTTAGTTATATACACTCCAGTTGGTGATGCTTTACTAGTCAATTCAGTGTTGCGAGATTGTGAGGTCTTAGTAGAAGGTCTCAATATGTTAGTGGATCTTCTTCCACTAGAGTTTGAGATGTTAGATGCAATCTTAGGGATGGATTTCTTATTCACTCATTATGCTTCCATGGATTGCCATTAAAAGGAAGTTGTTTTTAGAAAACGGGGTTGGTGAAGTGGTTTTCGGGGTGAAAAGAAGATTATTTCTCTGAGTTTGATTTCAGCATTCAAAGCTCAGAAGTTGTTGAGAAAAGGATGCACGTCGTTTCTTGCTCACGTAATGAAGGTGCAGGAAGAAAAGTTAAACCCGAAGAAGATGTTCTTGTTGTGAACGAATTTCTAGATGTTTTTCCAAAGAGATCGCTCGGGGTTGCCACGATAGGAAGTAGAGTTCACTATTGAATTGTTACCGGGAACAACACCTATTTCGCAAAGTATAGAATGGCTCCAAGTGAGCTCAAAGAGTCAAGATGCAATTACAAGAACTGGTTGATAAGGGATACATCGGACCTAGTGTATCACCCCGGGAGCTCCAGTGTTATTTGTAAAGAAGAAAGATGGTACCCTTAGATTATGCATTGATTCTGATAGATTAAACAAAGTCACGATACGTAACAAGTATCCTTTACCCCGTATTGATGACTTGTTTGACCAGTTACGAGGAGCATCAGTGTTTTCTAAGATTGACTTGAGATCAGGATACCATCAATTAAAGGTAAGGGAATCAGATATTCCTAAGACAGCATTCAGAACCAGGAACGGGCATTATGAGTTTCTAGTAATGTCGTTCGGTTTGACGAATGCACCACCAGTTTTCATGGACCTCATGAACAGGATATTCCACCAGTATTTGGATCAGTTCGTGATAGTATTTATTGATGATATACTAGTTTACCTAGTTGACAGGAAAGCTCATGAGGAACATCTAAGGATTATTCTGCAAACACTACGAGATAAACAGTTATACGCTAAATTCACCAAATGTGAGTTTTGGTTGAATCAGGTAGTATTTTTGGGGCATGTTGTCTCAAAGCAAATGGTGTTAGTGTGGATCCAAATAAAGTTAAAGTCTGTAGTCAATCTTGGAGAGACCGGCCCACAGCAGACAGAGCAGGTACGTAGTTTCCTAGACTTGGCAGGATACTACAGGCGGTTTGTTGAGGATTTCTCACGATTATCATTACCCTTAACAGCTTTGACAAGAAAGAATGTTAAGTTTGAGTGGTCAGATAAGTGTGAACAGAGTTTTCAGGAGCTGAAAAAGAGATTAGTTACAGCACCTATTCGACACTTCACATGTAACGGAAAAGAGTATGTGATTTCTTGTGATGCCTCGAGACAAGGTTTGGGGTGTGTTACGATGCAAGAAGGAAAAGTAATAGCTTATGCATCAAGACAATTGAAAAAGCATGAATGTAATTACCCTACCCACGATCTTGAGTTAGCAGCAGTTGTTTTAGCACTGAAGATCTAGAGACATTACTTGTTTGGTGAAAGGTGTCACATCTACACGGATCATAAGAGTCTCAAGTATATCTTTGATCGAGAGGAGTTGAATATGAGACAGAGAAGATGGTTAGAAATCGATTAAAGATTATGATTGTACTATAGAATACCATCCAGGGAAGGCGAATGTGGTAGCAGATGCTTTGAGTGGGAAGTCAAGACTTCCTAGGATGCCTTGTGTGGTATTCGAGCAACATTTTTAAGAACTCTAAGAGATTCTAAGGCGATTGTGAATGCAGAGAGTTCAGTGGAGTCTTTTAGCTCGGCCCAGATCAGTCTTCACTCAGTGAGAGGTTGTGAGAAGACAACCAGAGGATAGTAACTTGCGAGAAAATGTTTGGGAAGTCCAAACAGGCCTGAAGCGAGTTTAAGATGAGATCGAGGCGGGGCCATAGAAAGGCAAGGAAGACTATGTGTTCCGAATTTTAGTGAGCTTAAAGATGCTATTCTAGAGGAAGCTCACGATTCGACAAACTTTACGCTATGCATCCAGAAGCACCAAGATGTACAAAACTTTGAAGGAACGTATTGGTGGCACGGGATGAAACGAGAGATAGCCGATTATGTTGATAGATGTTTGATCCGCCAAACAAAGTTAAACCATTAGACAAAGGCCAGGAGGACTCCTTAACCCATCGCGGTCTTGGATTGGAAGTGGGAGCATATCACTATGGATTTTCTGTTTGGATTACCACGTACTTCAAGTGGGCATGATGGTATTTGGGTAATAGTGGATAGACTCACTAAAACAACACGGTTTGTACCGATTAAAGCGACGTCTACGCTTGATCAGCTAGCTAAGCTATACGTCGATAAAATTGTGAGTCAATACGGAGTGCCAGTGTCTATCGTTTCAGATAGAGATCCAAGATTTACTTCTATGTTTTGGCCTAGTTTACAGAAGGCTATCGGAACAAAGTTGAATTTTAGTACAGCGTTCCATCCTCAGACAGATGGGCAGTCAGAGAGGACCATCCAGACGTTAGAGGACATGTTGAGAGCATGTGTCCTTCAGTTTAAAGGGAGTTGGGATACTCACCTATCGCTTATGGAATTTGCTTACAATAACAGCTACCAGTCGAGTATTGGTATGGCACCATTTGAGGCTCTGTATGGAAGACCATGTAGAACGCCGATATGTTGGAACGAAGTAGGAGAGCGGAGGCTTATCGGCCCTGAGTTGGTACAAGTTACTACAGAAAATATTAAGGTAATTAGAGAAAATTTGAAGGTAGCACAAGACCGTCAGAAAAATTATGCTGATAAGCGACGAAAGGACTTAGAATTCCAGGTTGGAGATCAAGTTTTCTTGAAGTTATCTCCATGGAGAGGTGTCCTTCGTTTTGGTAAGAAGGGTAAACTAAGCCCTAGATATATTGGTCCTTATCTAGCTTGGGACGAGTTGGGCGACCTCTGATCGGAGTTGCAGCAGAACTATCTCGAGTACATGATGTATTTCATGTGTCCATGTTGAGGAAGTATATCCCAGATCCGACACATGTGTTGCAAGCACAACCAGTTGAGCTGAAAGAAGACATGAGTTACGTTGAGGATGCAGTTCAAATCCTCGACAGGAAAGAACAAGTTTTAAGGAACAAGACGATCCCACTCGTGAAGGTTCGTTGGAGACATCACGGAGTGGAGGAGGCAACCTGGGAGTTAGAGGATCTAATGAGGAGGAAGTACCCGATGATTTTCACATAAAGACTACTCAATTTAGAGGACGAAATTTCTTAAGGGGAGGTAAGTTGTAAACACGAGATCTTTCTTTGGAACCTCCTTATTATCAAACAACAAAAGAAAGGAAGAAATGAATGTTTAAAACTTGGTTTCCCATGTTTTAAAAAGAAAAGAAATGAAGGGAAAGACAAAAGGAAAACAAGGAAAGAAAGTTTAAACCATTTTGGTTTGGTTTGCTTTTAAAGACAAAAGAAGAAAAGGAAATGAAACAAATGTTTTATTTGTTAAGTTATTTTGGTTTTGCTAAGAAAAGAAAAGAAAAGAAAAGAAAAGAAAAGAAAGAAAGAAGATAAAGGAAAGAAAAGAAAAGGAAAAAGAAATGGAAAATGAAAAGAAAACAAAAGTGCAAAAAGACAAAACATTATCTTTCCACCGATTGTTATTGTTTTAAAAGGGTTTTTTCTCCATTTTCTTCTCTATCTTTACAAACCAAGCTGAAATTTCGTGGGATAAGGAGAAAGGAAGAAAAAGGAAGCCATTTTTCATAAATTTGGAGCTGGAGTTGCAGAAGAAAGGAGAAGAACTCAAGAGGATTCTTTATTGCAGCAAGTTGATCAACTCAGACAAGCTCTGATTTTCTGTTCATCTCGAGCTCCACAAGAAGAGGTAAGAGTTGAGCTTTTGTTTCATGAAAGTTAACTCATATTGGAACAAAATTCGTGAAGGAAGCTCGAGCCAATTCTGATTTTAAGTTGCTGTTTTGTTAAGAGGAAGGCAGAAGACAGAATTTTGCTGTCAAATCCGAGAGGTCTCTGATGTTTTGATTGTTCTGATCTGTATACTTGGAGTTAGAAGCTCTATTTGGTATGGTTCGAAAGCTTATTCAATTTCCTACACGTTTCGTGAAGGAATCGTGAGAAGAAAATGATTGGAAGATGTTGTAATCTTCAGGTTAAGTTTCGGGTTGCAGCAGGAAGTGAAATCTGGAACAGCAGCAGAATAATTTTAGGGGTTAGGCTACTGAGGTATTTTCTAACCAATACGTTAGGAATCTCATTTTCATGTCTTCATACGAGGTTTAGAGAGTTCCAAAAGGAAGAGTTTGGTATAAAGTACATTCTTTTTGGATAAGTAATGAAGAAGTTATGGCTGTCTGAAAACAGGGCAGAAAATCTGAAAATGCTGGAATTTTTGAAAGTGTGTTTTCTTGTAGTTTTAGGGTTAAAACCATGAGCTCGAGGTTCTAATACATGAATTTGGTTTGTTTGACAGGCCAAGAGCAAATAGGTCGAGTGTACGGGCTAAGATTCTAGTTCAAGCACTGTGAGTGATAAAATGAACATCAAAAGTGTATATATGCTTGAATTATGTTCAAGAAATGCAAGTTTTGCTAGAATAAAGTTTTCAATGCATTATGCTTTCTTTTGAATACATGTTTATGAGTATTCATGTTTTACTAGAAATGTTTCAAGTGTTCATTGTGACTCTAAAAGTCTTCATAAAGTTTATACATGAGCATATATCCAATGGTTGCCAAAATTTATGGAAATGTTATGATTTCAAGCAAGCATGTACTAGCAAGTATGTTTTAAAGATTTCCAATTTTATGAACAAGCTGAGTAAGCTTGAGTTTTATGAAAGAAAAGATAAGCAGGCATGTTCAAATGTTTTCATGTGATTTTCTGAGATATTGAGCCCGAGGTTTTATGGTACCGTGTGCACACAGGTCTTATTCGTTGTCGACGTTGAGTGTACTCGTGACAACAACACTGTCGTGAGTCTTTGGCGGGCCCCACTCACGACAAAGACGATGGGAGTCTTTGGCGGGCTCCACTACATCGTAGAGTAAACGTTGGTTGTCTCGGGCGCGTGCCCTACGAGCGTGGATTGTGAAATGTTTTTAAAAGAGTTTATGTCATTTACATGCCTTACGAGATTTTGATGATATACTTGTTGGTTTTACGAAAGTCTATTATGATTCTCGTTTACTTTCAATGTTTGAATACAAATGCATATGCTCATAGTTTTCGAGTCACATGTTTTACAAATTTACGATATTAAACGCAGTCACTCACTGAGCTTCATAGCTCATTCTTTCTATGTTTTCAAACTTTTCGGGTAGTGATCGAGCTCCTGGCACCTGAGTTACTGCCATACTCTGCTGAAGCTTCATAAGTTAAATACTTTGTACACGTGGTTGGTTTTGTCTAGCAAGTCTCTATGTTTGTAAATTATTTTGAGAGGACTTTGGGGTTATAGTCGTTTGTACATTAGAGGTTGTATAAACCTTTGGTTTGTCTTGTGTTGTTTTCGATGCACTAGACTTTTAGTTTCCAAGAGAGACTTGTGAATGGTTTCTCCTTGTATATGTTTAATAGTTGTCCAGTTTCCGCTATGTCATGTTTAAGTGTTCCATTTTCGAACATAGTATGTTTATCAGGTGAATCAAGGTCAACAGGTATTGTTAAGAGATAAACAATGTTTGTTGGCTTCACGCCGCCTTTCGGGCTGAGTTAACAGGTAGTTCGGGAGGGGGTGTGACAGTTGGAGCTAGGAGTTTTGAAACCGTTTTATTTATTTATTTATTTATTTGTAAAATTATTTTATAAATGTATTTATTTAATTATTTTAATTAATATTAATATAAATGTTATATTAATGCTAATTAATTTAATTTTATGTCCCTAGGGTGCCAAAAATCAGTCCAATAATGCTATTTAATTATTTTTTGCATGAGATGTATGATTTAATTATTTCTATGTGCATAGAGTATGCCATATAGATTTAAAGTCCCACCTTAGGTTAAACATTTCATGCATCATATTTATATTATAAGAGTTATAATACATAGTATGCATGATAAGATTATATTATAAGAGTTATAATATAATGTTTGCATGTTTTAATTTATTTAATATATGTGTTATATTTCTTAGATTAAAAGCATGCTCATGCATTCAAATCATGTGATGAATGTATGTTATAGTATAGTATTATTCATGTGATGAATGATCAAGCACTATAACATAGAAATGCATGTAACCTAAGTTTATTATTAGTTTTAAAATGTTTAGAACTTGAATAATTAGACTTAGGTTTTCTAATTCTAATAAGATTAGAATTAAGAAATCAAATATATCCTTTAATTGGAGACTGATAAGTAACTCTGTCTAAGGAAGGTTTTGTCTAAGGCTGAGGTATTTAAGTTGATGCTTGCGGAACACCCCTAACTCGAAATTGATCTGGGAGTTAACTCGGTCCGGAGATTGTTAGGTATATTCTCGTGATTGCCGTTAACTAAGAGTTAATTAATTTACTCACATAGGCCTATGTTAATAATGTGATTATAGACTTAGGTTAATCCAATATAAGAGTTATATTGGTAGACTTAGGTAAATTTTAGCCGGTTTATCTAGGTCAATCCCGATTATTTTAAAGTGTTGAGTGGGAGAAAATAAAGTGTATGAGATACATTTAATTTTCCATCCACAAATCTCTGTTAAGTTCGCACCGTTAGATCCATGCTCGGCCTCGTGGCGCAAATGGGAGCGTCCCCCTATGGGTGGCATTTGTATGGGTCAATATCAACGTGAATGGAGAGAGTACTTATAGTGAGTGGGAGCGGGATCTGTGAAAATTGGACCCACGGTCTCGTCTTTCGATTCACACCGTAAAACGCCTATGATCCACCTGCTAGTTTGGCTTGGACCAGACAATCCCTACGGAGGGCCTTGATCATGGGAGTCGGAACACCGCGAATTCCCGAAAGGGATACGATTTCCTTATTGATTTTCCTACTTAGTCATCCCTACGGCGGCTATTGTTTGGACAGATACTTGGAAATTTAAAGATTGAGGGTGACACTCACAGGATTGATCAAGTGTTAATGGATTCAGACCGAAAAATGGTAACTTGATGCCTATTGGAATAAGCGTTATTCTGGTATTAGGGTCTAGTCGAGAAAGTCTTGTCCTAGAGGAAGAGTGGGTTTATCTACCCTACGGTGGCGGTCATTCTAAACCTTTAGGGTATCATTGCAAATTTTGAATGACCTAGGGATCATAGGATAAAAATTTGCTAAAACCCGATTGGATTTTCAAAAGTTTTTGCGAGACTAATACAAAGTTTTTCATTTTATTTCAGCAACAAAATGTCAAACGCTTTTAACATTCCTTTATCTTCCGTTAAGTTAGTCGGCGATAGTATTTCGTGGAAAAACGATATATAGACACGATTTTGGTAAATGACGATCAAGAGTTCGCACTCACTAAGGAGGGTCCTCAGGTGCTCGGTTCGACAGTCCTATTCAACGATCTACAAACCTTCCAGTCCTTGGTGCAAACTAGGGTACAGGAAGTTGAGGCAAGTGTTGGACCTTTTCACAGGGGTTCGACCTCTGGGATAAAGTTTGTAGACTCTTTAGGCCCTAAGGGGAAGAAGGAGAAGTTGAAGGAAGTTAAGGTTGACCGCGTTGCCGCCCTAAAAGGCAAAAAAATCAAGAATGTTGCCAGAAAGTGTTTCTACTGCAACGGAGACGGACACCTAAAAAGGAGTTGTCCGAAGTTACTTGATGAAAAGAAGATGACAGGTAAATGTGATTTACTCGTCACAGAAACTTGTTTAGTGGAGAGTAATGACTCTGCTTGGATATTTGATTCAGGCGCCACTAACCATGTTTGCTCTTCTTTTCAAGGATTAAGTTCCTAGCAGCGGCTGCAAAGGGTGAGATAGCGCTAAGGGTTGGATCCGGAGAAGTTGTCTCGGTGGCAGCAATTGGCACGGTGAAGCTATTTTTTGGTGGGAAGTACTTATTATTGGATAATATGTACATGGTTCCTGGATTTACGAGAAACCTAGTTTCTATTTCCTGCCTATTTGAACAAAATATTTCTGTTTCTTTCAAGAGTAATAGAGCGTTTATTTCTCGAAATGGAAATTTGATTTGTTTTGCTTTGCTTGAGAGTAATTTATATGTTTTGAACCTGAATTCGGTCAAAACTGTTTGGAACACCGAATTTTTTAAAACAGCAGAAATGCGAACTAAGGGATTGAAAGTTTCTCCAAAAGAAAGTGCCCATCTTTGGCATCTACGGTTAGACCACATTAATCTTAATAGGATTGAGAGACTAATGAAGAGTGGACTTCTAAGCGAGTTGGAAGAAAACTCTTTACCGGTGTGTGAGTCATGCCTTGAAGATAAAATGACCAAACGTCCTTTTAGTGGAAAAGGATATAGAGCCAAAGAGCCTCTTGAGTTTATACATTCAGACCTCTGTGGTCCGATGAATGTTAAAGTACGAGGAGGTTACGAATACTTTGTATCTTTCATAGATTACTATTCGAGGTATGGGTACATTTACCTAATGCATAGGAAGTCTGAAACACTTGAAAAGTTAAGGGAGATCAAGACTGAGGTTGAGAACCTGTTAGGTAAAACGATTAAAACACTTCGATCGGATCGAGGTGCAGGGTATATGGACACTTAATTCCAGGACTATATGATAGAGCATGGAATTACGTCCCAACTCTCAACACCTGGTATGCCACAGAAAAATAGTGTATCGGAGAGGAGAAAAAGAACCCTGTTGGACATGGTTCGGTCGATGATGAGCTCTGCTCGTATCCCTGATTCCTTTTGGGGTGACGTAGTGGAGACTGCGGTTTACATTTTGAGCACAGTTCCATCAGAAAGTGTTTGTGAAACACCTTCCGGAGTCTGGCATGGTCGTAAAACTAGTTTACGACATTTCAGAATTTGGGGATGCCCGACCCATGTGTTGATGTCAAACCCGAAGAAATTGGAGCTCCGGTCAAAGTTGTGCCTCTTTGTAGGTTACCCAAAAGAGACTAGAGGTGGTTTCTTTTACGATCCTAAGGATAATAGGATGTTTTTGTCGACAAACTCCACTTTCCTTGAGGAAGACCACATCAGGGATCACTTACCAAGGAGTAAGATTGTGTTAAATGAAATGGATAGTTCATCAACAAGAGTTGCTGATGGTGCTAGTACATCAACAAGTGTTGTTGATCCTGGCTTGTCTAGTCAAGTTCGTTCCCAAGAGTTGGGAATGCCTCCACGTAGTGGGTGGGCTGTGAGACAGCTGGAACGTTACATGGGTTTAGCTGAAACCCAGGTCGTCACTCCTGATGATTACTATGAGGATCCATTGACCTATGATCAGGCAATGGCTGACGTTGACAAAAACGAATGGATTAAAGCTATGGACCAGGAAATGGAATCGATATAATGAAATTCCGTCTGGGAGCTTGTGGTCTAACCGGATGGGGTAAAGCCTATTGGTTGCAAGTGGATCTACAAGCGTAAACGTGGTGTAGATGGAAAGGTGCAGACCTTCAAAGCTCGACTAGTGGCAAAGGGTTTGACCCAGGTGGAAGGGGCTGACTATGAGAAAACCTTTTCACCTGTTGCCATGGTAAAGTCGATTAGAATCCTTCTGGCCATTGCCGCATATTATGACTATACGGTATGGCAGATGGATGTCAAGACCGCCTTTCTGAATGGCAACCTTGACGAGACCATCTACATGCACCAGCCCAAACGGTTAATTGTCCAAAGCCAAGAGCAAAGAGTTTGCTTGCTTAAAATGTCTATTTATGGACTTAAACAAGCCTCGAGGTCTTGGATTATAAGATTTGATGAGGCGATCAAGACTTATGGCTTTGATCAAAATGTGGACGAGCCTTGTGCCTACAAGAAAATCGTTAACAGTACTGTCGCGTTTCTTATATTGTATGTGGATGATATTCTTCTCATTGAGAATGAGGTAGGATTTCTTACTGACATTAAGGAATGGTTGGCTTCGCAATTCCAAATGAAAGATTTGGGAGAGACACAGTATGTTCTAGGTATCCAGATTGTCTGGAACCGGAAGAACAGAACGCTAGATATAAGATGTTGTCTAGATATAAGATGCAGAACTCCAAGAAGGGCTTGCTGCCTTTCGGGCATGGGGTTCACCTGTCTAACGATCAATGTCCTAAGACGCCTCAAGAGGTTGAGGATATGAGACGAATCCCTAATGCTTCAGCTGTAGGGAGCTTGATGTATTCCATGTTGTGTACTAGGCCCGACATCTGTTATGCAGTTGGGATTGTCAATAGGTATCAATCCATTCTAGGATTAGATCACGGGACAGCCGTAAAGGCAATCCTCAAGTATCTTTGGACAACGAGGAACTACAACCTTGTGTATGAGAGTTGGGATTTGATCCTTACAGAATACACAGATTCTAACTCTCAGACCGATAAGGATTCTAGAAAATCCACTTCGGGGTCAGCCTTCATTTTGATTGGAGGAGCTGTAGTGTGGCGAAGCATCAAGCAGGGATGCATCGCTGATTCCACGATGGAAGCCGAGTATGTTGCGTCTTGGGAAGCTGCAAAAGAAGTCATTTGGCTCATGAAGTTCATGACGTATTTGGAAGTTGTTCCAAATATGAACTTGTCGATCACGCTGTTCTGTGACAACAGTGGTGTAGTAGCCAACTCGAGAGAACCACGGAGTCATAAAAGGGGCAAGCACATAGAGCGTAAGTATCACCTGATACGAGAGATTGTGCACCGCGAGACGCGTGATGATCCACGTAGATAGCGAGCACAACGTTGTCTTGATCCAATTACAAAGGCCCTCACGGCTAAGGTGTTTGAGGGTCACGTAGAGAGTCTAGGTCTTCGAGTGCTTCCTGACTAGGGCAAGTGGGAGTATTGTAAAGGGGTCCTAGCTTATTGTATTACTTTTATTGTATTACTTTACTGTACATTTGAGAAATGTATCATGTACTCCACTAGCTTAGTCCAAGTGGGAGTTTGTTGGGATGTATGTCCTCATCTCGTGTAGTTTGTAATATTCCAACTTGTAAATGAATAAGAGTTATTTATTTCAACATCGTGTAATACTTTATGTCTCGCATTTTTCATAAACTTAATCGAATAAACTAAGCTCCACGGTCATTGCATTATGAGAGAACTAAGAACTTGAACGGTGTGTAGTGGACACACAGGGAGGGTCACATTCGAGTTAATGACCCGAACGGTCTAAAGTATATGCATAGGGTTGGAGACCTAATCCTGGATACACTATGGATGCGACCCGCTTTGTATTAGAAACAAACGTGGTGATCTGACTCGTTCATGTGGTTGACATGCGAGTGGGGGCATCCTGTGCAATGAGATTGTACTAGACTAAACCGTGAATTATTAGACTTACTGATGTAACACTGTTAACAGTATAGAGCGAATAATTTCGTAGATGACCATTAGTGACTCGACCTTAATCCTGAGCATGTCACGGACTCCTGTCTGCGGGGGTCTGTCTTTTGACTAGTACGGGTGAGGGTGGCCACTGTTACTCGCCCAATATGCCTATCTTCTCAGGGGCAGGACCACATGGGGAGTTGGGAACTTGACTAGACGAGAAGGAATTCACTCGTTCTTGACTTAGGAAAACTAGAGAGGTTGTTCCCTTAAGTGCTGTCTCCAGGGCTTGAACAACAGGGCCCCACTCTCTCATTGGCCTCAGAGGGTTGTTGTTTATGGTAGGACCATGCAACGTAGTTGTTCATTAGAGGAACAAGAGGTAGACACAGAGGTAAAACGATAATTTGACCCAGCTGTCTCTACGAACAACCTGTGAAGGGTCGACTCATGGGTATTGGTTATATCGATGGACACAACTTGTCCTATAGTGATGAGAGTGCAGCTACGGGCTTTAGTGGAGTGTTATCGTAGCTAATGAATGTTGAATAACCGGGTCAAAGAGTTTGACAGGTTAGTCTCGGATCATTGGAGCTCGTCACGTGTAGGTCCATTAGGTCCCTCGGTTGGCTCATATTGGACAAATTGAGGGTTTACAGTTTGGTGTGAATTTGAAGTGTTCAAATTCATTATTTGGGTATTTATGTCATTTATATCAGATATAGATGATGTAATATATAGTTTGATGTGAATGAGATTCATCATAAACTATAGGATAGCCTAATTGATTAATTAGTGTTAATTGAAGAAATTGAATTGAGAGAAATTAAATTGAATGTTATTCAATTTATAAATCCATATTTATGCAAATGAGATTTGTATAATAAGCTATGAGATACCTTATATTATATAATATGTAAATATGATTTGTATATTATATAATTGTGGTAAAATGGTGATTTGGTGGAGATGTTAACTCCACATATCACCATTATTTAAAGGCTTTGCAAGAAGCCTTTGGTGAGGTTTTTGCCAATTTTTGGATTTCCATCCAAAGTGAGTAAAACAATTATCTCTAATCCTCTCTCAATTCTCCAAAATTCTCTCCTCACCCAAAACCAAAGGGAGTCCCACTCACTCTCCCTCAACCTCCCGAGAACAACCGAGAAGACGTTCTTGAGGTGTCTCCCTGTTCGGATCGAGGATCGAGTTCGAGGAGTTCGTTGGTACGGGAGAGATCGTGACCAGAAAAGGAGAAAACGTTGAAGAAGTGTTCTTCAAGAGGTTAGTATCCATTATACTTATTGTTTTCTCTACTATTTTGCATGTTTAGCCTAGGATCTATGAGATAGATGAAATTTTAAGATAGGTATTACACAACGAATGAACGACGTTTCACAACGTCTTTCGCTGCGGGAATTCAAAATCCCTTCACCGTTCAGGTCATTAACTCGAACGTGATCCTGCCTGTGTGTATACTACACACTGTTCAAGTTCCAATTCGCTCTTAATTCAATGACCTGGAGCTTAGTTTAGTGGACAAAGTTTGTAAATATGTGAGACACAAAGTGATGAAAAAATAACTTTCATTTATTTCAATCATGAATATTACAAACAAGTACGAGATTAGGACATACATCCCAACACACCGAACAACTCAAGCTCCATAAATGGATTGGTCTCGTAGGTCATTCCCAACATTGTCTTTTTTACTCGGATTGGTCTCGTAGGTCATTCCTAACATTGTCTTTTTTACTCGGATTGGTCTCGTAGGTCATTCCTAACATTGTCTTTTTTACTCGGTAGCATTGTTGGGGTTGACCTCTAAGGTGTGAAAATGATGGGTCTACATCTTTGCCAACATATCTGATGTGTTGTCTAAGAAACATGAGGGGATGATCACTACCATGGAGATCATAGAATCATTACAGGTGATTTTTGGACGACCATCCTCATCGGTTTGTTATGATACCCTAAAAAATGTTTACAACACCCGTATGAAGGATGGAACATCTGTTAGGGAGCATGTCCACAACATGTTAGTCCACTTCAACTTGGCAGAAATGAACGGTGTTGGAATCGTCGAGAAAAGTCATGTCAATTTTATCATGGAATCTCTTTCGAAGAGTTTCTTGCAGTTCCACACATATGCGATGATGAAAGAAATAGAGTATGACCCGACTACTCTCCTCAACGAGCTCCAGACTTACGAGCCCCTAATGAAATCAAAGGAAAATGAGAAGGAGGCAAATGTTGTCAGTTTGAAGAAATTCCTAAGAGGATCGTGCTCAAGAACTAAGTTTGAACCTTCTTCTTCTAAGAGAAAGGGTATTCGGAAGAAGAAGAAGGGTAAAGGGAAGGGAAAAGCTCCTGCCACCAGCAAGCGCAAGGAAAAACTATAGATGAAGGAAAATGTTTCCACTGTGGCGAGGATGGGCACTAGAAATGAAAATGCCTAAAGTACCATGCAGAGAGGGAAATAGAAAAACGAAAAACCAGGTAAATATGATATACTCGTTGTTGAAACATGTTTAGTGGAACATGATGATTTAGTCAGGATACTAGATTCAGAAGCCACCAACCATGTGTGTTCTTCTTTTTAGGAAACTAGTTCCTGGCAGCAACTTGCTGAAGGTGAGATAAAACTCATAGTTGGAACAGGAGAGGTTGTCTCAACCAATGCAAGGAAGCTGTGAAATTGTTGTTTAGAAATAGATTCATTTTACTAGAAGATGTACGCCTGGTTCCTGCGATAAAAAGGAACCTTGTATTTATCTCTTGTCTACTTGAACATATGTACAAATTATCTTTTGATCGAAATGAAGTGTTCATTAACAAATGAGGTGTATAAATATGTTATGCTAAACTTGAACACAACTTATATGTCTTAAGACCAACTGAGACTAAAGCTATTTTGAACACCGAAATGTTTAAAACAATTGAGACTCAAAATAAAAGGCAGAAGTTTTCTCCAAGTACCTATCTTTGGCACTTGAGACTAGACCACATTAATCTCAATAGGATTGGGAGATTGGTTAAGAGTTGTCTCCTAATTCAGTTAGAGACAACTCCTTACCACCATGTGAGTCTTGTCTCGAGGGAAAAATGACCAAACGACCTTTTTTCTAAAAAAGGTTATATGGCCAAAGAACCCTTGGAACACGTGCATTTAGATCTCTATGGCCCTATGAATGTCAAAGCACGAGAAGGGTATGAATACTTTATCAGTTTCATTGATGATTATTCTAAGTTCGACTATCTTTACCTAATGCATTATAAGTTCGAAGCCCTTGAAAAGTTCAAGGAGTATAAGGCAGAGGTTGAGAATACATTAGGTAAGATGATCAAAACACTTCGATCAGATCGAGGTGGAGAGTATATGGATTTGAGATTTCAGGACTATTTCATAGAACATGGAATCGTATCCCAACTCTCAGTGCCTGAGACACCTCAGCAAAACGGTGTGTCCGAAAGGAGAAATAGAACACTGTTCGACATGGTTCGGTTTATGATGAGCTACGTTTAGCTGCTTGGTTCATTTTGGGGATATGCAGTAGAGGTTGTTGCATATATTTTGAACATGGTTCCCTCTAAGAGTGTTTTAGAAACGCTTTGTGAGTTATGGAGACGGAGTAAAATAAGTTTATGCCACTTCATAATTTGGGGATGCCCTACACATGTACTCGTGCCAAACCCAAATAAATTGGAACGTCATTCAAAATTATGCCTAATCATGGGATACCCCAAGGAAATTAAAGGTGGTGTATTTTACGATCCTCAAGAGGACAAGGTGCTTGTATAGACAAACACCACATTTTTAGAGGAAGGCCACATGAGAGATCATCAACTTCGAAGTAGAACTGTCTTAAGTGAACTTTTCGGGGAAGTTATAGATGAATCAACAAGAGTTGTTGATCAGGATGGTCTTTCTCAAGAGTTTGAAATGCCTTGACGTAGTGGGAGGGTTGTTAGATATCCCGAACGTTACATGGGTTCCACAGAAACCCAGGACGTTAAACCTGATGATGGCGTTGAGGATCCATTGACCTATAACCAGAAAACTATTAGCACACAAAATGTGCTATTCTTGGGCTTACATTTTGCTAGTTTTCGTGTTAATTTCAGGATTTTCACGTGTTTAGACCATTGGATTTCAGGTTATGAGTAATACAGAGCAAATGGAGAGGTATTGAAGGATTAGGGCTTAAATGGGAGCCAATGGAGCATAAAAGATTAAGCAAGTAGGAGGAGAAAGCCAAAACCAATCATTGGACCCAAGGGCATGGCATTGAGACGCCACTGACGGCGTTGCAACGCCATGCCATGAGAAGAGTCAGCTTGAACACCTGTAGAGGCAACGTTCAGACGGTGTTTTGCAGCGTCGCAACGCCGTATTGAGTGCACGCGCGCGCCTTATATGTTCATGGAGTTGAGACGTTGTGCACGACGTCTCAACGCTCCCCTGCTTTCCTTATTTAATCGTGCGCCTAGGGCGGCATTGCAACGATGTGCCTAGCGTTGCAACGTCGTGCCGATTACATTATAAATATAATATGTTAATGCAATTCGAAGAGGAGCCAAATTTTATTGATTCTTATATCCTATTTTCAAAATATACTCTCTGAAAGGAGTAGAAGATGATTCTTCGAAGGCCAAGCACGAGAATGGAGGCCCGAGATCGTGACGAAAACACGGAGACGAGGACCGACATCGACACCGAAGAGTTTGGTTTTTCATTCTCTTAGTTTGTACTTTTGTTTATGGACTCTATTATGGAATTAGACTTTTTTGTAGTGATTATGTGTAGCTAATTTTCATAGTTAGGGGATTGATGTAGCTAGTTACGAATTTATTTTAGCTATTGTGTTGAACATTTGGTTGTGTTGCATTATTTTTGGTAATTCTATCTTAATGCTTGCTTTTCTATGGCAAAGTTGAGCATGTTTTATTGATTTAAGTTGATTTCGAAAGAATAGACTTTGATTAGATTAAAATTGCCAAAACCCTTAGTAAATCCTTACACGTGAGTGAAGGGTTCTTTGGAAAACGTCTTAAGAAGTCGCTTAATGCCTTGCATGCTTCTAAAATCTAAATGGAGACTTTTAGGTTTATCAATATGCATGAGATCACTAGAGCTCGAGAGAGTCTTTTGAATACTTTTAACTTCTTGTTTATAATCTCGTAACCCTAGTCAATTTCATGTGCTATAAAATGAAGTAACTAGTGAAATCAATTCCCTAACTTATCTCTCATCTTCGTGTCTCTACTAGAATATTCAGTTTTTATTTTTGTTTCACCTTTAACAAATTTTCTGTTTGTTGTAGATAAAATTAGGGATTAGTATCTTGGTAATTAATCAATCTCGAAAACCATTCATGCGGACGATACTTGGAACTCAAATCACTATCTTAAAACTCGACCCGCACACCTGCGGTATTGCAAATTTAACGCAATAAGTTTTTGGCGACATTTTCGGAGAATGGCGAGTATTTACATTGGTTAATATTAGGATAAAATTCTTGATTTCTCCCAGCCTAACAGAGAATTTAACATGGAGCAAGTACACTATCTGAACAAAAGGAGTAACAACTATGGAGGGAATCAAAATCAGAATAACATCCCAACACATTACCTTCTAGGTTTGAGATCTCACGAAAAATTTTCATATGCTAATAACAATAATATGTTGAATCCTCCTTCAGGTTATGCTTCTACTTCCTACCAAGCTGAAAGGAAGCCATCCCTTGAGGAAACAGTAAGCTCCTTTATAACTAAATCCAGAAATCTGGAAAACTAGATGGATAATGCATTCACCAATCTGAGTGGTGTAGTGAGCAGTCTGAAGGGAATGAGAATTCCCGCGCAGCGGAAGACAATGGAATCGTCATGGTATCGTTATGCAATTTGGTTTTGTTAAAACGATCTACTAAAAGATCTAGGCTAACACTAGAAGAAAAACGGGTTTTAATGACGGGCATTGCCCGTCATTAAAGAGTTTTGATGATGGGCGCGCGCCCGACATCTATGCGAGTGTCATTGTATGTGACAATGACGTGCGGTTTTTAATGACGGGCATTGCCCGTCATTAAAAAGCGACCGTCACTGTAACATATAATGACAAACATTTTTAATGACGGGCATTGCCCGTCATTGTTTTGTTCGTAATTTAAGAAAAAAAATTGTTGTTTGCCTCAATGGCTTTACCAAAAAATATTAATATTTTGCAAGTTTTAATTTGTACAAAAAAATCTCAATACTAATATATTTTTACACAAGTAATCTTACCAACTTAACTTTAATTAATAAAATATAAAGTATGTATTAAAAGAAGTATATTACATATATAAAAAATATATATACAAACTACATTTACTTTACAAAGATAAGAAAAATTGCTAAACAAAATAAAGAACCCAACTTCTAATTCATGTTCTTCTTCTTCTTATCATCAACCGATTGATCTTCATGCCTGAAACTTTCCATATCGTAATAGCTACGATATTGACATAAAAATCAATTAAGATTGTCACCATTAACCTTAAATGGTAGAAGTTTGTAAATAAAAAAAATGTAAACTAGTTTTCAATTTTTCCCTCCAGGACTTTCAAATAAAATTAATTTGCAACAAAGTTCTTCAACAATCTAACCTTTTGGTACAATTCAGTAATAAAAGACTAAAGAACAGTGATCATGAACCTTTCAAACCCCTAGACTCCAAATGAACCATAAAAAGAGCAAACAGTTGGTAATATACCCAAATAATATAGCTAATAATATCATCAATTTCACAATCCTCTAGCTACAAAATACTATTGAAGAAATCAAATAGAAAACAAAACTGACCTAAGTAAATATTTCGAATATGCAAGTGTCTTATGATAAACTATGCGTAAGGATATAGGCTATGGAAAAATGCAGTAGAATGAGAAGTAAAATAACTACCCTTCAACAAATCAAATTGAACAATATTCAAACTTAATTAACTTAAAACACTTCTTAAGACCTATAAACAAGTCCCTTCTTTTCTAGAATTTAAAATTACCGATGAAATATTCATGAGGCATAGACAAGACCAACATACCTTCCCTTTTTTGAACTTCCACTTTTGAAAAAAAACACTCTCCATTAGACTCTACATAAGATTTCAAGAACAAATAACATGAGATTTCAACAACAAATAACATAAGTATACAAGAACTACATTTAAATTGAAAAGCACATTAACCACATCCAAAATAAACAAAAACGTTTTACGCACATATCAAAGTAAAGAAGGCGGCTAGCAAAAGCATTCCCAAAAAAAGACATAACAAACAAATTAAATAATAGTACATTAGAAGGTGGTAAACAAAAATGGAAGATGAACAAATTGAACACATATCAAAGTAAAGAAGAGGGCTAACAAAAGCATAAACTCCATAAACTCTCCCATAATTCAATTTCACAGCCAACAAAAGCATAAACTCCATAAACTCCATATCCTTCCTTTGCCAATCTCCTTGCAGTACCTAATCAATCAAAAACAAAACCCATATTCTTTGGAAGCTCAGACGGACGACAGATGGTGGCAAACGAGAGAAGAGGGGCTGGCGGCGACAAACGGAGGGAGAGTGAGAGTGAGATCGGCGACAAACGACAAAGAGGGAGAGTGAGAGAGGGGTGAGCTGCTTTGAGAGAGAGAAAATGATATGGGGTGTCGAAATGGTAAAGTGGGAAGAGAGAGAAAATGAGTTGGGGGGTGTTGATTTTATTTTTTTAAAATACCCTATGATGATGGGCAATGCCCGTCATTAAAAACAACTTACTATGACGGGCAATGCCCGTCATTGTATGTCCGACCAAAATTTCCAGCGCGCCTTTTCTACGTCCGTCATTGTTTCTCGCCCCTTGTTTTTTCTGTCCGTCATTGTATCCCTATTTTCTACTAGTGTAAACATGCTGAAAAAGGGAAGAAATTTATAGCGAGAAGAAGTTTACTTACTTATTGTAGACAAACTTCAAGAATTTCTTCCTCGATCACGAATGCTTCGTGTTTCTCTATCTCAACGAACTTATTCCACGAACGGAACCCGAACACCACCACTTGTAGTCTCGGTTGTTCTTCCTTTGGAAAGAAGGAAGTCTGTGGGAACTTTAGTGTTTTGGAGAGGGAGGAGAATTGAGAGAGAGTAGAGAGAATTCTTCTTCTTCTCTTTGATGAAAATAAAAACAAAAAAAAAAGAAATTGGTTCTTTAATCCCTTCTTGCAAAGGGTTTAAATAGTGGAAATGATGGAGTTAAAATCTCTACATTATTACCACTTTACCACAACCATAGGTTATGCAAATCTCATTTGCATAATCACATAATATAAGATATCTCATATCTCATATTGCAAATCTCATTTGCAATAATTGTGGATTAATTAAATTGAATCACATTCAATTTAATTTCTCTCAATTAATTTCTCCAATTAGCCCTAATTCAACAATTAGGCTAACCTATAGTTTATTATGAATCTCATTCACATTAAACTATATATTATATCATTCATATCTCATATAAATGACATAAATGCCCTTAAAGTGAAATTGAACACTTCAATTTCATACCAAAATATTAACCCTTCTTTTAACCCAGATTAAGCCAACCGAGGGACCTAATGATCAAAGATTAACCTGTCAAACTCTTTGACCCGGTTAATCAACATTCATTAGCTACGGTAACACTCCACTATAGCTCGTAGCTGCACTCCCGTCAGTGTAGAATATTACATTTCCACTGATATACCAATGCCCATGAGTCGACCCTTCACAGGTTGTTCGTAGACACGGCTGGGTCAAATTATCGTTTTACCCCTGTGTCTACCTCTTGTTCCTTAAGTCCCCACTGCTCCTCTAATGACCAACATATTGTGATGGTCCAACCATACACAACACCCTTCTCGGGCCAGTGAGAAGGTGGGTGCCCGTTGTCCAAGCCCTTGAGACAGCACTTAAGGGAACAACCCTTATAGTTTTCCTAAAGGCGGGAACGAGTGAATTCTATCTCACGTAGTTAATTTCCCAGCTCCCTACTTGGTCCTGTCCCTGAGAAGATAGGCATATTGAGCGAGTAACTGTGACCACCCTCACCCGTACTAGTCAAAGGACCGACCCCCCGCAGACAAGAGTCTATAACACGCTCAGGATTCAGGTCGAGTCAGTAATGGTCATCTATGAAGTTATTAGTCCTTACTGTCAACGGTGTTACATCAGTAGGTCTAATAATTCACGGTCCGGTCTTGTACAATCTCATTGCACAGGATGCCCCCACTCGCATGTCAACCACATGAACGAGTCAGATCACCTCGTTTGTATCTAATACAAAGCGGACCGCATCCACAGTGTATCCAGGACTAGGTCTCCAACCCTATCCATATATTGTAGACCGTTCGGGTCATTAACTCGAACGTGATCCTCCCTGTGTGTCCACTACACACCGTTCAAGTTCTAGTTCTCTCATAAATTCAATGACCCTGGAGCTTAGTTTATTGGAAATATTTATAAATATTGCGAGATACAAAGTGATGAAATGAATAACTCTTATTAATTTCAAACAATATATTACAAACACGAGATTAGGACAAAAATCCCAACAAACTCCCACTTGGACTAAGCTAGTGGAGAAAATACATTTCTGAAATGTACATAAATTACAATGAAGTAATACAATAAACTAGGGCATTGAATACCCGTTTTACACATCTCCCACTTGCCCTAGTCAGGAAGCTCTTGTAGACCTAGACTCTCTAGGTGACCCCCAAACACCTTAGCCGTGAGGGGCTTTGTAAATGGATCAGCTACATTGTGCTCCGACGCTATCTGCATGATTGGCACGTCTCCACGGTGCACAATCTCCCGTATCAGATGATACTTGCGCTCAATGTGTTTGCCTCTCTTATGGCTCCGAGGCTCATGTGAGTTGGCTACTGCACCATTGTTATCACAGAACAATGTGATCGACAAGTTCATATTTGGAACAACTTCCAAATCCGTCATGAACTTCCTAAGCCAAACAGCTTCCTTTGCAGCTTCACAAGCCGCAACATACTCCGCTTCCATAGTGGAATCAGCGATGCATCCTTGCTTGATGCTTCGCCATACTATAGTTCCTTCATTCAAAATGAAGGCTGACTCCGAAGTGGATTTCCTAGAAACCTTATCGGTCTGAAAATCAAAATCTGTGTATCCTATAAGGATCAAATCCCCACTGCCACACACTAAGCTGTAGTTCTTCGTTCTCCTAAGATACTTGAGGATTGCCTTTACGGCTGTCCAGATGTATGGCCTAGTACACAACATGGCATACATCAGGCCCCCTAAAGTTGAAGCATATGGAATCCGTCTCATATCCTCAACATCTTGAGGAGTCTTAGGATACTGATCCTTAGACATGTGAACCCCATGCCTGAAAGGCAGCAAGCCTTTCTTGGAGTTCTGCATCTTATATCTAGACGCCTGAGACAAGGCTAGCATTCTGTTCTTTCGGTTCCGGACAATCTGGATACCTAGAACATACTGAGCTTCTCCCAAATCTTTCATTTGGAATTGCGAAGCTAGCCACTTCTTAACGTCAGTAAGAAATTCTACCTCATTCCCAATGAGAAGAATAGATCCACATACAACATAAAAATGCGCGATAGGTTTTGTCAACGATTTTCTTTTAAACACAAGGCTCGTCGACATTTTGATCAAAGCCATAAGAATTGATTGCCTCATCAAACCTTATATTCCAAGACATCGAAGCTTCTTTCAGCCCATAAATGGACCTATGAAGCCGGCAAACCTTTTGCTCTTGGCCTTGGGCAATGAACCCTTCGGGTTGGTCCATGTAGATGGTCTCATCAAGTTTGCCATTCAGAAAGGTTGTCTTGACGTCCATCTGCCATACTCGTAGTCATAATACGCGGCAATGGCGGAAGGATCTCGATCGACTTTACCATGGCAACGGTGAAAAGGTCCCCTCATAGTCAACCTCTTCAACCTGGGTAAAACCCTTTGCCACTAGTCGGGCTTTGAAGGTCTGCACCTTCCCATCTATGCCACGTTTACGCTTGTAGATCCATTTGAAACCAATAGGTTTTACCCCATCCGGTTGATCCACAAGCTCCCATACATAATTGAAGTACATAGACTCCATTTCCTGGTCCATAGCTTTAATCCACTCGTCTTTATCAACATCAACCATTGCCTGATCATAGGTCAATGGATCCTCACAGTCATCATCAGGAGCGACAATTGAGGTTTCAGCTAAACCCTTGTAGTGATCAGGCTGTCTCACAGCCCTCCCACTAAGTCGAGGCATTCCCAACTCTTGGGAACGGATTTGATTAGACGTGCTAGGATCAACATCACTTGTTGACGTACTAGCCCCATTAGCAAATCTTGCTGATGTGCTGTCCATTTCATTTAACACAATTTTACTGCTTGGTAAATGATCCCTGACGTGGTCTTTCTAAAGGAAAGTGGCGTTTGTCGACACAAGCACCCTATTTTCCTTAGGATCGTAAAATAGACACCCCTAGTCTCTTTAGGGTAACCTACGAATAGGCACAATTTCGAAAGGGGTTCCATCTTTTTCGGGTTTGACACCAACACTTGGGTCGGGCATCCCCAAATTCTAAAGTGATGTAAACTGCCTTTACGTCCACTCCAGAGCTCGAAAGGTGTTTCACAAACACTCTTCGACGGAACGTTGTTCAAAATATAAACCGCAGTCTCCACTGCCTATCCCCAAAAAGAATCAGGGAGACGAGCATAGCTCATCATCGACCGAACCATGTCCAACAAGGTTTTGTTTCTCCTCTCCGATACACCATTCTGCTGTGGCATACCAGGCACTGAGAGTTGGGACGTAATTCCGTGTTCTATCATATAGTCCCGAAATTCAGTGTCCATGTACTCTCCACCTCGATCCGATCGAAGTGTTTTAAGTGATTTACCTAAGAGGTTCTCAACCTCAATCTTGTACTCCTTGAACTTTTCAAGAGTTTCAGACTTATTGTGCATTAGGTAAATATACACATATCTGGAGTAATCGTCTATGAAAGACACGAAATACTCATAACCGCCCCGAGCTTTAACATTCATCGGACCACAGAGGTCAGAATGTACTAACTCAAGAGGCTCTTTGGTTCTATATCCTTTTCCACTAAAAGGACGTTTGATCATCTTGCCCTCAAGGCATGACTCACACACCGGTAAAGAGTTTTCTTCCAACTCGGTTAGAAGTCCACTCTTCAGTAGTTTCTCAATCCTATTGAGATTAATGTGGCCTAACTGTAGATGCCAAAGATGGGCATTTTCCTTAGGAGAAACTTTCGCTCTATTAGTTCGCGTTTCAGCTGTTTTAAACAATTCGGTGTTCAAAACACTTTTGACAGAATTTGGGTTCAAAACATATAGATTACTCTCAAGCGAAGCAGAACAAATCAAATTTCCGTTTCGAGAAATAAACGCTTTATTACTCTTGAATGAAATAGAAATATTTTGTTCCAATAGGCAGGAAATAGACACTAGGTTTCTCGTAAACCCAGGAACTATGTACATATTAGCCAATAATAAGTACTTTCCGCCAAAGAACGACTTCACTGCAGTGCCTATTGTTGTGGTGAGACAACTTTTAGGATCCAACCACGAGTGTTATCTCACCCTCTTGCGATCATTGCCAGAACTTAATCCTTGAAAAGAAGAGCAAACATGGTTAGTGGCGCCTGAATCCAATATCCAAGCTGAGTCATTACTCTCCACTAAACAAGTTTCTAGTACAAGTAAATCACATTTACCTGTCATCTTCTTTTCATCAAGGAACTTGGGACAACTCATTTTCAGGCGTCCGTCCCCGTTGTTGTAGAAACACTTTCTGGCAACATCCTTGATTTATTTGCCTTTTAGGGCGGCACTGCGGTCAACCTTAACTTCCTTCAACTTCTCCTTCTTGCCCTTAGGGCCTGAAGAGTCTACAAACTTTATCCCAGAGGTCAAACCCCTGTGAAAAGGTCTTAAGGCAACACTTGCCTTAGCTTCCTGTCCCCTAGTTTGCACCAAGGACTAGAAGGTTTGTAGATCGTTGAATAGGACTGTTGAACAGTGCACCTGAGGACACTCCTCAGTGAGCGCAAACTCTTGGTCGTCATTTACCAAAATTGTGTTTATGTTGTTTTTCAAATTTTGGAAATTATCTCCCACTAATTTATCGGATGCGAGTAGAGCTATAATTGCGCTGGACATTTTTAGCTGAAAAATAAGAAAAACTATGTATTAGTCTCGCAAAAAACCTTTTGAAATCCAATCAAGTTTTAGCAAAATTGTTTCATGATGCCTAGGTCATTCAAAATTTTGCAATGATACCCTAAAGGTTTAGAATGACCGCCACCGAAAGGTGAACAGAACACTCCTCCTCTAGGACAGGACTTTCTCGATCAGACCCTAATCCCAGAATAACTCTTATTCCATTAGGCGTTCAATTACCATTGTTCGGTCGAATTCATTAACACTTAACGAATTCTGGTGAGTGTCACCTCAATCTTTAAGTTTCCAAGCATCCGTCCAAACAATAGCCACCGAAGGGTGAACCAAGAAGGAAAACCAACTAGGAAACTGTATCCCTTTCGGGAATTCACGGTGTTCCGACTCCTATGATCAAGCCCTCCAAAGGGATTATCTGGTCCATGCCAAACTAGCAGGCATATCATAGGCGTCTCACGGTGTGAATCGAAAGAAGAGACCGTGGGTCTCATTTTCACAAGTCCCGCTCCCACTCACTATAAGTACTCTCTCCATCCACGATGATATTGACCTATACAAATGTCACCCGAAGGGGGACGCTCCCATTTACGCCACGAGGCCGTGTATAGATCTCACGGTGCGGACTTAAAGGAGATTTGTGGTTGGAAATTCAAATGTATCTCATACACTATATTTCCTCCCACTCAACACTTTAATTTTAATAGGGATTGACCTCGATAAACCGGCTAAAATTTACCTCAGTCTACCAATATAACTCTTATATGGTATTAACCTAAGTCTATAATCACATTATAACGTAGGTTTATGTGAGTAAATCAATTAACTCTTAATTAACGACACTCACGAGAATATAACCTAAGAATCTCCGGACCGAATTCACTCCCGTGTCGGGTTTCTCGTGTAGGGGTGTTGTTGCAAGTGTCAACTTAAATACCCCAGCCATAGACAAAACCTTCCTTAGACAGAGTTACTTATCAGTCTCC
The DNA here is from genome assembly GCA_036507285.1 of Trichosanthes cucumerina. NCBI lineage: Eukaryota > Viridiplantae > Streptophyta > Magnoliopsida > Cucurbitales > Cucurbitaceae > Trichosanthes > Trichosanthes cucumerina. Next base: position 18,423,581 of record CM071837.1, read on the forward strand.
ATTCAAAGGTTATATATGTTTTCCTAATTTCTAATCTTATTAGAAAATAGAAAACCTAAGTCTAATTATTCAAGTTCTAAACTCTTTAAAACTAATAGTTAACTTAGGTTGCATGCATTTCTATGTTATAGTGTTTGATCATCCATCACATGAATAATACTATACTATAACATACATTCATCACATGAATTAAATGCATGAACATGCTTTTAATTTAAAAATATAACACTTATATTTAAATAAATTAAAACATGCAAACATTATATTATAACTCTTATAATATAATCCTATCAGGCATACTATATATTATAACTCTTATAATATAAAAATGATGCATGAAATGTTTAACCTAAGGTGGGATTTTAAATCTATATGACATACATTATGCACATCGAAATTAATTAAAATATGCATCTCATGTATAAAATAATTAAAACAGCAAAAATAGACCGATTTTTGGCACCTAGGGGTAATTATTTAATTAAATAACATTAATATAACATTTATATTAATATTATGTAATAAAATAATTAATTAAATAAATTACTTACATTTTACAAATAATAATTAAAATAAAAAATGAAAAATAACTGCCCACAAAGAAGCTTCAACGCCCACGCTCATAAATCGCTTGCTCGCTCCTCGCGTGCGGCGTTGCGTAACGTCGCTGCTTGTAGCGTCGAGCTGCGTTCTCAACGTCAGCGGCGTTGCAATGCTGCTCTGCTGCAGGGTCTCCGTCTGCAAGGACAACGTTGAGACGCCAAAGGGCAGCGTCTCAACGCCATCGACAAAACAACAAACTCTTTGATGTTCTTTCACCGAATTCTGCCTGTTTCCGCTCCGATTTCTTCACAACAACTCTTGCCACGAACGACCCGGACTTACAGACTCGATTTACAACAAAATGCCCAAAAACAACGGGCCCTTACATTGATCTCATCAACATAAATTGTAAATCTATTCTAGTGCAAAAAACCGAAACATCCATTATGCAAACCAACATTCATCTCATGAAATTAAGGCAATTTACCCACCTAATTTTAACAAAAACAGTGCATAAATGAAGAACCATCGAAATGGCTCTGATACCAATTGAAGGGAATGAGAATCCCCGCGCAGCGGAAGACGATCGAATCGTCATGATATCATTATGCAATTTGGTTTTGTTAAAACGATCTACTAAAAGATCTAGGCTAAACATGCTGAAAAGGGAAAGAAATTTACAGCGAGAAGAAGTTTACTTACTTGTTGTAGACAAACTTCAAGAAATTCTTCCTCGATCACGAACGCTTTGTGTTTCTCGATCTCAACGAACTCTTCCCACGAATGGAATCCGAACACCACCACTTAGAGTCTCGGTTGTTCTGCCTTTGGAAAGAAGGAAATTTGTGGAAACTTTAGTGTTTTGGAGAGGGAGGAGAATTGAGAGAGAGTAGAGAGAATTCTTCTTCTTCTCTTTGTTGAAAAAAAAAAAGAGAGATTGGTTCTTTAATCCCTTCTTCCAAAGGGTTTAAATAGTGGAAATGATGGAGTTAAAATCTCTACATTATTACCACTTTACCACAACCATAGGCTATGCAAATCTCATTTGCATAATCACATAGTATAAGATATCTCATATCTCATATTGCAAATGTCATTTGCAATAATTGTGGATTAATTAAATTGAATCACATTCAATTTAATTTCTCTCAATTAATTTCTCCAATTAGCCCTAATTCAACAATTAGGCTAACCTATAGTTTATTATGAATCTCATTCACATTAAACAATATATTATATCATTCATATCTCATATAAATGACAAAAATGCCCTAAAGTGAAATTGAACACTTCAATTTCATACCAAAACATTAACCCTTCTTTTAACCAAGATTGAGCCAACCGAGGGACCTAATGGACCTACAGTGACGGGCTCCAATGATCCGAAATTAACCTGTCAAACACTTTGCCCCGGTTAATCAACATTCATTAGCTACGGTAACACTACACTATAGCCCGTAGCTGCACTCCCGTCAGTGTAGAATATTACGTGTCCACTGATAGAACCAATGCCCATGACTCGACCCTTCACAGGTGTTTCGTAGACACGGCTGGGTCAAATTACCGTTTTACCCCTGTGTCTACCTCTTGTTCCTTAAGTCCCCACTGCTCCTCTAATGAACAACATATTGTGATGGTCTAACCATACACAACACCCTTCTCGGGCAAGTAAGAAGGTGGGCACCCGTTGCCCAGGCCCTGGAGACAGCACTTAAGGGAACAACGCCTCTAGTTTCCCTAAAGGCGGGAACGAGTGAATTCCATCTGGCGTAGTTAAGTTCCCAGCTCCCTACTTGGTCCTCTCCCTGGGAAGATAGACATATTGGCTGAGTAACTGTGACCACCCTCACCCGTACTAGTCAAAGGACGGACCCCGCAGATGGGAGTCCGTAACACGCTCGAGATTTGGTCGAGTCACTAATGGTCATCTACGAAGTTATTAGTCCCTTCTTTTGTCAGCGGTGTTACATCAAGTAGGTCTAATAATTCACGGTCCGGTCTTGTACAATCTCATTGCACAGGATGCCCCCACTCGCATGTAACCATATGAACGAGTCAGATCACCTCGTTTGTATCTAATACAAAGCGGGTCGCATCCACAGTGTATCCAGGATTAGGTCTCCAACCCTATCCATATACTCTAGACCGTTCGGGTCATTAACTCGAACGTGATCCTCCCTGTGTGTCCACTACACACCGTTCAAGTTCTAGTTCTCTCATAAATTCAATGACCCTGGAGCTTACTTTATTGGAAAAGTTTATAAATATTGCGAGACACAAAGTGATGTAATGAATAACTCTTATTAATTTGAAACAATAAATTACAAACACGCGATTAGGACAAAAATCCCAACACAGTCAGGGAGCTGCCATCAATAACATCGAGACTCAGATCAACCAGATGGGTATAGTGATCCATACCCTTCATAAGAGTAAATTCCCTAGTGACACAGAGGTAAACCCAAGGGAATCAATTAAGGTTGTTGCACTGAGATGAGAATCGAATGATTTAACTTGTTGACTATGATTTTACGAATAATATTACCTTAAGTGATTCTTTAGAGCAGGTGGAGAAGAGAGAACAAAGGATCTATAGGCATTGGAGGCAATGATGAGACCAACTTGGGTTTAGAGCAAAGAATTCAGTCTTGCAATAGACGTTAAAGAAAGCGCTTCTAGTTTTGGTGTTGATGCTCGTCCTTTGATCAATGCTGCCATTTTGCAGAAGTTTATTTCTCGTGACTTGAGCCAAAAGAAACTTGGAAAACGAGATCTTCATCACTCAGAACAGTATTTTTCACTCTCTTACCTTTCTTCCTTTAATTGAGCTTATTTTGCAAATATTGACGACAAAGTTTAGTTTAAGTTTCGGGTTGGGAGTGTATTTTTGTTGAGAAGTCCTAAGTATGCGGTGATTTGTTGATTGTTCTAATGTATAAGTATGATTAAGATGGCCTAGGATGAGATTTAATTGAAATTTTTGTGATCTTGTGGAAACTTGAGAGTATGATATGAATCTGAGTAAATTTAAAAATTTTTCTTGAGTTTTCATGCACTATTTATGAACCTAGCCTTTGTTCTTGTAGTTTTGAGTTCTTAGAACAGAGTTATCGGGTTCATAAGTCTTATGTCACCTCTGAAAGGATTTTGAATTTTCGCAGCGGAAGACGTTGTGAAACGTCGTTGATCTGTTGTGTAAAACGTGTCTTAAAATTGAATCTATCTCATAGATCCTAGGCTAAACATGCAAAATAATAGAGAAAACAGTAAGTATAATGGATACTAACCTCTTGAAGAATACTTCTTCAACGTTTTCTCCTTCTCCGGTCACGATCTCTCTCGTATCAACGAACTCCTCGAACTCGATCCTCGATCCGAACAGGGAGACACCTCCAAAATGTCTTCTCGATTGTTCTCGGGAGGTTAAGGGAGAGTGAGTGGGACTCCCTTTGGTTTTGGGTGAGGAGAGAATGAGAGAGAATTGAGAGAAAGTCTTTTTGCTCTCTTTGGATGAAAATCCAAAAAATGGCAAATGGCCCACCAAAGGCTTCTTGCAAAGCCTTTAAATACTATTGTTGTTGGGATTTTTGACCTAATCTCGTGTTTGTAATATATTGTTTGAAATTAATAAGAGTTATTCATTTCATCACTTTGTGTCTCGCAATATTTATAAACTTTTCCAATAAACTAAGCTCCAGGGTCATTGAATTTATGAGAGAACTAGAACTTGAACGCTGTGGTAGTGGACACACGGGGAGGATCACGTTCGAGTTAATGATCGAACGGTCTACTGATGATATGGATAGGGTTGGAGACCTAATCCTCGGATACACCGTGAGATGCGATCCGCTTTGTATTAGATACAAACGAGGTGATCTGACTCGTTCATGTGGTTGACATGCGAGTGGGGGCATCCTGTGCAATGAGATTGTACAAGACCGGACCATGATTTATTAGACCTAACTGATGTAACACCGTTGACATGAGGACTAATAATTTCGTAGATGACCATTAGTGACTCGACACGAATCCACGAGCGTGTTACGGACTCCATCTGCGCGAGGGTCCGTCCGCTGACTAGTACAGGTGAGGGTGGTCACGATTACTCGCCCAATATGCTTATCTTCTCGGGGACGAGAACCAAGTAGGAGTCGGGAACTTAACTACGCGAGATGGAATTCACTGCGTTCCGCCTTTAGGGAAACTAGAGGGTTGTTCCCTTAAGTGTTGTCTCCGTGGCTTGGACAACGGCGCCCACCTTCTCACTGGCCCGAGAAGGGTGTTGTGTATGGTTGGACCATCACAATATATTGTTCATTAGAGGAGCAGTGAGGACTTAAGGAACAAGAGGTAGATGCAGGGGTAAAACGGTCATTTGACCCAGCCGTGTCTACGAACAACCTGTGATGGGTCAACTCATGGGTATTGGTTATATCAGTGGACACGTAATATTCTTCACTGACGGGAGTGCAGCTACGGGCTATAGTGGAGTGTTACCGTAGCTAATGAATGTTGGTTAACCGTGTCAAAGAGTTTGGCAGGTTAATCTTGGATCATTGGAGCCCGTCACTGTAGGTCCATTAGGCCCCTCGGTTGGCTCCACCTGAATTAAAAGAAGGGTTAATGTTTTGATATGAAATTGAAGTGTTAAATTTCACTTTAAGGGCATTTATGTCATTTATATGAGATATGAATGATATAATATATAGTTTAATGTGAATGAGATTCATAAAAAACTATAGGTTAGCCTAATTGTTGAATTAGGGCTAATTGGAGAAATTGATTGAGAGAAATTAAATTGGATGTGATTCAATTTAATTAATTCACAATTATTGCAAATGAGATTTGCAATATGAGATATGAGATATCTTATATTATGTGATTATGCAAATAAGATTTGCATAACCTATGGTTGTGGCAAAGTGGTAATTATGTGGACATTTAAACTCCACCAATTCCACTATATAAACCCTTCTTGCAAGAAGGATTGGGATTAACTCTCTCATTTTTTTGTTTTTCACCAAAGAGAAGGAAAGAGAATTCTCTCTACTCATTCTAATCTCCTCCCTCTCCAAAACTAAGATCCCACCATCTTCCCTTCTCCAAAAGATAACAACCGAGAAGATCACTTGGTGGTGTTTGAGATCACTTTGGTAGAAAAGTTCGTTGAGATCGAGATGCACGCTGAGTTTGTCTACAACAAGTAAGTAAGATATTTTCTTGCTGTAAATTTCTTCTTCTTTGAAGCATGTTTAGCCTAGATCTAAGTGTTAGATCTCTTTTAATAAAAGCATGTTGCATATTGAAACCACGACGATTCAATCGTCTTCCGCTGCGAGGGATTCTCATTCCCTTCAATGGGTATCAGAGCCAAGTTGATGGTTCTTCAATTTATGCACTGTTTTATTAAAATTTGGTGGGTATTTTGCCATAATTCATGAGATGAATGTTTTGGTTTGCTTAAATGGATGTTTACGGTTTTTGGCATTTTAGATTTACAATTATGTTGATGAGATCAATGTAAAGGCCCTTTGTTTTTGGGCAATTTTGTTGTAAATCGAGTCTGTAAGTCCGGGTCGTTCGTTGCAAGTGTTGCTGGGAAGAAATCGGAGCGGAAACAGGCAAAAAATAGATGAAGAACAACAAAGGTGTTTGCTGTTCTGTGGATGGCGTTGAGACGCTGTCCAACGGCGTCTCAACGCTGTCCTTGCGGACGGAGGCTCTGCAGCAGGTCAGCGTTGCAACGCTGGGTGTAGCGTTGCAACGCCGCTGGCGTTGAGAACGCGGGTCGACGCTATAGGCGACAGCGTTGCAACGCTACACGCGTTGAGGGTAGTTGCTGGAGGCGGTTTTGCGAGGTCGTGGGTTCGAGGCTAGTGGGGTGGTTATTTCGTTTTATTTATTTAATTTTATTTATAAATAGTAATTATTTATTTTATTTAATTATTTTATTAAATAATATTAATATAAATGTTATATTAATGTTATTTAATTTAATAATTGCCCCTAGGTGTCAAACATCGGTCCATTTTTGCTATTTAATTATTTTATGCATGAGATGTATATTTTAATTAAATTCTATGTGCATATTGTATGTCATATAGATTTAAAATCTCACCTTAGGTTAAACATTTCATGCATCATATTTATATTATAAGAGTTATAATATATAGTATGCATGATAGGATTATATTATAAGAGTTATAATATAATGTTTGCATGATTTAATTTATTTAATATAAGTGTTATATTTTTTAAATTAAAAGCATGCTCATGCATTTAATTCATGTGATGAATTATATTATGTTATAGTATATAGTATTATTCATGTGATGGATGATCAAGCACTATAACATAGAAATGCATGCAACCTAAGTTAATTATTAGTTTTAAACTGTTTAGAACTTAATAATTAGACTTAGGTTTTCTAATTTTCTAATGAGATTAGAAATTTAGGAAATAAAAATATGACCTTTGAATGGAGACTGATAAGTAACTCTGTCTAAGGAAGGTTTTGTCTAAGGTTTGAAAGTATTTAAGTTGACGCATGAACACCCTTCCCGGAAACCGACTGGAGTGAATTCGGTCCGAGATTCTTAGGTTATATTCTCAAGTCGATCTTAATTAATTGTTAATTAATTTACTCACATAGACCTAAGTTAATAATGTGATTATAAACTTAGGTTAATACCATATAAGAGTTATATTGGTAGACTTAGGTAAATTTTAGCCGGTTTATCTAGGTCAATCCCTAATAAAAAATTAAAGTGCTGAGTGGGAGGAAATAAAGTGTATGAGATACATTTGAATTTCCAACCACAAATCTCCTTAAATCCGCACCGTGAGATCCATACTCGGCCTCGTGGCGCAAATGGGAGCGTCCCCCTTCGGATGGCATTGTATAGATCAATATCATCGTGGATGGAGAGAGTACTTATAGTGAGTGGGAGCGGGACTTGTGAAAACGAGACCCACGGTCTCTTCTTTCGATTCACACCTTGAGACGCCTATGATCTGCCTGCTAGTTTGGCCTGGACAAGACAATCCCTTCGGAGGGTTTGATCATGGGAGTCGGAACACCGTAAATTCACGAAAGGGATACAACTTCCTAGTTGGTTTTCCTTCTTGGTTCACCCTCCGGTTGCTACTGTTTGGACGGATGCTTGGTAACTTAAAGATTGAGGGTGACACTCACATAATTCGTTAAGTGTTAATGAATTCGACCGAACAATGGTAATTAGACGCCTAATGGAATAAGAGTTATTCTGGGATTAGGGTCTGATCGAGAAAGTCTCGTCCTAGAGGAGAAGTGTTCTGTTCACCCTTCGGTGGCGGTCATTCTAAACCTTTAGGGTATCATTGCAAAATTTTGAATGACCTAGGGATCATGAAACTTTTTTGCCAAAACTTGATTGGATTTCAAAAGTTTTTTGCGAGACTAATACAAAGGTTTTTCTTATATTTCAGCTAAAAATGTCTAGCGCAATTATAGCTTTACTCGCTTCGGATAAATTAGTGGGAGATAATTACCAAAGTTGGAAAAACAACATTAATACAATTTTGGTACAAGACGACATAATGTTCGTGCTATCGAGGAGTGTCCTCGGATGTCGCTCGACAGCGTCGCGAAGTGTTCGCGATACGCACGATCATTTGGATCGGGGGCCAATGAAAAGCCAAGGTCTATATAATTGCCGGCATATCCGATGTCTTGGCAAAAAGCATGAGTGATGGTTTCCGCTAAGGAGATCATGGAGTCCTTGCAGAAATGTTTGGACAACGATCCTTTCAGTCCAAGATGACTCGCTCAAATACGTTTTCAACGCACGGATGAAAGAGGGGTCGTCTGTCCGTGAACATGTTCTAGACATGATGACCCACTTCCATCTGGCCGAGATGAACGGGGCTTCGATTGACGAGTCGAGCTAGGTCACTTTTATTTTGGAGACTCTTCCGAAGAGTTTCCTTGAGCCAGTAGCAATCTTTGTTATGAACAAAATTAGCTACACTCGACTACCCTCCTCAATGAGCTCTGAATTTCCAATCCTTGAACAGGGTAAAGGAATCTGAGGCAAATGTTTCCTACAGGTCTTATCACAGGGGTTCGACCTCTGGGACGAAACTTGTTGCTCCTTCATGCCTGAAAGGGAAGAAGAGGATGAAGAGGGGTAAAACTGACCGTGCTACCGCCCACAAGGGCAAGAAGGTCAAGGAGGTTGTAGAGAAAGGAAAGTGTTTCCACTGCAATGGGGGTGGTCACTGGAAGAGAAACTGTCCCAAATTCTTGGCCGAGAGGAAGAATCAAGGTAAATGCGATTTACTTGTGATTGAAACATGTTTAGTGGAGAGTAGTGACTCTGCCTGGATATTGGATTCGGGCGCCACTAACCACGTTTGTTCTTCTTTTCAGGGGATTGATTCCTTGCAGCTGCTGCGAGAGGGTGAGGTGACTCTACGAGTTGGATCTCGGGAGCTTGTCTTTGCTGCAGCGATCGACACGGTGAAGCTAAACTTTGGCGGGAAGTACTTATTGTTGGACAATCTGTACATAGTTCTAGGGTTTACTATAAACCTTGTTTCTATTTCCTGCTTAATAGAACAATGTATTTATGTTTCTTTTGAATTGAATAAAGCGTTTATTTCTTTCAAAGGGAATGTTATTTGTTCAGCTTCACTTGAAAATAATCTGTATGTTTTGAAACCCAATTCGGTCAAAAGTGTTTTGAATACTGAATTGTTTAAAACTGCAGAAACACGAACTAAGAAAGCAAAAGTTTCTCCAAAAGAAAATGCCCATCTTTGGCATCTTCGATTAGGCCACATTAATCTCAATAGGATTGAGAAACTAGTGAAGAGTGGACTTCTAAACGAGTTGGAAGAAAACTCTTTGCCGGTGTGTGAGTCATGCCTTGAGGGCAAAATGACCAAACGTCCTTTTAGTGGAAAAGGATATAGAGCCAAAGAGCCTCTTGAGTTAGTGCATTTCGATCTCGTGGTCCGATGAATGTTAAAGCTCAGGTGATTCACTGAGTACTTTGTGTCTTTCATGAGCGACTACTCCGGATATGGGTATATTTACCTAATGCATAAGAAGTGCAGAAACTCTTGAAAAGTTCAAGGAGTACAAGACTGAGGTTGAGAACCTCTTAGGTAAATCGCTTAAAACACTTCGATCGGATCGAGGTGGAGAATAAATGGACACTGAATTCCCGGACTATATGATAGAACACGGAATCACGTCCCAACTCTCAGCGCCTGGTATGCCACAGCAGAATGGTGTATCGGAGAGGAGAAACAGAACCTTGTTGGACATGGTTCTGGTCGATGATGAGCTATATGCTCGTCTCCCGATTCTTTTTGAAGTACGCGGTGGGATCTGCGGTTTATATTTTGAACAACGTTCCTCAAGAAGAGTGTTTGTGAAACACCTTTCGAGCTCTGGAGTGGACGTAAAGGTAGTTTACATCACTTCAGGATTTGGGGATGCCCGGCCCATGTGTTGGTGTCAAACCAGAAAAAGTTGGAACCCCGTTCGAAATTGTGCCTATTCGTAGGTTATCCTAAAGAGACTAAGGGTGGTCTGTTTTACGATCTTAAGGAAAACAGGGTGCTTGTGTCGACAAACGCCACTTTCCTATAGGAAGACCACGTCAGGGATCATTTATCAAGGAGTAAAATTGTATTAAATGAAATGGACAGTACATCAGCAAGAGTTGCTGATAGGGCTAGTACGTCAACAAGTGTTGTTGATCCTAGCACGTCTAGTCAAATCCGTTCCCAAGAGTTGGGAATGCCTCGACGTAGTTGGAGGGCTGTGAGACAGCCTGATCGCTACATGGGTTTAGCTGAAATCTCAGTTGTCGCTCTTGATGATGACTGTGAGGATCCATTGACCTATGATCAGGCAATGGTTGATGTTGACAAAGACGAGTGGATTAAAGTGGACCAGGAAATGGAGTCGATGTACTTCAATTCTGTATGAGAGCTTGTGGATCAACCGGATGGGGTAAAACCTATTGGTTGCAAATGGATCTACAAGCGTAAACGTGGCGTAGATGGGAAGGTGCGGACCTTCAAAGCCCGACTAGTGGCAAAGGGTTTTACGAGTTGAAGGGTTGACTATGAGGAGACCTTTTACTTTGTTGCCATGGTAAAGTCGATCAGGATCCTTCTGGCCATTGCCGCGTATTATGACTACGAGGTATGGAAGATGGACGTCAAGACAACCTTTCTGAATGGCAAACTTGATGAAATCATCTACATGGACCAGCCCAAAGGCTTCATTGCCCAAGGCCAAGAGCAAAAAGTTTGCCGGCTTCATAGGTCCATTTATGGACTGAAACAGGCTTCGAGGTCTTGGAATATAAGGTTTGATGAGGCAATCACATCTTATGGCTTTGATCAAAATGTCGACGAGCCTTGTGTCTACAAGAAAATCGTTGACAAAACTGTCGCATTTTTGGTGTTGTACGTGGACGATATTCTTCTCATTGGGAATGAGGTAGAATTTCTTACTGACGTTAAGAAGTGGCTAGCTTCGCAATTCCAAATGAAAGATTTGGGAGAAGCTCAGTATGGTCTAGATATCCAAATAGTCCGGAACCGGAAGAACAGAACGCTAGCCTTGTCTCAAGCGTCTTATATTGACAAGATGTTGTCTAGATATAAGATGCAGAACTCCAACAAGGGGGCTTGCGCTTTCGGGCATGGGGTTCACTTGTCTCAAGGATCGGTGTCCTAAGACTCCACAAGATGTTGAGGATATGAGGCAGATTCCATATGCTTCATTTGTAGGGAGCCCGATGTAAGCCATGTTGTGTACTAGGCCCGACATCTATTATGCAAGAGGGAATTGTCGTCGAGATATCACCCAATCCAGATTAGATCTTTGGGACACCGTAAAGGCAATCCTCAAGTATCTTAGGAGAACGAGGAACTACAACTTAGTGTATGGTAGTGGGGATTTGATCCTCACGGGATACACGAGTTCGATTTTCAGACCGATAAGGATTCTAGAAAATCCACCTCGGGGTCGACCTTCATTACGAATGGAGGAGTCAGAGTATGGCAAAGCATCAGCGAGGATGCATCGTTGATTCCACTATGGAAGCGGGTATGTTGCGGCTTGTGAAAGCAAAGGAAAGCTGTTTGGCTTAGGAAGTTCATGATGTGATTTGGAAGTTGTTCCTAACAAGAACTTGCCGATCACATTGTTCTGTGATAACAGTGGTGCAGTAGCCAACTCGCGTGAGCCTCGGAGCCATAAGAGAGGCATACACATTGAGCGCAAGTATCATCTGATACGGGAGATTGTGCACCGCGGAGACGTGATGGTCACGTAGATAGCGTTGGAGTACAACGTATCTAATCCATTTACAAAGCCCCTCACGGCTAAGGTGTTTGAGGGTCACCTAGAGAGTCTAGGTCTTCGAGAGGTTCCTGACTAGGGCAAGTGGGAAATGTGTAAACGGGTATTCAATGCCCTAGTTTATTGTATTACTTCGTTGTAATTTATGTACATTTCTGAAATGTATTTTCTCCACTAGCTTAGTCCAAGTGGGAGTTTGTTGGGATTTTTGTCCTAATCTCGTGTTTGTAAATTACTGTTTGAAATTAATAAGAGTTATTCATTTCATCACTTTGTGTCTCGCAATATTTATAAACTTTTCCAATAAACTAAGCTCCAGGGTCATTGAATTTATGAGAGAACTAGAACTTGAACGGTGTGTAGTGGAAACACAAAGAGCATCACGTTCGAGTTAATGACCCGAACGATCTACAGTATATGGATAGGGTTGGAGACCTAATCCTGGATACACTGTGGATGCGACCCGCTTTGTATTAGATACAAACGAGGTGATCTGACTCGTTCATGTGGTTGACATGCGAGTGGGGGCATCCTGTGCAATGAGATTGTACAAAGGCAGGACCGTGATTTATTAGACCTACCGATGTAACACCGATTGACGGTGAGACTAATAATTTCGTGAGATGACCATTAGTGACTCGACACGAATCCTCGAGCGTGTTACGGACTCGTAGCGAGGGTCTATCCTTTGACTAAATGCGGGTGAGGGTGGTCACGATTACTCGCCCAATATGCTTATCTTCTTAGGATGAGAACCAAGTAGGGCTGGAAACTTAACTATGCGAGATGGAATTCACTCGTTCCGCCTTTAGGAAAACTAGAGGGTTGTTCCCTTAAGTCTTTGTCTCCGTGGCTTGGACAATGAGCACCCACCTTCTCACCGGCCGAGAAGGGTGTTGTGTATGGTTGGACCATCACAATATGTTGTTCATTAGAGGAGCGGTGGGGACTTAAGGAACAAGAGGTAAAGACGCAGGGGTAAAATGGTAATTTGACCCAGCCGTGTCTACGAACAACCTTTGAAGGGTCGACTCATGGGTATTGGTTATATCAGTGGACACGTAATATTTTGCATTGACGGGAGTGCAACTACGGGCTAAAGTGGATTGTTACCGTAGCAAATGAATGTTGGTTAACCGTGTCAAAGAGTTTGGCAGGTTAATCTTGGATCATTGGAGCCTGTCACTGTAGGTCCATTAGGTCCCTCGGTTGGCTCCACCTGGATTAAAAGGGTTAATATTTTGGTATGAAATTGAAGTGTTCAATTTCACTTTAAGGGCATTTAGGTCATTTATATGAGATATGAATGATATAATACATAGTTTAATGTGAATGAGATTCATAATAAACTATAGGTTAGCCTAATTGTTGAATTAGGGCTAATTGGAGAAATTGATTGAGATAAATTAAATTGGATGCGATTCAATTTAATTAATCCACAATTATTGGAAATGAGATATGAGATATCTTATATTATGTGATTATGCAAATAAGATTTGCATAACCTATGGTTGTGGTAAAGTGGTAATTATGTGGACATTTTAACTCCACCAATTTCACTATATAAACCCTTCTTGCAAGAATGATTGAGATTAACTCTCTCATTTTTTTGTTTTTCACCAAAGAGAAGAAAAGAGAATTCTCTCTACTCTCTCTAATCTCCTCCCTCTCCAAAACTAAGATCCCACCATCTCCCCTTCTCCAAAAGAGAACAACCGAGAAGATCACTTGGTGGTGTTTGAGATCACTTTGGTAGAAAAGTTCGTTGAGATCGAGTTGCACGAAGAGTTCGTGACCGAAGGAAGAAATTTGCTGAGTTTGTCTACAACAAGTAAGTAAGATCTTTTCTTGTTGTAAATTTCTTCTTCTTTGAAGCATGTTTAGCCTAGATCTAAGTGTTAGATCTCTTTTAATAAAAGCATGTTGCATATTGAAACCACGACGATTCAATCGTCTTCCGCTGCGAGGGATTCTCATTCCCTTCAATTGTGTGATGGGGTTAAAACCTCCACCAAATCACAATTTTACCACAACCATATAATATACAAATCAAATTTGCATATTATATAATACAAGGTATCTCATACCTTATTATACAAATCTCATTTGCATAAATGTGGAATTATAAATTGAATCACATTCAATTTAATTTCTCTCAATTCAATTTCTCCAAATAGCACTAATTAATCAATTAGGCTATACTATAGTTTATTATGAATCTCATTCACATCAAACTATATATTATGTCATCTATATCTCATATAAATGACATAAATACCCAAATAATGAATTTGAACACTTCAAATACACACCAAACTGTAAACCCTCAATTTGTCCAATTTGAGCCAACCGAGGGACCTAATGGACCTACACGTGACGAGCTCCAATGATCCGAGACTAACCTATCAAACTCTTTGACCCGGTTATTCAACATTCATTAGCTACGGTAACACTCCACTATAGCCCGTAGCTGCACTCTCATTACTGTAGGACAAGTTGTGTCCATCGATATAACCAATACCCATGAGTCGACCCTTCACAGGTTGTTCGTAGACACAACTACGAAGTTATTAGTCCTTACTGTCAACGGTGTTACATCAGTAGGTCTAATAATTGACGGTCCTGTCTTGTACTATCTCATTGCACAGGATGCCCCCACTCGCATGTCAACCAAATGAACGAGTCAGATCACCTCGTTTGTATGTAGTACAAAGCAAGCCGCATCCACAGTGTATCTAGGATTAGGTCTCCAACCCTATCCATACACTGTAGACCGTTCGGGTCATTAACTCGAACGTGATGCTCTTTGTGTTTCCACTACACACCGTTCAAGTTCTAGTTCTCTCATAAATTCAATGACCCTGGAGCTTAGTTTATTGGAAAAGTTTATAAATATTGCGAGACACAAAGTGATGAAATGAATAACTCTTATTAATTTGAAACAGTAATTTACAAACACGAGATTAGGACAAAAATCCCAGCAAACTACCACTTGGACTAAGCTAGTGGAGAAAAAACATTTCTGAAATGTACATAAATTACATTGAAGTAATACAATAAACTAGGGCATTGAATACCCGTTTTTACACATCTCCCACTTGCCCTAGTCAGGAAGCTCTCGAAGACCTAGACTCTCTAGGTGACCCTCAAACACCTTAGCCGTGAGGGGCTTTGTAAATTGATCAGCTACGTTGTGCTCCAACGCTATCTGCGTGACCATCACGTCTCGCGGTGCACAATCTCCCGTATCAGATGATACTTGCGTTCAATGTGCTTGCCTCTCTTATTGCTCCGAGGCTCACGTGAGTTGGCTACTACACCACTGTTATCACAGAACAGTGTGATCGACAAGTTCATATTTGGAACAACTTCCAAATCTGTCATGAACTTCCTAAGCCAAACAACTTCCTTTGCAGCTTCACAAGCCGCAACATACTTCGCTTCCATAGTGGAATCAGCGATGCATCCCTGCTTGATGTTTTGCCATACTACAACTCCTCCATTTAGAATGAAGGCTGACCCCGAAGTGGATTTCCTAGAATCCTTATCGGTCTGAAAGTCAGAATCCATGTATCCCGTAAGGATCAAATCCCCACTGCCATACACTAAGCTGTAGTTCCTCGTTCTCCTATGATACTTGAGGATTGCCTTTACGGATGTCCAGTGATCTAATCCTGGATTGGGTGATATTCTCGACAATTCCTCTTCGCATAATGGATGTCGGGCCTAGTACACAACATGGTATACATCAGGCTTCCTACAGCCGAAGCATATGGAATCTGTCTCATATCCTCAACATCTTGAGGAGTCTTAGGACACAGATCTTTAGACAAGTGAACCCCATGCCTGAAAGGCAGCAAGCCCTTCTTAGAGTTCTGCATCTTATATCTAGACAACATCTTGTCAATATAAGACGCCTGAGACAAGGCTAGCGTTCTGTTCTTCCAGTTCCGGACTATCTAGATACCTAGAACATACTGAGCTTCTCCCAAATCTTTAATTTGGAATTGCGAAGCTAGCCACTTCTTAACGTCAGTAAGAAATTCTACCTGATTCCCAATGAGAAGAATATCGTCCACATACAACACAAAAAATGCGACAGATTTGTCAACAATTTTCTTGTAAACACAAGGCTCGTCGACATTTTGATCAAAGCCATAAGATTTGATTGCCTCATCAAACCTTATATTCCAAGACCTCGAAGCTTGTTTCAGTCCATAAATGGACCTATGAAGCCGGCAAACCTTTTGCTCTTTACCTTGGGCAAGAGCAAAAGGTTTGGGTTGGCCATGTAGATGGTCTCATCAAGTTTGCCATTCAGAAAGGTTGTCTTGACGTCCATCTGCCATACCTTATAGTCATGTCTGTGAAGAATGGCGGAAGGATCTCGATCGACTTTACCATGGCAGCGGTGAAAAGGTCTCCTTATAGTCAACCCCTTCAACACAGGAAAAACCCTTTGCCACTAGTCGGGCTTTGAAGGTGCACCTTCCCATCTACGCCACGTTTACGCTTGTAGATCCATTTGCGACCAATAGGTTTTACCCCATCCGGTTGATCCTCAAGCTCCCATACAGAATTGAAGTACATAGACTCCATTTCCTGGTCCATAGCTTTAATCCACTCGTCTTTGTCAACATCAACCATTGCCTGATCATAGGTCAATGGATCCTCACAGTCATCATCAGGAGCGCCAACTGAGGTTTCAGCTAAACCCATATAGCGATCAGGCTGTCTCGCAACCCTCCCACTACGTCGAGGCATTCCCAACTCTTGGGAACGTATTTCACTAGACGTGCTAGGATCAACAATACTTGTTGACGTACTAGCCCCATCAGCAACTCTTGCTGATGTACTGTCCATTTCATTTAACACAACTAGTTGATAAATGATCCCTGACGTGGTCTTCCTCTAGAAAAGTGGCGTTTGTCGACATAAGCACCCTATTTTCCTTAGGATCATAAAATAGACCACCCCTAGTCTCTTTAGGGTAACCTACGAATAGGCACAATTTCGAATGGAGTTCCAACTTTTTCGGGTTTGACACCAACACGTGGGTCGGGCATCCCCAAATTTTTAAGTGATGTAAACTGCCTTTACGTCCACTCCAGAGCTCGAAAGGTATTTCACAAACACTCTTCGACGGAACGTTGTTCAAAATATAAACCTCAGTCTCCACTGCGTACCCCCAAAAAGAATCAGGGAGACGAGCATAGCTCATCATCGACCGAACCATGTCCAACATGGTTCGTTTCTCTCTACGATACACCATTCATTTGTGGCATACCAGGCGCTAAGAGTTGGGTCGTAATTCGGTGTTCTATCATATAGTCCTGAAATTCGGTGTCCATGTACTCTCCACCTCGATCCGATCGAAGTGTTTTAAGCGATTTACCTAAGAGGTTCTCAACCTCAGTCTTGTACTCCTTGAACTTTTCAAGAGTTTCAGACTTTTTGTGCATTAGGTAAATATACACATATCTGGAGTAATCGTCTATGAAAGCCACGAAATACTCATAACCGCCCCGAGCTTTAACATTCATCGGACCACAGAGGTCAGAATGTACTAACTCAAGAGGCTCTTTGGCTCTATATCCTTTTCCACTAAAAGGATGTTTGGTCATCTTTCCCTCAAGGCATGACTCACACACCGGCAAAGAGTTTTCTTCCAACTCATTTAGAAGTCCACTCTTCACTAGTTTCTCAATCCTATTGAGATTAATGTGGCCTAACCGTAGATGCCAAAGATGGGCATTTTCCTTTGGAGAAACTTTTGCTTTCTTAGTTCGTGTTTCTGCAGTTTTAAACAATTCAGTATTCAAAACACTTTTGACTAAATTAGGTTTCAAAACATACAGATTATGCTCAAGTGAAGCAGAACAAATGAGATTGCCTTAGAAAGAAATAAACGCTTTACTAGATTCAAAGGAAACAGATATACATTGTTCAATTAGGTAGGAAATTGAAACAAGGCTTCTAGTAAACCCTGGTACTACGTACAAATTGTCTAACAATAAGTACTTCCCGCCAAAGTGTAGCTTCACCGTGCCGATCGCTGTAGCAGAGACAAGCTCCCCGTATCCAACCCGTAGAGTCACCTCACCCTCTCGCAATGGCTGCCAGGAATCAATCCCCTGAAAAGAAGAATAAACATGGTTAGTGGCGCCTGAATCCAATATCAAGGAAGAGTCACTACTCTCCACTAAACAAGTTTCTGTCACAAGTAAATCACATTTACCTTGATTTTTCCTCTCGATCAGGAATTTGGGACAGTTCCTTTTCCAGTGTCCACCCCCATTGCACTGGAAACACTTTCCTTTCTCTACAACGTCCTTGACCTTCTTGCCCTTCTGGGCGGCAACTCGGTCAGTTTTACCCCTCTTCATCCTGTTTTTCCCTTTCGGTCGTGAAGGAGCAACAGGTTTTGTCCTAGAGGTCGAACCCCTGTGAAAAGACCTGTAGGCAACATTTGCCTCAGATTTCTTGACCCTGTTCAAGGATTGGAAATTCTGTAGCTCATTGAGGAGGGTAGTCAGAGTGTAGCTAATTTTGTTCATAACAACATTGCTACGAAACTGAAGGAAGCTCTTCGGAAGAGTCTCCAAAATAAAACTGACTTGGCTCGACTCATTGATCGAAGTCTCGTTCATCTCAGCCAGATTAAAGTTTCATCATGTCTAGAACATGTTCACGGACAGACGACCCCTCTTTCATCCGTGCGTTGAAGACGTATTTGAGTGAGTCATGCCGGACCTGAAAGGACTGTTGTCCAAACATTTCTTGCAAGGACTCCATAATCTCCTTGACAGAGACCATCTGTTCATGCCTCTTTGCCAAGACATCAGACATGCTGGCAATTATGTAGACCTTGGCCTTTTCATTGGCCCTGATCTATCGATCGTATGCATCGCGAACACTTTGCGACGCAGTCGAGCCCGACATCTGACGACACTCCTCAAACAACACGAATTTTATGTCGTCAGTTACCAAAATCGTGTTAATATTGTTTTTCCAACTTTGGTAATTATCTCCCACTAACTTATCGGATGCGAGTAGAGCTATTATTACGCTAGACATTTTTAGCTGAAAAAATTAAGAAAACTTTGTGTTAGTCTCGCAAAAAACTTTTGAAATCCAATCAAGTTTTAGAATAATTGTATCATGATCCCTAGGTCATTCAAAATTTTGCAATGTTACCCTAAAGGTTTAGAATGACTGCCACCGAAGGGTGAACAGAACACTCCTCCTCTAGGACGAGACTCTCTCGATCAGACCCTAATCCCAGAATAACTCTTATTCCATTAGGCGTCCAATTACCATTGTTTGGTCGAATTCATTAACACTTAACGAATTCTGTGAGTGTCACCCTCAATCTTTAAGTTTCCAAGCATCCGTCCAAACAATAGCCACCGAAGGGTGAACCAAGAAGGAAAACAGACCAGGAAACTGTATCCCTTTCGGGAATTCACGGTGTTCCGACTCCCATGATCAGGTTCTCCGAAGGGATTGTCTGGTCCAGGCCAAACTAGCAGGCGGATCATAGGGGTCTCACGGTATGAATCGAAAGAAGAAACCGTGGGTCTCGTTTTCACAAGTCCCGCTCCCACTCACTATAAGTACTCTCTCCATCCACGATGATATTGACCTATACAAATGCCACCCGAAGGGGGACGCTCCCATTTGCGCCACGAGGCCGAGTATATATCTCACGGTGCAGACTTAAAGGAGATTTGTGGTTAATAGGGATTGACCTAGTTAAACCGGCTAAAATTTACCTAAGTCTACCAATATAACTCTTATATGGTATTTACCTAAGTCTATAATCACATTATTACTTAGGTCTATGTGAGTTAATTAAAACACTTTTAATTAGTGGCACTCACGATAAGTATAATCTAAGAATCTCGGATCGAATTCACTCAGAGGTGGTTTTCAGTAGGTAGGGTGTTCGCAAGCGTCAACTTAAATACCCTGACCTTAGACAAAACCTTCCTTGAGACAGAGTTACTAATCGGTCTCCATTCATAGACTAAACTTTGATTTCCTAATTTCTAATCTTATTAGAAAATAGAAAACCTAAGTCTAATTATTCAAGTTCTAAACTCTTTAAAACTAATAATTAACTTAGGTTGCATGCATTTCTATGTTATAGTGCTTGATCATTCATCACATGAATAACTATATACTATAACATAATATCATTCATCACATGAATATAAATGCATGAGCATACTTTAATCTAAAAATTATAACACTTATATTAATTAAATTAAACATGCATTTTAATTATATTATAACTCTTATAGTATAACCTAACATGCAAACTATATATTATAACTCTTATAATATAAATGATGCATGAAACGTTTAACCTAAGATGGGATTTTAAATCTATATGACATACAAAATGCACATAGAAATTAATTAAAATATACATCTCATGCATAAAATAGTTAAATAGCAAAATTGGACCGATTTTTGGCACCTAGGGGCAAATATTTAATTAAATAACATTAATATAACACTTATATTAACATTATTTAATAAAATAATTAAATAAATAAAACAAATACATTTTACAAATAAAGAAAATAATAAAATAAAAACCCGAAAAATAAACTGCCCACTATGAAGGTTGAATGACCACGTATGCGAAACTGCCGCGAACTGCTCCTCAACGCGTGCAGCGTTGCAACGCTGTCGCCTCCAGCGTCCCCAGTGTTCTCAATGCCAACGGCGTTGCAACGCTACGCCCAGCGTTGCAACGCTGCTCTGCAGCAGGGCCTCCGTCCGCAAGGATAGCGTTGAGACGCCGAAGAACAGCGTCTCAACGCCATCGACAGAACAACAAACAACTTTGCTGATCTTCATCGATTTTCGCCTGTTTCCGCTCCGATTTCGTCACAACAACTCTTGCCACGAACGACCTGGACTTACAAACTCGATTTACAACAAAATGCCTAAAAACAACGGGCCCTTAAATTGATCTCATCAACATAAATTGTAAATCTAATCTAGTGCCAAAAAACAGAAACATCCATTTTGCAAACAAACAATTTATCACATAAATTAAGCCAATTTACCCACCTATTTTAACAAAAACAGTGCATAATGAAGAACCATCGAAATGGCTCTGATACCAATTGAAGGGAATGAGAATCCCCGCGTAGCGGAAGACGATTGAATCGTCATGGTAACATTACGCTACTCGATTTTGTTAAAATGATCTAACTCTTAGATCTAAGTTAAACATGCTAAAAAAGGAAGAAATTTACAGCGAGAAGAAGTTTACTTACTTGTTGTAGACGAACTTCAAGGGTTTCTTCCTCGGTCACGAACACTTCGTGCTTCACGATCTCAACAAATGCTCTCCACGAACGGAACCCGAACACTACAACTTGGAGTCTCGGTTGTTCTTCTTTTGGAAAGAAGGAAGTTTGTGGGAACTTGTAGTTTTGGAGAGGGAGGAGAATTGAGAGAAAATTGAGAGAGAATTCTCTTCTTCTCTTTGATGAAAATCAAAAAATGAGAGAGTTTGTTCCATTCCTTCTTGCAAGAAGGGATTATATAGTGGAATAATCAAGGAGTTAAAATCTCCACATTATTACCACATTACCACAACCATAGATTATGCAAATCTTATTTGCATAATCACATAATATAAGATATCTCATATCTCATATTGCAAATCTCATTTACAATAATTGTGGATTAATTAAATTGAATCACATCCAATTTAATTTCTCTCAATTAATTTCTCTAATTAGCACTAATTCAACAATTAGGCTAACCTATAGTTTATTATGAATCTCATTCACATTAAACTATATATTATATCATTCATATCTCATATAAATGACATAAATGCCCTTAAAGTGAAATTGAACACTTTAATTTCATTCCAAAATATTAACC
Organism: Trichosanthes cucumerina; assembly: GCA_036507285.1. Taxonomy (NCBI): domain Eukaryota; kingdom Viridiplantae; phylum Streptophyta; class Magnoliopsida; order Cucurbitales; family Cucurbitaceae; genus Trichosanthes; species Trichosanthes cucumerina. The sequence goes on from CM071837.1 coordinate 18,445,407, forward strand.
CTTCTTTTAACCCAAATTGAGCCAACCGAGTGACCTAATGGACCTACAGTGACGGGCTCCAATGATCCGAGATTAACCTGTCAAAATCTTTGACTCGGTTAACCAACATTCATTAGCTACGGTAACACTCCACTATAGCCCGTAGTTGCACTCCCGTCAGTGCAGAATAATACGTGTCCACTGATATAACCAATGCCCATGAGTCGACCCTTCACAAGTTGTTCAGATATACAGTGGGTCAAATTACCGTTTTACCCTCGTGTCTACCTCTTGTTCCTTAAGTACCCACTCGCTCCTCTAATGAACAACATATTGTGATGGTCCAACCATACACAACACCCCTCGGGCCGGTGAGGAGGTGGGCGCGTTGTCCAAGCCCCGGAGACAAAGACTTAAGGGAACAACCCCTCTAGTTTCCTAAAAGCGAGAGCGAGTGAATTCCATCTCGCGTAGTTAAGTTCCCAGCTCCCTACTTGGACTTGTCCCTGAGAAGATAGGCATATTGGGCGAGTAACTGTGACCACCCTCACTCGTACTAGTCAAAGGACAGACCCCCATAGACAGGAGTCCGTAATACGCTCAAGATTAGGTCGAGTTACTAATCGTCATCTCACGGTTATTAGTCTTCATCACAGCGGTGTTACATCGTGAGGTCTAATAATTCACGGTCGGTCTTGTACAATCTCATTGCACAGGATGCCCCCACTCGCATGTCAACCACATGAACGAGTCAGATCACCTCGTTTGTATCTAATACAAAGTGGGTCGCATCCACATTGTATCTAGGATTAGGTCTCCAACCTTATCCATATATTGTAGACCGTTCGGGTCATTAACTCGAACGTGATCCTCCCTGTGTGTCCACTACATACCGTTCAAGTTCTAGTTCTCTCATAAATTCAATGACCCTGGAGCTTAGTTTATTGGAAAAGTTTATAAATATTGCGAGACACAAAGTGATGAAATCAATAACTCTTATTAATTTCAAACAGTAATTTACAAACATGAGATTAAGACAAAAATCCCAACAGATTAAAGTATCTATATGGCTCAACCAGAGGGGTTCATAGTTCACGGTCAAGAGCAAAATGTTTACAAGCTTAAAGGATCCATTTATGGGTTGAAGCAAACATCTAGATGTTGGAATATAAGGTTTGATACTGTGATTAAATCTTATGGTTTTAAACAAAATATTAACAAAACTCGTGTCTACAAAAAGATAGTCAATTCTATTGTAGCTTTCTTAGTCTTATACGTATACGATATCCTACTAATTGGGAATGATGTAGGATTATTGACTGACATTAAGCAATGGATAGCGACCCAATTTCAAATAAAAGATTTAGGAAAGGCTCAGTTTGTTCTAGGGATTCAGATCGTAAGGAATTGAAAGAACAAAATGCTATTGATATCTCAGACGTCTTATATCGACAAGATGTTGTATGATATTCGATGGAAATTTCCAACAAGGGTTTGTTACCTTTTAGGCATGGAATTTATTTGTCAAAGCAATAGTATCCTAAGACATCTCAAGAAGTTGAGGATAAGAGACCCATTCCCTATACATCGACAGTCGGTAGTCTCATATTTGTCATGTTGGGATGTATGTCCTCATCTCGTGTAGTTTGTAATATTCCACGTTTTAGAAATAAGAGTTATTTATTCGAACTTTGTGTCTCACATTTTTTCATACACTTAATCTAACAAACTAAGCTCCAGGGTCATTTTATTATGAGAGAACTAAGAACTTGAACGGTGTGTAGTGTTCACATAGAGAGGATCACGTTCGAGTTAATGACCCGAACGGTCTACAATATATGGATAAGGTTGGAGCCCTAATCTTTGGTACACAGTGGATGCGACCCGGTTTGTATTTGATACAAACGAGGTGATCCAGCTCGTTCAGGTGGTTGACATGCGAGTGGGGACATCCTGTGCAATGAGATTGTACAAGACCAGACCATGAATTATTGGACTTACTGATGTAACACCGTTAACAGAATAGGACTAATAAATTCATAGATGACCATTAATGACTCGACCTTAATCTTGAGTGTGTTACGGACTCCTGTGTGTGGGGGTCTATCCATTCACTAGTCCGGGTGAGGGTGGTCACACTTCCTCGTGTTGGGATGTTTGTCCTATTCTCGTACTGTTTGTAAATATACTTTTGAAATTAATAAAGAGTTATTCATTTCATCATTACGTGTCTCGCATTTTTATACAAACTTTGTCCAATAAACTAATAACTTGAACGATGTGTAGTGGACACACAGGGAGGATCACGTTCGAGTAAATGACCCGAACGATCTACAATATATGGATGGGGTTGGAGACCTAATCCTGGATACACTATGGATGCGACCCGCTTTGTATTAAGATAAAAACGAGGTTATCTGACTCGTTCATGTGGTTGACATGCGAGTGGGGGCATCCTGTACAATTTGCTTGTACAAAATCGGACCGTGAATTATTAGACCTACTAATGTAACACCGTTGACAGTATGGACTAATAACTTCGTAGATGACCATTAGTGACTCGACACGAATCTCGAGCGTGTTACGGACCGACCTGCAGGGTCCGTCCCTTTGACTAGTGCGGGTGAGGGTGGTCACGATTACTCGCCCAATATGCCTATCTTATTAGGGCCGAGGACAAAGTAGTAGTCGGGAACATAACTACGCGAGATGAAATTCACTGCTCCAGCGTTTAGGAAACTAGAGGGGTTGTTCCCCCTGGCACTCGTCTCCGTGGCTTAGACAACGGGCGCCCACCCTGTCACTGGCTCGAGAGGGTTGTTGTGTATGGTTAGACCATTACAACGTTGTTGTTCATTAGAGGAGCAGTGGGGACTTAAGGAGCAAGAAGTAGACATAGGGGTAAATCGATAAGTTGACCCAGCAGTGTCTACGAACAACCTGTGAAGGGTCGACTCATGGGCATTGGTTATATCAGTGGACACGTAATATTCTGCACTGACGGGAGTGCAGCTACGGGCTTTAGTGGAGTGTTACCACAGCTAATGAATGGTGATTAACCGGGTCAAAGAGTTTGATAGGTTAATCTCGGATCATTGAAGCTCGTCACTGTAGGTCCATTAGGTCCCTCGTTCGGCTCTAACTGGGTTAAAAGAAGGGTTACTGTTTTGTTGTGAATTGAAGGATTCAATTTCACTAAAGGGCTCTTATGTCATTTATATGAGATATGAATGATATAATATATAGTTTAATGTGAATGAGATTCATATTAAACTATAGGTTAGCCTGATTGTTGAATTAGCGATAATTGGAGAAATTAGATTGAGAGATATTAAATTGAATGTGATTCAATTTATAAATCCACATATTGCAAATGTTATTTGTAATATGAGATATGAGATATCTTATACTATGTGGTTATGGAAATATGATTTGCATAACCTATAGTTGTGGTAAGATGGTAAATAGGTGGAGATTTCAACTGCACCTATCTCCATTATTTAAACCCTTCTTGCAATAAGGGTTGTTACTCATTCTCTCATTTTTTGGAATTCTCACCAAAAAGAAGAGATCTTTCTCTCACAAACTCTCTCAATTTCCTCTCCTCCCTTCACCAACACAAAGATCCCACTATCTTCCTTTTTCCAAAAGAAGAACAACCGAGAAGCCAAGTGGGTGGTGTTCTTGTTCGTGAGAAGAGTTCGAGATCGTTGAGTTCGAGAAAAGCACGAAGAGTTTGTTGATCGTTGGAAGGAATCTTGAAGAAAGTCTTCCACAAGTAAGTATTACCTTAACTTACTGTAATTTCTTTCCAATTTATGCATGATTAACCTAGTTCTAAGAGTTAGATAGACTTTAACGAATAATAGTTACACAACTTCACCACGACGATTCGATTGTCTTCCGCTGCGTGGGAGTTTCATTCCCTTCAAATGTTATCAGAGCCATACGTTGGTTCGATGTTGTGCACTTTTTTTCGTTGAAATTAGGTCAGTATAACCTTAATTTATGAGATAAATTGTTGGTATGCATGATGGATGTTTTCGGTTTTGGCACTTTAAGTTTAGATTTGCAATTTTATGTTAATATGATAAATGTAAGGGCCCGTTGTTTTGGGCATTTTGTTGTAAATCGAGTATGTAAGTCTGAGTGTTCGTGACAAGAGTTGTTCTGAAGAAATCGAAGTGAAAACGGGCGAGAATCGACGAAGAAAAGCAAGAGGAGCTTATTTTTCTGTCGACAACGTTGAGACGCTCTTCATTGGCGTCTCAACGGTGCGCATGCGGTCGGAGGCCTTGCTGCAGAGTAGCGTTGCAATGCAGAGGCGTTGAGAACGCAGGCATGACGTCAGAGGTCGCAGCGTTGCAACGCTTCTGATGTAGTGGGCGATTTAAGCGCGAGCGCGCGAAAGCGATTCATGGGGCGTGTAATCGTTGGTGGCAAAAGCGATACATTGTTACTATTTAATTATTTTATGCATGAGATGTCTGATTTAGTTAATTTCTATGTGCATAATGTATGTCATATAGATTTAAAATCCCACTTTAGGTTAAACATTCCATGCATCATTTATATTATAAGAGTTATAATATATAATTTGCATGATAGGTTATATTATAAGAGTTATGATATAATTAAATGCATGTTTTAATTTAATTAATATAAGTGTTATATTTTTTAGATTAAAGTATGCTCATGCATTTATATTCATGTGATGAATTATTTTGTTATAGTATATAGTTATTCATGGAATGATCAAGAACTATAACATAGAAATGCATGTAACCTAAGTTAATTATTAGTTTTAAAGTGTTTAGAACTTGAATAATTAGACTTAGGTTTTCTAATTCTAATAAGATTAAAATTAGGAAATCAAAATGTAATCTTTGAATGGTGATTGATTGGTAACTTTGTCTAAGGAAGATTTTGTATAAGGCTGGGGTATTTAAGTTGACGCTTGCAGAACACCCCTACCTGGAAACCGACCTGGGAGTGAATTCGGTCCGGAGATTCTTAGATTATATTTATCGTGAGTGTCGTTAATTAAAAGTTTATTAATTTGCTCACATAGACCTAAGTAATAATGTGATTATAAACTTTGGTTAAATGCCATATAAGAGTTATATTGGTAGACTTATGAAAATTTTAGCCTGTTTATCTAGGTCAATCCCGAGAAATTATAAAGTGCTGAGTGGGAGGAAATATAGTGTATGAGATACATTTAATTTTCGATCACAAATCTCCGTTAAGTCCGCACTGTGAGATCCATAGTCGGCCTCGTGACGCAAATGAGAGCATCCCCCTTCGGATAGTACAACATGGATGGAGAGAGTACTTATAGTGAGTGGAAGCGGGACCAGTGAAAACGGGACCCACGGTCTCTTCTTTCGATTCACACTGTGAGACTCCTATGATCCGCCTGCTAGTTTGGCATTAACCAAACAATCCCTTCGGAGGGCCTTGATCATGGGAGTCGAAACACCGTGAATTCTCGAAAGGGATAGAGTTTCCTTCTTGGTTTTCATCCATGGTTCACCCTTCGGTGGCTATGGTTTTGACGGATACTTGGAAACTTAAAGATTGAGGGTGACACTCACAAAATTCGTTAAGTGTTAATGAATTCGACCAAATAATGGTAACTGGATGCCTAATGGAATAATAGTTATTCTGGGATTAGGGGCTGGTGGAGAAAGTCTCGTCCTAGAGGAGAAGTGTTTCTGTTCACCATTTGGTGGCGGTCATTCTAAACCTTTATGATATCATTGCAATTTTTAAATGACCTAGGGATCATTAGGATTAAATTTTGCTAAAACTTGATTGGACCAAAAAGATTTTTGCGAGACTGACACAAAATATTTTTATTTTTTTCAGCTAAAAATATGTCTAGCTCAATTATCGGTTTACTCGCTTCCGACAAACTAGTGTGAGATCACTTCCAAACGTGGAAGAATAATATAAACACGATTTTAGTAACTGACGACCTGAAGTTCGTGCTTTCTGAGGAGTGTCCTCAGTTGCTGAGCTCGACTGCATCACGAACTTTTGTGATGCATACGATCGATTGATCAAGGCTAATGAAAAGGCCAAGGTCTATATCATTGCCAGCTTATCTGAAGTTTTGGCAAAAAAGCATGAGTTGATTGTCACCGCCAAGGAGATCATGGATTCGTTGTAGGACATGTTTGGACAATAGTCCTTTCAGGTCAAACACGATTCACTCAAACACGTCTTCAACGCACAGATGAAAGAAGGGTCGTCTGCCCGTGAACATGTTCTAGAAATCATGACCCACTTTAATCTAGCGGAGATGAACGGGGCTTCGATCGACGAGTCGAGCCTGGTCAACTTTATTTTGGAGACTCTTCTGAAGAGTTTCCTTCAGTTTCGTAGCAACTTTGATATGAAAAAGATAAGCTACACTCTAACTACCATCCTCAATGAGCTACAGAAATTCCAGTCCTTGATGAGGATCAAGGCACCGAAAGCTGAGACAAATGTTGCCTACAGGTCTTATCACAAGGGTTCGACCTCTGGGACTAAACATATTGCTCCTTCTCGCCCAAATGGGAAGAAGAAGATGAAGATGGGTAAAGCTAACTGAGCTGCCGCCCAAAAGGGCAAGAGGGTCAAGGAAGTTGCAGAAAAAGGAAAGTGTTTCCACTGTAATGAGGATGGTCACTGGAAGAGAAACTATTCTATGTTCCTTGTCGAGAGGAAGAATCAAGGTAAATATGATTTACTGGTGACTGAAACTTGCTTAGTGGAGAGTAGTGACTCTGCTTGGATTTTGGATTCGGGCGCCACTAACCACGTTTGTTATTCTTTTCAGGAAATTGATTCCTGGCAGCAGCTGCAAGAGGGTGAGGTGACTCTACGGGTTGGATCCGGGGAGAGAGTCTCTGATGCAGCGATCGACAAAATGAAGCTCTATTTCGGCACGAATTACTTATTGTTGGACAATTTGTACATAGTCCTAGGGTTTACTAGAAACCTTGTTTCTATTTCCTGTCTTATTGAATAGTGTATTTCGAACTCATTTGAATGTAATAAAGCGTTTATTTCTTTAAAATGAAATTTGATTTGTTCAGCTTCACTTGAGTTTCATTTGTATGCTTTGAAACCAAATTCAGTCAAAAGCGTTTTGAATACTTAATTATTTAAAACTGCAGAAACACGAACTAAGAGAGTTAAGGTTTCTCCAAAGGAAAAGGCCAATCTTTGGCATCTAAGGTTAGGCCACATTAATCTGAATAGGATTGAGAGACTAGTGAAGAGTGAACTTCTAAGTCAGTTAGAAGAAAACTCTTTACCGGTATATGAGTCATGCCTCGAAGGCAAAATGACTAAACGTCCTTTTAGTGGAAAAGGATACAGATCCAAGTAGCCCCTTGAGCTTATACATTCTGACCTTTGTGGTCCGATGAGTGTTAAAGCACGAGATGGTTACGAATACTTCGTATCTTTCATTGATGATTATTCGAGGTATGGGTATATTTACCTAATGCATTAGAAGTCTGAAACTCTTGAAAAGTTCAAGGAGTACAAGACTGAGGTTGAGAACCTGTTAGGTAAAACAATAAAAACACTTCGATCAAATCGAGGTGGAGAGTATATGGACACAGAATTCCAGGACTATATGATAGAACACGAAATTACGTCCCAACTCTAAGCACCTGGTATGCCACAGAAGAATGGTGTATCGGAGAGGAGAAACAGAACCCTGTTGGACATGGTTCGGTTGATAAGGAACTATGCTCGTCTCCCTGATTCTTTTTAGGGTTACGAGGTGGAGACTGCGGTTTACAGTTTGAATAACTTTCCGTCGAAAAGTGATTGTGAAACACCTTTCGATCTCTGGATTGGCCATAAAGGTAGTTTACACCATTTCAGAATTTGGGGATGTCCGACCCACGTGTTGGTGTCAAACCCGAAGAAGTTGGAACCCCGTTCAAAATTGTTCCTATTCGTAGGTTACCTAAAAGAGACCAGAGGTGGTTTGTTTTACGATCCTAAGGAAAATAGGGTGCTTGTGTCGACAAACGCCACTTTCCTTGAGGAAGACTACATCAGAGATCATTTGCCTAGGAGATAATCGTGTTGAATGAAATGGGCAGTACATCAACAAGGGTTGCTGATGAGGCTAGTACGTCAACAAGTGTTTTTTATCCTAGCACGTCAAGTGAAGTCCGTTCCCAAGAGTTGGGGATGCCTCAAAGTAGTGGGAGGGTTGTGAGACAACCTGAACGTTACATAGGTTTAGCTGAAACCCAAGTCGTCAATCCTGATGATGACTGCGAGGATCCATTGACCTATGATCAGGCAATGGTTGACGTTGACAAGGAAGAATTGATTAAAGCTATGGACCATGAAATGGAGTCGATGTACTTCAATTTTGTCTGGGAGCTTGTAGATCAACCGAATGGGGTAAAACTAATTGGTTGCAAATGGATCTACAAGCGTAATCGTGGCGTAGATGGGAAGGTGAAGACCTTCGAAGCACGACTAGTGGCGAAGGGGTTAACTATGAGAAAACCTTTTCACCAGTTGTCGTGGTAAAGTCGATCAGGATCTTCTGGCCATTGCCGCATATTATGACTACGAGGTATGGCAGATGGATGTCAACCTTGACGAATGGGCAACCCAAAGGGTTCATTGCCAAGGGCCAAGAGCAAAAGGTTTGTCGGCTTCATATGTTTATTTATGGACTAAAACAAGCCTCGAGGTCTTAGAATATAAGGTTTGATGAGGCAATCAAATCTTATGGCTTTGATCAGAATGTTGACGAGCCTTGTGTCCACAAGAAAATCGTTGACAAAACTGTCCCATTTCTGATATTATACGTTGATGATATTCTTCTCATTGGGAATGAGGTAGAATTTCTTATTGACGTAAAAAATGGCTAGCTTCTCAATTCCAAATGAAAGATTTGGGAGAAGCTCAGTATGTTCTAGGTATCCAGATTGTCTAGAATCGGAAGAACAGAACGCTAGCCATGTCTCAAGCGTCTTATATTGACAAAATGTTGTCTAGATATAAGATGCAAAACTCCAAGAAGGGCATGTTGTCTTTAAGGCACGAGGTTCATTTGTCTAAGGACTAGTGTCCTAAGACTCCTCAAGAGGTTGAGGATATGAGACGGATCCCCCATGCTTCAGTTGTTGGGAGCCTCATGTATGCCATGCTGTGTACTAGGCCCGGCATCTGTTATGCAGTAAGGATAGTCAGTAGGTATCCTCGAGTATCTTAGGAGAATGAGGAACTACAACTTAGTGTATGGCGGTGGGGATTTGATCCTTACGGGATACACAGATTGTGACTATCAGACCGATAAGGATTCTAGGAAATCCACTTCGGGGTCACCTTTATTTTGAATGGTGAGCTGTAGTATAGCGAAGCATCAAGCAGGGATGCATTGTTGATTCCACTATGGAAGCGGAGTACGTTGCAGCTTGTGAAGCTGCAAAGGAAGCTGTTTGGCTAAGGAAGTTCATGACATATTTGGAAGTTGTTCCAAATATGAACTTGTCGATCACGCTATTTTGTGACAACATTGGTGCAGTAGCCAACTCTAGGGAGCCTCGTACCCATAAGAGAGGCAAACACATTGAGCGAAAATATCATCTGATACCGGAGATTGTGCACCGCGGCGACGTGACAATCACGCAGATAGCGTCGAGCACAACGTAGCTGATCCATTTACAAAGCCCCTAAGGGCTAAGGTGTTTGAGGGTGACCTAGAGAGTCTAGGTCTTCGAGTATTTCCATACCTTCCTGACTAGGGCAAGTGGAAGATATGTAAACGAGTATTCAATGCCCTAGTTTATTGTATTACTTCATTGTAATTTATGTACATTTCAGAAATGTATTTGCTCCACTAGCTTAGTCCAAGTGGGAGTTTGTTGGGATGTTTGTCCTAATCTCGTACTGTTTGTAAATATACATTTGAAATTAATAAAGAGTTATTCATCTCATCATTTTGTGTCTTGCATTTTATACAAACTTTGTCCAATAAACTAAGCTCCTGGGTCATTGAATACCTGAGAGAACTAGAACTTGAACGGTGTGTAGTGCAAACACAGGGAGGATCACGTTCGAGTAAATGACCTGAATGGCCTGCAGTGTATGGATGGGGTTGGAGACCTAATCCTTGATACACTATGGATGCGACTCGCTTTGTATTAAGATACAAACGAGGTGATCTGATTCGTTCATGTGGTTGACATGCAAGTGGGGGCATCCTGTATAATGAGATTGTACAAGACCGGACCGTGAATTATTAGACCTACTGATATAACACCGTTGACAGTAAGGACTAATAACTTCGTAAAGGACCATAAGTGACTCGACCTGAATCCTTAGCATGTTACAGACTCCTATCTGCGGGGGTCTGTCCTTTGATTGGTACGGGTGAGGGTGGTCAAAGTTACTCGCCCAATATGCCTATCTTATTAGGGCCAGGACAAAGTAGGTAGCTGGGAACATAACTACGCGAGATGAAATTCACTCGTTCCCGCGTTTAGGGAAACTAGAGGGGTTGTTCCCTTAAGTACTGTCTCCAGGGCTTAGACAACGGGCGCCCACCCTGTCACTGGCTCGAGAGGGTTGTTGTGTATGGTTAGACCATTACAACGTTGTTGTTCATTAGAGGAGCAGTGGGAACTTAAGGAGCAAGAAGTAGACACAGGGGTAAAATGGTAATTTGACCCAACAGTGTCTACGAACAACAAGTGAAGGGTCGACTCATGGTCATTGATTATATTAGTGGACACGTAATATTCTGCACTGACGGTAGTGCAGCTATGGGCTTTAGTGGAGTGTTACAGTAGCTAATGAATGGTGATTAACGGGGTCAAAGAGTTTGATAGGTTAATCTCGGATCATTAGAGCTCGTCACTGTAGATCCATTAGGTCCTGCGGTTGACTCAAACTGGGTTAAAAGAAAGCTTACTATTTTGGTGTGAATTGAAGGGTTCAATTTCAGTAAAGGGCTTTTATGTCATTTATATGAGATATGAATGATATAATATATAGTTTAATGTGAATGAGATTCATAATAAACTATAGGTTAGCCTGATTGTTTTATTAGGGCTTATTGGAGAAATTAGATTGAGAGATATTGAATTGAATGTGATTCAATTTATAAATCCACAATATTGCAAATGTGATTTGTAATATGAGATATGAGATATCTTATAATATGTGGTTATGCAAATATGATTTGCATAACCTATCGTTGTGGTAAAATGGTAAATAGGTGGAGGTTTCAACCTCACCTATCTCCATTATTTAAACCTTTCTTGCAAGAAGGGTTGTAACTCATTCTCTCATTTTTTGGAATTCTCACCAAAAAAAAGAGATCTCTCTCTCACAAACTCTCTCAATTTCTTCTCCTCTCTTCACCAACCCAAAGATCCCATAATTTTCCTTCTTCCAAAAGAAGAACAACCGAGAAGCCAAGTGGTGGTGTTCTTCTTCGTGAGAAGAGTTTAAAAACGTTGAGTTCGAGAAAAGCACGAAGAGTTTATGGATCGTTGGAAGGAATCTTGAAGAAAGTCTTCAAAAAGTAAGTATTACCTTAACTTACTGTATTTTATTTCCAATTTATGCATGTTTAACCTAGTTCTAAGAGTTAGATAAATTTCAACGAATAATAGTTGCACAACTTCACCACGACGATTCGATCAACTTCCGCTGCGTGGGAGTTTCATTCCCTTCAACTCGCCCAATATGCCTATCTTCTTAGGGACAGGACTACGTGGGTGTTGCGATGTTTTTCCTAATCTCGTACTGTTTGTAAATATATATTTCAAATTAATAAAGAGTTATTCATTTCACCATTTTGTGTCTCGCATTTAATACAAACTTTGACCAATAAACTAAGCTCCAGGGTCATTGAATATATGAGAGAACTAGAACTTGAACGGTGTGTAGTGGACACATAGGGAGGATCACGTTCGGGTAAATGACCCGAACGGTCTACAGTATATGGATGGGATTGGAGACCTAATCCTGGATACACTGTGGATGCGACCCGCTTTTGTATTAAGATACAAACGAGGTGATCTGACACGTTCATGTGGTTGACATGCGAGTGGGGGCATCTTGTACAATGAGATTGTAAAAGACCAGACCGTGAATTATTAGACCTACTGATGTAACATAGTTGATAGTAAAGACTAATAACTTCGTAGATTACCATTAGTGACTCGACCTTAAACCTGAGCGTGTTACAGACTCCTGTCTGTGGGGGTCTGTCCTTCTACTAGTACGAGTGAGGGTGGTCACAGTTACTTTCCCATTATGCCTACCTTCTCAGGGACAGGACCAAGTAGGGAGTTGGGAACTTAACTACGCGAGCTGGAATTCACTCGTTCCCGCCTTTTGGGAAACTAGAGGTGTTGTTCCCTTAAGTGCTGTCTCCAGGGCTTGGACAACGGGCACCCACCCTCTCACTGGCCCGAGAGGGTTGTTGTGTATGGTCGGACTCTAACAACGTTGTTGTTCATTAGAGGAGCAGTGTGGACTTAAGGAGCAAGAAGTAGACACAGGGGTAAAACGGTAATTTGACCCAGCAGTGTCTACAAACAAACTGTGAAGGGTCGACTCATGGGCATTGGTTATATCAGTGGACATGTAATATTATGCACTAAAGGGAGTGTTGCTACGGGCTTTAGTGCAGTGTTACAGTAGCTAATGAATGTTGATTAACCGGGTCAAAGAGTTTGATAGGTTAATCTCGGATCATTGGAGCTCGTCACAGTAGGTTCATTAGGTCCCTCGGTTGGCTCAATCAGGTTTAAAAGAAGGGTTACTTTTTTGTTGTCAATTGTAGTGTTCAATTTCACTAAAGGGCATTTATGACATTTATATGAGATATGAATGATATAATATATAGTTTAATGTGAATGTGATTCATAATAAACTATAGGTTAGCCAAATTTTTGAATTAGGGCTAATTGGAGAATTAAGTTCAGAGATATTAAACTGGATGTGATTCAATGTAATAAATCCACAATATTGCAAATGTGATTTGTGATATGAGATATGAGATATCTTATAATATATGGTTATGCAAATATGATTTGCATAACCTATAGTTGGGGTAAAATGGCAAATAGGTGGAGATTTCATCTCCATCTATGCCCATTATCTAAACCCTTCTTGCAAGAAGGGTTGTAAGCTATTTTTCTCTCATTTTTGGATTTTCACCGAAAGAAGAGATCAATTCTCTCTCAAATTCTCTCTAGCTTTCTCCTCTCAAAAACCAAAACATAAAAGTTCCCACAAACTTCCTTCTTCAAAAAGAAGAACCACCGAGAAGCCGAAGGGTTGTGTTCTGTCTTTGTTCGAGAGAAGGGTTCGAGATCGTTGAGTTCGAGATAGCACGAAGAGTTCGTGGATCGTTGGAAGGAATTTTGAAGCACGTCTTCAACAAGTAAGTACTTGTTGTATTTTCTTCCAATTTATGCATGTTTAACCTTTAGATCTAAGAGTTAGATTAACTTTAACGATTAATAGTTGCACAACTTCACCACGACCATTAATTCGTATTCAGCTGCATGGGAGTTTCATTCTCTTCAATTTTATGTTGATGTGATCAATGTAAGGGCCCGTTGTTTTTGGACATTTGGTTGTAAATCGAGTCTGTAAGTCCGAGTCGTTCGTGGAAATAGTTGCTGTGAAGAAATCGGAGCGAAAACGGGTGAGAATCGACGAAGAACAGCAAGAGGAGCTTGGTGTTTTGTCGCAAGCGTTGAGACGCTGTTCATCGGCGTCTCAACGCTGCGCATGCTGGAGCAAGGCGCGCTGTAGGACAGTTTGAAATTAATAAGAGTTATTTATTTCATTACTTTGTGTCTCACAATATTTACAAACTTTTCCAATAAATTAAGCTCCAAGGTCATTGAATTTATGAGAGAACTAGAACTTGAACGGTGTGTAGTGGACACACAGGGAGGATCACGTTCGAGTAAATGACCTGAACTGTCGATAGTATATGGATAGGGTTGGAGACCTAATCCTAGATACACTGTTGATGCGGCTTGCTTTGTATTAGATACAAACGAGGTGTTCTGACTCGTTCATGTTGTTGACATGCGAGTGGGGGCATCCTGTGCAATGAGATTGTACAAGACCGGACCGTGAATTATTAGACCTACTAACGTAATACCGTTGACAGTAAGGACTAATAACTTCGTAGATGACCATTAGTTACTCGACCTGAATCCTGAGCGTGTTACGGACTCCAGTCTGCGGGGGTCTGTCCTTTGACTAGTACGGGTGAGGGTGGTCACAGTTACTCACCCAATATGCATATCTTCTCAGGGACGGGACCAAGTAGGGAGCAAGGAACTTAACTACGCGAGATGGAATTTACTCGTTCCCGCCTTTAGGGAAACTAGAGGGGTTGTTCCCTTAAGTGTTGTCTCAAGGGCTTGGACAACGGGCGCCCACCTTCTCACTGGCCCGAGAAGGGTGTTGTGTATGGTTGGACAAACACGATATGTTGTTCATTATAGGATCAGTGGGGACTTAAGGAACAAGAAGTAGACACAGGGGTAAAACGGTAAATTGACCAAGCCGTGTCTACGAACATCCTGTGAAGGGTCGACTCATGGGCATTGGTTATATCAGTGGACACGTAATATTCTGCACTGGCGGGAGTGCAGCTACCGGCTATAGTTGAGTGTTACCATAGGTAATGAATGTTGATTAACCAGGTCAAAGAGTTTGATAGGTTAATCTCGGATTATTGGAGCCCGTCACTATAGGTCCATTAGGTCCCTCGGTTGGCTCAATCTGGATTAAAAGAAGGGTTAGAGTTTTGGTATGAAATTGAAGTGTTCAATTTCACTTAAAGGGCATTTATGTCATTTATATGAGATATGAATGATATAATATATAGTTTAATGTGAATGAGGAAGAAACTTTGAAATTTTTGTCTACAACAAGTAAGTATACTCCCCTTGTTGTAATTTCTTCCTTATTATGTATGTTTAACTTAGATCTAAGTGTTAGATCATTTTAGCAATTTTCAAGTAGCGTAACGATACCTTTGACGATTCGATCGTCTTCCGATGCGCAGGGATTTTCATTCCCTTCAATTGGTATCAGAGCCATTTCGATGGTTCTTCGTTATGCACTGATTTTTGTTAAAAATAGGTGGGTATTTTTACCTTAATTTCATGAGATGAATGCTGGTTTGCATGATGGATGTTTCGAATTTTGGCATTAGAATAGATTTACAAATTATGTTGATGAGATTAATGTAAGGGCCCGTTGTTTTTTGGGCATTTTGTTGTAAATCGAGTCTGTAAGTTCTAGTCGTTCGTGGCAAGTGTTGCTATGAAGAAATCGAAGCGAAAACGAGCAAAATTCTAGGAAGCACAACAAACGAGTTTGTTGTTCTGTCGATGGCGTTGAGACGCTGTTCATCGGCGTCTCAACGCTATCCTTGCGGGTGCTGGCTTGGCTGCAGAGTAACGTTGCAACGCCACGACGTGGAGCACGCTGGCCTCAATGCTGGACGCAGCAGCGTTGCAACGCTGCCCACGGCGTTGCAACGCCACACGCGGAGTGGGCGGTTGCAGCTTCCTGTTCGCGAGACGTGGGCGATTCAAGAAACGTGGGGCAGTTTTTTTCGATTTTTATTTATTTTATTTAATTAAATAATTGCCCCTATGTGCTAAAAACCGGTCCATTTTTGCTATTTAATTATTTTATGCATGAGATGTATATTTTAATTAAATTCTATGTGCATAATGTATGTCATATAGATTTAAAATCCCACCTTAGGTTAAACATTTTCATGCATCATTTATATTATAAGAGTTATTATATATAATTTGCATGATAGGGTATATTATAAGAGTTATAATATAATTAAATGCATGTTTAATTTAATTAATATAAATGTTATATTTTTTAGATTAAAGTATGCTCATGCATTTATATTCATGTGATGAATTATATTATGTTATAGTATATAGTTATTCATGTGATGAATGATCAAGCACTATAACATAGAAATGCATGCAACCTAAGTTAATTATTAGTTTTAAAGAGTTTAGAACTTGAATAATTAGACTTAGGTTGTCTATTTTCTAATAAGATTAGAAATTAGGAAATCAAAGTTTAATCTATGAATGGAGACTGATTAGTAACTCTGTCTAAGGAAGGTTTTGTCTAAGGCTGGGGTATTTAAGTTGACGCTTGCGCAACACCCCTACTTGGAAACCGACCTGGGAGTGAATTCGGTCCGGAGATTCATAGATTTTACTTATCGTGAGTGCTGCAAATTAAGAGCGTTTTAATTTACTCACATAGACCTAAGTAATAATGTGATTATAAACTTAGGTTAATATCATATAAGAGTTATATTGGTAGACTTAAGTAAATTTTAGTCGGTTTATCTAGGTCAATCCCTATTAAAATTAAAGTGCTGAGTGGGAGGAAATAAAGTGTATGAGATACATTTGATTTTCCAACCACAAATCTCCGTTAAGTCCACACCGTGAGATCTATACTCGGCCTCGTGGCGCAAATGGAAGCGTCCCCCTTCGGGTGACATTTGTATAGGTCAATATCATCGTGGATGGAGAAAGTACTTATAGTGAGTGGGAGCGAGACCTGTGAAAACGGGACCCACGGTCTCTTTTTTCGATTCACACCGTGAGACGTCTATGATCCGCCTGCTAGTTTGGTCTGGACAAGACAATCCCTTCGGAGGGCCTGATCATGGGAGTCGGAACACTGTGAATTCCCGAAAGGGATACAGTTTCCTGGTTGGTTTTTCTTCTTGGTTAACCCTTCGGTGGCTATTGTTTGGACGGATGCTTGGAAACTTAAAGATTGAGGGCGACACTCACAGAATTCGTTAAGACTTAATGAATTCAACCGAACAATGGTAATTAGACGCCTAATGGAATAAGAGTTATTCTGGGATTAGGGTCTGATCGAGAAAGTCTCGTCCTAGAGGAGGAGTGTTCTGTTCACCCTTCGGTGGCGGTCATTCTAAACCTTTAGGATATCATTGCAAAGTATTGAATGACCTAGGGATCATAAAACAATTTTTGCTAAAACTTGATTGGTTTTCAAAAGTTTATTGCGAGACTAACACAAAGTTTTCTTAATTTTTCAGCTCAAAACATGTCTAGCTCAATAATAGCTCTACTCGTTTCTGATAAACTAGTGGGAGATAATTACCAAACATGAAAAAACAACATAAACACAATTTTGGTAACTGGCGACATTAAGTTCGAGCTCTCTGAGGAGTGTCCTCAGATGTCGGGCTCGACTGCATGGCGAAGTGTTAGGGCCAATGAAAAGGCCAAGGTCTATATCCCTGCCAGCATGTCTGATGTTTTGGCAAAGAAGCATGAGCTGATGGTCACCGCAAAGGAGATTATGGAGTCCTTGCAGGAATTGTTCGGACAACAATCTTTTCAGGTCCGGCATGACTCGCTGAAGTACGTCTTCAACGCACGGATGAAAGAGGGGTTGTTTGTCCGTGAACATGTTCTAGACATGATGACCCACTTTAATCTGGCTGAGATGAACGGGGCTTTGATCGACGAGTCGAGCCAAGTCCGTTTTATCTTGGAGACTCTTCCGAAGAGTTTCCTTCAGTTTCGTAGCAATGCTACTATGAACAAAATTAGCTACACTCTGACTACCCTCCTCAATGAGCTATAGAATTTCCAGTCCTTAATGAGAGTCAGGGCACCGAAATCTGAGGCAAATGTTGCCTACAGGTCTTATCACAAGGGTTCGACCTCTGGGATGAAACTTGTTGCTCTTTCACGCCCGAAAGGGAAGAAGAGGATGAAAAGGGGTAAAACTGACCGAGCTGCCGCCTAGAAGGGCAAGAAGGTCAAGGACGTTGCAGAAAAAAGAAAAGTGTTTCCACTGCAATGCGGGCGGACACTGGAAGAGGAACTGTCCCAAATTCCTGGCCGAGAGGAAGAATCAAGGGAAATGTGATTTACTTGTGACAGAAACCTGTTTAGTGGAGAGTAGTGACTCTGCCTGGATATTGAATTCGGGTGCCACTAACCATGTTTGTTCTTCTTTTCAGGGGATTGATTCTTGGCAGCCGCTGCGAGAGGGTGAGGTGACTCTACGGGTTGGATCTGGGGTGTTTGTCTCTGCTGCAGCGATCGACACGGTGAGGCTACATTTCGACGGAAAGTACTTATTATTAGATAATTTGTACATTGTACCAGGATTTACTAGAAACCTTGTTTCCATTTCCTGCCTGATTGAGCAATGTTTATATGTTTCTTTTGAATCCGATAAAGCATTTATTTCTTTCAAAGGCAATCTTATTTGTTCGGTTTCACTTGAGCATAATCTGTATGTTTTGGAACCTAATTCAGTCAAAAGTGTTTTGAATACTGAATTGTTTAAAACTGCAAAAACACGAACTAAAAGTGCGAAAGTTTCTACTAAGGAAAATGCCCATCTTTAACATCTACGGTTATGCCACA
This sequence comes from Trichosanthes cucumerina, assembly GCA_036507285.1. Classification (NCBI taxonomy): domain Eukaryota; kingdom Viridiplantae; phylum Streptophyta; class Magnoliopsida; order Cucurbitales; family Cucurbitaceae; genus Trichosanthes; species Trichosanthes cucumerina. The sequence goes on from CM071837.1 coordinate 18,463,874, forward strand.
TTAATCTCAATAGGATTGAGAAACTAGTGAAGAGTGGACTTCTAAACGAGTTGGAAGAAAACTCTTTACCGGTGTGTGAGTCATGCTTTGAGGGCAAGATGACCAAACGCCCTTTTAGTGGAAAAGGATATAGAGCCAAAGAGCCCCTTAAGTTAGTACATTCTGACCTCTGTGGTCCGATGAATGTTAAAGCTCGTGTTGGGTATGAATACTTCGTTTCTTCCATAGACGATTACTCGAGGTAAGGGTATATTTACCTAATGTACAAGAAGCCTGAAACTCTTGAAAAGTTCAAGGAGTACAAGACTGAGGTTGAGAACCTCTGAGGTAAATCGCTTAAAACGCTTCGATCGGATCGAGGTGGAGAGTACATGAACACTGAATTCCAGGACTATATGAGAGAACACGGAATTACGCCCCAACTCTCAAAGACTGGTATGCCCACAGCGAGAATGGTGTATCGGAGAGGAGAAACAGAACCATGTTGGACATGGTTCGGTCGATGATGAGCTATGCTCGTCTCGCTGATTCATTTTGGGGTTACGCACTGGAGACTGCGGTCTATATTTTGAACAATGTTCCGTCGAAGAGTGTTTTTGAAACACCTTTCGAGCTCTAGAGTGGACGTAAAGGCAGTTTACATCACTTCAGAATTTGGGGATGCCGACCCACGTGTTGGTGTCAAACCCGAAAAAGTTAGAACCCCGTTCGAAATTATGCCTATTTGTAGGTTACCCTAAAGAGACTAGGGGTGGTCTATTTTACGATCCTAAGGAAAATAGGGTGCTTGTGTCGACAAACGCCACTTTCCTAGAGGAAGACCACGTCAGGGATCATTTACCAAGGAGTAAAATTGTGTTAAATGAAATGGACAATACATCAGCAAGAGTTGCTGATGGGTCTAGTACGTCAACAAGTGTTGTTGATCCTAGCACGTCTAGTCAAATCCGTTCTCAAGAGTTGGGAATGCCTCGACGTAGTGGGAGGGTTGTGAGACAGCCTGATTGCTACATGGGTTTAGCTGAAACCTCAGTTGTTACTCCTGATGATGACTGTGAAGATCCATTGACATATGATCATGCAATGGTTGATGTTGACAAAGACGAATGGGTTAAAGCTATGGACAAGGAAATGGAGTCGATGTACTTCAATTTTTTCTGGGAGTTTGTGGATCAACCGGATGGGGTAAAACTTATTGGTTGCAAATGGATCTGCAAGCGTAAACGTGGCGTAGATGGGAAGGTACAGACCTTCAAAGCCCGACTAGTGGCAAAGGTTTTTACCGAGGTTGAAGTGGGTTGACTATGAGGAGACCTTTTCACCTGTTGTCATGGTAGAGTCGATCAGGATCCTTCTGGCCATTGTCGCATATTACGACTACGAGGTATGGCAGATGGACGTCAAGACAGCCTTTCTGAATGGCAAACTTGATGAGACCATCTACATAGACCAGCCCAAAGGGTTCATTGCCCAAGGCCAAGAGCAAAAGGTTTGCCGGCTTCATAGGTCCATTTATGGACTGAAACAAGCTTCGAGGTCTTGGAATATAAGGTTTTATGAGGCGATCAAATCTTACGGCATTGATCAAAATGTCGACGAACCTTGTGTCTACAAGGAAATCGTTGACAAAACTGTCGCATTTTTAGTGTTGTATGTGGATGATATTCTTCTCATTGGGAATGAGGTAGAATTTCTTACTGACGTAAATAAATGGCTAGCTTCGGAATTCCAAATGAAAGATTTGGGAGAAGCTCAGTATGTTCTAATTATCCAGATTGTCAAAACCCGGAAGAACAGAACGCTGGCCATGTCTCAAGCATCTTATATTGACAAGATGTTGTCAAGATATAAGATGCAGAACTCCAAGAAAGGCTTGCTGCCTTTCAGGCACGGGGTTCACCTGTCTAAGGATCAGTGTCCTAAGATTGTTCAAGATGTTGAGGATATGCGACGGAGTCCATATGCTTCGGCTGTAGGGAGCCTGATGTATGCCATGTTGTGTGCTAGGCCCGACATCTGTTATGCAGTAGGAATTGTCACTAGGTATCAGGCCAATCTAGGATTAGATCACTAGACAGCCATAAAGGTAATCCTCAAGTATCTTAGGAGAATGAGGAACTACAACTTAGTGTATGGCGGTGGAGTTTTGATTCTTACGGGATACACAGATTCTGACTTTCAAACCGATGAGGATTCTAGGAAATCCACTTCGGGGTCAACCTTCATTCTGAATGGAGGAATTGTAGTATGGCGAAGCATCAAGCAGGGATGCATCGCCGATTCCACTATGGATGCGGAGTATGTTGCGGCTTGTGAAGCTCAAAGCAAGCTGTTTGGCTTAAGAAGTTCATGACAGATTTGGAACTTGTTCAAAATATGAACTTTTCGATCACACTAATCTGTGATAACAATGGTGTAGTAGCCAACTCCAGAGAGCCTCGGAGCCATAAGAGAGGCAAACTCATTGAGCGCAAGTATCATCAGATACGGGAGAATGTGCACCGCGAAGACGTGACAGTCTCGCAGATAGCGTCGGAGCACAATGTAGCTGATCCATTTACAAAGCCCCTCACGACTAAGGTGTTTGACGGTCACCTCGAGAGTCTAGGTTTTTTAGGGCTTCCTGACTAGGGCAAGTGGAAGATATGTAAACGGGTATTCAATGCCCTAGTTTATTGTATTACTTCATTGTAATTTATGTACATTTCAGAAATGTATTTTCTCCACTAGCTTAGTCCAAGTGGGAGTTTGTTGGGATTTTTGTCATACTCTCGTGTTTGTAAATTACTGTTTGAAATTAATAAGAGTTATTTATTTCATTACTTCGTGTCTCACAATATTTACAAACTTTTCCCATAAACTAAGCTTCAGGGTCATTGAATTTATGAGAGAACTAGAACTTGAACGGTGTGGAGTGGACACAGAGGGAGGATCACATTCGAGTAAATGACCCGAACGCTATACAGTATATGAATAGGGTTGGAGACCTAATCCTAGATACACTGTGGATGCGACCCGCTTTGTATTAGATACAAACGAGGTGATCTGACTCGTTCATCTGGTTGATGCGAAAATATCAGTGCCCTAAACTAATGCAAATTAGAATGAGACTCTGACACTTCTACGACGTGCAAGTATACACGGTCGAGAGCAACAAGTGATAAGTTAAAGTATCGATCCCACGAAGTCTAGCTAGACCTAAATGAATGAGTGTCTTAGCAAATTTTTCATATTTTAGTGTAATGAATGAGTGTGCAAATTACAGTTGTAAATAAATAAATTAATAAAAAGGATAAGATACGACACAAGAAAATAACTAAATTTAAAAGCGGAGAGAGGAGAATGCAAACAAGAGGGAAGATGCAAGAGATGAAATTTTTATGAAAAATATAGGCTCGGGTAAGGTTGGAGTTTTCATATTCAATTGGATGAATTTTGAGTGATGCCTTGAATTTACCTACACATGTATTCAAATGATTTCTTTCAAAATCACTAAGTTTTAAAACCTACAATCTCTCAATTAAGATTTAAATTATGCTCATGATTTAAGGTTCTAGGTGGGTTAATCATCTCTAATCAACTCAATAATCCTAGAATGAAATTTTAGTTTTCTAATTCACTAGCTCTCTCAAGTTCATGAATTGTAGAGAAATCAAAGTGGCCAATTCTAATTCTCCTGCAATGTTAAATTCAATAAAATTTCATAAATTCAACAATGACATTAATCATAAAGTCGTTCGAAAGTTTACATTGAAAACGACCTAACCCTTGCCTAAGAAAATTTAGTTCATGATTAAAATCGAGTCACATATCTCTAGTTTAAGCATTCTTTTATTGATCCAGGAGTTCATGCAAAACAACCAACAATGTTCACTAAATTAGCCTAAATCAACCACAATTCTAGCCTAAAACAGTCACGAGTTATGCCTAAAAAAGTGAGCAAAAGTAGTCTAAATCAGTACGTAAACAGCGCAAAAATTCAGTATTAAATTGGTAGTTGACAACAAGCAATAACATTTAGAGATAGGAAAACGTTACACAGCAGGTGCCCTTGTTTTTCTAATTCCGTTCGATAGCAATATCGGATGACCCAAAGTATCAAACTATGATCCACCCGTTCAAAACAAAGCCCGGTGAGCCCCGAACATACTGACAAAATTTCAGCACAATCCAACGGTTGAATCTCCAGCAAAGGACAACTTTGTAAGCGTTGTCTGTGAAAAACCGAACTGCAGTGGTCGCCCAACATGACAGGATGATAAAATTGTGGCAAAATTCAACGGTTGAATAGCCGAAAATCACAAATTTCGTGAAAGATGTCTGTGAAAATCGAACTGCAGTGATGCTCTCGATTTTGCTACAACAATGGCATCTCGGTTTTGCAACAGCAATGACACCTTGAACCTTCAATTTTTCCTCACTCACACGATTGCTACAACAATGGAACCTTCACGATTTTCCTCTCCAATGCACACCTTTGTTGTAGCAATCGGTCGTTCTCTCTTGGTCTCTTTCTCTTGTCGCCAATTCTCTCCCACTTTTGCACTTGTGAACCCTAGCCTCCTTATATAAGATGGTGTTGCCCTAATTCCACAAATTATAAAAATGCCCTTAGGGGTAGAAAGACCATCTTACCCTTCGGGTAAAATGTCTAAAATGCCCTTAGGGACTACTGTAACTTTTATACATCTACTGCACACAGAAAAAATCCCAAATAAATATATGAAGTCAACTATAAATCAAAATACGCAAGGATTTTTAGAGTTAAGAAAAATCTCAAATTTTGGTCTTTAATTAACCGTTAGCTTATTTTCCTTAATTTCTTAAATTAAAGCACAAAAACATCAAAATTAATTCTTTTTGCATCTAATGCTTAAATTCAAGATTTTAAAGCTAACATACATAATTTAGGGATAAAATAACATGAGGATCACTAAATTAGATGCAATTCAAGTGGATTAAACACTAAAATTCTAGTAAAATAACTCACTTATGGTGAGTTATCAAACCCCCAAACTTGAACTACTCATTGTCCTCAATGAGTTCTATTCCCCCCAAAACTTAAAAGACCTTTAAACACTCATATCATTTGGGTTACTAAATAAGGATTGAGAACTTATTCTCTAGCTACAAGTCACCATTCATTCAATGCTTTCTAAGTGGCTCACCTGGGGTTTCCTAACTACACTTATGCATTAATATCCAAGAGCAAACCAACTAGGATTCAACACCTATCCTCAAGCTCAACCACTAGAATCCTAATCATTTAAATCAAGCAACCCATAGTTAAAAATAAGTCACACTCCAAAACTCGCATGACTACAATTTTACGATCGTTCATTTTTATTTATTTGTATATATTCTTTTTTTAAAAATAGATATGTGCATTACTCCCCTCCATTTCCACAAAACTCACTACATAAGGCTAGGGTCTTTTTTTTTTTTTTCTCTTTTTTTCCTCCCGTAGTTCTTAGAATGGCACACGTGGTTAGCGCAACACACCTAAGTGATGGGTACAAACTTCTTATTTGATACCTTCGCTCCAAGAGGCCAGCATGGTTAGTGCCCACACCCCCTGACATCGAGCACCAAGTAGCCTGGACTGACTCTAAATAACGAAATGAATAACATATTTTTTGTCTAGCCCAATGGAGTTTTAGGAAAATGAAAGATTTGCACTGTTTCTTTCTTTAACTTTTTTTTCTTTTCTTTTTTGTTTTTAAAACGAAGAATTTACCTTTC